>CP045905.1:10813171-10851232 GCA_013387185.1 Caligus rogercresseyi | reverse complement strand
ATATAATAGAAACTAGAGGCATATATACACTCAGAGAGTGCAAACCTCCGCCGTCACGGGGTCCTTATGAGCCTTCTGAGGCGGATTTTTCACGACTGGGGCGGCGTAGAGAGACGGGGGAGGGTTCCCCTCGACGAAATTTCGAGAGGAAGACTCTCCCGGCACCCAATTTCACAGCACAGCGACATCTATTGGCAGAGTAGGCTAACTTGAAATATTTATTAGTATTTAGCTCATTTTGCATCTTAATTGTGCACTAACAGATGCCAAAATTAAATCACTTGTTCCTTTTGGCATTTCCAACAACTCCACAAAGGTTCATCCGAATCTGTTCCGTACTTTTTGAGTTATCCTGCTGACAAACAAACCACCAACAAACCAACGCCAGTGAAAACAATACCTCCTTCGGCGGAGGTAATAAATGAATATAAATTAAGAAAAAAATCCCTCCAAATCCTTTCCGTAACCAACAACTCGTGGACTCTTGCTTCAAGGGAAATCAAGTATTTTCTAATTCAGTCTCACGGCTATTTGAGATCATTAAAAGTTATTGATTTTTTAGCTATTTCAACTTTAATGTCTTTTTAGTGTATTAATTCAACATGATTTTTCAGCATTATAATGGGATTTTTAAAAGTGATGGTTCTTCTTTCGTTGCATTAATTTAAAACTAAAATATCTCTTTATGTACCTTATACGCAACGACTTCGATATAACAAAATACTCAAACTTTTCACAATCTCGATATGAGACGACAAAGTACACCAATAGGGAATCGCTTCTTTAAAGCTTGATGAACATTGCTTTAAATAATGTATTGTATCAAAGCTGTTTGTACATATTTTTATACTTTTCGCGCTGGATTTATTATTATTATTATATTTCAGCACATGCAGTTGCACCTAGAATCATAACTATTCGGATGTATTGCAGTTTTAATGAGGGAAAGAGGAGGAAACCCATGGCGTAGGTTAGCAGAATTCATAATTGGAATAATTCCCTTGGGGGAACGATGGGAAATAAAATGTACATATATACTTCATTACAAGAAGACTAGATTTAATACCTAATGAGCAGAAACTCCACTCCCCCCCCCCCCCCCTTTTTCTAACCTAAAGGCTGGTCACGTAGACGTACATACTACATAGTCTTCAAGAAGCTTATTAACTCAAAGATATAGTTTTACCATTTTTAATAACCTTACTTGATGGCTTGCTTTTAACTGCTCTCCTTCAGGAAAATCGCTATTATATTAGCACACTCCATCTTATCCTTAGAGCTATCAATTCATATACCTATATATATATATATATATATATAATCTTGACTTATAAGATTTAAAAATTGTTATAGGAATAATAAAACCCTATATATTTTTCTACAATGCTCCATTCATACTAATATTTAAAGTAATGTGCTAACTACACCCATTTTTGCAACATGGAACATTAAGGAAAGGGATCTCATTCGTGCTTTGAAAGGTTGCGTTGTTGATATTCGTCATGTTGCGATATTTCTAAGTTGTTTATTGACAAAGAATAGATCCCGTCGTTTCTATCTGGTAACGTTGGTTGTGGAGCTCTGGATTGCTTTATTATAGCAGACCGTCGCCCTTGAGCCCCTGGGAACTAAGGGTCTTACTTGCTTCGCTGAAAAAGCCCCAGAATGCTCATGTCGCCATTAAAAAATATCTCCAACACAACCACTGCCCTTATCTACTCTTTCTTTCTATCTATCTGGGAACGTTGATTTCTTTGTTTATATGGCAAAATGATAATATCCAAAACACAACCTTTCAAACAATAATGAGATCATCAAACTTTAGTATCGCCGTATTAAATTTATTTGGTTGTCATCTACCTATAGGAAAGAATACCACACAGGGACTTTTTTTCTACAAGTGATGGGGTTCAAAGATTAGGTGTTGCAATAATAAAGACATCAATTGGCCATATGAAATAAAGCTTCACTTGTGGCCGTATAAACATCCACTTAGAAATAATCCATTCTTCTTGGAATGTGATGAGTTGCATTATTTTTATTTAACCATATTAAGTAATATTTTCTAAGGATTGGTAAATTACCTATCCATCCGAGAAGAACGTTTGTGTTTGAAAAGATGCTATTCTTATCTCTGAGCTGATGTTCACATCTCAACAACTAGGAGATAACCTTTTCAAAGTACCAATTTTTTATATTAGGTAAACCGTATGCCAGTGCAAAAATTCCAATGTTGAAGGTAATGGACTTGCTCACCATGAAGACATCGATCAATTAAATTGTAAATTTTATGGCTTATTAACATTGATCTCAGGCCATGGCGGTCGACACAAACAACCTTCTTCAAGTGGGAGGAGGTACCAAGGAAAAACCCCGTTGAGCAAGAACGGTGCTGTTGACGATAAAATGACGCAAAAATATACCTGTTTTATGACGTAAAATTAATAATATGAAGGAATTTATTTAAAACAATTCATTAACTTTGATAAATATAACATTGTTTTTATTTGTCCAGAAAGGAAATGAAAAAAATCGATGTTATAACTTAAGACAACTTGATCTAGCCTAAATTGATCTTGCTGATGTTCCTTCTATTATTTTGACTACTGTTTGTGCCCATGGCCTACTCCTTTTCAAACACTTCACCCTTAACAGCCAAACAGGCCTCCAACCTGGCCCTGGACCTGCTGCAGGTCTTCTTCTCGTAAGGGGCAGGCATGGTAGCCAACCCCCTCTCAACGGCGCACTTCATAGTCTCGAGATTGCTGTGGTACATATTGTTGGCATTTTTGTCAACGTAGAACCATATAGAGTAGTCAAGAGGGTTCAGGTTGCACGAGTTTGGTGGCCAAACTCCCTTAGACCAGAATCCCCTGGACCCTAACTTGCCTTTAAGGTAATTCATGGCAACCTTGCTGTATGAGCTGAGGCCCCATAGGTTGCGTTCAACTCTGGTATGAACTTGATCATCAAGATGGACCTGTACCCTGACCCGTCCAAGGTCCCCTTGATTCACGGGCCGGGAAAAGATTTTCCATCACTCCCAACAAACTCAAACCACATAGCCTTCTCAGTGAACTTTGGCCTCCATTGGATCTGTTGGCCAGGTCCACGGCTTTGATTGGGCTGGCAATGGTCTGTCATTCCTCCTGTTCAAATACTTGAGAACTGTCTCACCGACAAGTTTGGATTCTCCGTGATCCTGACAAGACTGAATTTTTGGTGTCTTCCCTGACCTCCCCTACCTTCTTGTCCGTCCTGGGGTTGTTGTTGGTGGTGATCTCACGGGCCTTTTAGCCAGCCCAGGCCTTGTACAAAGTGTTGGTGGAAATTCTCATTGACCTGGCAACGTCCGACCAGGTCTCCCCAGCCTCAATCCGCGTGATAATAGTTTGCCTCAGCTTATTCGTCGACATCTTGTTCAAAAGTGTTGATGTTTATAAGCATTTGTTTTCATCGGAATTTGTAGGTAAAAATATAACTCAACCTCTCATAATAAAAAATCACGGCCGGATTTTCTACAGACATACGGCTCACCCGTTACTCCATTTATTTTTCTTTGAAAATAGAACGCTCCAGTCACAAAAAGCGTCTTATCGTTATATGCAAGTATTTATGGCCAAGAGTGCCTATCTCTGGGTTTCCAACAAGCCCCATTTTTGTGTATTCACAAGTCCCTTGAATAAAGTGCATAAAGAAGAACTTGCCGTAATGCATTCATAATAGAACGTATAGAGCTTAAATGTGCCCAAAAAATAGTGACGCAATGTTTTTTTATCTGATACGATGAGGTCATTTATTTTCTTCCTTTTCGTCATGTTTCCTTTTGTTCAAAGAGTGATGTACAGAATATATTATTGAGCTTCCATTTATATTTTTGTGTCCTTGCAAAAATAATATTGTGTAATTAAAAATTGTAAAAATATATAGTAATACAAAATTGATGAAACATTTGGATTCTTGGAGGGACGTCATCATATTTTTTTGTTAACCACATATTTTAGAACCTACAAAATAAATATCGTTCACTTTTATCTTATATTTTTTTATGTTGTTGTGAACTATTATTGAAAATATTTAAAAAAATAAAACAAAGTTTGCAACATTTCTAACAGAGTGTTATTTAGAATAATAATGTTGAAGGAAAAAATAACTCAAATACTATAGCTTTTAGTTCAAAATCCAAAATGCCAATTACCTCTCTTATTCTCAATCTTATTTAACTCCTACACAAAAATTAGTCTTAGTCTTTTGTATGAGAAAATATTAAGAGTAAAATACTTTTTTGGACCTTACATCATATTAGGAGACGCTTTATTTGTTGTATTCTCCCTAATTCCCAGGAACTTTCTTAAGTGTACATCATAACAAACGACTATATTCATTTGGGAAATATCACTCAACTGTCAGACTTTATTTAAGCTTTGCTTCTCTAAATTAGTAGTGAATAAAACAAACAAAATATTGCAATAGAAAAAGTGACAAGAAATTGAGATAAACTTTAAATTATGACTCTTTATCCAACTAATTTGTTAAGTTTTTTTTTTGCTCTTGGCTTCTTTCAGAAATACCGAAAGCGCTGTGGCACTTGCGATGATTTCATCACCGGGGTGTATTACACCGTGGACACTGGGCTTATTTGCGCCAACTGCTACAAGGTAAGTGGAAAAAGCCTGTGTTGGCAAGATATAAATATATGTTGTTATATTAACATTTATACTACATTAAACCTTTATTTATAAAAGTCATTTTTTTAAACATATTAATATAGATACACAAATTTCTGATTTTAGTAGATATATACTCATTTAAAAACAATTATCAAATATAGTGGCTGCATGTAGTTTTTCAAACGCTCATACTTGATTTTGAAAATTAGAGTACACATGGCTTCACGAACATCATTAGATATTGTACCTATTAAACATTACTTTTTTCCTTCAAAAAAGAGAAATGAGTTTGTTATGAAGAGATAAAATTATTATATACTTATTTAAAAAACACAGCGCATAATGAACATATACAAACATAAAAGACCTTGTATGTAAAGTATAAAATTATGCTTATGCATAAAAAATACTTGACAAAACTTTAGTTTAAAATATTACATTAAATATAAATAAAATATACTTAAATATACTCCTAAAAAATGTATCACACGATTAAAAGTAAAGTTATCATTCTAGAACTTGGAATTTATTCAATAATCTTATTTACTTATTAAATCAGTGGAAAAATGAATTAGCCGTTGCATATATATATATATATATATATATATATATATATTCTAGGATGATTACTTTGATTTTAATAGATTATATGTAAAATATATTGTAGCTACTCATTGTTCGTTTTTGTGAGATACTCACTTATTTGAGCTACAGATCTTCCTTTATTGATTTTTAATATTAGTATCAATATTTACATAGCTCTAATAGATACTTTTTTTAGACTTTTCTCTATTTGGTAAAAAATACATAAGATTGATGAGCTTAAAAAACTGTCAGTTTAATAAAAGTCAGTATTTTCCCACCTATAATTATCAATACCCCTTTAAGAATCCACTTACAAAAGACCTTTCGAAAATGCGTCAAAAGTTTATAGGGAATACCATTAAGGCCACAAATTCTTCTCGATCCGGCCATCAATCTATGGTCATGACATTTGTGTTTGATTATAATACATTAAAAACGAGAAGGAAGAATATTTTTTAGGAAGGAAGGAAACAATAATGACGTGACCTTTGACCTCTTCTTTTCCTCCCTTTCTTCCTGTAAGTTTTTATAATGTAATAGTAAATAAATTTACATAATGAATTCATTCGTCAAATCATGAATGTGGTTTTTTTGTAGTAAAAAAAAAATACTTATGGCCTTGAGAAGGAAATGAGGAACTTTTTTCTTGGAGTAAGAATTGAATACGTGAATCTTCTTGTGGGTGGACTCATGACTCTAGCATTGTTGGATATTCACGTGAATGTCATATGATAGTCGTTTCAAACTATAAAAGTAAAATAAGTGTAAAAAGATCAATATGTTGCGTTATTAATCATATAAAGGTCTCCTCTTTAAAGATGGACATATATGCATACTAAAATAAAAAAGAAAGGTAGTGAATTGAAGTCACTGTTTTTCATTTCGAGAGGATAAAAAAATTGTATGTTTACTCAATTAAAAGTATGCAAATATTTTGGTCTGTTATTAGTAAAAAATAAAATAAAGCCAATGTTTTATAATTAGTGTTGTGTCGGTCCCAATTTATTCGGTCCGGTCAAGTCCAGTCCGGTTATATCGGTCCTTGGATCGTCAAAGGACCTTTGGTCCTTGAGATTGTCGTTTGTTAGTCCTTTATTTTTTCATAAAATAATGAAAAAGTATTTACTTAACTAGAGGCATATATACACAGAGAGTGTGTACCTCCGCCGATCCCACAACTCCTATTCAAACATTCTCCCTTTCACACGCCCGTTTTTTTAACTCTAATCATTGTTTTCCTCTCCTGTTAGCTCATTTTGCATATTAAAAAGCACTCAGAGACGGGAAGAGGAAGAAGTTTAAGCTACGTCACTTGTTTTTTACATAAGATGATCTATGAACAATAATACGTCAATGAACTTAACTACGTTCTTTCCTACTATGTTATATAGACCCCCATTTCATTATTATTAGGAGTATATTTGCTCATTTTGCATATTAAAAAAGCACTAGAGCCAAAATTAATCACTTGTTTCTTTGGCATTTCCAACAACTCACAAAGTTTCATTCGAAGTTCAGTACTTTTTGAGTATCTGCTGACAAAAACTAACAAACTAACAACCAACCAAACTAAAAAACCAACAACGCCAGTGAAACATATTCCTTCGGCAATAAGGAGTATTTATAATAATTCTAACTGCATTATTATATGTATACATTATATTATAACTTGGTGTTAATTCACTAGCAACAAAAGGAGTTAATAATATTTATATTAGACAATTTGGAAACATTTTTTTCTTCTCATAATATATACTGTTCACTATACGATCGTCTGCCATTACTTATTAAATGGTTCTGTAAAAATAATTCATTCACAACCCTTTGGTTTCAACCGTTTTTAGCTAATTTTTAGGTATTGTCATCTAGCATCGACGATTTATGGCTGTAATAATGGTCGATATTTCATACTTATTAATATAATTAGTAAAAATGTTATATTTGTAATCAGTTCATTGCAGATGTTTCCTCATATTTAGGATTTTTATTTTTATAGCATTAAGAGATGTTGTCAACATGACGTAGGTTATGACGTCTAAGAAAAAAAATACTTTTTTAAGGACCGTCAAAAAGGACTGGACTGGACCGAACTAGACCGGACTGGACTGCAGTTCTCGGTTCTAGATAAGGACCGACACAATACTATTTAAATTCCAGACAATTGATTAAGATTTGTGGATGATTTTCATAATTTGATCCTCTCATTTGCTTTAAGAGCATGTTGAAGCTTTAGGATTCTTCCTGATAGCATTCTATAGATCCAATCTCACTCTCCCAATATATTTAACACGTCAAATGGAATTTATATTTATAAGTATCGTTTTTGATCCTAGTCAGTTGATGTGAGGCCTAACATATGCTGTGATTAATTTATGAGAATAAAATAATCATTTGTTTCAGTATTATTAGCAGCCAAAATGACTTCATGGCGTTGCATTACGTCAGAGTGATGCAAGATATATTATTCATCACTTTTAAAGGCTAAAATAAGAACTCATCTGTAATGCTGCAGAGTGGGAAAATCAAAATAAAAATTAGCCACTTTTTGGGACGGTTTTTTTAAAGTAATGGTTTTTATGGCATTGTATTCATAATTAATTAATACCCTGCACTTGAATAAGTGTCTTCATCATGTTAGATATGTATTTAAGTAAAGATACCAAGTGTGTCTCAGCATAATCAATCACGAAAACTTACTTTTGGTATTTATAAAAATGTGTGTGTAATCCTTTATTTCATTTAAATAATCAGCTATTTGCTGGTCCGTTTTAGCTATAATAATATAAAATATTTAAAAAAATCATTCCTGTGTATAAACACATACACATATATATAAACATTAAAAACACGTATAAAATTAAAAATACTAATATAAATAAATAAATCCCCCTAAATTGGGGTACTGCGGCCAATGGTCCTGGCTACGTCCCTTGCCGCAGCTAGTGTCCTGGCCGACCTCAGGACTCAAAATTGTTCCACACAGACACTGCGTGGGACGCAAATGTGTCTGTGCCGCCCCTTAATGGACACGCCACCGAAGTCGTAGACCTCGTCGGTCTCTTTGGGGTTGGGAAGACGAGATCGCCAATGGGGTTTCTGGCACCACATCCCCCATCGTTGGAGTGGAAGCACTTCCAGGTCTCTACTGCCACAGCCATGACGGTTATCTCGTTGAGGGAGGGAATTTTTGCATACCTAAGGAGATCCTCGATCCGAATGTGGTCCCGTCTCCTGCAACCGGCGATGCTCCTTGCCACGTCATTGATGGCGACCTGGACGGCCCTGTGTGCGGCATCCGGCTCCTTATCCTTATCAAACCTAGGTGTCGTCACGACCGCGGTTGCATACGAGAGCTTACCAACCATAAGCCCCCTGGCCAGTTGCCGATAGATTTTCCTCTAAGAATATGAACGGCCAACCTTGAGATGAGTGCTGCCCGTTGTTTTGCTGCCTTTACCACGTAGGCATTGTGGGGTGCGGTGGTGAAGTCTGAGTCGAACTTGACCCCAAGGAACTCAATCTCATCGGATGGGTGCAACTCGACGCCCCCAACCCTGATGGTGAAGGCTGAAGTGTCTTTCTTCTTGGCTTTGCCCCCAATCATGAATTGGGTCTTGGCAGATTATATTAAAATTATTTTTCGGATTATTTTTTAATTGATTTTTTGCATTGGCTCCTTTAAGACTAATTGTGGATCTTTTAAGTCCCACTGAAAATTAATTACATTATTACCAGAAAATTATTTTTTTAAATGTCATCGCTTTCTTTTAAATTAAAAAAAGTTAATAGGAATTTTTTTTTCAAAAAAAAACGTCGTCACTTTCAGAATGACGAGCGGACGAAAATATTAAAGGCCCGGCCTGGCTCCCGGCGAAAAAAGTGTCCGGTCGTTTCGTGAATATTACATAATGCAATGTTATTACATAATGTGGCACTACACGGCTTGTGTAAAAATATTTTTTCGTCATTGCGGCTCCTGATTAACACTAGGTTGAGTACCGCTGATCTATATCCATACACCTCCTTAACTTTTCATCTATTCTTATTATTTCCAAGATATATATATATATTATATATATATATATATATATATATATATATATATATATATACCGGGTGTACAAGTGAAACCTTTACACTTAACAGGTCAACCTTTTTGAGATCTAGTACAGCAGCAAGAAGAATCACGTGAAAACCAATTTTACAATATGAAAGAACAGGTATATTTTAAACTTTTTCATTCGATGTACCCGCTGTTGGCGGCCACGATGGCCATGAGGCGCTTCCTGAAAGCTTGACAGACCTTGGCCACGAAGTCCTCGTCCATTCCGGCCGACTCTTGGTTGACGGTGGCTTTCAGGGCGGCAATGTTTGGGTGGCGAAGCTTGCAGGCCTTGAACGTCGGTGTTTCCCAGGTTTTCAAAAGCGCGTGGATCCGAATGCGGACATTACATTCCAGAGACTTTTTCTTCGGAGTCGATTGACCGATTTTTGTTTACTTTTTTTGTTTGAAAGATGACAAGCAAATGTTTTTTTCGTATTTTGTAGGAACGAAGCTGAGAAGAACATGAAACCTAGCATTTAATAAATACGAGTGTAAAAGTTTCACTTGTACACCCGGTATATATATTTTTTTCTGACCCACTTGACCTACATATATTTTCTAACAAATGCTCTCCCATTCATTGACATGTTTATAATAAGATAATATATTCTATAATAGCTATCATAGGCCGCCACTAGCAGTCCCCCTTTTTATCAATGATATGATAAGATATACGTATGATTGGCGCCATGCATTTTTGACCATATACTGCTTTCATAAATATAAAATGTATGTTATAAACATGAACTACAGTGAAAGGCAAATTGTTTTGATGCGTTATACAAAAACAGTGTTTTTTGGTTGCAAAAATGCTGAATAAATTGTCAGTTGATGGGTGTCATAATAATTGACAATATTAGCCTTACATCGGATGCTTGATAAAATACTAGATTCAAGAGAACATGTACTCAATCAGCAATAAAAGCACATAATATTTTATATTAAGATTAATGATTGCTCTGTTGTGTCTACTAATAATATTATTTCGACTTAGTATTATGTATTGACTAAGGAGGCAATACATTTGTGTTTTTAAAACGTGATTGGTTGACAAGAAAAGGGAAGGGAATAATAACAAAAAGCATATGGCATTATGCTACAAAGTATGACGTCACTCGGGGCTGCTGTTGAGGAGTGAACATCAGCAATTCAGAGAGAAGGAATACATCTTGGAAATACAAATTGTATCTTCTCATGGCCCTGCATCCATGTCGTTTGCTATCCATAGACTTTTCTAGCATTAATATTAGTACTGATTAGATAAAGAAGCTGCTTATACTTTGTTTGCTCTACTCTGTCGATAAATGGATCATATCTCCCCCTATCGGACGCCGAAAAAAGAGAAATCAGTGTAGCCAAATGAAAAACCCTGTTTATTGTTGAGATTAAGAGAACAGCGTTATCCTTTAAAATGGCTCCTAACATCCTTCCGATTTATGGTGTTAGCTGTTGATTTCAGGAAGGATGCTACCCTTTGACGTTTCTACTTTTTTGATAACATACACCTAAATCATACATTTTCGAGGCTAACACAATAATATGTTAAAACTTCCATCAGAGCATACACTCTTAAGTTAATTGACATGTTTCTATATAAGTGGTTGTACCAATTATTTATAGTTTTGAGGCTTGAATTACTGTAGTTATCCAAGCGCCGGTTAAAGGAAGGCCTTGTTTAAAACGTATGTTCCCATACTTACTCTCATGAGACTTTCTATTAAGTTTAGAATCAGTTTTTTGGACCGAATACAAAAATTGAGAGACATTAAAGTGTGTGTCCTTTTAAAAGAAGAAACCTTACAAACCTGAAATAATTGATATAATAATTTGTGTAGAAAAGGTAATATAATACAAAACCCATAGCATCATTCTGGCTAATGTATGTTACTGATACCCCCTTATGGAATGCCTCTGGATATACAATATATGAAATATGCGATGAATATATTGTTGTTCCAAATATTTCATTCATAAAAATCTAAAATGATCCCAATATGTTTTTCCTATCCTCACACTCATTCGTATAAGACATGTGGATGAAATATCCTTCTTTTTCTTACTCAATATAATATGAGATAAATGCCATGATCAATGTACAAATGATTTAAGTTTCCAGCTGAGAATTTTTTTCTCCTTCCCATTCTCTTATAACTGTAATCAAATGCACTGCACACATAAGGCTTATCATGCACGGAACATTGATTCGAGTTTATGGCACTTTAGATTGAGAGGAAATATGCTCAATAAAATGTTCATGTATGTACCAATATTGGACGGCCCAACGTTACTGAAAAGGGGTGGGGTTATAAATCTGTGAGCCCCTTTCGCTAAATAATGAGAACGAATTTAAGAACATTTGTTTAGTCTTGTAACTCTGATAATAACTTCCGATAATAATTGATAAAAAAACTATAAATTACTTACTATTGCTTTAAATTGTCTTAAAGCTAAATTAGTAACAAGGCTTGTATTTCCAGGGGCATATGGAATTCAAAGCTCTTTTATCTTCACCCTTCTTAACTCTATGTAAACAAATACATGGAAAATGTAATACAAGTGCAAATTCATAGGTTTTAACTCACAATACGAAAAGAAACTTGTCCGTTAGGCCCGGTCATTGCTTAGCTCAAGCTTGTACAAGGTACACAGAGAAGGATGACGTCAGAGCTATTAAAATGATCCGCAATAAAATAAACTTTCGTCATATAAATTTATTTTGATATATTTTTTGTATATTGGGGATGAGAGTCCAAAACATAGTACGATACATACTGATCGACAAAAGTAAATCTATGACTAAAGCAGAGAAAAAAACGTTGACATTTATTGATTACTGATGACCCATGATGTCATCAATAAATATTTATAATAACTTATAAAATTAATTACAATTTATATTATTTTATATGGGCTTGGCACACCTATGACGCCTGACAGAGAAGTATGTGATGTTATAACGTCTAAATATTTCAATTCATCAATAATTATCCAGTAATTATATAGTTGTTAACAATGTTTTAAACTATATAAGGACTTATAAAGATAATATTTAATTAGTTTAAATAAAAAATAGACTGATTTTCAAACAAAAGGTTATTTAATTAACTTAAATATTTAAATATATTTATCCTTCTTTTCTACAATTAATATGAATGTAAAGTATATGAAAGGCTTCAAAAAAGGATATGTTGTATTCATTTATAACATATGATCTCGTATTGATTTTAGTGAATGTATCAGCGAGTTAATAAATAATATATATCTATATACCTTTTATATGTGCCCAATTTACTCCTCAGGATTTAAAGCCATTTGGCCATAAATAACTCCCCATGACGTGTTAAATGTAGTTAATTACAGGATCATCTCTCCCATTGCTTTTAAGTATGCACCATGCTAATTGTAGCTTATTCCGGTCTACCTCCCTTCGACAAACAACAAAATACATTCATTACGACTACAACACCTACTCATATCCATGCACTTGATAAATGGATAGAAATTCATTGATTCTTGATGTGCATTTGGGTCCTTGGGTCCATGGAACAAAAGGTCTCATAACCCATTGTTTTAGTATAGTAATATCCCATCGACGTATATAATGACTGAAAAGGATAAGAACAAACTACTGCCCGCTTGAAGAGCCATCTTAAGTCACCGAAGTGACTTAAGATGGCCGTCTCACTTTTTGAATCAGTCAAGTTGTCTTTGGTAAATAAATCCTACAATAAACGCCAGCCTATATCATGTGTCAACAAAAGTAGTCCCATAAAATGACCGTCACTGGGTTCCATTCTTTTGGAATATGAACTTTTGGACTGATCAAGGGATTATAATATTTCCTTCCTTCACTCCGTTGTTTCATCGACTTAAATTCAGTCATTCTCTTTGATTATTTACTTATATATCTGCCCCACTCTATTTAAAATGTTGTAGTTGTCATGAGAATATAAAAAAGAAAATTCTATCATAAATGTCCAGTGATGTTATGTTTCAACAAAAAGTAGTTCCTTAAAATGACGTCAATGGTTTACCATTTTTAGTTTTTTCTATTCCTAAAACATAGTATTAGGATATGTCTAGTCAAGGGATAATCATTTCTGTTTCTTCTTCGTTCATCGGCTCTAATATTATATATTTCATAATTAAAGGGATTTAAGACGGCTCCCATAAGCTGCTGAATCAAACATTGCATTTTCCATCTTCATGGCGTTATTTTTATATACCCATTTATAACAGCAATATATATATATATATATATATATATATATATATATATATATATACACACACACACATATATATATATATATATATATATAATCTTGTTAGCCCTTCAAATTTATTAATAATAATAAATCACCTTTGTGTGGAAAAGTGGACAGTTTTTATAATTCCAATTGTCACAGGAGCTATTAGACGCATGTGATGACGTCATATTTTTATTTACGTCTTTATCCATGTTTAGATATACATAATACCGATATTTGTATTAATGTATGCTTTGTTATTTCTTCATACTATGTTTTTTAGAAAATGAAGTGAGGGGTAATCTGTTTGACTGTGTGGGAAGTACCTTCATGTATTTTCATTGCCTCCAAGGAAGAAAATGATCAAGGAAGGAAGCAAGGATAATAATTTCAGTGCCTATACTTTTTTTCGAATTGTCTTCTTCTTCTTCATGTCTGTAATGATCCCTGAGGCATCCATAGCATATCGATTCATGATTGTTGGGTGTTCTAAAATATTATGACTCAGATGATTTTTCTAGGGTACCACCTTGCCTACTTATATAATTTGGGGTAGAGTGCCTTTTTACACATCCTTGATATTACACCCTCTGTTTACATATGTGAGAATACATCCAGTCATCTATAGATGCAATCATCTATTTTTGGGAGGAGGAAGGATTAATTGGAGGAGGACGATTTAGAGGCAAAATAAATAAATGATGGTGATTGGCCTAAATATAAAGGCGGGTAATTACGAACTGATTTTCAAAAAAGGAAGTTGAATTAAGTATGATGCTAGTAATTTTTATATTTTGTATTTTGAAAAATGTACATGCATAAACTATAGTTCGTTTTTCAGAACAGATAATAATATATATTTGTATATTTTGTCCTATTTGCTTTAAAAAATATGGATCTCTTATAATAATTGTTAATAATATTATAATTTATATATGAGTTTATATACCAATCTTAAATTAACCTTTTGTATAACTAGCCCTCTGAGGAGTTGTTTAGCACATCATTAACATATCAAAATACAGTTACAAATATAATATTCAATTAAAAACTAAGCAAACAGAAATGATAATATAATATGATTATCAGCTTAAAAGAAATGTCTTCTATTTTAAGCGCCCTCGTTGATTTTCTTTAAAGCCCTTTTTATTTCTTCGACCAATGAGACTCCAAAGAGAATTCAATTGTCAGAACAATTTGGAAAAAAAATCAACAAACACATACATATTATTACAGGTAAAGAAAGACAGACGGAATGGCTCATATATTCAAATTATCATGACAATTGAAAGCTATGGTATAACCGACGGCCCAAATAACTATGTGACTTGACACTAACATTTATTAGTTTAGAAATTAATGTATTAATGATCACAGCCATCATTTTTATTCACGATTTTAGTTGTCTTAGGTATTCGAAATATATATATATATATATATAGATATATATATAAGAACATGTTATTTTATGATTTGTTTGTGACAAATATATAATACATATATATATATATATATATATTCGTCACAAACAAATCATAAACATAACATGTTTTTCATTATTAGTTCTGTAAATTAATAAAGAAGATTATCAGCGTCATCTAAAGATATAGTACAGTCACATAATATATATTTATAAAGTTATTTAAGTGAGAAAATATTCACAAATACAATACATTTAGGAGCTGTCTGAATATTAATTACCTCATATGCAAATAAGAGCCCTTCCTCACGCCTAGATGCATGTATATAACTATTCACGTAATGAGGAGATGTGTCATTCGGAGAGTATTATTATTTTTAATTTTGCAGAATCATCATGGGTAAGATGGAGCATATTTTTTTCTTACCTCATGCATAGTTCCTTTGAAAAATTGCGGTTCATTAAACAGGATAATTTTTAAATATTGGCGGCTGTTAAAATACCGCCATTGATTTAAAAAAAGTGTTACAAAGGTAATCTAGTATTTTTTTGGTGTCGTTTATTGTTATTTTTGTTATTGGCAAGGCCTAGACATGTGCCTGGGTAACTTAACCTGTGCAGCTCCCGACAGACTCAGGACTGACCTCACAGCCACATCACTGTGACGGCGGAGTACAAGTCGCTCTTAACGATCTCGCCCGTGTCCTTCTGGGCGTCCGGAGAAAAATGTACATGCATATAAACTATAGTTCGTTTTTCAGAACATAAATAAATATTGGTTAATAATAGTTTCTTATAAAAAGCATGTACATATCAAAAAGCAATCTTGCACTTTTGACATTGAAAGATGTGCTGGATGTCGAACATTTATGTTGTTTTTTATAAGCATGTTTTCTTGAACGTTATAAAAGACATTTCTTCTTTTTGTACAAAACAATTCTTGGAACTGACAGCCTGACAACTAAATATTGTATATAAAATATAAAAGCTCTATTGAACTATGTACCTCATAAAACTTCTTGAAAGTCCTTTAGATAATAATATTGTAAACGTAATATAATTGCTTTGCAATTATATACAAATTTCGTGAGGAATTAAAGTCTTTATCTCAAAGATTTTGAAATTTCATTGACGCCCACCCATTGTATCATCGTGATCTCAAAGATGATGATGCACAATTATATATCTCTACAATCAAGGACATAATTTGTCTTGATGTTCATAGAGTAAATATTTTTATTAATTGTATACATATTTGAAAAAGCATTATCTAAAAATCTAATTTGATCTCAATAATTTATTTGTTGGTAATGGCTGACATTTCATTTATGTGTACACATGAGCGTATGTGAATAAAAGTTCTTGATTTGTTCATAAGATTTGAAGCATAGATAATACCTCATCAATTTTATTAAAACACTAAATTTGAAACATTTTATATCTACAATGATTCAGTCTTTTTAAACATAAAATTATATATATATTATATGAATGTATGTTTTATTGTTTTTTTTAATATTTCTATATAAATATTTAATAAAACAAGTATTCTAAAAAATATATATATTCAACAATAACAATTTTCAATAATATATTATATTTTTATACTACAATCCTTTTCTATACAAAATATATTTATTATTTCAGAGTTTACACTCATTTCTATATCTCTTTTGTAATATTCGCTGAAGTTATAAGAGACTAATTATAGAAAATAAATACAGATTTTTCAAATTTCAATTTACATAATACGAACTAGTTAAAAATCTTTATATTAACCGTTTACAAACATATGCTATCAACAATATTTATATAAAATTGCCATTATAACAAAAAATTAGTATATTTTAAACTCCTCACTGTATATTTTGAAATATTTTATTCTTGTACAATATCGTCAAAACTAGCAGTGTTTAACACACATAGAGCATCACACTGAATCCCAAAACGTGCCATGAATACATTTACAATCTTTGTATACTCTTTTAATAATATGTAAAAAAACCATAGAATGAGAAGAGCTAATTAAAGGACATTTAAAGTGTTTTAAGAATTGTTATTTCTTCCCTTGTTCATAAGGAGAGAGAGAGAGAGCAAAAAAATAGACAAGGCGTTCACTTGAGTGACATTTAAAAAAACCCAAATGTATTAAAGTTATGCTTCGCTACTGATCTGGGAAAGATAGACACATTCAAGAAATTAATGATGTGTGCGAAAGTTAACATCAACAATACATTTAAATATATACATTTAAAGTGCGTGACTCTCTAGTCAGAAAAGAGTATGTGTGGCTATATGTATTGCGTATGAGATAGATTGTAAAATATCTGTGTTAATTTACTGTTTTTTCTCAATGGACAGCTATTAAGAGTCACCGAAAATGTTATTGTTTTATACAACTATTTATATTATATATATATTTCGATTGAATATTATTTTAAACTTTATTTATTTTGTATTATCATATGATAAACAATACCTTAGGATAATAAACAGGAGGTCTTTCTTTGATCGTGATTGTTTGAAAGAAAAGAAAATGGAATTATTAAAAATCAGTGTGTATTATGAAATACTTAGCATCACTTATTTGCAGTGCTTTTACATAGTGAAAGTCAACTCAGAAATAAGAATAGCATTATTAAGAAAGTGAATAGTTCTGATGATTTTTTTGTTAGTTTAATCACAAACTCTATTGATGGTTTTAATAAAAAAGTCCACTACAAAAATAGGGGTATGTCGAATTGCAAAGGAGCAAGACATAACACATGTAAGATAATAAGGCAATACTTGGAAGTTTGAACAGCATCCTTACTAAAACAAAGTATACTTTCCCAAGGCCCTCGATCATATTCATTAGCAAGTCCTTTCAATAGATTATTTTCATATTGCCTGTTATTGTTATTTTATTCGTGGAAGATATTAACCTTAATCTGGGGGTAGAGAATGAATGTTTAGTCATGTTTTCAATTTTTTCTCTATTTGGTTCGGTTAGAGTTGCATACGACTGGATATAAATAAGCATACTAGCATCAAAATTAGTCCCTCGAACCTAGAACTTTATCAATGAGGTATATGTCAAATATTGACCTTCCCCTCCAGAGAGGAGTCGAACTGGTGCCCTAACATTGAGATTTATCCACAATGGCGATTGATAGATCCTCTCTCTTACGAATAGGTGTAGACCGAAGATTTGCAAACTGACATAAGTAATTACCTATATGTAAGCTTTCGATAACAACTATAAAAACATCTTTAAAATAGAGCGCTTACCTAATGAAAAACTATTTTTCTACAATTGTCAGCTGATGATGTTTGTATGACAAAGGATATTATGAAAAAATAATGAACTATAGGAACTTTATTACAATAAGGGGAAATAATTAATTTTTAATAACACCCTTATCATTCATGGCGTTAAATGGATACTCATTCTGACAATAAGGCACATCAAAGGGAAAGAAATGAGGTTTGCCAACTTACAAATTGTTACTTTTAGGACCGTTTCCGAGAACTACCATTAATTTTTTGTAAATATGATTAAATGTATTTATGTTGGAGCCTTTAAAAATCTACTATAGAGTTGGATTCATGTTTCGTTGCACACAAACAATACTACTTAGGGGACGTTGTGATAGTACAATGACTTAGTACTAATGTCCAGCAAATGCCACACAAATCTACTTGGAGGATGTACGTTTTAGATGGTGGTGTGGACACTTTGTTATTTATTACTTAAGTGCCACTCACTGATTTATGTGTGTTCAATTAAGATGGTAACATATGTTCCAGGGGAAAACCACTTATTGCTTCTCTTAGCTCTTATCAATAGTAATATACTTATATATATATATATATATATATATTAGCCTGTCCCGTTTTTAGGTCAATCTCTCCGATTTTTTGCTCCAAGCACTTTTCTGCTGCGTAGTGATGAAAAAATGAGATTGAGAAAGTTTCAGCCTTCAAAGGCCATTTTTGTGACTGCACAAGCCACTCAAAGTTTCAAAAAGCCGTTTTGGGGTCAAAAATGGTGATTTTCAAGTGGCTTGTGCTGTCTGAGTTTTAGTGATATCGAGTAATTTTTTTCTACGGATAGCTTGAAGTCTCATCTTTCAATAATTTTTTGGAGCAATCAGCAAATACATATTTCTATGGTTTTTGGCCCGTTAAGTAGGCCTCTTTTGGCCAAAATAGGCATTTTTTGTTTTTTGCTAATATTTGCCCTAAAAATTATTTTAGCATTTTTTTTATTTCATGGCAAATAATTGCTTATCATAATCCACGTTTTGTGCAATTTTCATAATGATGGCAATGATATTGACGTTTTAATGTAAATATTGTGTTTATTCTTATGAAATATGTACATTTGCCGAAATAAAATCACTATTTATACTTTACAATATTATTTATTTCTTCATGGAATAAGGTTTTTATTATAATTTTACTACCCTTTATAATTATATTATATTCTTTTTAAGATGAGTAACCATGATATTATGGATCATAAGAATAGAGGTTACAGAAGCATTATACTAAAGGATGAATTACATAAATGAATTTATTTTGAATAATGTTAAAGTTACTTTATCGTTTTTGAAGCTTGCAATTATTCTCAGAACTGCTAAATTGCATATGTGGCAAGGAAAATATAAAGCATTACATCATGCCTGATGTGATCTCACTGGCTCCTCATAGGCTATTAATATACTAAAAACAAATGGGTTCAAAATCGAGTCAATGCTTTAAAAATGGGCTATGATAATTTCGTACAAGAGTTTTCAAACACATGCCGTGTTGCTCTCGGGTTTTGAGGATCATAACTTTGCACATTAGGGCTTATAACCCATTATCAACAATGGGTCCATGGGTTCCACCCATCAGGTAATTGGCATATCGGGGCTTCGAACCCATAGATAGTGTAGGCTCTTGCTAATAACAACATATGAATTCGAGGATTGGTTCTAACGTAGATTGAAGATTTTCTGATTTTTTACTATAAGTATTTTTGATTATTAGAACTATTCATACTATGGGATATAATACCTGTATTACACAGACGAGTTTTGTATTATATTATTTTTGTCTCCTTATAATTTATATCCACTAAATAATATAATTTTTGTTGGTACTGCGTGAACTTAAGTATATTTTTTTCTCTTCTACAGGAAAAAGTGGGTTCCCTGATTTGTAACGTTTGTGACAAGAACGTGACTGGGGAAATCATTCGTGCCGTCAACACTGTGTTCCATCCCGATTGCTTCAAATGCTTTGCTTGCAAAGCAGACTGAGCAAGAATGATGTGCCCTTCAAGGCCGACAAGGATAAGAGGCTCTTTTGTCTGAAGGACTACCAAGAGTAAGTAGTGTTCACCTTATTTTTGGAACTTTTCTGACGTTATTTACAAATGATGTCATATAATGATTGAGTATACCCATATATATATATATATATATGTATGTCGATGCACTCTTGGACTATTTAGCTTTGATTGTCTAGTATTTTTGATATAGTATACCAATATTAGTTTTGCAGGTCTGTTATACAGATTGAAATATTTAATATTATATGGAACTACTTTTGAAACAAAAAATACAGTCGACCCTAAACGTTTAGTTATTTTTTATTAGTTTTTTCTACCACATCAATCTATATTCAGGTTTATAACAAACAAATACTAGGTTTTCCTTTCCCTCTCGAATAATCACAAATGTTTCAAAAACAAAATCATGAAACATTCTTGGTGGTTGATATTTTCAACAAATACAAAATAGAGCTGCTGGTCATGTTTTTAATAAAAACCTTTTGTATCTACAGCACTTTAAGTGCGGAATATCTCCCTAGAACTCAGATCTCTCTTGAGGGTAGAGCTGACAAGAGAAGTTGCTGAAAGACTAGCCACGACAGCCCCCATGTAGTACTTGTTTTTTTCTGTTTATTTAATATTTTGGACTTTTTAGTCGACTTTTAGGGTTTTTTTTTCATTTCATTATTTATACTCTTAACTTGGTCAATAGTATAAATTTTAGATCAACTAATATTTTCTTGCTGAAAAGTTACACCATTAATATTTAAAAAATAATATCACACATCCTCAATTAAAAATAGTCTTGTAAGAAGAAGAGATTCAAAGATTTACTCTGGTATTTTCTTATCTAACAAGGTTCCGTGGATGAAATATTTGAAACGAGTTACATTTTTCACTATCCATAGCCTGTAAATAATGAGGGGTATTTTGTTGTGGACAAAATACAGTAAATTTTTGGTAGTACAATATTAGACAAAACACTTTAAATCCTTTTTATTTGCATTTTATCACGATTTTACATTGTGTAAAACTATTTAGCCCTCCGAGATAGAATAAAAATTACACTTAGGGGGTTAAAGGGGTGCTATTTGTTATAGGAAATGGGTTAATATATTTTGCACCATTCTGCCTTACTTCAAAGATTTCACCTCACTTCTACTCTGAGATCTTATTTTCATGCTACATAATCATGTACTCTTGGTTCATTTAAGTCCAAGTGTTATTTCTGGTTTTTTGAAAGTTGTATATATCATTTTAATATATGAATATTAGGATAGGTATTTAAATGAATAGCCCTGTGATGAAATCCAATTTCATTATGTTGTGAAATTTAGGAGATTGACACGGATTTTTATCTCAAAAACTTACATATTACACGGGAAAAGATTTTTTATTTTTTTCAAAATACCACTTCTTAGTTGTTGTTTTTCTCCACTTGATTAAGACTGAATAATATGATTTAATACTACTATTTCTATATATCTCACCCACTTTTTATAATGATTCGATACTCAATATATAAAAAAATCAGTCCGCTGTAAGAGTTCTTTGATGCCTAAGATGGCTACCATTCTTTGGTAAACAATGTAATTATCATGGCAATAGAATACAGGAAATCCTGCGATAAAAGTCCAATGATGGTGTCACTATATGTCGTGTACCAACAAAAAGTAGTTCATTAAAATGACGTCACTGGATAATATAAATTTTGTTGTGTCTCCCTTTACCGTCTACATAGGGCTTAGTATTTAAACCTCGACTGCTGAAGGGATACTATTACTTCCTTCTTAAATTATATGTATATATACCACGAAACAACCGGGTACCCGGACCAGTTCCCGGCTGTTTTTTGAACGTCCCAGCCCAGCCCGGCCCGGTGTACTTTAATATTTTCGTTCGTTCTGTTAGTGATGACGTTTTTTTTTGGAATTTATTTTCTAAAAAAACGTCGTCACTTTCAGAGTGACGAAGGAACTAAAATATACTGAAGTCCCAGCCCAGTTTTGGCCCGCCCGCCTAGGTCCCGGCGAAAAAAGTGTCCCGGTCGTTTCCTATTATTTACATATATACAGGGGCGGAGTGGCCACCGGGAGTACCGGGACTATTCCCGGTGAGCCGCTGGCCTCAAGAAACATAAACGGCCGTTGACAGCCTCCGAATGGCATATTGTATAATGGCCTGTATAAGGCCGGCGAGGGCATAATTGTCCCGGTGGATAAATTCTTCCCACTCTGTTCATGCATATATATATATATATTGAGAGAGAGAGAGAGGATTAATGATGTCTCTCATTGGTTATTTCTCTTCCCTTCTTTTATTTTGCATCAAGGTAGTAGTTCAGTACGTTAGGACAGATAATAACAGTTGTATATTTTTCAGCTATAAATTACAAGGATATCTATTGGCTCCTGAATTGCTTTTCCTTTGTAGAATTAGTGCCACGCCTCCAACCAATAATTTTCCTCCTCCAAAATATTAATTTAAAAGAATCATCTGTCAGTAATACTAATTATAATGAGCCTGGCTGGTTTCATAATTTTTTTAAAGTAACTAATTACTTACTCTAGCTTTTTTAATGAGTAATAAATATTGCAAAAAAACATAATCAATACTTAGGATACCTTCCAAGAAGGGCCAAAAACCTTGCCAAATACGAAATATAATGATGCATAGCTCGGGAGATAAATGTTGAAAGGGAGAATTACATACATATATCAATTCGAATTATTTTTTATTTCTGTTTATTTCCTTGGAGGCAGCAGTTGATGCCAGGAAAGGCTTTTCCAATTGAACACTGGGAGTACTTGTTAATATTTGTTTTTTTCCTCCTCCTGTCATTATGAGGAAAAACTTATATTATTAATAATTATGTAACCATTTTTTTGCCTAATTGGTTCGATAGAATTGCATCCGACAGGCTATAAATAAGCATTATAGCTTTAAAATGAGTCACTCGAACCTATGATCGTATCAATGAGGTAAACCAAAAATTACCATCCCCTCTCGGGAGTATTCGAACCTGCTCCCCAACATTGAGAGTTGAACGCACCTTAACGCTCACGGCAATCGCACTCCCATAAGCTTATATAATCATGATAACTAGGAACACAAAGTGTTCACTGTCAAGAGGAAGGCTGTAGGAATCTTGTAAGTTTCTGGACATAACGACCTTTTAACACAATTAACGTAGTTATGGCGTTTGTTTTGAATATCTATTACATATTTGTAAAAAACACATGTAGGAGGTTACGACCTCTTTCCTAAGATTTTCAGCAACTGTTTGTGGACAAAAAAACCGCTGACATTTTGATATTTTAACATTCACAAACTTTTTTGAACTTTTTTCCATAATAATTGTCAGTTTTTGCTAGAAAATACAATTTAATTAACATATTTAGCCTTTTTTGATTATTTTTCTTCTATTTCTGGGCTAATATGACATTATTTTGTTCCAAATTCCTACTGTTTGCCTGTTCATGAGTCTATATCCATGCCATTTACGAATCCTTTGATTAAGATCCTTAGATATATCACTTATTACCTCCGCCGAAGGAGGTATTGTTTTTTTTAACTGGCATTGGTTTGTTGGTTTGTTAGTTTGTTTGTTTGTCAGCAGGATAACTCAAAAAGTACGGAACGGATTCGGATGAAACTTTGTGGAGTTGTTGGAAATGCCAAAAGGAACAAGTGATTATATTTTGGCATCTCTGAGTGCTTCTTTAAGATGCCAAATGAGCTAAATACTAATAAATATTTCAAGTTAGCCTATTCTGCCAATAGATGTCGCTGTGCTGTGAAATCGGGTGCCGGGAGCGTCTTCCTCTCGGAATTTCCGTCAAGGGAACCCTCCCCCGTCCCTCTACGCCGCCCCAGTCGTGAAAAATCCGCCTCGGAAGGCTCATAAGGACCCCGTGACGGCAGAGGTTTGCACTCTCCGAGTTTATATATGCTTCTAGTTTAATATTGATTTATAAAGCAAATGCGTGTACTGATGAGGGAATAATGACCTTTTTGTATGTGACGAAAAGTGGATTGTACGAATTGCGTACAAAATGGTTAAAAGGTTGAGTTTCACACTAAAAAGTGTATGTTTATTTGAAGGCTTGTGAGAATAATTCAAACCCATAATAGAACGTTTCTTCGTCCTATTAATATAAGATGTAAAACGAGGGTTTCTTTTAAATTGCTTAGTGTGAGGTTATCACGATATTGGCAATTAAAAACGGAGTGCTATGATTCTACAATATTGTTTATGGAGTGCTCCATATATAATGGATTAGCGTCATTGAAATGGAGCATAAAGTTGTAAATTGCATCCCTTAGGCCAAGGAAGCCCGCAATAAACCATTGATGGCTACACAATTGCAATAACTTTGTCCATTGTTTCCTCTAAAAACCGCTTGAGAATCCAACCACTTCCTTCATGCCAAATCATCATTTCATTGCATGCATATTTCTCCGCCCCTTTGCTATTGTTTTTTAATATACATGAGCCATAGCTATATATACTATTATTATCAGCCTAGGTATCTATATCCCTGGAGGCCCTTGATTAATTAGCCTTAATTGAAGGGGGGGGGAAGGGGGACTTGGTCTCTATATGGAGGAATATAACTACAAATCATCACACACCTACCTTGGGGCCAGCCTTTTGGTAGGTGGGAAAACATGGATGATAATAATAAAAAGGAGGAAAAAAGAGAAATAATTGATTTTAATAGGTATATCACCTCTAGAGGAGCTAAATCTATAACCTTGTCTGGGTATCGATATATCTCTTGAACGTCCCTAAATTTTGTTCCCTTTTTATGAATGATTTTGTTTTAAATATAGATCGGTGGGTGATCTTGTAAAATGAATACTATTGCTTCGTTTGAAAGCACTAATTATTAAAGAATATATAAACAATAAAAACAGCAGTTAAGAGCAAGATATAAAGAAAGCTTATTCCTTCAATATCAGAGAAACATCGGTCTGCTGTATTTTTGTGCCCAATATAAACAAAGTGATTTGTACTACGTCATCGTAAGTTGATCATACAGATAGAAAGATTTGTTTGTATTGGACATATGACGTATTTCTCTGAAGAATCCTTTAATCTCCTGTCTTTATATCTCTATGATTAAGGGTCATAAGTTTGTTTTGAGTGGTAACTGAGTCAGAGCAAGTATAGTTTAACATTTTACATTAAATTAAAAACTTTAAACAAACAATAAATCATCTCACATATAGAAGTTACAAAATATTCGGTTAATTCTACGAATTAATCGAATCCCAGGTCAAAAGCAACAAGCTTGACGATATGATGGTTTGAGTTTACGTATATTAAAGACTTAATCAAGACTTTTAATCAAGCACTCGAGTACCATCTGTTAGATAAGCAATCATTTTATTAAATGTCTTCCATTAAAAATAATATTTTTAGAAGGATTTTACAGACTTTTAATCCATTTCATACCATTTATAAATTTCTATTTGTCTTATTCTTCATGTTTTGTATTTTATATTTTTCCTCAGTGCATAAATAATTTCAAAGTAATACTTTTAATTATATATTTTATGCAACTGCTCCGATTTTATATACATAGATGAATATTGATATACCTTTGAATAAAGAATATTAAGTAAAATATATAACGTTATAATAAAAATATAACAAGCTATTACTATAGGAATATAGATCAAACTTTTAACGTCATAAATCACAAATGTTTGGCTACCATTATTGGCTTCATTTTGTGTGTATTATCCTATTTATTTAAAAAATGGAACTTTTTTTTACCTATAAAATATTAGCCGATAAAAATGTATCAATAACGTAATAAAAACAGTATAACATATTAAAAGAATAAAAACATTCAAAGAAATATAAAAAATAGTATAAGCATAAAATCATAACTTATAAAAAACAGATCCAAAATACCAAAACAAGGACAACATGAGCGCTGTCTAGGCTAGTCTTCCATTAACTTCTCTTGACTCCCAAAACTCTAGATAGTTTAAAAAATCACATGCAAACAAAAAAATATTGCATTTTAATAACTATTGGATCAGACATACTTACATATTCACTTTGTCTTTGAGATAATAGACCCAATAGAGGACTAGATGAGAGCTGTACTCTCAAGTCTTCCATCAACTTCTCTTACCTCCCCACGTCTCCGTGCAGATCTTAGTTCTGAGGAGAATAAACCATACTCTAGTTGCCGCGGTTGCAAATGCCCTTTGTGGTCTTGGCCTAGAAACACAGCCAGAGACTCTATTTCTCTGGTTTTGTATTTGAAAAGTTCCTAGTGAACACCTTCCCTTTAAAGGCAGGGACGGGCCTCAATAATAAGTGGACTGTATCTATTAATCTTTTAGAGGAAGACTTCAATCCCCCTTCTTTATTTTACCACGTTCTAAAAGGCTCTGATATTATTTATAATAACAAAAACAAAAAGGAGACACATCATCAAAATAAAGCGTTAAAGTAAAGTAGCGCTTGCATAACATAAATTCTTCCTTTTTTCCCACAAGGAATTGGCCAAAATTTTAGTTCTTCTTTAGTCCGTAAGGGGCGCTTTGATGCAAGAACTCTTTGAAAATAATAACAAAGTCCTTTTATTATTTTTATTTGGAGACGTTTTTTATCTTGAATGGAATCTCGCACTATGTTGTTGTGATTTTATCATAGAGATAAAAGATATAGAGAGCTTATTCCTTCCAGATGTATCTGTGTGTCTAACATAAACAAAGTAATTTGTACTACGTCATCGTAAGCTGAGAATAAAGATAGAATCTATCTCTATGATCAGCTTACGATGACGTAGCACAAATTACTTTGTTTATATTGGACACACAGAATACAGCTGAACGATGATGTTTCTCTGCTATTGAAGGGAATCAGCTCTCTATATCTTAATATCTCTATGGATTATATATATTACAAATCATCGAACTTAATCCCTTTAAACCGGTTTTAAATAGGATTGTGACGTAATTTCATGACTAGCGATATCTAACTTTACAGAAAATAACCAAAATTTTGGCCAATTTTTTTTGTTTACTTTTTCCTTGCATGCGCTACTTTACTTTAACGCTTTACATCAAAATACATAAAACAAAACACAATAACAACAAAAATGAAAATAAGGACATGCGGACAATTATTAAAATTTACAACAATTTAGAATTAACAGTCTTCTTTTCGCACATACTCATTTAACTAAAAACGTATCTTCTGAAAAAAAAATTTATTGTAATAATTATATGTCTATATTTACACGAGAATAGAACAATGGGCATCATGCCACATTATTAATATTATTGCAATAACCCCCATGGCATAAATATAATTTGCAGACTGAGTCAACCTTGCATACAGGCATAATTCATTTCGTTGATGTTTATTGCCCCCTTGAGAGATATCACTAATTACAATAATTAACAAAATGCTTATAGGCCTCTTGGTTTATGTTGTTATATTAATTATATTAATACTTGGCTCATTTAAGTTCATTTAACTAATTATTAATGCATGTAGAAGTGACTGAGGCATGAGGGCACAGTTGGAAGGCGGGGATTTCCTCCATTGAAGGGGGAAGCAATGCTTATCAATTGGAATATATTTAATATAAACAGTGTTGTTCCCTAACGCGCGTGCGAGTAATGTATATATTAGTTATATTACTGCGACTAACTAGAGAGAACAAACATATTAGATATTACCTTCAAGTAATAATTAGTATGTAATATCCTAGTTACATATACTTTCGCGAGAAAAAAAATATTCGACACGCATTTTTGATGAAAATTAATGAACTCTGTATGTATGTGACGTCACCCAGTGGACATTAAAATACAAACTAGGTTTACAAATCCTGTTAAAATTGACTTTACTTATTGTTTCGGAATGTGCAAAAAGTAATATCTAATATAAGTAGTGTATTACTTTTGAGAAGTAATAACTAATATTTTTTTTAAATATTACTACGCAGTAAAAAGTAGTATATTACATACAACTTTCAAAGTAATATTCGACCAACACTGGATATAAAATAGTTTTTTTTTCCTATATGGTTCGATAGAATTGCATCCGAAATAGTTTAAAAAATGAAATATGTTTTATGTAAGTGAAGAGATAAAGGATAATATATGAGTCTTGATTCCAGACGTTCTTGGGGGGGCTGTAACATTGACACACCTTGTGTGGCATCCATAGGGGCAATGAGTAAGCAACATTGATAGAGTGGTTTGGTGCTCTACGGTTTGGGCTAAGATCTTCCATTCAGTTCCTCCTTGGATCAAAGACTCTGCATCAATTTGTACTCTTTAATCCTACCCTCTAACAAGCAAACAAAATATAGTAATTCATTGTTAAACATTAGGAATAAACGAAATAACTGTTAACAGGAATATTAAGTCTGTCGCTTTGAACCAAATTATTAACAAATGGGATAAAATATTTACACCTTGTTTCAAGTAAAGGTTAGCTACCTACTATATATGCACTCTTAGTAGAAGATGATTATAGAATAATATAGTTGAAATAAATTTTTTCACGATATTGATGGAACCTCAAAGGTTTTTTATCATTATATGTTTGGGTAGTTTTACATCTATGAAAACCATTCTTGTATGAAAAGTACTATTTGTAGATAAGTTTAAAATATATATCATATCATTTTTACACGGACATTAAAATTTCAATTTTATTTATACAAGTTTCAAAACATAAAGTAAATATGCCCCTTTCCCTTCCTATGTATTTTCAAATACTTTAAAAAGAATTACATATGTCTATGCTGGGAGATTGAAGTCGAAATTATTTAAAGGTTGTTAGGAAAAATATATTTAAAATAAACTTCTTACCCTAAATCAGTAGTGTGTACGTTACCGTTAATCCGTTTTACATTTCTTTGTCTTGTTTAAAGAATGATATTCAAAGATTAATTTAAATCTGATGAAGTAATTGTTGTGACATAATTATATAAAATATACCAATCCCTCCATTAAAGGTAGTTAGTCATGTTAGTCCTGACTATCTCCACAAACCAGCCCACTTCATTTTTCTTGAAATTACTTTTTTATCCCGCTGATTTTTTCAAGTAAAATAAGTATTTTAAAATGCCCGAGTCAGTATTTCATTAACAGGGCTCTACACAAAGTTATGCAACAAAACAAACTCTAAAAGCATTCATATATATATATGAAATGGAGACATTGATCCCCATAAGTGTAGTGAATTCATTCAGCCAAGATCTAGTCGAATTGTAAAGTTAGGTTACAGCAAATGAATACATTCACGGAATCGAATACATCATCTGGCCCATCACATATATCACAGAACCACCTTACCCATACGGTGCTTAGCTCATCTTAACGAGGATTTATTGCAAAGATAAGCCCATCAGAAAACCATTTCAATTTGTTTTGTTTTATTAGGTTATTAAGCTTTGAGATGTGAGTTTAAAGAAACATAAAAGAAACAGCTGGATTTGTGGAGCAATTCACCAAACAAGAAAGATAAATGAGAGTAAAGCAGTGTTACATAAGAACAAATTGAAGATCGGTACACTGATTAGATTTTGATTATCTTTATATTAAGCTAAGATATTTCCTGTGTTTTTTTTACAGA
Source organism: Caligus rogercresseyi (assembly GCA_013387185.1). Lineage (NCBI taxonomy): Eukaryota > Metazoa > Arthropoda > Copepoda > Siphonostomatoida > Caligidae > Caligus > Caligus rogercresseyi. The sequence goes on along the minus strand of CP045905.1, from coordinate 10,821,278 downwards.
TATCACCTAATATAAGCTTGTTCAATTGGGCTGACATCCTACTACACCTAGGCATGCTATTTTTCTAATACAACTAGGCTTGTATTTCCTAATAGTCTAGTTATTCCTAATACAATTAGATAAGCTTTCCCTAAGCTTTATTGCTTATAACATATATACATATTTCAAGCCCGAAACTCTCTCTCCCCAATCAATCAATAGCCTTAAATACTTAATATTATCTTTCAACGTCACGTGAATGCATTTAGGAGGAGACATGCTACTTTTTTTGCACACAGTCGTCATATGAGTTTGTACATGCGAAAAAAATCGTTTGAACATTCATATTGACAATTGGAGTATATCTTTATTCTAGGATTATTGCAATTAGGCACAGAGTAATCATTGCAAATACTTTATCCATTGAAACGGAAATTGCCTTGTGTTTTATGTGGTCCTTCTTTTTTAATGAACGTATTTTTTATACGTCCGTAAAGTGTACATTTCCTTATTGCACCTGAAAGTGAACAATGAATTGCTCCATTAAATAGTGGTTTTGATGTATATGTGTATATTTTTGGCCATAATTATTTTTGCGAATATAAAACATACATTTAGTAGGCAAGGAAGCATATACTTATTGACTGTTTTAACTGCAAAAATGTAGGTATGCATAGAAGGAAAATAATACTATGAGAGATTATCTACTTGAGTATTTACATATTTTGAGAGACATTGAATTTATTGATGATCGCTGATCCATGAGCACGTCTGATTATAATGTTTTAATGATTATTCATATATACTTGAATACAATTATATTGAACTAAATAGTTAACATATATACTTTTTTCCTCATCATTTAGGTTTGTATTAAATCAAAAAATATGCATCAATTAAAGTAACAAAATATAATAAGAAATTATTATGTGTTTAAAAAAAGTGTAAAATGTTATTTTCCTGCCTTTTTTAAAACCACTTAGAAACCTATGGATCTACTCAAATTATCCTCCTTCATCATCTCAAGATTATTTCCCAAATTGAGCTTACCTATATTATATATATATATATATATATATATATATATATATATATAGTGTAGAAATCCGGAGTTGTTTATTTATTTTGTTCAACTTCTTCACACCAGACAACGCTTCCCGTTCTAAATACCGATTTACATTCGGTAATCGCAGCTGTGATATATAAATATATATATATATCAGACTTGTTGACGTTCGCGAAAAATTGTCGTTCGTTGTTGTTCGCCAAAAGTATCGTTCGTCGTTCAACGTTAATTTTAAATGGAATCGTTCATCGTTCGTTTGTCGTTCGCCATTCTGAAAAATGATGTTTTTTATAAAGAAATTTCTGAAAAAAAGTGATAAGGAATTTTCCTTATCGTTCGTCAAAACTTGTCGTTCATCGTTCGCGAACGACAACAAATAAACGATAAATCAACAAAGTTATATATATATATATATAAAAATAATATCACTTAACAATTTACTTTCAGCATCAAGATAAAAAACACTTCTTGGACGAACTCCATTCTTTTTTGTACAAGAACAATGCTACTTTTTTCATTAAAAAATTTTCATACTTTTTTTTGCTACAGTGGATGCAGAACAGTACTCCTATTACAATTTTGTAAGTGCATTTTAAATTGATGGCCATGTCTCAAGTTGATGATTGCTTAAAGAGGAAAAGGAGGGAAGTAAGATAAATGTCAGGACTTTATGGCGCTGAGGCTGCCAGAGTCACGAAGGTGGGCTATGACATTTAAAAATGCCTATAGAAATAAGTAATTCAGTATAATAGAGTGAAGAATGGGCTGAGTCACTTTTTACAAATTTGCTAAAAGATGAATGGAGTTCTTTACGCATCATTCATTCATTAAAAAAAGCTTTCCAAAAAACAGTGATCCAGGGATTCGTGATGAAAGATGGCATAAGCTTGGAGGCTAATAGGGATAATTAAGCAATGCTGGAATATAATCCAAGTTCCTTTTAATGATTAGTTGTCATTTTTGGACGTGCAAAGTATTTTGAAAAAAAAAAATATGTTAATTTTGTGGCCATCAATGAGTCATCAAAAAGTCACCCGAAATTGAAATATATGAAGATGAAAAAGAAAAAGAAGATAACTCGATATGAAATTATGTGGTATTCTACATAATTATGTAAAAAGAAAGATGCTTTAAGCACGAAAAAGTATAGATAGTCAAGTTTAAAATGAATAAAAAAACTTCACTTATATAATGCTAGTTAAATATATACTTTTATGATTACAACGTACGTAAATATATACGCCGAAGAAAGATGGTTGTCGAGGATGTTGTCAGTCTATATAAAGAGCTGATCTTCAAAATGCGTTGATCCCTATTATAGATAAAAAGTTTATAATCATTTTTTTAATTTTGAGTTTCGACTTTTTTATAACGAAGAATATAAACTATTTAAATTTTAGAATAGCAAAAAGTGATGTTCTTTAAGCAGTTCTTTGTAGTTGAGAAAGATCTTTCTTTCGGACTCCCGTTGCTCTAGAGTGTCTTTCAGCAGAAACACTTCTTAATGTAACGGTCTTTATATGTTTATTTATTTATTTATATCCATCGTTATTATATTTTATTTGGTTAAAGGTATTTTTAGTCAAGCCAATAAATATATTTTTATATAAAAAACTGATTCATACTTAAAGTAACAAAGCCAATAGATGCTTTATATGTCACCACACAACTTTCTAACAGTACGTTGTTAATAGAATATAAAGCATACATTCCTCTCCTCTTCCGTTACACCCGGTATCATTATCATACCTTTATGCATGTCAGACTAATCAATAAGGTCCTTTCTCTTTTTTTCGCGTGTATTTCCGTCCAGGCCAAGAGAAGCATGTTGGTATAGAAGTAGAAAAAAAATAGGCCTTTTTGCGTGCAGGAGTTTCTTTGTATTGCCTTTTGTGACCTTTTCTTTCAGAGATTTATGAGTTAATGTCTATCATTATTATTATTATTATTCTCGTATTTGATCGTATAATACATACCATTAAGTCATAAATGGTTCATAGGAGGGGGAAGAACCACCGCCCATGTGTTGTGTATTTTTGTGTTAGTTTCTTCTTATTATGTGCTCATCTGATTTATGACTTTCACATTCAAGATTCTTTTAGACTCAGCAGCCCCTAAACAGGTCGTGTAAAAAGCCCTTCAATAGGCCTCCCTCTGTGTTTGTTTGATAAACAAGGTACCTCACACGAATTCCATTCTAATAATAATAATGGATTTCGTGGTGGGAGTTGTGTGAATCTACATCTAGGTATTTGCAATAATTGTTGGGCCTCGGTTTACATGTATATATATATATATATTTGTAAACATTTGAAAAATGTTTTTTTCCCTCCTTTTTTTAACTTTTCAATTGCGTTTTATATTTGTATGTTTTTGGACGAGGAGGCTTGGCATTAGTTTATTATATAATAATATTTTTAACATATTTAATTTGATTTAATGACATGACTGCAAGAATAAACATACTTTTTATATTAGAATGCTATTGCTTAAAGAGCAAACTATATAGGGAATTAGTACTAAAGTGCTATTCAATCTATCAAATAAAGCATTTACTTTGTAATTGTCGAACTTGTTAATTTTTGAAGAAAAAAGATCGAATTCCTATTTCCTGATTGTATCGACTTATTCTATGGATCAAACGACAATCTTAAGTTGTATGAACATTATGAAAACACGGCTCTGTTTTCTAGCAAATATCGGTCCATATAAGTGGATATAAGACTATCAATCATTACATTTTTGGAGCCAATGATATACTGCACAACTTAATATATATTCAATATTAGGAGCAATAAAACAGTTTTAGGAGACTATAGAAATGGGATATCAACAATAGTTCAAAGGGGTCTAGTAAAAAAAATATAAACAAAGGTCAGGGACATTATGATGTAGCGTTATGATTTCTTAGTGAAATACAAAAAGCGTTGTCTTCGAGTCTGATCAACATTGATTATCGAATTGTATAAACAACATATTGAAAACACAATATGCCCCAATAAAATGGATAGTCAATATTTCAAATCCTTTCATGATTTAATAGTAATAGCTCCGGGTCCGTTCGGTAGGACAACGTTTGCTCTGTCAGAAGTTACTTTAGAAGCACAATAATGGGACTTATAAAGAGCATGTCTCTTCTTGATATAAATAGGAAGACATTCTTAAATATCTTTCTTTGGTCATAAAATTATCCTTGATATCCATGCTGTAGAGAAAAAAATAGTAACAATCTGCCTTGTAGTTTCTATCTTACCGCAATATGAGAAGACCCTCCAAATAGAACATCTTCTCGGTGTAAGGGATCCTTTTCTGCATGCAGGGTCAACTGAGGATGTTGACAGGAATACGAAAATACCAAGACATTATATTCTATATTTGCAATTTTATGTTAATAAACAAAACACATCGTCAAATGAATATTTTTTTTCTGTGCAAGATAAATAGTCTCATGGTTGTATGGCTCTATCCATTTTATTAAATAATATACGCATTTACCTGTTTTCATACATATGAATCTCTTAAGACCTTTGAATTCAAATCTATAAGTCATTATAATTTAATATATATTTAAAAATGTAATGAAGGAGTATAATATAACATTAACTGATAAAAAAGAGCAATTATGGATTTAACATGGATATATATATTTGAGCATTTAACAGTATGGCGAATTATTATATTTTTCCCCTTTTGGGTTCGACAGAATTACATCTTCTTCACATAATAAACGTTATAGTGTGTAAATTAATATCTCGATCTTAGGATTTTATCAATGAGGTGATCAAAACGATCCTTCCTATCGGAATTCGATCCTGCACTCCCAACAATGAGAGTGAACACGCCTCAACACACTGAGCCATCGCAGGCTTCCTTTATTACTTTTTACAGATTTTAGTAGGAGAAAAGTTTAAGTCCTTAAGATCTGAGATCTTCACTTCAAATATATTTTAATATAACAAAGAAAAAAAATATGCTGAAAATAATTCATTGATATCCTGATCATAACTTTTTCATATTATATATATTCATAACATCATATATTATATTATATACGAATCACTATATATATTATTTATTTTTCAAGCAAGCTTATTCCATATAGGCCGACCTATTTAAGGAAATCAATCAATGTAATCATGAGCCTATTAGTTATTGTTATATTTTTATCTGTGGGCTTTCCTCCTTCGTGGAGCAAGAGAGGCAAATATCTTTTTTCTTTCAAGATTTATGGATCATATTATTATTCTCCATTAGAGCAATCAATAAGTGAAGAATAAACAGTCAAAAAAACCCTGAGGGAATGGGCCCATTTGGCTGTCTAATTGATCCATCTACAAACATATAATGAGCAAGCCATTTTGGGCATATTTGTCATTCATTTGTTGGGTAAATACAAGAAGCTTTTTGATGCTTACATCATAAAGTTAAAAAAAATCTTTTATATAAACATTTACCGTTTTCTTTGACAATTTGATTGATTTAAAATTTTAATCTACAAAGTTACTTAAATTTATATTCCTTCTTAAAAATGGGTTCATTTTCCTAGATATAAAAACATTTTTATTTTTATTTTTTTGCCTTTTTGAAAGTTTTGATTGGTTTAATGTACATACATACAAAAAAGAAAACTTATTTAAACGTTTAAGTTGAAAATTAAAGCCAAAAATAAGTCATAAAAGTACTGTTTTTTTTGGCAAAGTTTGAAAGACTAATTTTTCACGCTAGTATGCTTATTTATATCCAGTCGGATGCAATTTATCGTACCACTTATGCAACAAAAAAAAACATTTACAAAAAAGCCAAAATAATAGTTACGAATTATGATAAAAGATCAGATTGAATCCGAAGGGCATATATATATATATATATACAGGAGGATATAAATATATGTAAAGTAATAGGGATTTTCTTTCGACAAATGAACATATTTCGTAAGATGAAACATATATTTCAATTAAAAACGTCAATATCATTGTGATCATTATGAAAATGGCACAAAACGTGCATCATAATAAAACAATTATTTTGCTATAAAAAACAAAATTGCTAACACAATTTGTAGGGAAATATTAGCAAAAAACCAAAAATGCCTTTTTGGGCCAAAAGAGGCCTACTTAACATGCCAAAACCATAGAAATATTATTTGCCTGATGCTCCAAAAAAATTATTGAAAGATGAAGACTTCAAGCAATCCTTAGGGGAAAAAATTAACTCGATATCACTAAGCTCAGACAGCACAAGCCACTTGAAAATCGTTTTTGACCCCAAAAACGGCCTTTTTGAAACTTTGAGTGGCTTGTGCAGTCAAAAAATGACATTTGAAGGCTGAAACTTTCTCTATCTCTTTTTTCATCAATACGCCAGCAGCAAAAAATCGCTTGGAGCAAAAAAAATCGGAGCGATGGACCTAAAAACGGGACAGATAATATGTTTATATACATAATATATAGATATATGTTATATATATATATATGACCTATATATATATAGAATATAATAGATATATTATATATATATATATATATATAATATAATATATATAATTATATAATATAAGCTCTTATGCTGACGCAATTGAACAATTTTAAAGCTCCTTACAGACCATCAGGATAAAAATTTATTAAGTCGTGGGTCAATTAGGTCCCTGACACATCAGAATGTTGAATGCTTGTTCCGAATATCGTCCAGATATTAAGATACATAATGGGGGGGGGGGGGGGGTGATTCAGATTCTTATGTGAAATAGCATTTTATTTAATATTGAATGGATGTGTTTTGTCATTTGAAGAATGATCTTCTGCATTTTGAAATTTACTTTGTTATATATAAAAATACGGAGGTGAATGCTTCTTTTTATAAAAAATCTTGCTTCTTTATACATCTCAGGTTGGCAGAAAAAAGTACACCCGTCATGCAATAACTAGCCCATTAAAACGAGTCTAATAACCCCACACTACTTGAGAAAATAAAATTGAATTTGATTTACTCTTTGATTCATGGGTTTCTTTTTTATTCACTCAACCCCTTCACTTATCATTCCCTCTTATTCAATTTTTTTACAAATGTCGAGTATGCTTATAGTCAATAATTTATTTATTTTTGGTTAGACTTGTCATAAATTTGGTTTTTTCTTCTTGGATATGCAGCAGTGAAAAGGGGAGAAGTAAAGATGGAATTTGAAATGAATAGGGTGCTCTATAAATCAACCAACAAAAAAAGGAGATCACTATAACTCTTTAGAGTTGCACGATGATTTTAAATCCCAAAAGTTCTTTTTAAAAAAGAAACCACATGTAGTTTGCTTTTTATATTTTATTTCAATTTATTTTTGCAAGACATCATAATTACACATATATATTATCAATATGCAAACATGTAGAAATTGAATGAAATTAATGTAGGGCCTCTTCAGCGTAAGCATACATACATTTTTATTAGTGTTGTGGTTACGCCACGGACATATAGAAAAACTTTGAACCTTTTCGATTTATTATTGTTTTTTCTTATGGTTCGATAGAATTACATCCGACAGGATATAAATAAGCATTACAGCATTAAAATAGTCTATCAAACCGAGGATCTTATCAATGAGGATGACAACAATGACCTGCCCTCTCGGGATTCGAACCTGCGCCCCCAATATTGAGAGTTGAATACGCCTTAAAGCTATTGCACTCCCTATTATTATGTCACTTAAAACTCTTTCGTTAGACTTACTGACATAAGCTTAAAAAATTGAACAGTTTAATATTTAGTCAAAGATACTTTTGTATAGAGATGACGTCACATATTTTTGGGGGGAATATTATATTGATGTTTAATCCCGGCTCACAGCATAATTCTTTATATATAATAATCACATAAAATTTCAGTTTCTCGTTCGTTCGATATTTATTCCTCAAAACGATTCATTAAATCTTCCAAAATTTTCAGTTATAATTTTGAAGTAGTGTTTTAGTGGTGGGGGACACTACCAGAAAATTATTTATCGACATCTTTATTCGCAAAACGTTTTTTTTGTGGTTTCTTAAAATTGACCAGAATGATTTGGAACAAAATTTC
>CP045905.1:10803018-10813071 GCA_013387185.1 Caligus rogercresseyi | reverse complement strand
TTTTCAAAAATAAAGAAGTATTTGTGTTGTTCGTCTAACATCAATGATTTTTGGATGAAGGTGTAAATATTCATTTAAATACAACAAAATACATATACTGTGTATGAGGAAGTTTAGATAATAAAAAGTTTTAATAAAACTGGAAAACAATACCTACTACAAAAACTTGTCCAATCCTTGGTCTTGGCGAGATGGCGAAGACAAGATCAGCCATTCCAAATTTGAAATGGTTGCCCCAAACAATTTTTTTCATGCGTTCAGTCGTCAATATTACCCTATTAATATTTGCATGGAGATGCTCTTAGGTCCTTTAATAATAATTCCACGAATGTTCATAACCTATTTTGCTGAATTTAATTTGAATAAAGAAGTGGACATTTAGCACCTGAACCACTTAAGCTCAAAAACGTGTTCTTGAACAATTGTTGAGAGCCCAAAAGACATCGTCTTCCATTGGTAAATATTTCAGGAGAAGGAAGTGGTTGATAATTTGCTAAATCTTTTATGGGTCTTCCTCGAAAAAACCTCTGTATTTCGAAATAATGTGTTCCAAATAGCATATACAGATCTATGAAATGGGGACAGTCATTTATGAATTTTCCTCTATTTATTTATGAAATATATTATTGACTGAACGGGTCACATATGCAATTAAGGAGTTATTTTTTATATTCCCAAGGCTTAAATAATGTCTTATAGGTAGGTAGTGAACAAAAAACGAAAATTAGAAACAAATCTTAGTGTTGGTAGTGGGTTGATTTATAAAAAAATCATTTAACTTAGGGTTAGTCTGATTTGTCGTATTATACCATGACTAATCAACTTTGCCGTTATTTCTTCTATATAAAAAACCTCTAACCATTTAGCAAACATTAGTTCAGTATACATATTGCATACATATATGTTTTGGTTATATATATATACCTATATATTATATATATATATATATTATATACTGTTCATGCTTCTATACATGTTTTCCAACACTAAATTCAAACCAACCAGACACATATATCCATAAAATATAAATCACTTTTACGTCGGAACTAAGATAAGTCAAACAAAGAGGTCCTTATCCTTTATTTTTTGCCGCTATATTCCTTATTGTATGAAGTAGGTTTAAAAAACAACGGTTTTTTATTAGTACTACATATGATTTTTTCAGCTACTTCATTCTATAAAAAATCAACAAAGACAGCAGTATGTAAATACTCTCACACAATGGCCTTTGTCGAAAAAGGCCGTCTGTATAAAATATATACAATGTAACTGGACACAGCATATTATATATATATATTATAACAAAAAGGCTGTCTCGCACACTCCCATATAAACTTGATTTCTTCAGTCCGATAACAATGCTTTTTTCCATTTTCAATAAGTGATTATCCGTTTGTCAACACATATGAGCAAATAAAATGCACATTCATTTTTTCCTGAATATGAGCAGCGGCTTATTTGAACTCTTATTAATATGCTATGTCGAAGGGACTTGCTTCAAAGGATTCAACTACGTACCATGGATCGAGCCCATTATAAAGTGACAAATAGTTTTTAATATATTATATCTCTGAACTGGTGATGTTAAACCCTTCATTGCCACGAGTGAATTGATACCTTGTGGCATAATGCCAACTGTTTTTCATATATATCGTATATATATATTATATATATATATATATTCCAACCAATCATGTATAAAAAACAATACTTTTATATCTTTACGAATTAGAAAGGTCTTATTATGCCTTTCTTATTAACCATTCCTACTAACGTTAATTGAGAGAGATATTATATATACACACTATATAATATACATATAAAGAGAGCGAGAAAATGAGCCCTCCTGACCTCAATATATTCAAGGAGCTGGATCCCTGTTGTTGTTATTAGTTAAGGGCTATTTACATGAGTGGAGGGAGCGATTGAGGGAACTCTTTTTTTGTATTGTGTGCACAAGGAGTAGTTTCTCTACCTACATAGGAAATGAAAATAATGGTGTAGAAGGTTGTGTTGTTGTTGGTTGTTATGCAAACAAAAGCGTTTCTCAAAATGTATAGGTTGCCTTTATTTATATATGTCTTATAATGTATATCAAATAAGGAGTAATTAATAGTATAAAAATGAGAGAATCTCTAGTACTAATAATGATAGAAAATAAAAAAAATCAGTCAATTTAAAGGCTTTTCAATAACGAAAATGTATGTCTCACATGGTGTTCAACGAAGTCTTGGGTATGGAAAAAGGACATTCTGAAATAATGACCATTGATGTAGTCACACCATATTATGCTTCAAGTAAAAAGTAGTATGTAATATGACGTCACTGAGTATTACTTCTTTAGTCCTCCTTAAGACTTCTGACTTCTTTGGGGTAATAATAGTTTTTTCCTATTTCTCATTGTTTAATTAACTTTATATATATATATATATACTAAGAAAATCCTTAAAAATGAGAGGTTTTGTTGAAAAACAAGTTTTGCAAATCATCCCGATTTATTTATTCCAAACTTATCCATTTTTTGATACGTCATGCAGAAGTGTTTATTATCTTCTTCTAATTAATTCAAATTCATGATAATAGTTTGCATGTAATTATCCTCGTTTTCTCTATAATTAGGTAATTTGAAGAAACATGGCTCTCTAATTGTAATTATATTATCTCATTTAAATTATTTAATATATCAGTGTGCCATTATGTATACGACACGCATGAAGTCCTCACCATACTATTTAGATGCGTGCATCCTTTTTTTAAAACAAAATAAATGCGTTCATTTTCATCTAAATTAATAATGATCATGTGTATGAATCTGGGTGCGTTGGGATATGAATGTTTTATAGCATAATGAAGGGTTTAATACGTTTGATGATGATGATGCAATGAACTGCCACTCTTCTGTAGAATATTTTTTTATTACCTCTTTATCTAATGAGTTACATGGAAAACTCACTTTATTAAGTGTGCCCCCCGAAACCCTTTCCCTTTCTTAGGAGGAATGACTATTTTTCATATTTTTACTTTGAAAACCTCAAATTTCGGGTGTAATATGATGTAATACCAAATCATTGTTATGGCCGCCGGACTGGGGATTTACGGTAATAGCCAATTCTGATGATCCATCTCTTCAATACATTTCGATTTTTGAAGCTTCAATAGCTGTAATGACGACTGCCATTTCTTGTTTCAAATCGTCACTTGTCTATGGATGGCTGGCGAAACATTTATCCATGACAGCTCCCGATCAAAAAAAATTGTATGGCTTTGTGGCACGTAGCGTCACCATCCTTTTGGAACCAAATGTAGTCCATGTCTTCCATTTTCTATTCGGGGAAACAAAAAACTTCCATCCTGTTTTGAAAATGCTCACCATTGGCCGCAAAGACAGCTCCTTGCTAAAAAAAACGGGCTGATCATGCGTCAGATCCTATTCTGCAAAAAAAACATTCCTTCATTGAGAAGGCATTGTTTTTTCCAAAGTTTCCTGCGAGTTTTTCTGGTCCCAAAATTGACATAGTTTAGCCGGGTAATTTCAGACAATCAAAAACGTATTAACCAAAATGGTTGACACAATGTACAACTGTACGGCGAGTCACAGTATCCATAGGAATTAAGTGGTGTTCCATAATTATCTGGAAGGTTGAGGGTTCAATTAAAATTATTAAAAAATTCCAAAGAAAAGTAGTTTATTAGTCAGTACTCTTCGTTTATATCCCTATTATTTTGACTCTCATATCTGCATTAAATCAAATTATAAAACGCCTTATGAAAAGTAATCTCTGTTCACTATATTCATTGTTCAAAATTAACATATATATATAATATAAGTAAAAAAACTACTTTTAAGCATTTTTTGTATCTTAGAGCTCTAGAGTTTTCTATAAAAATAGACTATATAAAGTAAATAATTTATGGATTATTATAATAACAAATATAATATATATAATAAGTAAAAAAAAAAATATTTGAAGCATTTTAAGTACCTTAGAGCTTTAGAGTTATCTATAATAATAGAGTATTTAAAATGAATTATATATGTACTTATTATAGTAACAAACATGTCTATTACAACTTTAACTCAACTTTCTCTCCATATTCAGAAAATGATAAATCCTCTCTTTTTGAAATACATACTTAAGATCCCATCAGCTACTACGTATTTGCCCTTACAACCACATCCAGACGAAAATAAATATAAACAATTATGGCCTCCAAAATTGAACACACTTTTTGATTTATGAAGTTTCTACCTGCTTTTTATGTTGTACGCATGCCTCATCAAATATTTTTGTTAAGCAATAAAGATTATACTACAGTTAGGATACATGATTAAAATATTGAAAATGATGACATCGATAAGTATATCTTGTACTTTAAGCCCGTGTAGGTGGTTAGAACGTAGTTGACATTTAGTTGCTTAATCATAATATGATAATAAATTATTTGTTTATACACAAGATTGTTGTTTTGCCTATAATTCCTCTGGATCCAGCTGATTTGCCTGCGGTGTAAATGAATTTTAAATTGAAATGATCTTTTACACTTCGAATTTAGTGTTTCTGTTTTAGTAGTTTAATTATTACTTTTGGAGAAAGTTAATTAGTGTGTTCATGTAAGTTGCTAAAATCATGAACTTTAATGTTGTATTTTTTTACTTATTAGCATCTGTTTATATATCGTTTTATAGACAAATCTTATCATGAACTGTTGAATAATTTTTTTTAGGGACTAACTATTTCTTGTATGTAGACACATTTTGAAATGAAAAAAATGTCTATCATACTCACTTAAGTAGACAAATGTGACGTATAATAATATTAAAATAATAATACATCATTTTTCAAATACATTAAAAGTAGTTGGACCTTTAAAAACTATTTTATACTCTGCAGTAAAAACTGTTAAAACAATTCAATTGATATTTACTTTATCCCGTCGATTGCTAGGGGACCAGGAGGAACCATTTTACTTTGATATTGTCATGAACAGTTATGTTTAATTTACGCCTGCGGCAAGTGTGATCGCCTTTATTTCCAGTTCTTGATGTTATGCAGTACATGAGTATTAATATAAGCAACTGCAAAGATCAATTCATACGAACTTAGTACCAACATGCCGTTGCTTACCTTGGCTTTTAATCACTAATTGAACAGATATCCCTAAAACTGAATGAGTGTCGCCGGGTTTCCGCCAATAAACTTAATTAATGGTGATAAACCTGACTTGTATAGATGTATCTACCTTCCATAAACACTTAATGGTTAATTAGATACAAATTAAACAATAGCCTTTCCTGAAAAGTTATTTTGTAGTAATTATTTTGTTCACATTTGTATGGATGCCTTTGAAATTCATTTTTGAAGCAATTCACTTCAAATACAATAAGATAATTATTTTACGGAAGTACTTGGACCTTCATCAAACCCAATATAACTTTTTTTAAATTACTTCAATTGTAATTACTTTAAACTATTTTTTGGTTGTTGTTCCTAATTGGTAGATGGGAAACGATACTTTTGTAGTTTCAAACTGGCAGAAGATTTTTGACTGGTATATAAGTAAGAATTGATAAGATATACTTTTGTATCTTTGGCATGTCTTTGTCATCACTTTTGTCGTCATCTCCTTGATTATATTGTTAAACAGAAAATGGTCTAGCCTTAAACTAATTCAATCAGTTTTCTACAGAATTACATGATTTAGGTTCATTAAATATATTTCACTAACAATTGGAGTTTAAGAGTAAACAATAAGCTTCTATGGGGACCGCTAGGTGACGCTACCTATAAAAGCAATGTTTATACAGAAAACATTGTAAAAGAGATAATTATTTGTAATTGATTATAATTTTTTTAGTTTGACACTTATACAACTAAACCACGGCTTTAATCTGTTTTGAAATGCTTACTTACAACAATATTAATAAAGTTAAATAATGAAATACAAACATAAATCCCGTCTTTCAGTTTTTTTTTACTATAATCGAGTATTCCTTGGAGCATTTTAAATGTCGTGGTCAGTCCTATGGTGTACTTGACATAAATCTGCCTGATTATATTTTTCTGTCATGTAAAACATAGGAAAGCTGAAAAATAACATTTTATTGGCATAAGTATCTTGAAACATAACAGTTATGATAACGCTCCGAGAGCAAGAGAAAAGATCGATTCTTTGTCGAGATAGGGGGAAAAGGTGATATTTTTAAAATCATGATTGGTTGAAGGAAAAGAGAGGTAATAATATGATATTAAACATTGCCATTATGCAAAAGAGTATCATTTTACTAACTGCTATTGAAAGAACTAATTGAACCTTATAAAACAAAATTACTGTCTATTTTCTTTAATAGGTTTGATATTTATATTTTGTTGTTAACCCAATTACTTTAGGAGTTAATAAACTCAAGGATCAAAGCTTAAGTAAAGAAGAAAAAAATCAACACTCATCCCATTTTATTCATCTTGCTATCTTCACTCTCACTTCCTCCTCTGCATTTCCTCCTCCTTAGTAGCCCTTAGCTTCAGAGTGGCAATATACACATGCACAAATCATATGTGCTTATCCCCCATCCACCACCCATCACGTCACTTTTAAAATGGCCATTGTGTTTATTGAATAAAAGAGGGGCGGTTATTAATCATAGGTTCCAAAGAAGACAGATTACACCGCTCAGAACTGACTGAGTGCATCCTTTAAATGCATAAGCGACACACGCTGGGCGTATTTATGTACAAACATATAGAGGGTTGCATAAGTCTCCTTGCATTATAGTGTTTTCTTTTTTGCCTATTCAAAGGATTGGAGTATCCGACAGGATATAAATAAGCATTATAGGATTAAAATTAGTCACTCAGACCTAGGATTTTTTTCCGGCCTATTCTTTTTAGCGAAGTTACATAAATCACATACAGATATATAAATAAACATTATAGTTTAAAGTTAAATCGCAAAAAATAAAAGTCAATTTCAATAGACAAATATTCTAGTAGTTAAAAAGGAATTTTTTGTTCGTAAAAGTCAATGGGGGTAAAAACGATAAAAAAATTACACAGTGACAAATAAAATAAAAAAGGTAAATTAATCACACAAATGTCTTCAAACAAAACCTTTATAAATACGTAAGAGTTTTTTAAGGTAATCCCTGTTTTTGTCCGAGAATGAGGGGAAGTAGGGATCCAAGTCTCCCGCGAACCTCCACTGGGAATCAGTACGTCCTGGAATCTTGATATCCGGTACAGAATAACGAGAAGCAGCGGAAATTTGAATACATCTCAATTCCTCCGTTTCGATAGTTTTCCCCGACGCAATGTGCTCCGCTAAGTAATTTCTAGAGCTTGCTAGAGCAAACTCTATTGCTTTTGTTTTCTCCGACGCAGATGCAGGTTAGATGTGAGGCCGAAAAGAAGAATGGGGGAACATTTTTGTCGTTGATTCGATGAATGTTGAGGCTGATAAACCTAGGACCTTATCAAAAGTGACCATCCTCTCTCGGGGTTCGAACTTGGTCCCCCACATAGAGGGTTGAACACGCCTTAACGCACACGGGTATCGCACTCTCTTATTATTTGTTCCTTCTCTGATTCATCGCACACATAAACTTTAAAAAAATTAATGCCCTTCTCGATGCAATATATTAATTTATACCTCCATTTTGAATTTAAATAAAATACTTTGTTTATTTCCCGCCATTTATGAATTGTTTAAAAAACATATTTTTCTTTCTTTCCCTTCTTTTTTGTAATATTTTCTCTAAAATGAATAATTTAGGTAGTAATTTAATAAATAGACGCCCTCTAGCTTCTCCGTAATGTCCAGAAATCAGTTAATGAGAAAGTACGTTACCTCAGTGGAAGCGAGGTCGACTCTCCATGTTGTTGATGGCGCAGGTTCAACTCCCAAGAGGGTTAAAGTGGATTTTGATACATCTCATGCAAAAGATTCTAGGTTCGAGTGACTGAGTACACGTTGTAATATCCATATACACTTGGAAGCTTCTGTATTTCTATCCAAGAGACAAACAAAAGCTAAGAAGTTTAAAGGTATGATTGCATCTGAGTCAGATTTAAAGCAATGATATTACCATAAAGTGAAAAATATTTTGGTCCATCATTTTTACAAAATATATTTAAAAATTATAATCAATATGATCATAGTGAGTGATTACTAATTAAATGAAAGCCGAATCTTTCATTATACATTTTTATAATTTTCAAAACCAAACATTCCAACAACAATATTAAAATAAGTCGATAAAATACATGAAATAGCATTAGAGCCCAATGCCTCTAAAGGGAACATGCAAATTTTAATACTTGCTTAAGGAAAAAGCATTAAATAAACCTCGTGAAAGATAAGAATCTTTCAATATACTATGGAGTGAACATATAATTTTTTTATAACTTCCTAGTAAAGTAGTTAACTATAGATTAATCATATAAAGAAATCATTAATAATTTTTTTTAATGTTCTGAAGCTTAGTTAAAGAAGCCTGCATCTATTACAGAGTGCAGACAACTTTTTATTGACTTGCTGTTGGCGTTTACTTGCTAATGTTATTCTCAAAGACAGCGAATTACTCCTTTTATAGATATATTATTAGGTCAGATTCTACATGAGTTAATTGGGATTCATCTAAAGACAGCCCATTGTTTTCATTGCTACTGCCGTGTTTTTTTGGTGGTTTTAATCAATGTTTACTATATGCATATACGGTCGGCCATCGCTACTTCGCCCCTCGACATTTCGCAGTTCTTTTACTACGCGACGACGGCTTGGCTCCCGTTTTTTCACGGCAAAACGTCTCTATATGAACTCAATGACAGATTTATATCAACATCGGGACCCTCATATATATCGCGGTGGTCGTGTAGGATCCGGGCCGTCGCAACTTTGCGAGGGGACGACTGTTATGTAAATGGCAACAAGAACTGATTGAAAGTGTATTAGCAGAAAATGAGTAGAGCTGGAAATATATAATCAAGGTGGGGCAGCTCGTAATGACGTCTATTGACGATAACGTATAAAACGGTAGAAGATTGATCCCCGATTAGGCTGGGCCCTCTCAATAAACTCTATTTCTCTCTTAAATGTGCATTCATAGAAAATATCTGCCTCAAACTCAAATCCTTGCGACAAGATAAAATTCTTTCTTTGAAGGTACTTATATTATTCATGCGCACATTCCTTTTTGAAAAAAGAAAATTATTAGTCATGCTTTCATTTACACTTTGTAAACATTCATTTGAATAGAGTGTATATGTTGTATTTCTGTCTTGAAAGGGGTTCTTCATGAGGCGGTCACTTTAGCCTATCGCCTTCTGTTGATCTTTTCAAGTTGAATCATTCTTTTTTTTTGCTTGTGTTTGATTGGACTTCCGTCATGATAATGATGATAGTCATTCAATAAAATACTACTTTTTATTACGTTCCTTTGATATGTGTCTTCCTTTTTTTAAATGTTTTGGCCCTCAATAACAAAATTGTAGGGTATGCAAGTTAAATGTATATATATATATATTTATTTATATGTATGTTTGTGTTTGTGTGTATATATAAATATAATGTCAAAAAAATTAGAAACAATATATTTTTTTTAATTTTTTGAAAGGAATAATATCTATAATAATAAAAAAAAGAATTTCGTTCGTTCGTTTCCCTGTATCTCCCTGAAACGGTTCATTAGATCTTGACGAAATTTTCTGTGAATAGTTTGAGAGCTCAGGGAGTTTTTTTGGTGGGGTTGTCAACTCCTGGAAAATTTCGTCCATCACCATAATTATTTTATTCGCCAAAAACGTTTTTTGTCATTTTCTAAAAATTGCCGCGTTAGATTTTTTCCAAAGTTCTGTGGAGAGTATGAGGTAATAAGACGTATTTGTTTTATTAAATGTTTCCCGGAGAAAATTTTGTTTCTACAGGATTACTTAAAAATATTTTTTTCTGTCCCTGCTTCCCAAACATTTAACTTTTGCGGAATATAACAAAACATTTTTATATTTCAACATCATGTTAATCGAATTTAATCATGCCTAAAGATGGAGAGTGATGTCAATA
>CP045905.1:10767845-10802918 GCA_013387185.1 Caligus rogercresseyi | reverse complement strand
ATGGCAACCATGGAGTCAATAAAGAACTCCCTACATTTAAAATAAATAAAGAATATAAAATTTAAGTTTGTGTGCCAAATTTACTACATGAAAATTAAGATGTGAAAAATAAACGTATTTAAAAATAACTTAGAAACATCAACTGAGTACCCTTTTAATCTTTTTCCTTCTTAAAACTATAAAAGAACAGTAGTAGGAGCTGTTATTTAAAAAATGGTTGGTGCGTCAGCAGTTATGTTCATTATGGCACTAAATATTATTTGACGAAAATTTTGAAAAAACTCATAAATTGATCATAGCTAAATTTCGTAAAACTAACTTTTTCAAAATAAGCAATAACAAAAAAATGTTTTGCTTCATAACGAACCTTTGAACGCAATTGGGGGGGGGGGGTAAGGGGGGTCAAACCAAATCCATTTTTCTACGATCATTTAGTTTCTTATGACGCAACTTTCGCTGTGGGTGGTAGTTTGATATCTCAATATTAGGTTTCTATAATACCCCCTAATGTATATATTACACCCTTGTGTTGCTATTGAATTAATGCCAAATTATAGAGGTTAGAACGTATTTATTAGTACTCGTAACATTTTATGGAAAATAAAGGACTGACAAAGAGAATCACAAGGACCGATCCCAAAGGATCAATAGTCCTAATGGCCATAGCGTAGGGGAGATGTTTGGTTTGGGGGGGGGGCAGCATTCAATTTGCCCGAATTCTAACAAAAACTATTAAATCGGTGAAAAAATAATCGAATGAAGAAAGTTATGTAGATTAATATTTTCTTTATAGTAATTACATACTATTCATTACATTATATTTATTTGGTTACAATTCAAATCCAGTTGCTTTCATAATTTGATATTTTTTTTATAGCTTAAATGCCCGAATACCTCAACTAATTTGCTCGAATTTGAGAACTCACTCATAACTTTCTTCATTCGATTATTTTTCACCGAGACCTGAAAACGGGACAGGCTAATGTGTACTGAAGTGTCTTGTATTATATGTTTAACTGGTTTTACTGAAATGTTTTTTACTGTTTGGTATACTTCAGGTGGATGTTTCGAAGTCTATAAAGCACAAACACAACTAAACGGAGACCTTTAAGAATTATAGATATAGATTCAAAGAGATCTAAAGACATAGAGAGCTAATTAGATTATTCAGAGAAATATGTCATATTGCCCAATATAAACCAATCTTTTTATCTCTATGATCAACTTACAATGACGCAGTTCAAATTACTTTGTTTATATTGGGCACAGACAACAGCCAAACGATGTTTCTCTACTATTGAAGGGAATAATCTCTCTATATCAGTTTCTTCTACCCTCCAATTATTATTATTGTCTTCTTCATTCGTTGCTCTTACTCGTTTAATTCTTATTTACGGCAAAGTTTTCTTCACCCTTTTTTAATTTTTTTAAAAAGTGGTTGAAAATATATACCAACTTGAAACAAAAAATATTCTAGGAAAAAATAATTTTCATTATTCATTGAATGAAAAAAGTTGGTTGGTTAGTCAAAAAATGGAAATACAGTAAACGGCATTTTTAAGGATTTTGAGGCCTTGAAAGTCATGAAAATAAGCCTATGACCTAATATGGCACTTAATACACATTCATGCAAAATTTTAGACAAATCTATTTTTCCGTTTTGGAGTCTATAAAGGACAAAAAAAATTATATATATATATATAATATTCGGTAAAATATTCGGGGGGAAAAATGTATAAATGTACGAGAAGATAATTGAGTCGCCGACTGAAATATATACTACTATAATATGCTCTCCTTAACAGCTGCAAGTGAAGTGTTATTTTGTGGCCAACTTTTTTTTTACTATTCCTTTTTACCCAATCACGTTTCAAAGATCTTACATCTATCTCTAACTATACATATAAAGTACATACATAATCAACACAATAAAGAGAATCCCTTCATAACTATTTTTCAGAGGGCTCCGTGATGAATGAGGGTTCTCTGAGCACGCGTAGCGTGAGTATTACGAAGGACATGGAGAGCCGTCAAGCAGGCATTCTCATTCTCATCATCGTCCTCTTCCTCATTTCCAATTCCCCCAGACTCTTCCTCACCATCCTGGAGACCTTCAGCCTCAAGGAGTTCAATGAGGACTACCTACACAACTGCTCGGGCGTCTCCCTCTGGATCCTCTTCCTAGCATCCATTTCACATACCCTTCTTACTCTCAACTCTTCAATCAACTTTTTCATTTACTGCTTCATGTCCAGCTCCTTCCGCGGAGTCGCAAAGTCCCTCATGGAAAACAAACTACGAAGCGTTAAAAAAATGTTCGGAAATAGCACAGAAAACAATAACAATAACTCAAGCAATGATCCCTCCACTTTTCGTCTCCGGAGGCTCAAGTCACCCTTGGCGGAAGGTAATCTCTTGCCCCAGACTAAGATCAACGCGCCTCAAGGGGAAGAGAGTAGTGCTCCAAGGCTGAAGTGAAATTTGCCACAATCAGTGGGAATAAATTCATGCATCATTCTACAGAAATCATGACACCGTTCGATGATGAAACGGAAATTGATGAAAATGGAGTTTATGTGACAGCTTTATAATATTTATATTATAAAACGGTTTTATTAGACCTTTTTTGGTCAAAGATGTAAAGATTTCAGGCTTGTGAGCGTTCAGCTTTTTTTTGCGTTCAGCGTTCCGTTCAGCGTTAAAAAAAATAGCGTTTCGTTCAATGTTTTTGCGTTCAGAGTTCTGTTAGCGTTCAGCGTTCAAATATTTAAAAAAGTGACGACGTTTTTTTAGAAAAGAATCTCCAGAAAAAGTGATGACGTTTTTTTTAGAAAATAATTTCCAAAAAAAGTAATGCATAGTGATGACGTTTTTTTTAAAAAGAATTCCTAAAAAAGTAATACCTAGTGATGACTTTTTTTTAGAAAATAATTTCCAAAAAAGTAATGCGTAGTGATGACCTTTTTTAAGAATTTCAAAAAAATTGATGACGTTTTTTCCGAAAAAAGTCCAAGAAATGTTTGGAAAAATTGAACGCTGAACGTTGAACGCAAAACTCTTTTTTTGCGTTCAACGTTCAGCGTTCAAAAAAAAAGTTGCGTTCCGTTCATTAAACGTGAGTTCAGCTGAACGCCGTTCAATTTTGCGTTCCGTTCACAAGCCTGAAAGATTTAAATTGCATTTTGACTCTACCCTGCTGTCTACCAGACTATATCCTGCGATCCAAATGACTATATCCTACTGCACACCTGACTATATCTAGCAATATACATGACTATATCATACTACACACCTATGTAACCAGCGAATGGTTAAACTCATATGAATACTTTAGCCACACCATTTTTCTAATGTATATTTATGTTGCCAAAATAAACAATATATATATTTATTTATTTATATGAAAGTTTATGTATATTTACGACACCCTTCTCCATCGTCTTTTGTTTGTTAGATAAGTATGTATGCCAAAGTCAACAGTCGTTTCCTATATGTCTGAATGAATGTATTTAAAAAAATATATAAATGTACCTGGAATTATTTTATAAGACTAGCTTTCATTTATTATTTTTTAAATAGTTTTATAGGTGGTTGTTCTACTCAAATAATAATAAAATAATACTTTTTACTTCATTAAACTATAAAAAATAAAAATGTCAAATAATTAATACCCCTCAAAGCCCTCACTTTAGTAATTATCCAAATAATATAAAAATGTCAAGGCCAAAATGAATATTGAGTGCCGAAGAAACGTATTGTATCGCTGAATAGTGTCGGATTTCATATGATCTCCATTGTAGTGAATGAAAGTGGATCAAACAGCTATATATATATATTATTGGGTATGTGTTATTTTGTATGTTGATATTAATCCTTTTCTGCAGATTGAATTTATTTGACGATGGGACTGTAATATCGACATAATTGATAAGTTAAGACCATTTGCAGATTATCACGCCCGTCACGATATCCTGAAAACTAAGATAAAGTCCATGTTTGAACCGCAATAAGTTTTAAATGTTTTTCAGATCTTTATTCCCTGATAGATAAAATTGTTAGTTTTCAATTAAGGTTTCTTTTCAATTTTTTTGAAAAATCCATAAACTACTCCATACGCTTGATCAGTTGCTTCTGGCACTATAGTCACGTCGTCAGAGCCTAAAACATTATATTTTTTCTAAGCCCTATCAAAGGCCTTTGAGTTTCTCTAAAATGGAATTTGTAAGAATATTTGTTCTTATATATCCGATTTCTTGTTTACACCCTTCCTACAGTTTCCTTTTGATATATGGCATGCCATAGAAGAATATGGTAGATCAAAGTACTTTTCCGAGAATATTTTGTCAACCGAGTTTATAATGTAATTATAAATCAGAGAATTAATCGACTGGCAAAATCGAATCCCACCATTGTTCCTTAAGTCTTCTTTATATTATATATTTTCAAAAACCGTCACAATATGTCTTGTTATGACCCTAATTTTTTCTATTAATCCTTTTGTTTTTGCCAAGTAAAATATCAAGTATTTGCTCCATTTCTGAAGCAAATTTATTTGTTTCAGAAAGCGACGTACAGAGAAATATTGAGACCCTCATTGAAAAAGTAATAACAACGAAAACTTATGATTCTATTGTAAAAGGATACTTTTACAAAACGTTTGGCTCCCTTCTCCATAACTTCATTATCAACTCATTAAAAAATTACTCTCCATTTTTTTTTCCAATCCTATTACAGCCGTCAATGACACGCCATTTATGTCATTGGGAAACCATTTTTTTTTGTTGCAAAGAATGTATTGCTGTTTCACAATATACACATATGCATTACAATATAGAACAAAGATATAAAACAATACACATATATATAAAGCAAATGAACACGACCCCACCGACTACAGCAGGAGTTGATCTAAAGTATTGAACAATATTAAAGTTATCATTAATTATTTTTTCCATTTTTGAGCATTTCATCAATTTAAGGATACGTCTTCATCCTCTTCTTGCATGAATTGATGTCTCTCATAAGAGAGTGAAGGGCATCTGTTAATTAAGTGGTCTGCGCTTTGTGGCTCTTCCATACAGATATTGCAGATAAGAGTGATATAATATATTTAAAAAAGAGTTGCCGGCAATGCTGCCTAACATCATCCCTTTTATTTTTCATTGCACCATTAGTTAGCTAATAGCTAATTAATGGTGTAATGAAATATAAAAGGATGCTGTTAGGCAGCATTGCCGGCAACTTTCTTTTTTTACAGCCGTATATAATGCTACTTTTAATAGCCTTAGACATTCAATTTTAAAGAAATTCAAAGGCTTTAGAGTGGTTTTAATGGGGGGGGGGGGGACACATCATGGATATGTACACGATATTACTACATATAGTGCTTGAAACTAATTCTGAGGGGTAACTGATTTAGCGTACTGAAGCGGTTATCGGTTATATATAAAATATGAAAGGAAGTCTGGATGAAACCCCAAAAACAAATAACAGCCACTTTACCTTTCGAGGAATGGATTCCTCAAAAAAATTATGGCTGCTCGATCATAGGCTCTATCTCAATTCTTTGGATATCGTTGGACAGACGTAAATTATATCTCTCCAATTTGACTATCACTTAAATATTATGTATATACTACAATCTCATCGTCAAGAAGATTTAATCTTTAGAAGAGAATCGATATTTTTGACCACATTATAACACATACAATTTTATACAAAGCCACCACAATTTCGTGGCGTGCAGAAAAAGCTTTAAATGAGAAGAGTTTTGGCTTAACAATTTGTAAAGACTTCAATTGATAAGAGTAATTATATATACAGAATAAACAAATATTTTTTTTTGGTTCAAATTAAAATCTAAAAATAAGTCAAACAACAGTTATTTAAACAATCATTACAACAAAATAATAAACTTATAGTTGCAACATAATAATAAAACAACACGGTAACAAAAGAAATTATAAATGAATAAAGAAATTATTTCATATATTTTACAAGTCTTCAATAATAAGACAAAGAGAAGGGTTTTTCTTCTCAGGATAATTTTACCCAAAATCTACCGCAATGTTTTTATAAATATCTCTCTCTGTCCTGGAATGAAATGGAGTGCTATAGTCTCTTTATATCCTGCCTACACGTGGCTTATGCTTTGTACAGATTTTACTAATATAAGTTTAGAAGATTTTTCTCCCTCGATAGCATCAGCTCATAGAGTTTTATGGAATGGAACCTCATCTTTTACTACTTCTTCGACCATTGATGGGATTTGTCAAAATCGACATATAAATTTGAATTTTAAAAATATTTAACATCCCAAAGAATTGGAGCTTGTCGCCCTAAAAAACAACTCTTCAACATTCATAATTAGGAAGGCATTATACTTAACTGTGGAAATTTATATTCTTCTTTGGAACATTCAGTACCATAGAATTTGTATTTGAAAACGTCCTTTGAGCTAACTACAAAAGTGAGGCATAGGTCGAGACATTAAACTATGCACAAAAACCTTAAAACCCCTCTTTTGACTTCTGCGGAAAAATGGTTTCTGTACAGGATCCTCAGCGGAACACTCCTCCAAGTTGGGAAACGTTTCGGTAGTGGAGAAGAAAACCAATGTATTTCTGTAGAGAGGAATCCGAAACTTCGAAACAGAAAGACCCACTAGACGATTATAACCTTCCAGGACGACTTCATATCTTTCTACGAGGGAGAAGAGGTCGACCAAATCAACACCATTATAACAAAAACACAGGTTTTTATATATGCAATAAAAATGAAAAATTAATTTTAAGAGATTCTATGATAAATATTAATAAAAATATTTTAAATTGTTTAAACAAATCTTTAAGTATAGTTGTTTTTAAATATATATTTATTTTTTGTTATTCATATTATCAATATTGCTTGTTTTTCTGTATTTGCCCTAAAATAAAGCTCATATTCTGTGGACTATCAAGAATAAAAAAACTAACAAATTGTGGCTATGGAAATATTTAATAACAAATTTAAACATTTCATATCTATGAAAATAAAAAATATCTTTCAAAACATTTATTAATTATCTGATTGTATATTTTAAACTGAATGATGTACATAAAAATTATAAATACGTGTAAATTGCATGTTGCCTTTTTTTTTTAGCACTGGGATAAAATAAGTATGATAATAATTTAGTTGAGTTACATAATTTAAGCGTTCCTATAAAATATAAAAATTGATAATATTTTTTTTCTGAAATGAAATAATAGATTCGTGGATTATTATACGTCAGCAATAAATAAATTGTTATAATAATTTAGAGGAACATTTAAATTATTTACCACCTATTTTTCGAACTTCAGGGCTTAAATTTCCGTTTCTTCGAACTCCTGGAATACGAAAACGTAAGTTTTCTAATGCAAAAAACGATGGATTCACTTGAAAAGGAGACTCCCCGATAGAATAGGCTAGTACGTAGACAGGACAAGGGCAATGACTCTCTCTCTCTCACGGGAGTCTATTCCTCCCTCCCTCCCTCGGGGTGTCCGACACGTCATCTTCTTTGATGTAGACGGAATAAGCCAGGCAACCAGCATTTAGGAGGAGGGGGGAGGGGGTAATGTCCTTCAGGGTCCGTCTGTCTTCGACACATCATCCTCTTTGATGCAAAGAGAATAGGCTGAGCACCCTATGGGGAGTCATATCCTCCTAAAGTTCCACTCTTTGCTCCATGCTTGATCCGAGGCTGTGACACAGTGAATTCTTGTCTGAAATGTTGTGTATAGGATCCTGGATCCTCGGAAGATTTCTTGGAAAATAGCACTCCAATTCCAATAATAGGGGTAAAATTCCTCTTTATTGTTTACTTATGTTTTTCTCTTTCTATCTCACTAGGTGACTTATAAATTTCTATAAAATAGGGCAAAATTGAGAGGATTTAAATATTGATTTGCTAATTTTAATTAAAATAAAGCATTTTATGGAAGACCTAGCATATCAAATTAAAGCTTGATAACATTACTTCATGCTCATATGAAGTTTAATCTTGTAAACATTTTTGTGAGAAACAGTAAGTAAAACCCTTCATTTTTCGTACAAAATGACATATATTTTAAAGTCTAAATGTGCCAGAGACGAAAGAAAAATTGAAATGAGTACTTTGATCTAAGCTCAATCAAATTATTTCTATTTATTTTTTCTATACTTCAGTCCTTGTATGTCAAAAATGGCTCTGAATCGAAAAAGTGCTGAAAATTTGAAATCCTTTTACTCTGAATTCCTCACTAACTTTAAAAGGTGAATACCATATTCGGAATCAGTGGATAAAACTCTATATGAATTAGTGAAAATTAGTCCGACCTAAATTTGGCTGTTGCCCAGTGTAATATATATGGAATAGCCTATATCAAATATTTTTAAATGATAAGAATTTAGGTCAAGTCGAAAATAGTCTAAGTGTTCTTAAGGATGAAATTTTTATCCATGAGTTGATGTATGTACCTCACAGTCACGTGGGAAGTGATTTGTATTTTGCTCCCTATTGTTTTAAACTCAAACCAATAACGCTCATGAACTCACATTCGATGGCCTAGAAGGCCATATGTAGGCTAGAAAAGTAAACAAAATGAAAAATATGAAACAAAGATCAAATAATGAATAAGAAATATAAATTTAAAAAGTATATATATATATACATATTTATATATATATATCAGGAACGACCGGGTACCCGGACCGGGTCCTGGCTGTTTTTTGAGCGTCCCGGCCCGGCCCAGTGTCCGGGTTTTTTTAGACACGGGACGGGACTTCATATTTTCTTTCGTTTGTTATTCATAAAAAAAATTAGAAAATAATTTCCCGAAAAAATGAGGACTTTTTTTAGAAAGGAATTTTCGAAACATTTCTTTAAAAAAAGTTATACTTTTGTGAGAATTTCTTTTTTAGAGATTATTTTAAAAAAAATGTTTACTCACTTTTTTGGAGATTCTTGTCTAAAAAAAACGTCGTATCTTTTTATAGGAAATTATTTCCTTAAAAAACGTCGTCGCTCCAGAGTGTCGAAAGAACGGAAATATATATTAATCCCAGCCGGTTTTGGCCAGCCCGGCTTGATAAATTTAAGTCCCGGTCGTTTCCTGATATTTATATATAATATATATATATATATATATATATAGCTAGCAAAAAAAAAATTAAAAAAATGATACAAAGATCAAATGATGAATAAGAAAATTATATATATATATATGCACTTATATTTATAATAATAATACATAATAATAAAATATTTCTTAGGAAAACATTATCGGTTTATGTATATACAGAATATGCACCATAAATTCATTGAAATGAAGGAGGAATATTCAATAGAGCTAATGATGAAAGTTATTTCCCTTTATTATGAAATATAAAAGTCAATGAACCCATGATGAGGAAGAAAGAAGTATGCCTTGAGCAGTATGCCTTAAGCAGTCAAAATCATCAAATACCAAGGCCTAAAATAAATAAAATGAGATAAATTAGAAAAGTAATACTCAGTGACAACAATTAAAAGTTATAAGCAATTATTTAAAAAAAAACTTGCAGCAGCTATGTGAAAATAAAAATAGACAAAAGTCTACGTTTCTTGATTGTTTTGGATCCTAGTTGGTGCCCATTATCGTTCATAGTTCATAATGGGAGCTCTACTTCCACAGTAAAGTCATTTTTGAATTATTGTATAGAAAAATAAAAGTTTGAGCTCATCTAACAAAAACTTGTTTTTATTTTTTATTTATAGTTAAGAAAATATCCATGAAAAAAACATAAATATATTTTTTTTAAATGGATGAAATGCATAGTAAGAACTAAATCATTGAGCATTACTTGTTTACATTTATGCCTGCAGGTGGCGCTACGGATTGTAATAATCACTCAGGAGCCCATGGAGTCTATATTTAAAAACTTCCCATGGACAAAAGTACAAAAGATGAGGAGAACTTGAGGGAGACCCTCAAAACATTCTTGCTAAGCATCCTAAATAGATATAAATCCATTTCAATTATATTACAGCATAGGTACAAAGTCGAATGCTACAACGAGCACCATATACTCGACAAACAGACAAAGCAGAAAAAATTGATTTTAGTAAATAATTAGCTTGGGGTATGAAAAGGGACTAACATCGACATATTTTTTTATTTTAGATAAATGCTCTCCTGCATATTGCTACGATTATTCATATTGCCTTGCCCAGTTTAGTGTAAAAAAGTTGTACCTATTTCTTTCAACTTGATTCCTCTAAAATCATTCTAACCGTTCAGCAATAGAAGGATGAAACCGGGTTAAAAAGGAATAGTTTCATTTACGACTTTATTTATTAATATATCCAATTATTTATTTTATCCAACTAAATTTTCTATTTATTCAAATTTGATATAAAATTCCATCTCCTTCGTCTATGGAATAAAATATTTATCTAAAAATAACTACTTTAACACAATACCTACATGCAAAAATAAAGGAAAGAAAAACATTTTAAGCTCTGTATGCCGACCCCAAATTCTTCAATTAACTTATGCATGAAGCTTCGTCCTCTGAAAAAAATGAAGTTATTTTATTTAAACCAAAATATTCAATCGAAATCAATTTGGTGAGTTGAGGGATTGATCACATCACACGAAAAACATTTACTGCCCATTTCAAATTTCAGGACAATTAATAATTTTATTACCCTGCAACAATTACGGTTGCTTATACAACATATTTTACACGTATTCGTTGACTGCCCTGCGCTATCATTGGTGAAGCAGTTTTAAAACTTAATTTATCTGAAAATAAACTAATTTCCCCTAGTATTCTAAAGGCCTACATTCTATTCGGACCATACAAATTGAAAAAAAATCCCCCTCTAGTCATAAAGCTTTAAACCCAGCATTAAGCAACATCAAATCATTAATGCTATGCAACTAACGGCAAACTCTTATGTGGAAGCTGAGGACCTGAGAGCGATCATCCTTGGAGCAGCAGCTCGTTACGAGGCGATCGATGTTAAAATTCCTGACCCTGGATCTCCTTCTTGGAAATGGGCGGGAGATATTGTACGATTTGTGCCATCTCGCTCAGGAGTATACGTGAAAGCTCTGAAGAGGATTTTAAGACGTCTTTGGGATTTTTTAAAGAAAAATAAACGCTGTTCGTCTATGTATATAGGATTATAATCTCTTGAAAGTAATATGTTCTACAATATTCATTCATGTCATTTATTTTAACGCAACTGTCGAGAGTATTTTTTATTTATTTATTAGTTGTCTTGTATTTAGTGTAGTTAATATTTTACACTGTCTTAATATTTGATAGCCGAATAAAAAAAATTATAACCGAAAAAAAACAAAAAAAACAATTCAGTCTCCTAATAATTTTGACTTCATTCCCAAAAAAAAAATCTGGTAGATTGTTTTTTTATATATTAAACTGTTCACATATATATGTACAGCAAAGGTATATAAAAACGATGCTTATACGTATAAAATACAAAAATAAACATTATAGTTTAAAATTTAGCATCGATCTTGCACAATAAAATTTTATCTAATTAACAAGTATTAAAAGAATAAGCTGTAAAAAACATTAAAAATCATGCAAATTTATTTAAATTCTTGATATTTTCCTCAAAATTTGGTAAAAGCGATGACTTTGCGTCGGGTAGTATTTTATCAATTCAGCCGCGAATGTCCATGATGAACCGTTCAACGATGGGATTTTGAGTGAAAAGGCCGGTATTACCTGCAGCTCCAAGCAGGATCCCTCTGATCTCTCCCGGTCTTATGGTTCGTATTTGAAAGCTTTTTGATATCGGCCTTTGTGTTTAAAAAGGCAAAATCTAGCGCCTTCGTTTTGTCAGAGGTTTTATCCCTCTTGAGGAGAGCCCGAACATAATTTGGTTGTCAAGCTGGATGACGACCTGTCGTCTAGCCACCAACATTGAGAAAGCAAAATATTTTCAGTTGTACAATGGCTGGGCAATCAACGAATGCATGGCTTGTATGATTATTTAACATTCCACAGTCCTTACAGGGCCTGTAGAATTTTATGAGTACTGCCGAATGTGTTTTTTTTTGCCTATATGGTTCGATAGAATTGCATCCGACTGGAAATAAATAAGCATTATAGCGATAAAATTATCTATCGAACCTAGGATCTTATCATTGAGGTAGACCAAATTGACCATCCCCTCTCGGGATTCGAACCTGCGCCCCCAACATTGAGAGTTCAACACGCCTTAACACGCACGGCTATCGAGCTCCCTTATGTTATTGAGTGAGGATAGAATCATTTTATTCATATTTGGGTATAGTGAATATTTTTTGTTAAAAATAACACATTTCTTCTTTATCACTTTCAAACCCCAATGACATGTTTTAATGCCATGGGCATAGAGTGTTTAATCCTCTTTTCTTTCTTTAGAGAGGAAACAAGAGCCTTCCATCAACAAAAAGAGACCCAGAGCCTATATCATACGACGAGAGCACACTTTTGTCCAGTGCCATTTTTTCCATGGCAGCAGGATCTCCAAGGTTTTTGAAGAATGCTTTTTGTGGCAATTCCGCCGGATGATATCCAACAATGAGTCGTCAAGGAAATTGGGAGTGCATTTACATAAGATTCCTGGGCTGCCCCCAGAACGGGGATATATTTGACGTTATGTTATTGGTCAGGTCCGACTCAAATAGCAGCTGTGTATACAGATGATCACTAGAATCCAGTCTTCTCCACTCCACTATAGGATGCTTTGTGAGGCTAATGAAGATTTTGATATACATTTTTGGGATTATTTTTCACAATAGAGAAATCTCTCCACCTATGTATAGCTGCTCTCGAACGTTTAATGCTTCAATATACGATTTAGGAAAAAGGCTCCCAAGCCAAGAGTCTTCTTCTCGTTCTGCTAGAAAGGGAGATGCTGTGGCTTTATACAGGACCAAGGGAACAATTCTCGAATTGTACAGGTCTATTCTCCTTTGAAGAATCAACCTCTCCATTCGTTAATGTTTTTATATACTTGAGCATTTAACTTAGTCCATTTGAAGAATCTACTCCAGTTCCACACCAGTCATTCCCAGTATACTTATTTTTCCATTTAATCTCCGATTTACCGACTCTAAAGTTAGGTGTCGGATCTCAACGGCCTAATGGGAGGATAAAGGTCTTACTTGGTTTATCATTAAACCAGCTCGTTGGCCAAACTTTTCAAAGTGGTTAAGGAGAATTTCAATTCTTTTGAGCAATTGGAGCTCTGAATGGGCTTCGATATAGAGAGTGACGTCATCCGCATAGAGGTCCAGGATATGCGTATCTCCTTAAATGGAAATAGCAAATCCTTTATATTTCGTAGAATGGTGGACACCAGGTCCTTTATAGCAGTAATGAAGAGCAGTAGGTCCGAGGGGCAGCCCTGTCGGCAGCTTTTCTTCAATTCAATTAATGAACTTTGTAGGTCGTTTAAAGAAATTGTTGAGCTACCATTTAGAAGGAGAGCTCTTATAGGGTTGAAGAAGCGTTTGGGAAGCAGTTTTAGAATCATTTTGAGCACGTGTGGATGTTTTACTGTGTCGAATGCCTTGGAGAAATCAACTACCACAATGGCTCCAAAAGTTTTTTTGTAGATACTGAATCTATCGCAGCCTGGACATTTCTCGAGACATCCGCTATATTCCTGTTCTTCTGGACTCTTTTTTGAGCGCAGTTAATTTGTTTATTGAGTAGCGGTTCCATTTCTTGTGACAAAACGCCTGGTAAAATCCTATAAGCCACATTCAAAATAGTTATTGGACGCCAGTGGTTGATTGATGTTCCATCACCTTTCTTAGGTATGTAAAAACATTTTTTTTAAGAGACTTTATTCGTTTAGGGTAGTTACATATACTATTATATATAAATAAACGTTATATTTTAAAATTAAGACCCTAAACTAAAGCCAAATCTACTAACAAATTATCTAAAATAATACAAACATCTCACAACGATTGTAGGCACCTACTAAATAAGTTTATCAAAATTAAAAATATCTAAAAACAGCAAAAACAAGTGCAAAAAGCATTTGGCTCCTTCCAACCCAGATCCTTGGAAACTTTAATATCTTCCTCATGGTGACGGTGATGATTGCCAACCCAGTTTCGGTTTCCCTCGAACCCAAAGATCGAAGAGATCTCCACTAGGTAACTGCAGGATATCCACGGCGGAAAGATTGAAGATTGGGAAAACATGAGAAGGCAATATTATCATTACACAGGGAATCTCAAGAAAAATCCAAACGGTGAGGGAATATGGCCTATTAATTTTTGTAATTTTTAAACCTCTGGTTAACCTTAATTAAATGTTTTAAAAACCGTAACTGGTTCTGAAAACAAGAAGGATAAAACTGCACTAAATCTCCCGCAAAATTCCATGACGACGAGCCCACTTTTGGTATCTTTATAGATAAACTCGAGTATCGAGCTGCTGTTACAATAAAAATGGCCCTCAAGTCCTCGGAGCAAACAGGTTCATAGAGTGTTAACCTCTGCGCAATATAACTTCTGCAACTTGATAGAGAAATCTCCAAAGCACGGGTTTTTGAAGCACTTCTGGGATTTGAGTTTAGCCCAAATAGAAGTAGAGCATTTTAGCATTAGAGTAGATTTTATTTGTGACCCCTTTGACGTTTAGAGTGGCAAACTCCCTCAAGATGTCAAGAACTGGGCACTTGGCAAAAGCATGGGCAGTACTATTATGCAATAGTCCACAGTTTTTGCATGGTGTATTATAGAATATACAACCAGAAGAAACTTGGAACTGCGCTGTAAATTTATTTCCATCCCAAACCTTTGCCACAGAGCACATTATACGTGACTTCCAAGTTCTTGGAAGGTCTAATTCTTCCAAGTACTTGTTGCATATTTGGTCAGCTTCTTCTCCTGTGTTATATCCAAAGGGCATCCTTAAATGCCAGGATACCGGCACTTGATGCCTTATAGCAGCTCTCTTCAAGGGAAAGGAGAATTTACCGTTGTTAAATAGTGGTTCGTGGACTAAATCAGGGAATGTAAATATTCTTTTGGACAGTGCAATGAGTTCTACATAGTTTCTTTGGATCAAGAAAATTTTTAAAATAATATTTTTTATTGCAATTCTGCCGCACAATATATACTATAAAACTTGACGTAAAAATAGGGGAGCCTTTCCAAATAATTCTTTGGATGGAGGCTAAAAAGGTGGACAGTTCTACTAGTTTTTCGTTTATAAAATCAGTACCTAACATTAGCCAAGTGAAAGCGTCACTTGATGTAAAAAATGAGCGCCACTCAGAGTGGGGATGAGCTGACATATCTATTAAAAGCTTTTGATATATTTTTGGTAAAATTCTAGAGAGTTAATTTAATCCTCCCCTAACTGTTGTCTTGGTCTCTTTAAGGCGCTCAGATAACTTCGATGAAATAGTTGGTTTAGCCATGTTTGTTCTTCGGCAATGGCTCTCTCAGCCAACCAAGGCAGAGATGAAGCTTTATATAACAGATGGGACAATCGAGAAGTTGTAAAAGTCAATCCTCTTTTGGAGATTGAATTTTCTCCACAGTGGAATCGAATGGCTAATATGCTTTTTCATATTAAACCAATTTGATTCAGAATTGCATCCCAAGAAATTCCTAAAATCTCCAAGCTTCCCCTTATTGAGCAACCTGAAACTTTAAGGTCATTACCAGGGTTCCATTTTTCAATAGGAAGAATTGAAGTTTTTTAAATGTTATCATCAGCCCAGATCTTTTTTCAAATACTCTGAAGTGATTCAGAACTATTTCAATCCGTCTCAATAGTTGCTCTTCGGAATTGGCTTCGAGCATTAGCGTGACATCATCAGCATACATATCAATTATATGTTTTGATGAGCCAAAGTCTACTCCAAAGCCTGAGTATTTTTTTGTGATTGCATCACATAATTCGATAAGGCCAGTTATAAATAAAAGCGGGGCCAACGGACAGCCTTGACGGCAACTTTTCTTTAAAATTATAGACTCACTTTCTATTCCTCCTAAGGAAATAGTTGAAGTGTCATTATATAAAAGAGCTCTTATAGGGTTAAAATATTTTTGGGGAGTACTTTTTATTGATCTAAAAATATGGCGATGCTGTATTGTGTCAAATGCTTTCGTAAAGTCCACAGCAATTACAGCTCCATAAGTGCCTCTTTTACAAACAATTTCAATAGCTGTTCCTATGTTAATAAAATATCAGCAATTTTCCTCCCCCTAAGGAACCTTTTTGTTCTTTTCCTAGTTTATAGTTTCAATTTTAGAGGCAAGAACCCCTGAGAGAATTCGGTAGCTCATATTGAGAACCGTAATGGGTCGCCAATTATTTATATCTGTTGGGCTGCCTTTTTTAGGAATCAAGGTTATCCGACCTTTGGTCACTGATTTTGGTAGTTTACCTTGTATCTCCATCGCTTTTCCCAACTCCAAAAGATAGGGAACGATTTCATCGGTACATTCGGTAAAGATTTCCCTATAATGCCATCGGGTCCTGAAGCTTTACTATCGTTAAAATTCTTTTTAATATATTGAGTAATGACGCTTTTAGTAAAAATCAAATTTTTCCCCACCTTTGGGCGAGGGAAGTTAGATCTAACACCGCCGACGAGTCTTTGAAAACGGCAGTGAAAAAGTTTTAAAATCTCTTTAGGGTCTGTTATTGAACTTTCTTCATGCACTATTTCTTTATCATACTGATAGAGTAGTTTTTCGGAAAGAGGTTTTTAAGTCTATTAAATGAATTGCTTTCCTTCTCAATTTTTTGTTTAAAATCAATTTCAGCCATTTCTGAAACCCGAAATAAATTAACTGTCTCGGAAATATAGCGTAAAAAAGCGAGTTATCATCAAGCAGATCATCAAGACTTTGTTGAAATGCTGCCTCTTTTTGACGTTTTTTACGAATAAATTTTAAAGTTGTTGCTCGAACTATATATGAAAAAATAAATGCGAGCTTATTGGATTAAAAGAACTATTAAAACGTTTGATAATACGATGTTTGATATCTTGAATAAAATTTTCGTCTTGTAAAATCCATGTTGGACCTTAAAACGTTTTTTTTTCGCCGGTCCTGATAAAATCAATATCGATCATTTATGATCAGAGTCATGATAAGGGCGAAATCGTGCGTTAATGGTCTTTCCGTAATAAGTAAATGTATATAAAATGATGTTAATGTGTAAAAAACATACTTAAACATTTTAGTTTTTTTATTACACTTTATTATTACAGGAAGCATTATTTATATTTAATACGTTTTTAATTTTAAAGACACTCATGCGATAACTACACTCGACCTTCAGGGAGTCACAGTCAGCAACAGGAACTTGACATTTGGTCCCCGTCCCGTAAAAACCCTGTTAGAACGTTAGGAAAAGAAACAGAGTCCTCCACCGGGCTCTGCACCATGGATCTGTGAAGGCCACTGATGATTGCCAGAGTTATCGATAAGCTTCAGGCGTCATCTGGGGGACTAGAAGGGCAAAATCATCTCGTAGGAGGGAAAGGCAGCCATGGGTGTGTAATTTAGCACCACTTGAAAGTCTAAGAATGTTTTTATAAGATATAGAAATATCAATATTTTGCACATAATTTACAAAAAACAAAACTCACTAGGAAACAGTATTTTATAAATTAACTAGAGGACTCAGAGAGTGCAAACCTCCGCCGATCCCCACCAAATGAATCACTTGGTCTTTCTGTCATTTGCCAATAGATGTCGCTGTGCTGTGCGCTCAAAGAGGAGAGCACAGCACAGCGACATCTATTGGTAGAGTAGGCTAACTTGAAAATATTTATTAGTATTTAGCTCATTTTGCATCTTAAAGAAGCACTCAGAGATGCCAAATTTAATTACTTGTTCCTTTTGACATTTCCAACAACTCCACAAAGTTTCATCCGAATCCGTTCCGCACTTTTTGAGTTATCCTGCTGACAACAAACAACCAAAACCAACAAACCAACACAAGTGAAAAAAACAATACCTCCTTCGGCGGAGGTAATAACGGGTCATTTATTTAAGAATCCTGCATACAATAATTAATAAAGAATTAAACAAGAAGGGCTCTGAAAACACAACCATAAATAAACATTTTAGTATTTTATGCCCTTTTAATCATGCCCATGTTTTAAACTATTAAAGTTAGTTGTTTGGAAAAACTAATAATCCCTTGGCCATAAATCATCAACAAATACACTATAATACTTTTGTATATATGAAGAATACAAATCTATTATATTTCATTGTGAAAGGCTGTGCGAGGTGATGAAATATGGGTTTTCATAAAAGAACATTTAATTACAAGAAATAAGAGTATTTATTTTCTATGATGCCCGACAATCCTATTTTATAATAAAGATAAATGAAAGAAAGCTCAAAGATTATTGAAGCATATACAAATCAGAAAACATGAATAATTTATAGTTTATATTTAATTATTATATTATTTATATGTATATTAGAGTGTGTCTTCGAAATTAATTTGCCGCAATACAAATTCCTTTATCATCACGAGCTGAGGTTGAATAGACAAGAATGTCCTGGGATATTTTTTTCCACTGGCCAAAATTCGTAGTGTTACTGTCGGTCAAAACTTTTGGTTAGTTATAAAGCTCCTCCAAAAATAAGTTTTACTGCATGAATTTTTTCGTTTTATAACATGGGCCTAAATTTAACTTTTAGTGAAGATAAAAAAATCGATTTGTTTAATAACAAGCCCGTTTTTTCACAACAATTGTTGACCGTAGATATACAAGAAACATATCTATAATACCTTGCGAAAAAGGTTTCTATTTTTGTTTTTTCTTTATTGGTTTTCTATATACAAAGGTTAACAATTTAAAACATAAATGCAAGTGAATTTTACATTTCTACAAAAAAAATTGTTTTCATTTAGAATTTCAGAAAAATATTACAAGAAAAAAATGATGTATTTTATCGTAAACGACAGTCTTAAAATCTGTAATTAGGAAATTTTTAATTTTTTTCTTGAATGATGAATCTTTAATTATATTTTATGTCTAGTTCTTTTGTAAGGTTTTATCTTGGCTTATGTATGTAGTAGTTGATGCGACAAATCGCTCCACATTTTGTGAATGACACGGGTCGTTGGGTATATCCGAATATTCTTCCTCAATGCACTTGAAATATTCTTCACTCTTTATATCAATAGATAAAAGAAGTTCAGTTAATAATTATTCGGAATAGTTGATACGTTAAGTATTTCAAATAACTTTTTTCAATGAAATTTAAGTAATCATTGGCCAAATAAATTGTCTAACTAAGTCCTTCCCCATCCGCACACATTTGACATCACGTACCCCTTGGAGCATTTCATTTCCATCCGTGTACCCCACAATCCACCACGCACGAAACAAAAACATTGCAAAACCGAGAAGTTGAATGAGGTTTCAACATAGAAAACGGTAGTGTTTGGAACTTTGCTCATCCAAAATACCCCAAAGTAGCATTCGAAATGGCTGTGGGTTTTTTTTAACACGGGGGTCTATTCAGAACGTCGCCACTCTGTTTCTCTATGTCTCTGATTAAATGCTTGCGTAAGATCTGATACTCATAGGCAGGGTGTTTTTCTTGTATTAAGTTGACACTATATTTTGCCTTATATCTTCTTTTTTTTCTTCAAAATACTCCTGCGTGCCCCCTACATTTATGTTGTGTACCCCTAGGGGTACGTGTATCATAGTTTGGAAAACGATGGTCTAACTGATCTAGTCGCTCTTTTTTCTATGTTTTTCATTATAATATCGATTGCTGTCGTTCTAATGTTTTTTTGTGCGAGTCAAATAAGGCTTCTAATAGTATTGCTTTTGGGTGTGCAAAGAATGAATTTATTTTAAATTATTTCTCAACTACGTCCCGTTCCTCTTTTGTAATGTGCTGGCGTCCTTGGTGCTAAGGAAAGAAATAGTGCTGAGAGCCATATTGAATATGATGACTTTTTAAATGATAACGAATGTTGATCCATATATATTTAGTAAAATCACAACGAATCTTTTTAGTTAATTTTAGACAAGCGATGCCCCTCGATGTGTCCTATCCTGAAAACTTTAAAAGGGTACACCTGACCTTCTGAAGGGCAGCCTGATATTGAAATAAATACTCTAGAAAGGAGTGTAAAATGTGGCAAGAACCAGGGGGGGCAGAACTCATGTAAACAAAAAGTGATATTTCCAATAATAAAAATCATCTACACCATCGAAATAAATAACAATGTGTTTAAATATTTAATAATATGGATGACTAATATCGATGAAGCCACACAACCTCGTATATAATTTCATATAAAAATAAGATTTTTATGACTCTGTGTAACTAAATTCACATTATTTTCAGCAAAAAAATGAAATTGGTTTAATAATATGTTATTTGCATTAGATTTTCAATTTTCAGGCCGAAACTCAGCCATTTTATTTACATCTGAATAGGTTTGATTATTTATATTTTTGACTAGTCCATAAAAGTAGTAGTCCTTTTTATAAAACATACACAAAGATAATTTTTTTTTTTTCTTCATAATGGCAATGTGTATGGAGCCGTACCAATAGGATACTCAGTGAGCTTAAGAGAAGATTATGACGACATTAAAATTGTATTGGATCTTATAAAATATAAAGAGCACAAGTGGCAAATTGTGTGGACTTTAAAATGATGAACTTTCTTCTCGGTCAGCAAAGAGGATTTACAAAATTTCCTTGCTATCTTTGTATGTGGGACAGCCGAGCTCGAGACCAGCACAGGATTCGAAAGGATTGGCCAAGACGCAAAACCCTGAAGGCAGGCCTCCCAAATATTTGCCCGGATCCCTTGGTTGAAAGAGACAAAATTATTCTCCCACCCCTGCACATTAAACTCGGGATTATGAAGCAATTTATAAAGGCATTAAACCCTGATGGTGAGAGCTTCAAACATATTCCTACAGTATTTAAAAGGTTGTCACTTGAAAAGATCAGGGCAGGCGTTTTTAATGGACCGCAAATTCGAACTCTCATAAAAGATAAGGACTTCTTAAAGAAAATGAGTCCAAAGGAAAAGAATGCATGGTTTGCCTTCATTGAGCTAATTAATAACTTTTTAGGCAACAATAAAGCAGAAAATTTCCGACACCTTGTAGAGGATTTGCTCACTGCTTTTTGTGACCTTGGGTGTAATATGAGCATAAAATGCATTACATTCATAGCCACCTTGATGTCTTTCCTGACAATTTAGGAGCTTTCAGTGACGAACAGGGAGAGCGGTTTCATGAGGACATGAAGATCATGGAAGAGCGCTATGAAGGCCGATGGAGCACACATATGATGGCGGATTATTGTTGGACGATTCAAAGGGATTCTGACAAAGTATACAAACGAAAAAGTGCAAAAAGAAAATTTGAACCAGTTTAAAATTTCAATGTAATCAGATAGTATAATAATACTTAAGTTTATCTATGTTTAATATGTCTTAGTTTTCTTATTTCAAATCCCGCAACCATTGTAAATGGTCACCAAACCTAGCAAAAAATTGAAATTAAAAGCGCTTATTAATTTTTATTCATTTGCTAATATATGTCGTTAAATTGATTAAACTAATAATACATTAATTTAACATGATTTGCAAGGGTGTCGACTATAGGAATATGGTCTCTTTTGCAGAATTTCATAAAAATCCAAGAAGTTATAGGCATCACTTTGAAATTAACCATTTTGACTACTTTTTCACCAGTTTTGAGATCATACCAGGACTTTGAATGGAAGGAAAATAATTTGAATGACCATTTTTTATTTGTTAACTCATCACGAACAAATATTATTTTATTAATTTTCTTTTAAACTGAATATACTAACGAAGAATCGTATTTAAAAATTGTACTCATCATAAAGTGACCGTTTCAAAAAAACTCAAAAATCAAAAATCTGGATGTGCCACAGAAAAAGTAAGGCCAGATTTGGATTCAGGAGGTCTCATTTTAGTTATCTATGTACATTTCATTCAATCAAGGGAGATTGACCAAAATTTGTTGGCCTGTGTATGAGAGATTATAGATATTTTTATGCCATAAATCATAACAAATCGATAATGTGACGTCATGTGTGAAGTTTCAGTTTTTCTTTTCTAATCAGAGGAATCTAAACATTGCGTTAGGCGCATCTTGTATTATCTATTATCTTTAGGCAAGAACATATCCGTGCAGCTGCTGGGTGAGACGAGAGAGAAAAAGTGAGGAGGAGCAGACGCACCCATATAAGGTTAGGCTCACTCAGGGAAACTCCTTCACGGGGAAACTTAAGGAACACTCAGGCCCGAAAAAAACTAAAAAATTATCAGGAGCCCTGGAAAAGTAAAAAAAACTTCTACATTGATCCGAAATTGCACTGCAAAGCATCAGTGAAAACCGACCTTTAACTCTACTCTACTTTATTAAACGAAGGAACTTCAAAACTATTCAATGAAATAACTCATTTCAACTTTTGATCGGTTCACAGGAGGTGGCAGGGGCGTAACTATCGGTAAGCAGAGGCGGCAGTTGCTTAAGGGCCCACGACCTCTTAGGGGCCCCCTCACGGACATCTGGTGGGCCCCCAACGCAATTGCGTACTAGGGAGTCTCTTTACACTTGAGATAGTGCAGTAAATTTGAGAGCTGCAGGAAGAAAGGAAAAACTTCCGAAAATAAACTCCTTCTTCCAGAGAACCGGAGAGGGAGAGGTGGACGCTGTTGCTGCTACTAGTCGAGTGAGTGAAGATTGCAACCAAGAAGAGAACAATGGAGAGAGTGTGGGTGAGAAGGGGGGCTGTGAGGCTCGAGATAGCCCTTGTTACGCTAACAGTGGGTCTGACAGTGACAGCTCCTTGACTGAAGTTGAAACCCCTCCCGGTTTAACATCAACGAGGGAGTACCCAACTGACATAGGACATTTCCCCGAGAGCGTTGATGCAGACATGAAACGTTTTATAGTGTCGATGGGGTCGTGTAAGCCAACAGGTCCTTTCCCTCGGGACCCTGAACAGTCAAACCGGCGCTTTTCTGCATCGTTCTACATTAGAAGAACGAAGTCTGGATTGGACATACCGAGGAAATGGTTATGCTACTCTCAGATCCTAGACGTAGCCTACTGTGAGCCCTGATGGCTTTTTGCAAAGCA
This sequence comes from Caligus rogercresseyi, assembly GCA_013387185.1. NCBI lineage: Eukaryota > Metazoa > Arthropoda > Copepoda > Siphonostomatoida > Caligidae > Caligus > Caligus rogercresseyi. Next base: position 10,779,752 of record CP045905.1, on the reverse strand, counting down.
CACCTGGAAAACAAATACCTGGCGCAATTTGTCGAGGAAAATTCAAATACACGAGATATCTACTGCTCATACAGCTGCATGTGTGATCTACGACCATTGGGGTCAGAATAAAGTCATGGATAAGGAAATGGAGAGAAATATACTTCAGGAGGCAAGCTTTTGGAGACAGGTAATAGACCAAGTGATTAATGTTACCCTCACATTAGCCATGAACAACATCCCATTTAGAGGGCACAGGGAAAAAATTGGCAAAGCCAATAACGGCAACTTCCTTTCCATCATCGAACTGTTGGCAAAATATGACCTAGTGCTACAGGAGCTGATAAGCCGTCCCGCTCGCTCGATCAAGTACTAAAGCCCTCTAAAATGGTGGAGAAGATAATTTTTGAAGCATACAACGTATCGCTATCGCCTTCAGACTGGCTCATTTCAACATCCTCATCCTATGTGGAAGCCTATGAGATTGAGCATTTGATCTCTACGGTTCAGAGGATCCTTTATGCCTCGAGAGTAAACGGTGGGGGATTCCCTTTGGGTCTTCATCGTGTGGTCTCAAGAAGCATAGAGGTCTTGCGCTCGGTATCGAACACCTTCAATTGAAATGCACGGACATCATCAACGATGTCCCCACTCCCCAACGATGGTACTGTGTTTGAAGGAAGAGTTGATGGAGCTTCACACCTCTTAATTCTGCCCTGGACGGCTCTTAGTGTATTTGTTTATTTTTATTACGACCTCATTTTTTTATCATACTTAAATCCTTTTTTATATTTACCTGTTTTCTTGTTTTAATCCATAGGATTACATTATTTTTTGTATACTATTTTGTAATCTGAATTTTAGTGTAATACATAAATAATAAAAAATAATAATAATTAGCTTGATAGAACAGAATGCGTTCGTTAAATAATATTTATATTAAGTGAAATGAATTCTTAAATGCAAGTATATTGTATGTTTGTCAAATCATCAAATTTGTAAATTATACTGTGAGTATATATGATTATTTCTTGTTTGAAAAATAATTAAGTTTGTGATTATCTTTGGCTCACTTTTATCATTGCATTCTGTCAAAAGGTATCATCTTCGTGCGTAATATTGCTCTTTCATCTTTCATATACATAACATTTACTAATATATTAAGTTATACAATATCTTGATGGCAAAGAAGGATCAAAGTCTTTATACTTTCTGAATGAAATATAAATTAAATTATTGTATTCGATGCATCTTGATAAATGAACATATTATTTTTTCTAATAAATATTATTATTATTATCAAAAAAAAAAAAAGTACTAAGCCCTCTGATACAAAACGAGCTGATCGAACTCCTTGCCAAACGTGTCCAGAAAGACATTCTAGATAAATTACGCTCATCTCCATTCTTCTCGGTGATCATGGGCACAACACAAGATGTGGCGAAAGTGGACCAGATGAGCCAAATTTTTAGATATGTCGTTATTGAGCGAGATAGCCAAGGGGTTGCCACTGATGTTGTAGTCAAAGAATCTTTTGTTGGCTTTCGTGAAGTTACCGACTCATCCACCAGTGAACTAACCAAGGAGATAATCGTGTCTGTGGACGAGAGCGGGCTGGACCTCTCCAAGTGCAGAGGGCAGGGGTACGATGGTGCCGCTAATATGAGCTGCATATACAGTGGCGTTCAGGCAAGAGTAGACTGCCGTGTATGTGCATTGTGCCTCACACAACTTGAATCTTATCCTCAATGATGCGGTGAGGATACAAGAGGTGAGACATTTTTTTGATGTTGTGGAGCGTATTTATGTGTTTTTTGGACACAGTATAAAGAGATGGGCAATGCTCATAAATGCAGATCGGAGTGAGACAACAGAAAACGGCTCCAACATCACACTTAAGAAGTTATGCCCGACCAGATGGGCATCCCGCTACGATGCAGTCTACGACACAGATATGGCGACGTGATGAAGGTACTGTCAAAAATCGGGCTGACGAGCCATAAGAAAGAGGAGCGGGACGAAGCAGAATCACTGAAACGCGCAAGGGAGAAGTTCTCCTTTGTATGTCTGGTTGTCCTCCAAAGCAAAATCCTGGAGCGAACAAATGTGGTGTCTAAACTTTTGCAGTCTCACGAAACTGACCTGTCCATAGCAGTCCAGCTACTGGACTGCGCCAATGCAGACCTGTCTGCTTACCGCGAGCACTTCGAAGAGTCCAAACAAGCAGCACAGGGCCTCTCGGAGAAGTGGGGGGTTAGCAAGGCCTTTGAGAACACTCGGGCGATAAAGGTGAAAGCGCATTTTGACGAACTGAGTCAAGACGAACGCCTAGCAGATGCAGACTCTTACTTTCGAGTGCACGTCTTCAACGCCTGTCTGGATATCGTAATATTTATATTTAGCGTAAATATAAAGCATCTCTCAGCTGACCCAGCGATTCACTGGTCAACGATCAACAGCGGAACGTTTTAAAGCTATACAGCCCATGACACTCTGCACCGCCACAGACGACGAACTGTTTCGGCAAGCAAGCAAACTGGTCGACATCTACAGAGATGACATTACTGAAGATTCCCCCCATTCAGTTGCTGTCATTCCGTGATTGCTTGAAACAGCGCATCTCACAAGTCTAGACAGTCCGAGAGCTCGCAAAGATGCTGCTCATTGAGAACAGCTGCATCACAGCAAGTTTCGGAGAGGTTTGCACAGTTCTCATGCTCTTTCTTACAATACCAGTGACAGTGGCCTCCGCAGAGCGCTCCTTTTCAAAACTAAAGCTAATTAAAAGCTACCTGAGGAGCTCAATGGGACAGAGTCGTCTCTCTGGACTCGCCATCCTGTCGATTGAGAATGCTCGTGCCCGGCAGCTGGATGTACAGGACCTGATCGAAGATTTGCGCAGAGTAAGGCCCGGAAGCTGCATCTATGATGTGAGTAAAAACTTTATATATCTTAAAATAGTTATGGATAAAAAAAATGGCAACACAACACAGTAATAGCAAGTGGGGTCCTGGATTGGTCTGTCGCGCGTCTATGTGCGCGCTCACTGTGTGCGCACTGCACGACAATAGCCAAACATCGGGTTTGAGTGGAAGAGGCTTCAGTCAGTAGTCTACTGTGAAAAGTGATAACATTTACAATATACGCTTTGAGCTTTGGCTCGTCTTATTTTTTTTCTGGGTTTTATTATTTCTGCCACCAAATCACAAATAGCCTATGCTTTCATGGACATGCATGGTGCACCATCAATGTTTTAGTGGATGTGGTGGTGCGCTGTCACCAATGGTTGCATTCAAGGTGCGCAGTCGCTATTTTCCCGTGTGTGATGAGTGATCATATACAACTAAGAATTGCATAATTGTATTGTTAGGCCAATTTATTGAACTGCCGCCCTATCCTGGACCTTTACACCTGTTGTACTTCATATGGGGCCCACGCAGATAATGTTGCTTACGGGCCCATTGATGTGGCGTTACGCCGTTGGGAGGTGGCAAACAAGTATTTTTAAAGACAATCGAAACAACTGTTTCTTCTGTAAAATACACTTATAAAGAACAGATTATCTCCTATGGAACTGTCCCGCATTAACAGAGACTTAACTCAAAATCTCCTTACAAGTCCTCTACAAGATCAAAACTTCTTACGAAGATTTTCTGGCTTTTACAAGGAATGCCAAATGCGACGCCGTCATAACTAAAGTACACAACATATTATACAAAATACGAACAGTTAAAACGAAGAACTTTCTTCTATCACCCCAATTGCTTCTTAATATTTAAAAAGTTTATAATAGATATGAATTTTTATTTAAATGCTTTTAGTGCCTTTATAAAAATGCTTGCTTATATTATTTGAATGTTTTCATATATTTGTTTCGTTTAAATAACTGATTATTTATTAACAACGTATCTGCATTAACATTTTTTATATCTTTGGTTTAATTTGTCGAAATATATGCCCACTGATCCAAGAAAAAAGAAATCTATGGCACATATCTGTGCAGCCTATCTTGATCTATAATTAACAGTTTAGAACGAAACTCTCTTGCGTCTCGTTAAACACTGTGAACAGCAACAGACAGCTCGTCTTTTGGATATGGATTATAATGCTCATAATCATCTTTGGGGCAGAAGAGACGTTGACAGCAGAGGAGAAGCTTTGTAGAACCTAATAGATAAACATAATCTTTTCGTATGAAATGAAGGAAATGAACCCACTTTTGTTACAAAACGCGCTAGTTCATATTACCATTATGAATCACAGTGCATTTAATAAATTCATAATTCGAAAATGGCATGTTGATCTAATATATTTGTAAATAAATATTTCCCGTTTTATTAAATATATTTAACTTAAGATCGGATAAATGGAGGTGTTAGTCATTTACTCTTTTCGTTTACAAGTCCTCCAAAAACACCGGCCTTGGACATGTCTCTTCTAAGTTGCCGAAATTATACTTCTCAACGGTGTCCAGTAATATAATCCTAGGTATTATTTTCTGCACAAGCCTTAATCACACGCTATAACGTCGTGTGCTTTTTTTCGTATGTTTCTTTAGCGCACGCCTTTAACATCGCACTCTTTTTTAAAGAGAGTATTATTAGCTCGTAAATAATACTCGCTTTAAAAAAGAGTGCGATGTTAAAGGTGTGCGCTAAAGGAATATACGAAAAAAAGCATACGACGTTACAGCGTGTGATTAAGGCCTGTTCAGAAATAATAACCACGACTATATATGACATTAAAACTATTTTGATATTTACTGCAACTAGGACCTCAGCCCTATCTATTAAAATCCTTGATGTAAAATTGTTCCTCTTGGGTGTATTCAAGCGACTAAGTTAGATTTTATCCATTCTGCTTTAAGCTTTATCTTAACTTCCTAAAAACTGATTAAGGTTAACAAGAAGTTAAAGAAATTATATAAATAATATAGTTATTTACCCCTTCAGTGGCCATTATTTATTCCTGAAATTTATAAATTCATCGTACCATATTTATTATACTGTGTTTGCTACTTTTATTTGAAAAACTTTAAGGGTTAATTTTTATAATTATTGTTACTGTCTTAAATAATGTGTATTGTTGTAATATTGATGATAACTTTTATATTTAGGGAACCAATTTCAAACTACAATGTAAATAATACATTATATTATTTGTAATTTCTCTAAATAAATAAGTTTTTTAAAATATACCTAATAAATTTTATGGTACCATATATATATTTTTTAATGGTTAGGATGTTTATTTATTAGCTAACATCCATACAGTGTAAAAATATAAGGATACACTAGAAAATAGGAGATAAAAAAACACAATCTTAAGACAGTTACGTAAGAAACAAAACATAAATGAACATTATAATTCAAAATGGTACCATATTTATTATACTATATTTTGTTACTAAATTAATACGTTCAGACCATTAAACGATAAAGAATAGATAAGGCTCAACTTGTCTCAGGATTTAAGTAATTACTGAATGGAATAAACTGAGGAGGGAGAAAGAAAAATGTTTGCCTCAGCAACTGAGTGGATGAAAAATATTTTTTTTATAGTCAAAGAAACAACAAGGAGAAGGAAGAAATAATTGTTATTCCTTGAGCAGTTCAAATCTGTCGATAGAGTCTTAAGGTATAAAAATAGTAGACCAATAGCGCGCTCTTGTGAGAGTATTTTGAAAAATATTTATTTAATTAAATTTATAAAAAGGGATTTCTCTGGAATATATTGTAAGATTTCTTTTTTTTTCCTTTTCTCAAGACGAAATTGTTTCATTTCACGTCATCAAAAAATCTTCAAAGGACAGAATTTTTATTCATTGAAGATTATCAAGATATTATATAGAATAGGCAGCATGATTGAGAAAGTAAAGTCTGAATCCATTTACGTAAAAAAAGATGATATGAACATCTTCTCCATTTTATCTGTATCAAAGAAAAAGTGGGGATTGGAAAGAACAGTAATAAACTGTAAAATGACATATTTATTTTGTCGCCCTGCCAAATGTCTATAAGAACCAATTAGAATCGATCAACATATATTTTGTCAAATAACCTTGACTTGTACATGTTTACATTATAAAAAGCCATCCATAGCCGTTTGTCTGTCAAACCTTTTTACTATTAAAACATCATTCAGTTGATGATGTGTTGAATTGGCTAAAGTTTATTTCGCTATATAGCGAATGTAATGGTATCTCTTCTCATATTTCTTTACTAGTAATTTACTTTTTGTACAACTTGTATTTTGATATTCATCATATATTACATTTGTTTTTCTTGCAATAATATGTTATGGTATGCGGCTCACAAAACAAAATATATCTAGCGAACGTAGTCGCAAGTGTAAGAAATATACCTCTTTAGAACATGTAGCACAATTATTTTTGTTATACTCCTTATGGACGCTAAAAAAAGTTATTTTCAGGATTGGGTAATTTATTCTTAGAAACATTGCAATGGTATGAATCTTGAAGGAATCCCATTAAGTTTGAAATAAAATATATCTGTTTTTTAGCATGGCATTTCAGTTTTGAAGGATTATGCGAATCCATTTGTTATTGCCATGCCCTTTCAATTAATTCCATTATGTGGAGTATTTTTTTTCTCATTTGCACAGTCTTTGTTCAATGAATATAATACATCACATAATGTAAAAAAATAAAAAAGGAAACTTGTGTTAGAAATAACATGAATAAACAATTTTGGTTGAAATTAATTTACTTTTTAAGACCTTAAAATTCTAAAAACATTAACATTCTTGAAATGTATAACAAATAAAACTAACACAATAATTAAATATAAGAGGTAATAAAATATAGGAAATATTCATGAAAAATGTATTATATAGATTATTATAATGCAATAAAGAAGATAATAACTAAGATCAATCTATAAGCGTTCGTTTTTGATGTTCTTGTATTTCTTGTAACGCAAGAGTATTTTGCTTTATTTTGGTATTACCTTATGATTTTCAAGTTTGAGATTTCCACGATTTCTAATATGATTTATAAAAATAAAAATTGAATTATGTCTATAAACTAAAAGTAAAGCTCCACTTAAATTATGGGTTTTTAGCAAAACAATTAGCAAAAACTTTAAAAACTGATTATTTGTTTGGGAGTAACCAAAAGGTTGTTCGTGAAAAAGTATATAAAAAATTTATTGTTCTAGATCTGTTGATTGTAATTTATATATTATATTATCAATTTTTCAAATAAATGTTTTGAGAATGGTTTGTTAATTTTTGATGCCTTAAATTAAAGTGTATAAATATCATATTTGAATTAGCATTACTCGCATATTTGGGCGCCTACGGCACCCATATGTTCGCCCTTCGGGTATGGGTAGGTTTGGAGCTAGTTTGTGAGTGAAACAGCCCTTAAAGAATATAAGAGAGAGAGAGAAAAATACTTTTCTGTTTTGTACAAACATTCCTCATAAAAAGTTTGACTTTGTACAAAGAATATGTTTTAAGTCACATGAGATGTTTTTTTCTTTTTCTATTTCTCTAACTCCTCCTCCTCCTTTCTTTTTTCCTCTCTTTACCTTGAAAAGTAGGTAGTAAAATCAGACAAGGTCTGATTTTTCCCCATTTCTGGTCCCCTCACTTTGCAAATAGCTTATTAAGTCCGTCTTGACCCCAGGATTCCATAGGTACCTTCAAAGTTCAAATCTGACCATAAATGTGGGAGGAGATAGCGTGCGGACATACAGATGGACAGAGATTGGTGAATATTATTTAGATTATATATATGTCAAGTATAATGATGTGTCAATGATTTTTTTAAAGGTTGAATCGTATTGCGTTGAGTAAGATCTATACATAATTGGCTAAAGCCTTATTTCGACTTTTCTAAAGAAAATATCAGCTTATTTTTAGAGAACTAAAATACAAGATGTAAAAAAAACATTATGAATTGCAGTTAACTTTTTTATTAATAAGATTCAAATTAAGATGTTGTTCATGAAATAGAAAAGATGATAGTTCAAAGAAAATACCGTAAAGCAATATAACTTTTTTGTTGTCTACTTGTTGGTAAAAAGTAATATAAAACAAACTCAGTTTGTTGAATATGAAATGCAAGTAATGATAGCCAAGATCTGTTAGGAGCTCACTCCTGAAGAAATTCAAACAAATAATTAAAATATTAGCATCATTTATTGTTACTTCAGGTCCTATTTCAGCATATGAAGTAGTACGTTTTAAAAATATTAAAAACAAGGGATTAATATGTATCATTCTATGACTTCTTCTTTAATCCTTCATTCTTGTGCCTCAACTCGCTTGAGAGAATAACAAATTTATTTTTGATTTGAATTGTTTTACTATCTTTTTATCCTGTTAACTATTTCTTTTGTTTCAATAATATAAATGTAAACACTTTAATACTTTGCATCTATTCATTTGAATTGCTTAATATTCCATAAGAATATGAAAACATATATATATATTGCCTAAAAGATTCATTTGTTTAGAAAAACGAATGAATTGTGTTAAAAGTTTGAAAAGGAATTATTGCTTGAAATGTTTTTAAATTATTTATATTATTCCATTCATGTAAAAATAAAAGAACTTTTTGTATGCTTGTGTGAACGTTTCTGGTCGCTTTAAAGAAATATCCTTTTTAGATGACAAATTGTGTTTATCGTAATACACCTCAATGTAGTATAAAGTGCTTTAAAGGGCTGTGCTTTACAATAGAAATCGTTGATTATATGTTCAAACATATTTAAATATATATTTTTTGCGATTTCATGTTTCAAAGGAATGATTATTTTTTTGTAAAACCATTAGAGCCGAAACGTAGATTTTTCTACGCAGCAGTAAAACAGCTCTACAACACATCTAAATGTATAAATAATTATACAAAATGCGTGTTTATGTCTGCCTGAATATATAGAAATAACGAAAAAAGTTGATGTTCATTGGTACTTTCTTTCAGTTGAAAATAAGCAATTGATTTACAATGGTTGCAAATACCTTGTTATTTTCTGACGGGTAATTACTATTTGAGATTGATAGTGTTCTCATGTCAAAAGTAGTTTTAATATTATTTGAGAAAGCACATACACACTAAGAAAAAAAAGCGAAAAATGGTGGTGGCCTATATTTTCTTATATGATATTTTATTATTAGAAATTTTTGACATGCGAAGGGTTTGCATCATATTGGACATGTGTGAGAAGTTTCAATGTTGCGATATTATTTTTTAACTTTCGGCTAATATAATATATTTTATATTATTTGATCGAGAATCGACTTGTTGGTATTACAAAGTGGAACAGTTATGCTATATTTTGCATGCAAAGTTTTAGAACGATGCGACGTGATTAAGTGGTTGAACAAAGCAACATTTTATTCAGAAAATAAGTTTTAATCTGTAAACTTATTAATTTCTATGATAAAAAAACACCATTTATATTAATGGAATTATTATATATATATATATAGATAAGGGAAATCATTTCTCAATCACTAGCTCACTGTATATAATAATCCCAATATTTTTTTACGACAAATAACATGGATAACAATACATCAAACTTCCTCATAAAATGGCGGAGGGAAATGTTTTGCATTCAACAAAAGAAATGGGATGAAAGAATTTGAAGGGACTTTCAAAAGAAAGCTAAATGATAGGAATAATATTTTTGCAGGGAAAATTTGATTTATATGAATTTCAAGAATAGAGGCGGAAATACTATTGTGAGCGATAAAAAAATACTATGAGAGTTTATTATCATCCCTACAACGGCTTAGATTTGATTTCGAATCCCGTTCGTCGCAAGAAAAGCCGTTACGAATTGGTTGACAGTAAAGGTGAGCACAAAGTTACCAAAAGAGCACTTAATAAACTTGATATTGTATATGAAGTCCACATTAAGTTCAGACAAGCAAGACGCAACATCATGATCATAGGGGGTATTTTAGAAACCTAATATTAAGATATCAAAATTTATTCCCCACGAAAGTTGCGTCATAAGAAACTAAATGATCATAAAAAAATGGATTTTGGTTTGACCCCCCCCCCCCAAATTGCGTTTAAGGTTTCGTTATGAAGCAAAACTTTTTGTTATTACTTATTTTGAAAATTTAGTTTTACAAAAGTTAGCTATGATCAATTTATGAATTGTTATTAATGGCAAATTTTCGTCAAATAATATTTAGTGACAATAAATGAACATAAGTGCTGACGCACCGACCATTTTTTAAATAACGGCTCCTACTAGGGTTTTTTTATAGTTTCAAGAAGGAAAAAGAATAAGAGGGTATTCATGTTGATGTTTTTATGTCATTTTTAAATACGTTTGGTTTTCACATCTTAATTTTCATACAGTAACTACCTCACATGGTTGAGAAAATAAATCTATGACGTTGATTATATACAATTTTTTTTGCAGGCAAACCAAAATCCATTTTTCTACGATCATTTAGTTTCTTATGACGCAACTTTTGCGGGGGATAAATTTGATATCTAATATTAGGTTTCTATAATTCCCCCTAATGATCAATGTACTTTAAAAGTCCTGCCATAAAATTACCAAAGAAAACATCATCATTTTGGAATTGTGTGTAAACTTTCAACTCAAGAAATGAAATGTTAACCAGAGTAAGATTGTGAAAGCAATTATTTGTCAAGGGACTTGATATACTAGAAAAATACTGAGAGAGTGATTAACACTTTATAGGTAATCGTCCATCAAGACCATTTGACAAAATTGGTTTGCCTCTGCCCATAAAAAGCGGACACAGTTACTGGTCACTTGGTACACATTTTAAGCGACCAAGGAGCGCTGCAAATATTACGAAATGACAACGTGAGAGAATTAGGCAATAAAATAATTTAAAAACTGATTTCGCTATGGCTCAATTGTAGGATTGTGCATGTGAAGCCACTCTCAATCCAAAGGATAAGATTTTTTGTATCCGTTTAAATGGCCTTAATTAGTTACATGCGTTTCTTGAGGCGCAGCATGAATTGGTCCACGCAATTTTTATCTATAAAAGCTATTTTAGAATTGTAGTAAGATTTGGAATACTCTTTATTGGAAAATATAAGTATTGTTCAAATGACCATTTTCAATCCCGTTAATGAGACATTTTATTAAACAATAAAAAGTTTTTAGGGCCATAAGAATACTAATCTACAAACAAAATGTTAATGGAATGTAGGGTAAATTTTGTAAAAATATATGTATGACAGAATAGATTCTCCTTATATTTAAAAAATATTTCATGGGATTTTATTTCTCTTAATATTTAACAATACCTATATGAAGTTTGTTACTGGTGCACAGAGGATCATGTAAGGGTTCTACTCTAAACACAGAATAATTTCACATGTTTTTCTTGAAAATTGTAAGTCATAATCACATGTAAAAAAATTTACTCTGAAGACGAAGAGCAAATGCTTACTCAAAGCTTTGAAGCATAAGACGTCATTAAGAGTATATTGATGAAAAAGTTCTTCAAATTCGAGGTCAAGTATGTACACAATGTGCCATGAATTATCTTCTTAGATTAAATGCAATCAAAGCGTTTTATATGAAAACCTTGTTATTTTGAAAATTATTCTTGAAAATTATTTCCTTTTAAAGACCTCATTTCTTATAAGAAGTAAATAGCCATACATTTTAAAATGTCAATGATTAGAGATAAAATTCCGTATATTATAAATGAGAAGTAATAAAACTATAATTGTCAATCATATCTTCTTGAACTTTTTAATCTGTAGAATGATTATTCTGAGTAATTTTGCATATTGTTGGTTGACATGGATGGAAAATACTGCCGACTTTGGCTACGTGGTTCCAGAGCAAACTATGCGGTTTGGGATTCTTACGTATTTAAACGGCTTTTAAACATTCAAATAAGTAAAAAAAATAAGAACCATTTCCAGTCATTTATAGAGCCTAATTT
>CP045905.1:10749390-10767745 GCA_013387185.1 Caligus rogercresseyi | reverse complement strand
CATCTTAAGTGAGCGTCCTTGGGTCCTATCTTCCTCCAACCTTGTCACTGGGGGGGCATTGCAGCGGACAGCTCTCCGCTCTCTCTGTTCCGTTTGTTTCTTTATTTCCATCCTTTTCTTAATAAATAATATTACAGATGGGGCGACAGACGTTTATTCTTCTTTTCTCAAGAGACTTTGAATGTAAATATTTCCCTTCTGATGAAATATGTCTTAGATAATATCAGATAAATGAAGGTTGTACTCATTTACCCCCCTCGTTTTATAAGCTTTTATTTATCCCTTGTTCCCACTATGGAGGATGTTTTTGAAGAGGCTCATTCAGTTTGGTTTTATGTTAAAAACAGCTTGGGGGGAAACTGATATTGATCCCCAAACAAAGAATATATACCGGGCTTCTTGAAAATATAAAAGCTCTAACGATGCTCACACTTCAATATAACTCATAGTGATATTCTTGGGAATAGACTCATTTACCTAATTTAAAAACATCCATGTCCAAAAGGATTTGTTCCAGTGAGAGTAATGGAAGATGTGTAAAAGACGTAGATTAAAAAATATTTTTTAAAAGCATTTGATAGTATATATCATCAATTTATTTTCAAGATTAAAAAAAGTAGCAAGATTGAATTAGGTTTTACAAGAATGGTAGCAGTAATTCTTTGCAGTACAGCTACCACCTCCTTTGAAAGAGAAGACAACATTTATCAAGTGAATAAAGGTTGTCGACAAAGAACCCCTATATCACAGACATTGCTTATAATGTGTCTCAATGCCCTTATAGATATCCAAAAATAAATGGTATTTTTTTGAATGTTTGAAACACGATTCAGGTCTTGAAAAAAAAATACTCATTTTATGGCAATTTTGAAAGTAATGTTGACCTAAACAAAATACAGGGGAAAATATGTTTAAAGTTTTTGGAATGTATATAACTTTAGACGATATAAATTTATTAGAGAATAGTAAATTCCAACAAAGCACGGCAAAGTATGTAAAAGTGATATATTCTCCAGAATTGTAATAGAGAATGGATTATTTTTGCCAAAAACAACTCATGTTTTAAAGTTCGTATCATATTCAGAAGTTTAATATACTCGTAAAAAGTATATGACGTTTGTGAAAGTTTTTATAGATTTCCATATGGACAACCATGAGTTATTTAATGGAAATGGATTCACACACAAAATAAATGGATTTGGATGGCTACGCATAAAATGTTTCTGTGGGGCATTCATATTTAAATGCTTAGAAAAATTACACACCAGGAATTTCAAGATAGATGATGACTTGAAAGTAAAACAAAATTTTAATGGATGACACGGGTAAAGGAACGCATAAGCTTGTAGAAGCATCTCGAGCAATCGGATCTTTTTGGGATATTTTCAATTAATGCGTATTTAAGATATAGCTGATAAACTTCTAGAGAAAATGGAGTTATAGTTGAAAAATATATATAATTGAGTTTCTTACAGAGCACTTCTATTGAGAGAGAAACATGCTTGCTTGGGAGAAATTTTTAATGAGGAAAATAGTTGATGAACAGACTAGCGAAAAAAGGAGTATTTTACGTAAAATTAGTGTATGAAAAAGGGAAAATTGGGCCAAACAACAGTTTTTAAATTTTATTCCAAAGAATGGAAGCCTAATACGTCTTACTCTAAAGGGGAGTCATCAATTTATTCATTTGCTAGATTAAGAGAAAAAGAGATGACTATAGAATAGAAGCGTCCTCAAAACAAATTCTGAAAGGTCAAAGGGTAAAATATCTCTGCTAATTAAGTACCGAATAGTAACAAACACTTGTTTTTTGGGTGAAAAAACTCAGAAGAAGAAAAAATTATAACAAGTAACGAGGTAAATTAATATTTATATATCAAATGTACCAAATTGTTCCTCCCCAATGATCTTACAAGTATTATGAATATATCACTGAAGAGTGATTTGGAGTGTTTTGTAATAGTTTTTATATGAACTAGCCCATTGCCGCTCCACGGCTGTGGCTAGGCCCTGCGGGCGCGGGGTTGCCTACGGCCACAGCATTTATACATGGTAACATATCTATGGATAATATGTTGAGGCAAGGATTGAACATTGCATAAAACAATGAAGTTTTTAAGCTTGTTTAGATGATGATGGAGACGTCGTATAGAAAGTAGTTATATGATAGAGAATGATGCGATCATTTTTTCAAAAGAAGGAGGAGGAAAAATATTATATATTATCCAGTAAATCCTGATAAAGTTCCTCTCCTTATAACTACAAATATATATGTATTTCTTTTTTCTTTTTTTCTCTTTTCTTATTACAAAAATACTTTATCGTCTCTTTCAAAAAAAAATTGGGCACAGATACTTAGCAACATGATACATTATATGAAATATACATTATATAACATTAAAGTACAAAGTTATCAAGTATTTATTTAACATTATTTTTTTTGATGTTGCAACACAATACCAATTATAAACATAACAAATGACTTGAGTATACATAGTACAATTGTTTGTTATTGATATAATAATATAAATGAATGTTATGCATGAGTTTGATTTTTTTATTTAATTAATGTCCGTAGTTGAGAAGTTATTGTACCAATAGGTGTGAGAGATATAAGTATAATTAAAGAAATAAAACAAAGATCATTTGCACGATCAACCTATAGTTGGTCATGGACATAACACTAAGAATGAAGAGACAATGACATACATTGAAGTACAAAGTACTCATGACAAAAAAATTATGATGTGGGCCAACATAAAATAAGTCTAAATCTCTTAAACGTAGTAGTAAATTAAAAGGAATAAACAAAGATCATTCGCTCCTTTGCATTCATGCCTCTAGTTGGTAATGACAATTATATATATAAACATACAGATATAAACAAAGAGGAAAGAATGAAGAGACAGTGACATCTTTGAGTTCCAATGTCTGTCTCTTCAGAATTCTGGAGGGGAATTTAATTTTTTGAAGTCCGGGTTCTTCTCAAGGACACTGTTCAACTTGCTGGCAAAGGGCTCAACAGTCACTGCATCTACACCTTCTCAAGGATTCCATACTCTCTCTCTCCTTCTTTCTATATATATATATATACTCCTCAAAATTTGTTCAAAATATGCGATAAATATGCAGAAAAAGGCCAAATATGCGTTATATGCATTAAAAGTCGTTTATGCCCAGAAAGTGTATTTACCAGATTCCTACAGCCCTGGATATAGCATTAACACAGGGCCGAGTACTTTTCCTTTTCTTTTCACACAACGGTGCTGACGAGAAAAAAAAATAAAAAGGTAAAGAACTACAGAAATATAGAATATATTAGTTCAATGATTTTATAAGTCAGACTCAAAAAAGATGATCAATGATTCAAATGTCAACAATGTCTTGTAATAAGAGTCATAACCATATCTTTATAATCTAATTTTATTAATAATGTAGATAAAATGTCAACAGTGATAGTATTTATATGTTTTTATGTATTATCGCGGTGCCCTTCCGTCAATTCCATCATGTTTATGACGGGGATCATAAACATGGTGCCCTTTCATCATTTTCTTTATTTATTTAAAATATTTTCAATAGCAATACTCCGGAACATGCTTGAAGGCTTAATATATTCCAGGGCCATATGTTGCTTACATAAATATAAATAAAAGATCATGACAATAATTAATATACCGATCGAATGATGAACGAATATTTATATTTTATTTTTATTTATACATATATTATATATATATATATATATATATATATATATATATATATATATATATATATATATATATATATATATATATTTATAGATAGATAGAGAGATTGATTGATTTATAAATTATAAAAAATAATTATTTATATATAACTTTGTATATAACTTATGCAATAAATAAAGACCTTGCTTTTTGAGGGGGAAAGGTTGGGGCAATAAAAAACAAACATTTAGCAATGTGACTATTCAATGACGTCACTGGAGAGTGATTATATCTACATATATATATATATATATCTAATCTCTCTATCTATCTATCTATATATATATATATATATATATATATGATATATATATATATATATGTATGTATGATGTGTGTGTAATAAATAAATCAATAAAATAAATATACATAAAAGTATAAATTATATAATATATATTTGTTCTCCAGTGACGTAATTGAGTAGTTATACTGCTAGGATTACATGTTGGTTTTTGTATTGCCCAGACCTTATTATACAGACCTTGGGTGAAACTTGGAGTTAATTATGCAGTAAAAAGTCTCCCTAGAGGTTACATTAGATTAATAATTTAGAACGCCCCCTAGGGAGCAAAACAGAACTAACATTATAGCCAACTACTATGTTATATATATGTAGCATATGTACTTATGAAATAATGCTTACAAATAAGACTTTTTTGTTTTTCATTCAATTCTCTAAATCTCTTCACATTTGCATTATTCTCCCCCATTGGGAACAACTATATTAACAAATTAAAAAAATGCCAAAATCATACCCCCTTAAGTATTTTGAAAAAATCAGTTATTTAGGTTTTCTTTAAAAATATGAACACTTAGAAGTATTTTGTTATAATGTATTGTCAGGCATTTTCAAGTTGCTTCTTATGAACTCAAGTTGAAATCTGGGGGGTTACCAGGAGCGGAGAAAAAAACACTTTTCCATTTTCCAGTTTTTATTCCAAAACTCAAAAAATTATGAACTAAAATTCATTTTTTAGAACACACGAATTTATTAGCAATGCACCACTCTATAGATACTATTCAATAATTTGATGCGATCCACACAACAGACAACCCACAAAAGGTCCCCCAAAATTTAGGATTTAAAAAATATTCCGCTTCGTCCTTGAAATTGGACCTTAAATTCAATCCCAGATTTGAGGGTTCTAATGACCTCGGATTCGGATACTGATTACATCAAAGTTGCTCCCTGGTTGATTTTGAATATTGTTGTGCAAAAATGTATTGCGAAAACTTGCAAATTAAAAATAATCCGAATTCCGGCTCAAGTATGTCCCGGAGGCCGGACATTGACTTAACTAACCTAAACTTATTTTGCAAGGCCTACATTTTGTACATTATGATTTTAAAAACACTTTTAAAGTAAAAAGTCACCCCAGAGGTTTTCTTGAATTTCCCAGAAGGCTGGTCCGGTTTTCTGGGAAATTTCTTTGGAACCCGATTGGAAACCCTATTCTTTATATACTTTCGGAGTGTCTTTTTTTCGAAATTTGAAAAAATCAAAAGTTAAGGAAATGTCATAATTCGGGCCGGGAGTGTCTGGATCCGGATTTTTTCCCGGATCCAGGTTTTCTGGGCAAAGATGCCGATAACTTTTATTTAGCGTTCTGTCTCTAGAACATCTCACTTAAGAGCTATGGACAACCAAAAATTTCCAAGCCTTTTGAAGGCCAATAGGCCTTGTTTTGTTTATAACAAAGATGCCTACGGCCAAGGCTCACAAACACCTTTGTAGTGCCCGAGCCCTCTTAACCATCAAAATCTTTGCAAACCGCAAAACCCTCTCACAAACGCAAATCTAGTCTGATCAGAATCTAACCTAGTTCAGGACCATCACAGGGTCAAGATACATCTGTGTGCTAAATTTCAGGTCTCTAGCTTCTGTAGTTTCGGCGTTTATTGGACAGACAGACGGACAAACTCCAATTGTAATATAGATAAAGTGCTTCACCAAGCAATGGACTACGTTGTTTTCCCTGTTTGGTCTAGTTACTTAGATTTTATAAGATAATCAAAAGCAATGGCAACAGTTTCAAACACTATCGACAAATAAGATTTCTAAAGCACTTTACACCAAACATACTCTTTGAACACAACAAATACACAAGTTTACAAAACATCTCTTTTAATACTATGATACAACCAAGAGACTTTGCACTGAGTTGTCTCCCAAAGCAAAATATAAAAGGAAATTACTGTACTTAGGGAAACAAAAGCTTTAAATCAATGTAATCAATCACCATGCTCATTTCCCAAACGCGTGCCTCGATGGGACCTATGTTAAAGAGCTTTCATTTTATTATACATTTTTCCTGAATTTCATTAGGTTTCAGTCTTATATACAACCACATGTACTATTGTTTACGTTCTTGTATATTTAGTAAGTTTAACTGTATACTTATTGTTTCATTATTTTTTAGCTTATCTCATAATAGCACGTCTTTTTCTTTAAAATGGTTATTTATCAAAATACAATGTTTTTTGTCTTCATAGCTTTCATTTAGAAAACCAATTTTAAACGTAAATGGTATATATATATATATATATATATATATATATCTATATATATATATATATATATATATATATATATATATATATATATATATATATATATATATATATATATATATATTCCCAAGGAAAAAGGAAGTATAGTTCTTCTTTATGAATAAATTTAAACGTTTTATGGCTTTGAAATATATTCAACAATATCATTTAATATATTTAAAATAAAAAATATCGAAAATTCAATTCATATATATATATATTTCAAGGCATATTATATATTAATTCCGCCAGAGGAATGAGCGGTGATCATAAGAAATATAGAACCAAGAAGAAGGTACTACTTAATATTCTTTAAATTAAAGTTATGTCTATCTTCAAACAAGAAAAAGGGGAAGCTCATCATATACTTAAATATGATAAATTATCCATATATAGTTTCCATATCAGATACACGACTTAAAACTGCGGAAAACTTTTCCTTTCTTAGCCATATGTATTATGTGTTTACACCAAATGTAAAAGTAAACTATCAAGGATATCCATCAAGAGGAATATACATTCTTGTACGACAAATTTTGAAATTAAAATAATGTTTTCGGACAAAGAGGGGAAGATGCTATTAACGCCTATACATAATAGTGATATTATTTTTATCTTTTAAGTGTATATATTCTTTCAGGCGACAAAAAGGTTTTAACATAGATTTGATAACCTTAAAATTGATCCTGACTCCG
Organism: Caligus rogercresseyi; assembly: GCA_013387185.1. Taxonomy (NCBI): domain Eukaryota; kingdom Metazoa; phylum Arthropoda; class Copepoda; order Siphonostomatoida; family Caligidae; genus Caligus; species Caligus rogercresseyi. Next base: position 10,760,748 of record CP045905.1, on the reverse strand, counting down.
ACATGTCATAGTTGAGAGCCACTTCAGTCTAGCAGAACAAACAAATTAGAGACTACATATCTTCCTCCGGCTTTTACCAATACATCGGAACTCTTGAAATGGAAAGAGCGTAATTGCATGAATGACATGGCAGAAATATTTAAAAAAACCTAGCCAAATTATATAAGAAAATATAAAAACTTCGTATTTATGAGTAGATTTGACCAAATATACATATCAAACTCCCTGCTATGTCATAAGGTTCCGCTACGGGCTGTTGGACCATTTCTTCCTTCAAGCTATTCTTAAGAAAAGCTTAGAAGAAGATCCAATTGGAAATTAAACAGCAGCTTATTATCGAGGGTATGTGTTTTAGAACACCTAAAAGAAGGAATTAAAAGAGCAAAAGAAGACATAAATGCAGTTTGGAAGGTAAGAGTGTCCTTAGATCAATTTTATGGATGCACAAAAAACATATTGAAATCAACTGGCCAATAAGAAGCTCGTGAGAGGATATGTAGGGAAAAATACATGCGATCACGCATGCAACAAGCAGAAGACACTGGTCTTCAGGTAGAGCAAGAAGAACTCATGGAATACAAAATGCATGGAGCGAGAGTCCGTTCAAGGATTCTAAATCATAATATAAAATCAAAAAAATTGAATCTTCTTAAATATTTTGAGAAAAACATGGAGGAAGAATAATAAAGTAGACAATCAGAAAGATACGTCAACAAGAAAACTAATCTTCCCATCCCCTTAACCGTGTTATGGAGATGTCTCTCTCAAAAACTATCTCAATGGACTCGCTGATGTCTCGCCGGCAAGAATGTGTACGACCTCCCCGTATTCAAAATTAACAGACCCGGCATGATAGAACCCAACCTGAGGATCAAAATTACCTCCTATGAAAGCTTCATTACCTCCGCCGAAGGAGGTATTGTTTTCACTGGTGTTGGTTTGTTGGTTTGTCAGCAGGATAACTCAAAAAGTACTGAACGGATTCGGATGAAATTTTGTGGAGTTGTTGAAAATGCCAAAAGGAACAAGTGATTAAATTTTGGCATCTCTGAGTGCAGAATTAAGTGCTGTGAAATCGGGTGCCGGGAGCGTCTTCCTCTCGGAATTTCCGTCGAGGGGAACCCTCCCCCGTCCCTCTACGCCTCCCCAGTCGTGAAAAATTCGCCTCGGAAGGCTCATAAGGACCCCGTGCGGCGGAGGTTTGCACTCTCTGAGTGTATATATGCCTTAGTTAAAGTTCGAATTTATATTTTAGTATTCTTATGTTGGAGTGCAAACTTTAGATATAATGTCTATTTATGTAATTAATTTACGAATGTACTTCAACCCTTATAAGAAATGAAATACAAAAAAACTAGAGGCATATATACACTCAGAGAGTGCAAACCTCCGCAGTCACGGGGTCCTTATGAGCCTTCCGAGGCGAATTTTTCAAGACTGGGGAGGCGAGAGGGACGGGGAGGGTTCCCTCGACGGAAATTCCGAGAGAAGACGCTCCCGGCACCCGATTTCACAGCACAGCCACATCTATTGGCAGAGTAGGCTAACTAGAAATATTTATTAGTACTTAGCTCATTTTGCATCTTAATTCTGCACTCAGAGATGCCAAAATTTAATCATTGTTCCTTTTGGCACTTCTAACAACTCCACAAAGTTTCATCCGAATCCGTTCGGTACTTTTTGAGTTATCCTGCTGACAAACCAACAAACAAACAAACCAACGCCAGTGAAAACTAGAGGCATATATACACTCAGAGAGTGCAAACCTCCGCCGTCACGGGGTCCTTATGAGCCTTCCGAGGCGAATTTTTCACGACTGGGGAGGCGTAGAGGGACGGGGGAGGGTTCCCCTCGATGGAAATTCCGAGAGGAAGACGCTCCCAGCACCCGATTTTACAGCACAGCGACATCTATTGGCAGAGTAGGCTAACTTGAAATATTTATGAGTTTTAGCTCATTTTGCATCTTAATTCTGCACTCAGAGATGCCAAAATTTAATCACTTGTTCCTTTTGGCATTTCCAACACTCCACAAAGTTTCATCCGAATCTGTTCCGTACTTTTTGAGTTATCCTGCTGACAAACCAACAACAAACCAACGCCAGTGAAAACTAGAGGCATATATACACTCAGAGAGTGCAAACCTCCGCCGATCCCCACCTAATGAATCACTTAACAAATTACATCCAATCATATATGTCTACATAGTAGGTGTGTTTGGTAATAATGAGTGAGGAGAGAGCAAAGAAAATAATAAAAGAAATATATACACTCAGAGAGTGTGTCCCTCCGCCGATCCCCACCGTTAAAGTAAAGTGACCCAGACAAAAACTTCTTTTTTCAAAAGAGATTCCCCATGAATTAGCTGTTTCAAATAATAACTGTAAAAAAAATATTCACTTATTTTTAACAATAGGTGCCGCTTACAATTTAACATTTTGAAATGTTAAATGGATTGCGGCACCTAAAAAAATAAAACGGTTTGTCCAACATTTTTTTTTTTATTTTCACGACCACAACATTCCTATTCAAACATTATCCTTCACACGCCCGATTTCTATCTCTAATCATTGTTTCCTCTCTGTTAGCTCATTTTGCATATTAAAAAAGCACTCAGAGATGGGAAGACGGAAGAAGTTTAAGCTACGTCACTGGGTTAACATAGTCCTGAGCTGATATATGAAACAATAATACGTCAATGAATATTTTTTTAGCGTTTGTTCTTTCCTACTCCCTGAATAGAGACCCCATTTCATTTAGTATTTTGCTCATTTTGCATATTAAAAAAGCACTCAGAGATGGGAAGACGGAAGAAGTTTAAGCTACGTCACTGGGTTAACATAGTCCTGAGCTGATATATGAACAATAATACGTCAATGAATATTTTTTTAGCGTTTGTTCTTTCCTACTCCCTGAATAGAGACCCCATTTCATTATTATTATTAGTAGTATTTTGCTCATTTGCATATTAAAAAAGCACTTAGAGATGCCAAAATTTAATCACTTGTTCCTTTTAACATTTCCAACAATTCCACAAAGTTTCATTCGAATCCGTTCAGTACTTTTTGAGTTATCCTGCTGACAAACAAATAAACCAACAACGCCACTGAAAACATACTTCCTTCGGAGGTAACAATACCTCCTTCGGCGGAGGTAAAAATAATAATAATATACACTCAGAGAGTGCAAACCTCCGCCGTCACGGGGTCCTTATGAGCCTTCCGAGGCGAATTTTTCACGACTGGGGAGGCGTAGAGGGACGGGGGAGGGTTCCCCTCGATGGAAATTCCGAGAGGAAGACGCTCCCAGCACCCGATTTCACAGCACAGCGACATCTATTGGCAGAGTAGGCTAACTTGAAATATTTATTAGTATTTAGCTCATTTTGCATCTTAATTCTGCACTCAGAGATGCCAAAATTTAATCACTTGTTCCTTTTGGCATTTTCAACAACTCCACAAAATTTCATCCGAATCCGTTCAGTACTTTTTGAGTTATCCTGCTGACAAACCAACAAACCAACAAACAAAACAAACAAACAACAAACCAACACCAGTGAAAACAATACCTCCTTCGGCGGAGGTAATATAGACAATATTCAGTAATACTGTCAAAATCTCTACCAGCCAAAAAGACCCATGCTTTTAAATTAATTGGAATCGGAAGAGTGTCTACCAAAAGAAGAAAATACCAATATTATAAAGTTTTGGGAAAGAATAGGTGGAAAACTATGTAAAGAAGAAACTAAAATACAACAAGGCTCCAGGCCCCAGGTGACTAACAAATGAGTTTTATAAAGAACTACCCGAAATAATAGAACCCCTGGCAGACCTTTTTAATGAATATTTTCATGAAAAAGGACCTAATAAAAATCAAAAAAAGGGTCTAACAATTCTTTTACCCAAAAGAATTAAGACCCAAAAGACATAAAAAATTGGAGACCAACAGCTTTATTAGACACAGAATATAAAACTTAAAGTGGGTGCTTAACAGAGATTAAAACCGATCTTGGAGAACATCCTTCCTATAACAGAATTTGACTTTAGAAAAGGTAGACAATCCGAAGATGTGGTGATGTCTCATCAATCACTAATTGAGGATGGAAAAGAAGAAAATAATAGCTTTGCCCGCCTTTTCATCGATTTTAAAAATGTGTTCGACTTCCTAGAATAGGGATGGGCAAACTTTTGACTTGCGAGCCACCATGGGTTATGAAAATTTGAAAAAGGGGCCACAACAGTACATATATACTTGTGGGCCTAATATAATGAAGCGTTGCTTGAAGTATGCAAACGCCATTGTACAGCAAGCACATACAAATAAAAGTTCAAAATGTTTCACTAACATTGAAGACTGGGTTTTTTTCAAATGTGAAAGAGAAATAATAATAGGCTAAATAGATTATAATAGAACTAAATTTATTGAAATGTTGATGAATATCACTTTCAACATTCAAAACTTTACTACCCAACAAAATAGGCGACTAACCTAAATCCTTTCTGTCCCGCTGCAGTGCGTAATTAAAAGGGGTGCCTTTCAGTGAGAACAGTGTTGTTGGTCTCTCTTTTTGCCAGTGGATCAAATTTAGGAGTTAGATTTGTTGTAGAAATTACCAGGATAGATCGGAGGTGCTGGTCAGTTAACTTGGATCTGTGACGGGCTTTGTTGATGTTCATGATGCTGAACGTCTGCTCACAAACGTAGGTCGAGCCAAACAACACCAGTATCTTCTGTGACATTCGCTGCAGGTTTGGAAACATGGCTTCATTAAGTGAAGCGTAAAAGTCATCCAGTTTAGAAGTGTTAAACTTTTTCTTTGAAGCAGAATCGGACTGAAGGTCAATCAGTTCCAATTGCTGCTCCGGTGGTCCTGTCTCAGGGTCTTGTGAAAATGGAGAGGAGACCAACTGAAGCGACTTTTCGATTTTTTCAAAATCTGAGAAGCGACGGCAAATTCCTTGTACAGGTCGTCCAGTGTTTTGCAGTATTTATTTATGTTTTGGGTGGCCTCTTTTAGCATGACGAGATTCGGAAATTGCGCGAACGATTTGTTTGACATTTGTCTCGAGAACAAACCAGCTTCGATTTGAAGGTTCGAACTTTTGTGTACATGTTGTACACAAATAGATCTATCCCCTGTAGTTTCAAGTCCAGCTCATTCATATGTGAAAATATGTCCACAGAAAAAGCAAAGTCACCTAGCCAGTTCACGTCTCTCAGCTCGGGAAATTCTTCAGATTTTCCAATTAATTTCAAAAATGAGACGATCTCCTCTTTTAGCTCCCATACTCGTTGAAGCACTTTCCCCAAGCTTAGCCAGCAGATACGAGAATGGTAAAGTAAGTACTGGTGATCTGCATCAGTTTCCTCCAAGAACGTAAAGAACTGACGGTGATTAAGTCCTTGAATTATGCAATGAAGCAAAATGAGATCCTGCTCAGGGTTTTACTCTTTCACCTTATCCTGAGCTCTTTTCAGCAGTCTGACATTTTTTTCGGTTAAATTTGGCGATCCATCTGTCGTGATATTGGCAAGTTTACTCCATGGTAGTTTCATTCTCTCAATGACAGCAGACACATATTCATATAAGTCCTCACCTCGCGTTTTCCCCTTCAGCGGCTCCATGCTAAAAAGTTCCTCAGTTATCTCATTTTTTTCGTTTATCTCGCGGATAAAAATGAGGAGCTGAGCAGTGTCTTTAATGCCCATACTTTCATCAAGCGCTAATGCAAATAACTTAAAGCATCCCATTTTTTTACTCGCTGACTATATCTTTATAAGTGAGTTCCACACGGCGAGTCACTGTTCCTCGTGATAAGCTGATTTTTCGAAATTTCTTTTACTCTCCAGATATAAGACACCTCCTGTCTCTTTCATGAATTCTTACAAAAACTCTCCTTCGGAGATAGGCTTGCAAGCCTTTGCCTGTTTGAAGGCTAGCAAAAAGCTTGTCTTTGTGCTTACCTCTTTAATTGCAGTTTGGTGTTGAAAAACATTTTGCTGACTCTGTAAATTAGCCACGAATCTCTGGGCAGTAGCCGCTCGTTGTTGTGTTGACTGCTTGCAAGCGTAGTTTGAATGCTTCGAGACAAAGTGACGGCTGATATTGTACTCTTTGAAAACAGCAATAGTTATTGGCATGTCAGACATGCAGCTGTTGATCGGACTTCAGTGAATAAATGTTTAGTTGTCCCCTCTTTATTAAGCACTCGACACTTCAAGGTGTCCGAGGGTCTGTGTTCAATTTCGTACACTATTCTCTCATAACTATCATCAGTCTCCTCTAGCTTGACCCTGATGGTTTTCAAAGTGGATCTCACCATATTATCTTTTCTCTTCTACGAACTCAATCTACAGAAACTTCCATCTATCTTTCTCACCCTGTAGTGTTCCCTTAATGTACGTGGACATGTGTTGTATTCTAAACTGATGCATGCATAAAGATATTGTATTAGTTGTGTGGGAATATTTTGCTTATTAATTTTTTTGATTTAATATAATTAGAAAAAACTTTCTTTACCCTTACAAAAAATAAATTATGATGTATCTGTTAAATTACACTGGCCAACAGCCAAATTTAGGTCGGACTAATTTTCCGTAATTCTTATAGAGTTTTATCCACTGATTCCGAATATGGTATTCATTTTTCAAAGTTAGTGATAAATTCAGAGCTAAATGGATTTCAATTTTTTCAGCACTTTTTCGATTCAGAGCCATTATTGACATACAAGGACTGAAGTATAGACAAAATAAATAGCAATGATTTGATAGAGCTTAGATCAAAGTACTCATTTCAATTTTTACTTCGTCTCTGGCACATTTAAACTTTAAAATATATGTCATTTTGTACGAAAAATGAAGGGTTTTTCTTAGAGACTCACTGTTCCTCACTGCTCCTCACTCAAAGGTCTTACATGATTAAAAATTGATATGAATATGAAGAAAAAATATCAAGCTTTAATTTGATATGCTTAATATTCCATAAAATGCCTTATTTTAATCAAAATTAGCAAATGAATATTTTTTAAATCCTCTCCATTTTGCCCTTTTTTAGAGAAATTCATAAGTCACCCAGTGAGATAGAAACAGAGAGAGAGAAACTGACGTCACAACGTATGTAAACAATAAAGAGTAATTTTCCTTCTTTCATTGGAATTTGAGTGTTTTTTCCCGGAAATCTTCCGAGGATCCAGGATTCCTAATGAGTGGCCTGCCGGCTGTGCCGTCGTAGACAACATTTGTGAGAAGAATTCATCGTGACACAGCCTCGGATCAAGCATGGAGCAAGGAGTGGAAGCTTAGGAGGACATGACTCCCCAGAGGGTGCTTAGCCTATTCTCTTTGCATCAAAGAGGATGATGAGTCGGAGACAGACAGACAGACCCTCAAGGACATTACCCCCCTCCTCCTCTCTCTTCCTTAAGGCTGGTTGGCTGGCTCATTCCGTCTGCTCAAAGAAGATGACGTGTCGGGCACCCCGGAGGGAGGGAGGAATGGACTCCCGTGAGAGAGAGAGAGAGAGAGTCATTGCCTTTGTCCTGTCTACCTACTAGCCTATTCTATCGGGGAGTCTCCTTTTCAAGTGAATCCATCGTTTTTTGCTGCAGAAAAATGAATTACTTACGTTTTCGTTTGCAAAATTCACCTTTTATTAACTATCAAAAGATACAGCGGGACGACCTCCCTTCCAGTCACCCACCCACGTCCTTCAAACTCATAGCCGCCGCCCCGAGGGCCCAAGAGTGTACTTCCAAGATAAAAACAAGACATCCAACAACACAATCCTTTCAACAGCCACAAATCACAATGATACACATAATTCATTTATGAAACGCGCAGTTGTCTGCCCACCGATCCGTCGCCGTCCTTTATTCCGGGGGGGGGGGGGTCCACCTGCCCTACATCCTCTCATACTGAAACAGAGCACCATTTCAACAGTAGCCGCACGGGCATGCCATGAAGATACCACACAAGCAACCCTGCATGGACCTGGGGAGAGACTCCCATCCCCCACACACTCTAGAAGGCGGACCAAACACCACCACGCCCTCGTCTGCATTGGCCTCACTCTTCACGTCACTCTGAATCCATACTTGGGAACTAAGCAAAGACTTTCCAACACCCTCAGGTGGAAGCCATCTCCCCCATGGGGCCTGAGTCCTCTACGGAGCGCTATGGCATCCGCTCCACCAAGGACGACCTCCTCCAGATGATTTAAAAGTGGACAGGGACATCGCAAAGGCCGAGTCACAAATCGTCAATCTAACCCTTCCCAATAAGCATTCCATTTACATTATGCCCTCCGGGAACAACGCCTGGGCACCCGACGGGCCATCTGCTAGAGACAGACATCAAGCAACTTTAAGAACAGAAGCTGGAGAACTAGAAGATGCATTCCTACGCTGTAATTGTGACAGGATTTTGGAAAGTTCTTTACACTACGTGTTGTCCACCCAGCCGCCCGCAGGACCTAGCCTTAGCCACGGAGCTGAAATGAGCTAGTCTTTAAAGAAATAGCAATCGTACAAGAACTGTTACAATTATCTTCAAATCATTGGGACAGCAAATTTAAAACCTGATTGTCGCTCATTGAACTTGTTTTGATATGTAAGGTGCATGAAAATAAAAAGGAATTAATTACATTGTAAACATTCTTTTAACTTATAGATTGTTGCCTAGATTTCAACAGCTTATTTAGTGGTTTTGCACTGCTGAATCCCAAATGCCTTCGGATCTGGATGGCAGTATGGTGAAGATTTGATCAAATTATACCCCAAAGTTTCTACTAAATAATTATCAATGTTAAAAATAATTATTAAATCGTATGAAGCATTAAAAAGGATTTTTTGATAGAACTTTTACATTTGTATACTTTGTTTGTCATGATAGCCCTCATTTGCTTTCCTTTTAGATGTTCTAATCGGTTGTTATTAATTTTTAATATGTGCTGAAAGGCTTATCAGGCTGGGAATTTTTTTAAACTAAAATGCTCAATGATGTCAAAGTACGTAATTCCTCTTCTACGTTTTATATGTACATATATTATGTGATGTAAATTTTTTGAGGCTGAATAAAAAAACCAATAAATTACTCAGTAAACTATTTATTTTTTAATTCTTGATAGTGACTTAGATTTCAACAACTTATTTAGAAGTTTTGCACTGCTTAATGAGGAAATGATATCCGTTTATCTTCATCAGGTCAGGTTTTAATGCTAAATTGATTTTAAAGAGCCATTTTGTGACAAAAATTCATAACATTTTTGTTTATTATCAGCTGACTTTTCATGTGTATCGTCCTATATTTTTAAAATAAGAAAAAATGATATTTCAACAACATATATTAATTATCTGATTGTATATTTTAAACTGAATTATGTCCATTAAAAATTATAAATACGTGTAAATTGCATGTTGCCATTTTTTAGCACCGGGATAAAATAAGTATGATAATAATTTAGTTGAGTTAAATAATTTAAGTGTTCCTATAAAATATAAGAATAGATAATATTTTTGAATCGAACTAGATCATTTAATTCCTTTTGGGAAAATGGATGTGGAGTATCATCTTCAAAAACCATTTCTTCTTCTTCAGGGTCTTCAAAACTTGAGGCATCTTCGTCACTAATGTTAGGAAGTTCTTCGAAGATAGGCACTGGAATTTCTTCACTGTGGGCTACAGGACGGCGTGCTGATAGAACATCAGGATATTTGAGGCTGTCCCGCTTCTTTCTGTTCATCCCACTCAAATCAATAGCGCAAAAGTAGCAGTCTGTGATATGGTTTGTTGGCTCCTTACAAACCATGGGAATTCCAAAGTTCAGACTTTACTCGCCATTTGTCCATCGACGTAGAGTTTCGGTGCATGCCCGCTGTATCTTTTGAATAGTTAATAAAAGGTGAATTTTGCAAACGAAAACGTAAGTAATTCATTTTTCTGCTGCAAAAAACGATGGATTCACTTGAAAAGGAGACTCCCCGATAGAATAGGCTAGTAGGTAGACAGGACAAAGGCAATGACTCTCTCTCTCTCTCTCACGGGAGTCCATTCCTCCCTCCCTCCGGGGTGCCCGACACGTCATCTTCTTTGAGCAGACGGAATGAGCCAGCCAACCAGCCTTAAGGAAGAGAGAGGAGGAGGGGGGTAATGTCCTTGAGGGTCTGTCTGTCTGTCTCCGACTCATCATCCTCTTTGATGCAAAGAGAATAGGCTAAGCACCCTCTGGGGAGTCATGTCCTCCTAAGCTTCCACTCCTTGCTCCATGCTTGATCCGAGGCTGTGTCACGATGAATTCTTCTCACAAATGTTGTCTACGACGGCACAGCCGGCAGGCCACTCATTAGGAATCCTGGATCCTCGGAAGATTTCCGGGAAAAAACACTCAAATTCCAATGAAAGAAGGAAAATTACTCTTTATTGTTTACATACGTTGTGACGTCAGTTTCTCTCTCTCTGTTTCTATCTCACTGGGTGACTTATGAATTTCTCTAAAAAAGGGCAAAATGGAGAGGATTTAAAAAATATTCATTTGCTAATTTTGATTAAAATAAGGCATTTTATGGAATATTAAGCATATCAAATTAAAGCTTGATATTTTTTCTTCATATTCATATCAATTTTTAATCATGTAAGACCTTTGAGTGAGGAGCAGTGAGGAACAGTGAGTCTCTAAGAAAAACCCTTCATTTTTCGTACAAAATGACATATATTTTAAAGTTTAAATGTGCCAGAGACGAAGTAAAAATTGAAATGAGTACTTTGATCTAAGCTCTATCAAATCATTGCTATTTATTTTGTCTATACTTCAGTCCTTGTATGTCAATAATGGCTCTGAATCGAAAAAGTGCTGAAAAATTGAAATCCATTTAGCTCTGAATTTATCACTAACTTTGAAAAATGAATACCATATTCGGAATCAGTGGATAAAACTCTATAAGAATTACGGAAAATTAGTCCGACCTTTTTTTTTGTGATTTTTGTTGGCCTGTGTATTCATAATCATACTTTTAAGTTTAGGAAGTAAGTAAAGATATATGCAATATAGTTGATCTTTTTGTGTACTATCTGTGAAGTAATGAAATCCCGTCCATACATAATTGAAGACGTGGCGCATCGGCTTTTAACTTATATATACAATAAATATATTTACACTTTATACAGATAGAAGTTAATTACCATTCAAATTTAATGATCATAGACCTAATCAAAGTTATCAGGAATGGTATTTTCACTAGCTTACAATAATAATCATATGATCAAAAGAATATATTAAAAACTAGGGAAAGTGTAATCTTAATTTTCAACGAAAAAGAACGGAGGTTTGGTGGGTGAGCAGGGCAACTTCCTCTGATGTGGGAAG
>CP045905.1:10671323-10714328 GCA_013387185.1 Caligus rogercresseyi | reverse complement strand
AAACAAATTGATCGTAATCAAATCCAATATTGTACTCAAACATAATCGTTGAGGGCGTTGAATCAATGCACGGAGTAAACGGATATAAACTAATTGAGTCGGGTCATTTACCATCTCAGGATGCCTTTTATATCCATAGAAATCAAGGCAGAATCCATTAAATGAGGCATTCAATTGATTAAAAACGGCTGTTTGTTAATTAAATGTTGAATGTCACGTTTATGCTTTATTGTGAAATGAAAAGTATGTAGCAATAATATTCTATAAAAACTACGTGTCTTATCAGATAAAGCTATGAGAAAGGCGTTTTTAGAAGCACGTTGCTTAAATAAAACCAACAGTAGTAAAGCACCTAAAGCCTCTTACACAAAAAGATTTCAAGAAGCACACAAGCACACGCGGCTGATACACAAACTTTAATAAAGTGTTAAAACGATAAAAATGCTTGCTTACACTTTTGCGTAAGGTATGCTTTTGTTTATGAATGAATACTAGATTGATGAAATCATGTTTGAAGATATATGAAATGAATTATTTTAAAACATTTTATGTATAAACTATACATATTAAAAATAAGACCTTCAAAAATAATGCATTGTATGAAAATAAAAAATCTCAAATTGTACTCTAAAGGCGATGAAATATTTTTTTTTCTCGGCCGCAGGGGCTTATATTTCAGTATGTAGTATTGAAAATAACTATCACGAATACATAACTTCAAGCATCAAATATCAAAGGGGTAACGTGAAATTGTATATCATTAATAATAATGATCATATTAATATAAAACACGACAGCAATGGTTTTAAATAAATTATAAAGGCGATGAAATATTTATAAAACTTTCAACTTAGATAATTGTGTATATTCAGGATTTTAAAGATTTCTATAATGAATCAATGTAAAATATACTTTTTTTATTTCAACAAGGAAAGAAATAAAAAATTTAGAAATAACAAATTATGTTATTTGTATGCCAATCTTACAATTAACTTAACCCACACAATTATTACTTATACCATTATTAGTCGAATACATTGATTGAGCGAACCCTCCCCACCCACAGTGTCCCCTTCGGTGGTGTCTCTTCGGATCCGTGTTCACCGAGAAAACCCTCTCGATCTCATCCTAGACCAAGAAAGTGTGTTTTCATTTTTGGCTACCTTAAAATCCTCATGGACGTCATGAAGAACCTGAGCCATAACTACACGACCACTGAAGCCATCTGGAAGTCCAACGGCAAGTTCAACAGAGAGCACTGCACCTCCTCTACTCCGCCAGGTTGAACTTCAGCATCGAGATCCTAGAGGACGCTAGTTCCATCCACGCCCTCTTGTTGCATACATTCGTCGGTGTAGGTGAGAGGAGCGGGATCAGGTCGATTAAAAAAGGAACTCTAAAGCTATTCAGTGAAATGAACAACCCAAGGCCGTCCTTCCAAAAGGATCTTCGAAGTCCATCTACAGTATGGAGGATGTCGGGTCCACTCGACGAGGCAGCTCCATCAAGACCATCAAAGTGAAGACCGGTAAGAATCTCCACCTCACGTATGACACACTACACCTCATGAGATAAAGAGACAAAGCCACAGAGAGTGAAATCCGGCAGTTTCGCGATAAAGTCTCGCCACGAAAGGGCAAACTGTGCTAGAGTCACAATGATCCCTAGGTCCTCTAGCACCTCGCAAATGAGTCGATTGACAAGTTGAACGCCTCCAATTGATTATTTTTATTAAAAAATTATTTGGTGACGATGAAATTTCATTTTTTATAATTTTATTTTATAACTTGATAATTTATTGAATTTTAAATTAAATGACAATCATGTTCATATATTATACGGAACAATTAAGCTAAAATATCTTGCTGATATTGACATCAATGAAGTTCGAAAGATCGATAAATTTATTTGGTATTCCTACATTAATTATTTTGCAATGTCCGCTCTTATGGCCTCGAATAACCAAACACTTAAATGCATTTTATCTTCCTCCTAATTTACTTTTAGTATTATTGAATCCCAATAAAATCGTAAAGTAGTAAGGCAGCAATTTCCTACAACTGTTAACAAATAATGATATTGGTTATCTTTTAGGATTCTAGAGGGAGAATAAGTAAAAACATATATGGTTAAAGAAGTTGTGTAATATCATGATGCACCCTATTAACGATTGATAATTAGATTACATTTTGGATCCAAGACAACTCTAATTCGTACAAAAAATATTGTTTAGAATATTGTAGCTAAAGGTTGTTTTTGATTGAATAAATACTAAGCTTGACAAGAACTTAAATAAATTATATGAGTATTTTTAATGACGTAAATAAACCCATCTGTTTTGTAATAAATATTCCTATCAAGGGAAAGGGATATTATGTTGAAAAGTTGGCTAAATAATATAAGTGTATGTTTATTTAATGGTTCAAGTTTTCAAAAGCAAGGATACAATTTCAAGTGGGGTTACATCAATTCTCTTTCAAATCATTTTAAAGTATGAATGTGGTATTATTATAATACAAAGCAACCAAAACGAATAAAATTTCACATATATTTATGCATCTAAACACACGCATATATCTATTACTATATATATATATATATATATAGTAAAAAGAAATCCATTATTTTTCCTATAGATGGCTTTAGTAATCTGTATCTCGCGTTGTAAAAGTGCGATCGGGTTACACTAGATGGCGTTGGAATATATAGATATATATGTACTAAAAAAACCTACAGCCATTTTTTGATTGTTGGATTACTTATTGTTTGCGTTGTAAAAGTGCGTCAAATGATGGTACATCAGCAAAGAGAAAATACGCCATATTATAAAAAGTTTTTATTCGATAAAGGCGAAAACAACAGCCAGGCGCGCTGAAAATGTGAATAATGTTCATGGTCCTGATACTGTAACAGCCAATCACGCACAATTTTGGTTTCGTCGATTACATTCCGGTAATTTTGATGCCAAAGATGCACTACGCTCTGTAAGGCCAATTGTCGAATATATCGATAAAATAATGGAAATCGGCGAGTCCGACCGTCATGTAAGCACTGTTTCGATTGCCCAGGAGCAAACTATTGCACAAAGGACCGTTAGGAACCACTTAGATAAGGCTGGATTAAAAAGAAGCTCGATGTATGGGTGCCACACGAGTTAACATAAAAAACCTCATAGACCCAATTTCCATCTGCGAATCACTGCTGAATCGCAACAAAATCGATCCATTTCTGAAGTGGATGGTTACTGGGGATGAAAAATGGGTCACTTCCGACAATGTCAAGCGAAAAACGGTCGTGGTAAAATCCCGGTGAACCGGTGCAAACGGTGGCCAAACCAGGATTGACGGTCAGGAAGGTTTTGCTGTGTGTTTATTGGGATTGGCAGGGAATTATCTACTATGAGCTGCTCCCCTACGGCCAAACTCTTAATTGGGACCTGTACTGTCAACAGTTGGACCGTCTGAAGGAAGCAATCGCTCAGAAGCGGCCAGCTTTGGTCAATAGGAGAGGAATTGTGTTATATCAGGACAACGCCAGGCCACACAAGTCGTTAGTGACTCGCCACAAGCTCCAGGAGATTCTTATGCATCCACTTCATAGTCTTCCTCGACAGTAGACAAACTTAAGTAAACTGACGATTCAGGATGCTGATGGCCTCGACTTGCTTGATGTCTTCATCACACTATAATATCATTATATAATTTTTTGTATGCACTTTTCTAACAATTTTTTTGTTGATATAAAGTTTATGTATACATTACTCATCAAATAATAATAAAATGGAACAAATCTTGAAATTTTTTTTTTTTGCACGAACATGAATGATGGTTTCTTACTCATCAAACCAAAAGCTGTAATCCATGAAATAATAAGATTAAAAAATCATATTTATCTCAGAATTAATTAATTCTTAATAACTCAACCCGTACAATATTTTTTCTACTAATGTACTCTTGCGTATTTCAAGGGAAAGTTGGAAGCAAAGAATATTATAATTTTGTATGTATTGTCTCACGTGCTGTGTTTATTCTTTTTTCGTCCTAAGAAAAAATTAATTTAATGGAGTTGCAAGGGACTGAAGAATAGACTTTGGGTATTCACTGTGACACACTGGTAGATATTTGGTCGAATATTCTGGTGCGATTCGAAGAAGGTCATCCATCAATGCCGAAAGGCTCCAATCCACCTTCGAATTTAAGGGAGGAATCCTAAAGGGACAAATTACGTCACTCTGACGTAGGAATCCCTGAAGAAAAAATAAAGGACTCTATTCAGAAGGAGGTGAATATTCTTCAGAAGAAATCTGGTATTACTGTATATAGTCCATAGAGATATAAAGATATAGAGAGCTGATTCCCTTCAATGGCTGAGAAACATCGTTCAGCTGTATTTTTGTGTCCAATCAATGAATACTAAAACAATCAGGAATGGTAAAGTCGCGCAGCCTTTCAAAACACAAATACAAAATGGGATCGACTGATTTATTTATTTGCCGCGTGAATGAAGTAGTGGAAGTGTGTAGAGGAATCGTTTTAGAACTACCTATTTATTTATATTCCTTTTTGATCCCTCATCGTATTTTCCTCGCGAGCCTTCTTTTCCTTGTTGTTTTAGTATTCATTGGTCCAATATAAACAAAGTAATTTGTACACCGTCATCATAAGCTGATCATAGAGATATAATCTATCTCTATGATCAGCATACGATGACGTAGTACAAATTACTTTGTTTATTATGAACGCACATAATACAGCTGAACGTTGTTTCTCTGCTATTGAAGGGAACCAGTCCTTTATATCTTTATATCTCTATGCAATTGTTGATGCGCGTGCCTGGGATGGGGGTAGTTTCCTCCACTCTTTGGAGCTCAAACTTTGTCTCTCTCTCCGGACTCTTCTCGGATCGGACTCCCCAGCCTCCTCTTTGGACAGCGACGCGGCTTTTCCCAATTACGGGCGTTCTTCCTCAATAAATGGACTGTATTTGTCTCGTAGTACGCATTGTACGTGCGTACGTGTGTGTGTGCTGTGTGGTTTATTTCAGTCACTATAATAAAGTATTTTTAATCAATTAAAATAAATATAAATAACATAAGGATTGGGGAAGGGATCATCTCAATAATGATGGGGTCATTAATATTTACAAAATTGCTTACCCAAGTGTTCATTACAAGTCCACCTCGTCAGACAACACGAGGCCTACTGACCATGACGAAGGAAAAGAAAACAAAAGGAAAAGGATTGATTTAAATACCCCGAAGCTAAGAGGTGTCAGAATAAACAAAAGGAAAAGTAGCAGGGGGGAGGGCAATTACAATTTAAAGGGCAAAAAATATGAAATAATATATGTAAATGATTTGAGCTAGGAGATCGCGCCGCAACAGCAATGAATACTAAAACAACCAGGAAAAGAAGACTTGCGAAAAAAATACGACGAGGGATCTAAAAAGAAAAAAGGAGAATACGCGTACATTCTCCCCTTTCCTTATTTATTCATAACAAATTATGATTTTGAGAACAAAATATATATTTTTTACTATTTACAAATTTTATAGACATATATTAAATAAACATAGATACATTTAAGACATTCTGCAAAATTATAATAACATACATACATTTTGTTTATTCTCCTTTAAGTTTTTTCAATCTCTTAGAATTATTGTCATATTTTGACTGCTTTTTTTTCTTTTTTTGTGTGAATTCGATCATTGATTTCCGAAACATAATCCCTATTTTGACTTAGAGCCTTGAAGCGAGCCTTTAGGTAAGTTATTCTAGAGTCAGCCAATCCAGTTTCTAAATTCAAAAATGAAGAAAGTTCCGTAAGGCGACGTATTGTAGGTAATGTGAATACTTCTTTACATAGATCTCTATAAAGACTCGTTGAGAAACCTTTCCGGTACAGATAAGGCGTACAAGGCAGGACTGTATCTCCGTTGTTGTGGACATTTAAACAACAAGGATAATTGTTCAATCAAAAAGCTTAATTTCTTCTCTTTTGCTTCGTCCAAATGGGGCAAGATATTTGTCAAATGATTTAAAGCTGTGTTTAATTCATTTTCCAAGCTAAATAGTTGATTGGTGGAAGAGTTTGATGTCAATGAATTTAAGAAGGCCAAAATATTAAGAAGGGTGTCACATTTGTAATATGATTGTTCTCGGTGATATGTTCGAGATGATTAAAAGATAGATCTCAATCTTTCACCCTGAAAAATACAACATAGCAGGGAATAAAGTCATCGTAGTTGTCTGAATCAGTATTAATAAGAAAATACTGAGGAATAGTCAAGTTTTGATATGTGAAAAACAATATATAAATAAAGAAGGTTAAGGAATGAAGTTTGGCTTACCGTATATGGATTGTCATTTCTTCATTAATCTTTAGACTGAAGTCTATTGACGGTCATCCATGACTAAAGTTCATCTTGAAGAACACCAGCTCTTTATATTTTCATAATAATGTTCTTGAACACCGCTCGGAAGGCAAGTCCTATCCATTTTAATTTGAAGCTCTTCGAGTGTTAAAAATGAGTTGGCCTCTTCAAAAGCCTTAATCTTCTAAAATTCTCTTGTTTTCATTAAGGAGTCGTGATGAGGAGGTTGAGGTGGAGGAACGCTTTGGAGGAGGCTTTTTTGAATAGTAGTGAGGAAGATTTGGAAAATGGAAGGGACGGCATCTTTTTTAAATATCTTAAGACAAAGAGTTTTTCCAGATCTGTCTGAACGTGATGGATTAGAGTCAGTAGACTCTGGCTTATAATCGGAGGGCATGAAATGTACGTCACACAACGCAGAATGTCTTGAAGGTATCCAATTTTTTAGCGGAACAGCCTTTGTCCAGAGTTGGTGTAGGGACTCATCCATGGGGAACATATGAAACCGTCTCTTTTCCCCTCATTGCCCTTTGGTTTGTAGCCACTCTTGCAACCCGGAGCAACACAAACCTTCCCCATTGTCGTCTAGTTTGAAGATAAATAGGTAGTTCTAAAACGATTCCTCTACACACTTCCACAACTTCATTCACGCGGCAAATAAATAAATTTGTCGATCCCACTTTGTATTTGTGTTTTGAAAGTTTGCGCGACTTTACCATTCCTGATTGTTTTAGTATTCATTGCTCTATGATATAGTCACCCACATTTTGTTATGAAAGGTTGTGTAAGTGAAGACACACAAAAATACGCAGGGGGTCCAATACCAGCCTTGAATTATAGAACTATAGCTAACTTATAGGGGGGAAAACTCCCGAGAAGGAGCAAAGAAAACAGGGATTTATTTATTATACAGGGGCGTTCAGCTAAATCCGGAAAACTTTCAACTGAATCAAGATCAATAAAAGGGACAACCTAAACAAGTTTTAATGCCATTTATTTATGCATTAAGGTACTTAAATACAATTATTTCAAAATGTCCACCCTCAGCAGCAATGACGGCCTCAATACGGCTCCTGAATGCTTTGCATGCGGCGGTAACGTCCGCGGCTGGGAGTTTGCTGGCCTGCCTCTTGATGGAGGCCTTGAGGGAGGTTACATTGGCATGGGAAGTGGCGCAGGCATGCCTCTCCAACTGCCCCTACATGTAGTAGACCCTGTAAAGACCCTGGGGCCCGATAAACAGTATTACCAGAAATCTTAGTCACCGAGGACCTTGACCGGTCGTTTTTTTTTTTTTGGAACAACAAAATCGCTTTTAAACGTCATCCTTATGGTGAGAGAAGATCTTCTTTAAATATGTCAAGTCGCCCGACTGATGGTGCAACTTCACACTCTCTCTACTCGAGTGCTCTCAAGAAGGGAAGGAAGGAGGGGACACTAAGTGAGAGGAGGAACTTGGACTGGGATCAAAGATAATAGATAATACAAGATGCGCAGAACGCAATGTTAGATTCCTCTGATTAGAAAAGAAAAACTGAAACGTCACAGATGACGTCACAGTAGCTATTTGTTATTAAATAAAATCAAAGGTACATTTAAAAACAGTGATTAATTTCAAAAGGAAATAAAAATTTGAAAGCCGGGAGCTCTCCGGCGGAGGCGAAGCTGCAGAGGACGGCCACGTTGCTCCGGAGCTCCTAGAAATGTGCTGGCTACCAAGCAAAAGGCCTCAGAGTCCCGTGCGGTGTTCAGGACTTCCACTTCCTCCCTGATCCTGAAGCTGTGCGTCCCCGGGTGGCTCGTGGCTGGAGGGAGCCTCTGGACGTTATTCCTTTGAGAGCCTTTACGTTCTTAGTTTAGTTGTCCTAGAGGTATTAGATACGTAGGCAAATCGTAGCTGTGATGACGTCACATTTTTTTATTGGAAATATCCTTCTTTGTTTACATGAGTTCTGCCCCCCCCTGGACTGGGATAATAAATATAAATGGGATGTATTTGTTATCATTATTGGAGACGATCAGGATGAATCCTTTCGTATGGAAGGGGTTAAAACATTTACATGACATAGTTGTGTTTTATGGATTTAAAGAATACGAAATTGCAGGGGCAAACCCTAAATTGGTTTAAATCAGGCTGCTATTTATTTGAAGTACCCTATTGACATGCGTGATAGATCTAAGGAGGGTTCATACGTATAATATAAAAAATGTTGAGGGAAAAATAATTGATGCAAGACAATTGATGCTGAAGGGCATTGATAAAATTAGCTCGGATAACAAGAGAAGAGTCACAATACTATTGTGAATACGTTTAAACGGATCAATCAAGTTGCGGCTCTTGATTGGTTCAAACAATTGGGCGAAATTGTGGAACATTATCCGAAGTAAAACACTGTCAACAAATAAGCCGAACAAAAATACAGTCAATATAAGGATTTATGGAGGGACAGGGATTACATAGTGGAATTAATGGCAAATCCTTCCTTGATACCACAAATAGCTTCTATTCAAGGTTGCTTAATGAGACTCAAGTTCAAGAGCGCCAGATTACAATGTCAAAACTGTTTTGGTCTTGGCCTTACAAAACAGGTTTGTGATCAAACAAGAAGAAGCATCCGAGAGTATTTAATTATGATTAAGGATAGTAGAGAAAAAAAATTAATTAATAGCCAATCAACAATTGAAGCACAAACTTTAGAAGAAGAAGTTATCGTGGCTGTTGGTGCGAATGTGCCTCTTGAAGTTGTCAACGTCGAGGGATCTTTTCAATTCCATATTTCAGGACAAAGTGAAACAGTAAAGTAAAATGATACTTCAGGAGAGATTTCAATTATAAAACATAAAAACGTTATAGTTGGTGCAACAAATGAAGAACTAACTGAATTGGTGATCTGTTCTACAAAAGACAAACCAAATAACGCAGCAACTGAGAATGGGGTACTTAATAAGACTTCAATTCATCCCATTACCATTTCTAAAAGTGCCTGTTCAAGCGACGTCCCTTCATCCATCAAGGGTGAAGGTAGTAGTGTTTCTTTGATTTGTCTTACCGAAAGTGAACGACAATTAGATTCCAACGGAACTTATAAGGATTTTGCGATTGGTAAATCTAAGCCAAGAAAGTCAATGCTGAATCATGATGTGATCTTACCAACTAGAACAAGGTCGGGATCACTTTCCAACGAACCTCAACCATATCAGGCCTGTCCCCTCAAAAAGACTCTCCTAACAAGCTTTAAAAAAAACTAACAATTTTTGTTAGTATTACGACAGAGTCTATTAAATGTCCTTTATTCAAACAAAAATTGACAACTTTTTTAAACCAGCTGCATCAAGGGATCACAATATAAATATGGGAATAGGCAAAATACTCTCTTTGAATACTAGAGGGGGTAGAAATCGTCTGTCAAGACATTCACTTATGAAAAGTCTCATGTACCAAAAACCAGATATTATTTGTTTACAAGAAATTAAATCACCGTTTCTTACAGGGAAGGGGTTAAATCGAGGGGTGGTCTCTTTTATTTCAAAGTCAATACTTACTTGCCCTAAGTTAGTGAGCGAACTTTAGAGCAAACGGGATTGGCATAAATTTTTGATACGGACGACAAATGGCGGCTTTGATATCATCAATGCCTATGGCCCAAATGTCAAATTTACATCCTTTTACCAAGCTATAATCAATCAATGCAAATATGATTTATATCCATTTTTGGTCATAGGGGATCTCAATGTTAATCTGTACCAGTCAACAGTGCAACACCCTAACTTTCAAATATTGTCCAACTTGTTTATTCTCTTGAACTTTAGGACGTAATAAAATTTATCAATCCGAACGAAAATGTGTCTTGGAGATGTGGAAAAATGTCTTCACGGATTGATTTAGCATTATCTTCCTCTTCAATATGGTCTAAGATCGTGAATGCTCGCTATCGCTCTTAACATAGCTCAGATCATAAGTTGATTGAGATCAATTTCCATCAAGACCGACAAAAAGGCGTTTTAGGGTGCCTAAATGCATTCTGAACGATAATTAATTTATTGATGAGCTCAAAAAACGTTTTATTCAACTTTTTAAAGAGTCTTTTATACCCAAAAAGCTGGCTTATCTTTTATCATATATTGTTAAGTCTACCTCGTTACAATGCATTTGCAAAAAAAGTCAGAAAGAAGTATCCTTCCAAAAAAAAATGGAGGAAATGCTTAATAATGGCTCCATCTTTTTACGTTCCATTTCATCAGATTTTACTAATTATTTCGTGTCTCGGAAATTGCCGAAGATAATTTGATAATTTTTTAAAAAGAAAACTCCCCATCAAGGAGGTTGAAAAACCTCTTCCAGAAGAGCTACGCAACGACTATGATTAAAAGAATAATTCACGAAAGAAAAACCGTCTTCAATCCCAAATATATATTGAAATTCTTTCATGGAAGATTTCAAAAGCTTCTTGGTGGATAAAGAGAAAAATTTCACCGGTCAAGAATAGATTAAAACTTGATTTTTACCAAAAGTGCAATTGAAGAATATATAAAAAGAAGCTCAAAGAGGGAAAAGCAACAGGACCAGATGGTATTTGTGGCAAAATATTTACTAAATGCATCCATGAGATCGTTCCCTATTTGGTTGAATTTGGGAAATCGATGAAAATTCACGGAAAACTTCCGAAACACCTTACTAAAGGACAGATCTCCTTAATCCCTAAAAAAGATTCTGCGACTGATTTGAACAACTGGCAACCTATTAATGTTCTCAACGAGAGCTATAGGATTATTTCTGATGTTCTAGCCTCTGGAATAGAGCCAATTTTAAATAAAAAAATAGGGAAAGAGCAAAAGAAATTCCTTAAGGGAAGGAAAATTTCGGATGTTTCAAGGACCATAGGAACCGCTATCAAACTTTTATCGAAAAGAAACACGTTTGGAGCCATCATCGCCGTCGATTTTAGTAAAGCCTTTGACACAATAGAGCATCGGCATATTTTTAGAGCAATTTAAAAAATCTTCCTAAAATATATTTTAACCCTAGGTATAAGAGACCTCCTGTACAATGGTACTTCCATAATATCTATGGGAGAAGTAGAAAGCGACCCTATAATCCTAAAGAAAAGTTGTCGACAAGGCTGCCCTTTAGCCCAAAGAGAATATAAATAAGGTGAATCAAAGAGGAGATCTCTGACTAATGCTCTTGTTCAAAAGATAATTTTTTGTGACGTCACGAATGCTACAATAAAAAAACCTAATATATTAGTGCTATGATATAGAAATTATTTATCAACTTTATCTCTCAATTGAAAATATTTCATTAAAATAATATTGTTCTGATGCATGAAACAATTATTATGTAAATGATTTATCATTAGTATTCATTATTTTAAGTAATTGGCAAATAATAATTTTAAACAAAAAAAAACAATTTTTACAATCAAGATTTTAATTTATTTGAGGAAATTAATAAATCACAATAATAGAATTATACATATGTACATACAAAAAGGGGGAACATAAGAATATAAATATAATTACGCTAATTAGTTATCTGACCTATGTGTTTAGGTTTTCATTAGCATTTTTTAGATGAAGTAGCTTATTAAGAAAATTGACTCAAATCCGTCAATTTTCTTACAAAACAATAATAATTTTCTTGACCAATTTGGATATAAATTGATAAGTGGTTTAAAAAGTCTTTGAAAAACATGGGGTCCTTATCGATTGCATCTTCATGGCTATTATGAAAAAATTGGAAATTATTTTTCTAAAAAGTGACAGAACTTCAATAATCGGGTGAAGGGATGGTAATAATTCAATCCAAGGACTTTGAGTTTCTTCCAATCCTTCAGTATTACTCGTGTGTTTTCCCAAATTTGTGTGGAGGTCTTTCAACTTCCTGGCTAAGTATCCAGCGATATAGGAGAGACCCTCGTTGGAACAGTCATTGGAATTTTTCCTGTGTTTGCAGACTAGGCAGAGGAAGGAGTTTCCGTGAGCGCAAGTACTCAAAGGCCCGGGTACATATGCTCCGTAGGATGAGGGCGGTAGCTACATCTTCTTTTGAGTAGCCACTTTGTCGAAGGTATCATTAAGCTTCTTGTTTGAATCGCTGTGTAATCCTTTTCGAATGAGGTTCTAATAAAAGTTTCTGTAAAGTTTTGTGAGCTAAGTTTGAGGTACTTAACTTTGTAGCAGGACAGCTTCATTTTCGTGAGTGAGATGAGAGTTCCTCATTCCTACTCAATAGTCAACTCACATTTTTTTCGTTCACAGGCTTCTTGATGGACCTGTCTGAAGGAC
The DNA here is from genome assembly GCA_013387185.1 of Caligus rogercresseyi. NCBI lineage: Eukaryota > Metazoa > Arthropoda > Copepoda > Siphonostomatoida > Caligidae > Caligus > Caligus rogercresseyi. The sequence continues at coordinate 10,701,664 of CP045905.1, read as the reverse complement.
TTGGACGCACTTGAGGAGGGTGATCCAAGGATGAAGAGTGAAGGAACAGCTTGAGACTTAAGCTTCTTCCAAGCAAAGATGCCAGGCCCAGGTTTTTTGGGGGGCCTATAGTTGTAACGGGGGGGCACAGTTGGCACATTCATAAAAAAATCATGCCCACGTCACTCAGTGGGTGGGTGGGCCTACGTTACTCGGTGGGCGGGCCTGGCCCCCTCAGGCCCGCCCATCCCGCCAGGCCAGAAAGATGCTAAGAAGCTCAGCCTGAATATTCCTTTGGAAGTCATCTGGACCAAAATGACGATCGCGGATCTTCGCATTCTTTAGGCCAATCCTATCGGATCTTCTGCATCATGCAATCCACATATGTTGGATATCGATATCCTTCATCAGAAGTGCAAAATATTGTACATCTCGAGGATTAGAGCAAGAGGGGTGGCACAAACACGATAACTTCCTCGAGAATATGGCATTTCGCTTTACAACACAAACTGAACTATAAATCAAGCGTAGCACCTGTGACATCACAACAAATAGTCAGCTGTCGCCCTGCAATTGCCTACGTCGATTCCCATTGCCTCACCTTATTTATATTCTCCTTGCCTTTAGCCCCACTTTTATTTATTTCCGGGCTTATTGAGCTAAGCGGATCAATCATGAACAAGTACGGGAGATTTGGTGTGGACTTTGGATCTACTAGGCACATAATTGACTTATATGCTGACGATGTAACTCTAATGATTGAAGCGAATTCTGAAGTACAATTAGTCGGGAGAATTGATGTAATTTTGGGCCACTTCAAAAAATTGAAAAGCGGTTTAGGCTGAAGGTAAATCATCAAAAAAGTTATATTCTTCCCCTATGCAAGTGGAACCCTGTAAATGACTTGTTTGTCAAGGGTTGCTCTGTTAAACAAAGTGTGGAAATTTTAGGAATTACTTGGGAAGGAACGGGTGCATCAGAATCAAATTGGTTGAATGTAAAATAATCTCATCAGTCGATCGATCCCACTCTGGAGTATTAATAACTTCCAAAAGAGGATCGACCTCTCTAATTATATCATTATACCCACCATTATTTTTAATGTGACTTCTATCCCTTGGTTAACGGAGCGTGCCATAATGGAAGAAGAATTTTGTCTGAACAAGTTATTCCATCAGAGCTATCTGAAGGGCCTGAAATACAAGATCACACCTAGGAGGAGGTCTAAGTTTATTGTCCAATATTTTTCAAAAGGTTTTAATTGATATCTCAACGCATCCGCATGATGAATGGCGTTCAGTTTTTACAACAAGCCCTGCTTTTATTTCGTTAATGTTAGGTACAGATTTTACAAATGACAAGCTAAAAAAATTGTCTGCTTTTTTGGCAGCCATTCAACGATTAATTTGGAAGGGTACCCCTGTTTTTAATTCAAATTCCGCAATAGATATTGTTCGGCAAAACTATAAGAATATTTTTTTTCTTTCGAAACCTTTTTGCACACAAAGAGCTGGAGTGGATTGCTCTATCTCGAAAGATTTATTCAATCCACGATCTTCATCGAGAACCCGTATTTAATTCTGGAAAGTTTTTCTTTCCGATTATGCGAGCGGCAATCTCTGATCAAGTTGAAGACCCTTGGCATTTGAAGATGTCATTTTTGTCGAATTCTAAAGAAGACGCTCACCAAATTTGCGAGAAATATTAAAGAATTGAACCTTACATTATCTTGGAGACCACGAATATTGAGTTCAGTTTAGGGAATTTATGAGGACAGGAGGTTCACAGCTCAGTTCCAAATATTGTCGGGTTGTATTTTCTTTAACACTCCATGCAAAGATTGTGGAGTGATTTACAACAAAATATTGCACGCATTTGCAAATTGCCCGGCTCTTAACATCTTGAGAGAGTTTGTTTCTCTAAATGTCAGGGGGATATGTGAAAAAAATGTACTTCCTATTCTTTTATTTGGTCTTAACTCAAACCATAAAAGTCCTCCATAATCGCGTACCTTGGATATGTCTCTTCTAAGTTGCCAAAGTTATATTTCTCAATAGCTAGCTAGCGTCAATTTTATATCCCTGATGTCAATTGTTCCTTTTGGATGTATACAGGCGACTTAGTCAGATTTTATCCGTCCTGCTCAAAGCAATATCTCAATTTCTTAAAAAAATAATTAAGGTTAACAAAAAAATTAAGTAGTTAAATAAATAATATTATAACTTACCCCTTCTGCAGAAATCCTGGGAATTTTCAAATTTTATTGTACCATATTCATTATACAAATTTTGTTACTTTTATTTGAATTAATTTTTTAAGAATATTTTTTTTAATTATGGTTGTTGTCTGATGTATTGTGTTTTGTTTTAATATCATTGAGTAACTTTTATATTTAGGGAACTAATCCTAAACAACAATGTTATACATTATATTATTTGTAAATTCTCGGAATAAATCAAGTGATATTAAAAAACCCAAAAAAAAACACTAAACAAAGGCCAGTATACGTATATATTAACGACAATAAATTGAAATATGACTAGTTCCCACAATAAATGTGAGTTTAGTATTTACATTCGTGCATATATAATAATTATCAACAAGTAGTCAATGATTATATTCCTCTATTTATAAATCAACTATGTACGATTTAGAAATCTTTCTTTTCACATTTGCCTATCTGGCGACCTTGTTTCCTCTCTGACTGCCTAATTAAACTTCCCAACTAAGTTCCTTGACATTGATATTCAGCTATTTTGACATCCAACACCAAAGATTCTTTTAATTGTTTCGATGAATGTGGTTATAAATGAAGCCTATCCATCATATTCTAAAACAATTCATTCTTTTGTGTATCTTTATAGTTGAATAATATCATTACATTGATTTAATAAATCTGTGCGATATTATTGTTCCGAAATGTGTAAGATTGTTCATTAACTGAGTCTTAAACACACAATAAATTATCAATTTTTTCTTATATTTTTTTGGCTATCCTTAATTTTGTTTCAATAATTTTAAATTTCTCCATAAACTAAAAAGCTTTTCTTGAATATTAAGAAATAAAATATTTAAGCTTAATCGATTATTTTAAAACATTTATATTTTATAGTTAGTTTACGAAAAAAAGAAATTTTAGCAATTCTTCTTTTTATTTTAAAATAATGTATTAAACCATAAATATGTTAAATGGTTAATTAAGATTACCTTTAATTTAGCAACATGATTTTAGAGTTATTAAATTTACATTAAAGGTCTGTCTTCAAGTTAGAGTCCTTGTTGTAGGCCATTTTGATAAGTTATGTATATTAAATCCTAAATTAGATCCATCATAAGAATTTTGTGTAAAATAATAACTTGCTTCCATCCAACAATGGAGATGGAAAATATTGTGAAGATCATCAAAGCTATGAGGGGCCATCGAGACCCTGGATGACGACTGAAAATAAATTTAGGGGCTGGTCGGATCGATTTCTCATCTTGTGAATCGATCATGGCGCCCAGAATTGTTCCAACCACCTTCAAGATGTCCAACAATCTACCAGTTTTCAAAGATAATGGCAAGTTTACGACACTTTCCCAGTTCTTTGAAACCATCGTAAAATCCTACCTCGAAGATTACCAGACCAAGACGGAGGTTCTTCCAAACACACAATTCGGATTCAAGAGAAGCCGCTGGACGATTGCCCACATTGGTCAACGCAAATGGTTGACGGCTGTGCAGAAGGGGAATGTCATCGAAGTTCTCGGATTAGACCTGTCTTTGACATAGTCAAACAGCAACATGTGTTACCAAAGCTGGGGGAACTGGGAATACCTGTCATGCACCTAAAACGATTCCAATCATACTTTACCAGTGGGTCTCAGCTTGTAGCTTGGAACGGTGCCAAGGCCGACTTCCTAGCCGTCGAGTACGTAGTGAGGCAAGGATCTATTCTGGTACAAATTTTCTACCTCTTTGTGGTCACGGACGTCATATCTGCATCGGCAACAGTGGCTACGCAGATGACTTCTTCCTCTGGGCACTCAGTGAATCCCTTGAGAGATTATCTTTTAGTCGATTGTGGACACCTTCTCTAGATTAAATACCATTTTCTTTTAATGTTTATAAAAGCAATATTATGAACAGGGTAATTATTCTCAGAGAGAGCGTGGAGAGTGAAATAATAAATAAATTATGTAATTGTGTAATGAAAATTTTAAGAAAAGTTGGGAAACAAACTGTGAAAAAATAGGGGACAAGATAAAATGATTACGTTCAATATTCGCTCTTGCTTAATTGGGGATTAAAATTTAGGAAATGAGTGAAATAACTGATTTTTTAAAAATGAGATATATTTATCTCTATTCAAATCCCTTACAAGAGGCAAAATACATTCATTTGTAACCGAGAACATAATACTCGACAAAGTCCTATCAGCTTTTCTGCCCTATGTGACACATCAGTCAATAATAGAAATGCAATTTTTTGTAACTCTCGCTTCTCCTTTATCCCAAAGATGTTCAAAAAGGTTACTTTATAATAATTATTTTCTGAAGTCTTCCTATTATCATTTCAAAGTTATTTTTAAAGGAATGTTAACGTATCTAAAGCATTGAAAAAAAGATGACATAAAACTTTATTTTTAAGTTTTTATTTATTTTTTGTTGACGATGAAATATTTGCTTCACTTTATTAGAAAATAAATCATTTTATTGAATTCCATATAAATTACTACTCTTTATCATTCTATCCGCGGGACTCTTAAAGAAAATATTTTACTGACATTGATATCAGTCAAATTTTAAAGTTCGATAGATTTATTAGATTCTCTATCATTAATTATTTGACAATTTAAACTTTTATGGCTTCGAACGAACAGACAAAGAGGACTCTTATTTTACTTGTATATGTAGTGATTATATTGGTCATTTCTTTCTTTTATAGACAATTATCTGTGTTTACTTTGTAACACTATATTCTTTACATAAAATTATAAATTATATGTTTATTAAAGCAGGCTTGTGAACGGAACACAAAATTGAACGGCGTTCAGCTGAACGCACGTTCAATGAACGGAACGCTGAACGGAGCGCAACTTTTTTTTGAACGTTGAACGCAAAAAAAAGAGTATTGCGTTCAGCGTTCAATTTTTCCAAACATTTCTTGGACTTTTTTTCAGAAAAAAACGTCATTACTTTTTTTTAAATTCTTTTCTAAAAAAACGTCATTACTACGCATTAATTTTTTGAAAATATTTTCTAAAAAAAAACCGTCATCACTACGCATTACTTTTTTGGAAAATTCTTTTCTAAAAAAAAAGTCATCACTACGCAGTATTTTTTTTTTGAAAATTATTTTCTAAAAAAACGTCATCACTTTTTTAAAATAATTGAACGCTGAACGCTAACGGAACGCTGAACGCAAAAACATTGAACGGAACGCTAATTTATTTTGAACGCTGAACACAAAAAAAGCTGAACGCTCACAAGCCTGATTAAAAGCCATAATGAATTAAAAAAATCCGCTATTCATATTTTTCCCATTCATCGTTAAAGAAGGTTTAATTTGTATGTTTGTATAAGCCTTTTTTTATTAGATTCTCCAAAATTAATTAGTTAGTAATGTCAGCTTTTATGCTCTCGAAAACCCAAACACTTAAAACCATAATTAATTATAAATAATTCCCCATTCATTTTTTCATTCATCGTTAAAGATTTTTTTTTTTGTTTTGTTTTTTTCAAATCAGTTCGTTTATTATGTAAATAAATAAATAAATGAGACATTTACATAAAACCCAAAGCAAATGTGTTATAAAAACATAAATAAACATTATAGTTTAAAAATTTTGCCCTGGGGAGGAACACTAACAATAAAATATTATATAAATATAAAATAAAACAAATCGTCTTGTAAAATCATTTTACAATCAATTACACAACTATTAAATATTTTAAAACTCTGAACACAAATGTTGAAAATAAAACATAGAAATATTTAGAAGGCTATAAATTACTATAACTTCTTGAAATAATTTTTATCAGTTTTTGATGATGGAGGGAGAGACTGGGAAATACTTAATGATTCTTCCGGCAGACGCCCACGTTGCACCTTCTTCCAGCGAAGGGATCTTCAAAGATAAAGCTGCATATCTTGCTGCTGCCGACAAAAATATGTTCCTCAGCTCGAAGGGATGCAGGGGTTCGTTGAAGGACAGCTTTTGACATATCAGGGCCTTTGAGTTTAAAATACTAAAGGTAAGTGCCTTGGACTCCGATGATTTGTTGTTCTTTCCGAGTCCGAAGAGAACAACGCCTTTCCAAGCATTTGAAGATTCACAACGGAGGTTAGGTGAGTTTAGAAGAATAAAATCTTTGAGAATTTTCACCATACGACACTCCACAAATACATGAAGCGTCGAATTGAACAAACACCCACAATCTTTACATGGTTTTGTATAAACAAAAGATCGGCCGAAATCATCAATTGGGAAGTGAATTTCCTTCCATCATGAACAAGTAGTGATTCCAATCCGATTGTTCCATTTCGAGGGGAGGCCAAGGAGATTCAGATATTTTATGCAAATTTTATCTACCTCTCCTTTATAAGATGGTGGAGACATTTTCATGTGCCAAGGTGTCGATAGAATTTGTTGGTGAGATGTCCTTGTCAAAGGATACATAAACCGTCCGTCCGAAAATATATTCTCTTGTGGAGGTCATGAATTGTAAGGATTCTAAACTTGATGGCTTCTTCCTCCAAACTCTCTGGTCGTGGTAGATTTCGAAAGTAAAAGCTCTTGTTGGCGTTCTGTCTAATGACGTCAACAGTTGTATTGTTGTCGTAAATTGGTTTTAACTTCCATAAAATACGCTGAGCGGCACCCCAAACCCGAGAGAGTCTGGACGTTATATGATTTGTGAGGTCAGAGCCGAACATCAGCCACCAGTAAATTCATTATATGCTATCGATCTCCTCCACTCGATAGAAGGATTTGTTGTATTTCATAAAAAATTCTCAGATACACCTTTGGTAATATATGGCACAGTCGAGTAAGACCTCCCCGAGAGAACGCTTAGGTCTTTGAACAGAAGGAAGGTAGTGCTGATGGAAAAGGGCTCGTAGCCATTTTTCCTCCTCGAGAATGGCTTTTTCGGCAATTATGGGGTGAGAAGACGCCTTGTATAACAAAATAGGAACTACTTTTAAGTTATACAAGTCTATTCTTCTTTGAATGTTAAAACATCTCCATTTCTTTATATTATATGCGATTACTGAAAACACACTCTTCCAGCTTTTCTCGTCGATTCCTCTACCATTCCAAGTAACTCCAAGAATGTCCACTCGATTTTTTATTTGGCAGGAGGCAATTGAACTTGTTTGAGGTTTCCATTGACCTAGAGGTAATATCGTTGTTTTGGCTTTATTGATTGATAGGCTGATATTTTCTCGTAATTTGCAAAAAAAATTCAGGATTATCTCCACTCTCTTACTAGTTGAGGTTCAGAGTTTGTTTACTTGCATTAGCCTTTTTTTAAGCCCAATGGATTAGCGAGATTCTCCATCATTAATTATTTGGCAATTCAGCTTTTATCGCCTCGAATAACCAAGCACTTAAATGTATTTCTCTTCCTCCTAGTTAACTTAAATCCCACTAATTATATATATATATTTCAGTTCCCAAAATCCAAAGTAATTGCGTTAAAAAACATAAATAGACATTGTAGTTTAAAGTTAATACTTTGGAGAAGAACGACAACAATTAAAACATAGAATAAAAATTAATCAAACATAAAATGGCACAATAAATACTTTAAAAAATGCTTCTCCAATATTTTAAAATATAAATCATTTTGAATATTTAAAAACTGACGTAAAATCTTTAAATGAGATAGGGAACTTGATTGGAAGTATCGGACCTCCTCTGAAGCAAAGGTCATCGAATCGTTTCAAAATTGTCAAGATGTTAGGAAGCCATTTCAAACAATACTTTAAAATTGATTTTTTGTTACCTTTATGGTTCGACCGAATTGCATCCGACTGGATGTAAATAAGCATTATAGCATTAAAATGAGTCTATTGACCCGGGGTCTTATCAATGAGGTATACCAAAAGTGATCATCCCCTCTCGGGATTCGAACCACCTCCCTCAACATTGAGAGTTGAACACGCCTTAACACCTACGGCTATCGCACCCCATTTTTTATACAACCCCCATCAGGGCTGCTTGGTAGACGTTTTCAACTGCCATAGATTGATTATTTTTTGTAAGATTCTGAAAGAAGAATGAAAAAATGGTTAAAGTTGTTTTGTATTATAGTACATGGCATTAGAATGTTAATTCGATTACATTGTGGATCAAAGACTCGATAAATATAATTTGTACTTTGAGATCTTCAAAAAACCAAAAAAGTTGTTACAAGAAATCATTATTAAGTAAAATTATTGATGCTATTGCATGTTTTTGATCGGTTAAAAATACTATGCATAAATATAATTTAAAAGTGTGAGCGACTGATTTTTTAAAATGATGTAAATTAAGCTTATGCATTTCCTTGAGACGTGAGGTCATTGCTCTGTGTTTGGAGTTCAATTACTTTAAATAAAGAGTGTTTTCGTCAGTGGCCTTTTATACTCAGTGTGGAGAGGTGCTTAGTGCCTTCGAATATATAGCTTTTTGCTGTTATAGTGTGATTGAACGGATATAAATTGTCATATAGCAATGTACATACCTTCGGGAGATAGGACCATATTACTCAAAAATATAGAATAACTAGAGGCATATATACACTCAGAGAGTGCAAACCTCCGCCGTCATGGGGTCCTTATGAGCCTTCCGAGGTGGATTTTTCACGACTGGGGCGGCGTAGAGGGACGGAGGAGGTCCCCTGGACGGAAATTCCGAGAAGAAGACGCTCCGCCACCCGATTTCACAGCACAGCGACATCTATGGCAGAGTAGACTAACTTGAAATATTTATTAGTATTTAGCTCATTTTACATCTTAAAGAAGCACTCAGAGATGCCAAAATTTAATCACTTGTTCCTTTTAGCATTTCCAACAACTCCACAAAGTTCATCCGTCCGTTTTGTACTTTTGAGTTATCCTCCTGACAAACAAACAACTAACAAACCAACGCCAGTGAAAACAATACCTCCTTCGGCGGAGGTAAAAATATAGGACGATTGTCGAACGTGAGATTATTTCCGGTGATTTGAACACTGCAGAAAAACAAGGCAGGACTTTACTTCCGAATGCCGAAGAACTCAAAAAGGGGAGAATAAACAATGTGCTGAACGACGTGGCTGAGCTAACAAATAAGTTCCTACCCACGTTTGAAAGGAAAAAAAACAAAAGCATCCTTCAAAACATCCAGCACAGGACAATTCATAATAATATTTATCAAGCCATTAATGAAAAAAAATGTTAAGATTCGAAGATTAACCTCTCGAAACGGCATTCAGGATCATTTTCCTTTTAAAAAATATAACAATAGATATACATATATATATATATATACTTTATAGATCAAATATATAGTATCTCAAACATAAGAACATTTTTTTTTATATAAAATAATACGGGTTTTCTTCCAAAAGATTGTCTACATTGACAGCTATGTAGAAGTTTGTGAAAAAAAATATGGGACATCGAGTTAACTTCAGTTATTTATTTATTTCTTCCAAGACAACCCAAGGGGATTGAGAGGCAAGCACAATAGAATAACGTTGATTGCTATGTTTTGTTTGTTTGCTCCATAAACAGTCACTGCGAAGAAAGAATCTTAAAAGTGCCTCATCTTCAAGCATCTGCAAAGCAAGAGTTGTCGATGATTAAATGTTGAGGCCTTTACATCTCTGCCCAAGTTCCGCTCGGGAACCCCTGTCTACAGATCATCTTCATATTAGACTCGGATCAGAACCCGGGGCGAATGCAATAGCATTTTCTACATGATATACAATTACAAGATGGCAAATGTTATAACAAAGTAAGTACAAGTCGGGACAAATAAAAGAGGGACCAATGACAAAACGTAATTCTACAAAAGTTGTTCTAAAATAATTCAATTCATAATATTACACACACTCAGGCAGTAAGAGATGATCTAGGAGGCGGTTCAGAGTACAATAGAAGCATAGGATTAAAAACGGGGATCCTTTTCTCCAGCTTGATGGCTTGGAGGAAGAGACTAGTGAATAAAAAAAAAGTGGCAATATTCAATATCTTACTGGCGGCTTATGACATAGAGATATGAAGATATAGAGAGCTGATTCCCTCCAATAGCAGAGAAACAGCGTTCTATTGTTTCTGTGTGTCCACTATAAACAAAGTAATTGATACTACGTCATCGTAAGCTGATCATAGAGATAGAATCATAGAGATATAAACATAACACAATGACGTATTTCTCTTCCCTCTAATAGCAGAGAAACATCGTTCAGCTATATTCTTGACACAATGACGTATTTCTCTGACGAGTCCAATAAGCTCTCTATATCTATGGCTTATGAGAGTTGAACATTATTCAGAGCTATGAATTGAATCCCTCAAAACACTAATTGCCTCTTTTCTTAGACCTCGTTCCACGTGGAGTGAATAAATATCAACAATACCTTTTACTAATATTACTATTATTTGAATAAAACATCTGCTCATTCTCAGGGAAATGATGGATACATTTTTCATCATGTATGAAAATAAATGGATAACTACTCTAACGGTTGACGTAGAAACAAAGGAAACTGAGTTACTAACTGAAAATGCTAATATTAATATAATTACTCGTGAGTTTGCCTTAACTACCTCTCTGCTATCTCTTTTCATGAGCAGAAGTGACTATTACCTTCACTTTTCTTCGAAGAAACGCTATAACCACCTCCAATTCGCTAAGGCTATAAATTCTATTGTCTTAAACATGTTATTGCCCATTTCTTATGCTTCATGCTGAAGGCATTTTACGATTTCTAATAGTTCTTTCATATCTTCCATAATTTATAAGACATATCATGTTTTTTATATAGTAAATAAATATTGAAACAGTCAATTAAACATTTCGTTGTGCTCCAACCAAAAAAATATAACTTTAAATTGCAAATTACATGTACTCAAAATAATTCAAATCGTATTATGATACGTCATTTTGTTCATAAACAGAGGATTCTTATCAATATATAAAAATAAATAAAAATTGTCAACCATCTTTAATCTAGAAGATGTTTTCTGAAGAAATGGATTATCCTACAGTTTGACAAAATACATTTACTTCCACAGATCGCCGAAAATTTATATTTCACTTCAATATTAGTGAAAGGGCGGCAAAATCTTACCAGCTGATCAAGTTCATAAGAGTTCTTGATCCGTTCAATGATATTGGTTCCATCTATAGGAAAAAAGAAATGAAAACAAAATAATAAAAATGAACAGAAGCAGTGATTCAGGAGGCGAAGAGTGTCTTTGAAGAAATCCCCAATTGCTTACTCAGAAAAGCATCTCAGCAAATTTCGACCACCAAAACAACGTTGTGGAGGATCGTTAGAAAAGATATTCTAGTCCGTTTTTATCCTTACACTTCAGTTCAACCATTAATTGATGCCCACAAAGCGCAAAGAAGGCAGTTTTGTCTGTGGATTCAGAAGCAACCATCCAACACTTTCGATTTAATCATTTAGGCTTGCCGAGAAGTTCTTTTGCCTTCATCAAAACCACATAAAAAAATGAGGACTGTAGACGAATGAAAATCCTCAAAATATCTGCGAAACAAATGATACAAATGATGTAAATATTCGTGCCAATAATTAATGGAATGGTTACAATCGTTCATGCATTCCTTGGCGATGATGGCCATTTGACGTGGGTTAATGGTGTTTTATACATCAGATTAGTTCTGAACATAATTTTGCCCAGGCTACGTCATTCTGCAACTCGTTGATCACTTTGGCGGATGCATGACAACATTCCACCACATTGCACAAATTCAGCTGTAGTATTTCTATATGAAACGTTTCGAGGCCGAGTCATCCGTTGAAAGATGGAAAATCTCTGGCCAGCTCACAGACCAGATCTCAACCCTTTTGATGTCATAGGCTGCGGCACACACTCGAGTTTATATGGAAACCCCAGATCTCATTGAGTACCTCATACAATGTGTCCAAATTTTCACTGAAGGATATGGCCAGAAGACGATAAAAATGTTTGCAATAAAGTCCTGAAGCATGCGTCGTTCTGTCTTCAGGCTGGAGGGGGTCATTTCCAGCAACTTTGTAAGGCTTCAGAAGATGTGCCTCTTACAAATTTATATAAATGTTTAAGCATAATAAAAAATCCATTATTTTCCCTAAAATGATTTATCAATGAGTTAATTTTTACGAATTTTAAGTACTTCTAATTCGCAAAAAAAACACCATTTGATGGAACACACTGTATGTAACAATATCTTTGTTAATCATACAACCTTTCACAAAAAACTACGTAATAGCGGGGGTTCACTGTATTGCAGAGCTACTGAACGAAAATAACAAGTATACCCCTTAACCTTAGTGATCATGTAGCATGTAGAACTAATATTCAGTGAATGAATTAAAATATTTATTAAATAAAGTTATGTTAATTTATGACACAAATATCTTGTAAAAACGAAATGCATCTACCCCTTTTCCATAGTGCAAAATCAATAAATATATTTTGTATATTTAAAAAATTGATATATCTTCGAAAATTATATTCATAATATCAAAAATGTTACCTTTAAAGTTTATTTCATTGAATAGTTGTTGTGTAAGATTTATTACGGAGCTTATATAACTCTAGCCTTTATGGCTCCTAAAAAACATATATCTTTATAAACAAACAAATAATTATACAATAATAAAATATCAATTTAAAAAATACTAAAAAGTGCTAAGTAGTTTGTATGATATCTATGCTTTAAAACACGTAAACACAATGGGTTTTTTTCTGAATGCGTTTGGTCAAACAAAAGCCGCCCCAATATCTACAAAAAGAAATTCAATTTATTTCTTAATAAAGGTTAGCTCCTAGACAATTTATTACCGGTTGATACCAGATCGAGTTCCGGTGTGGTGGGGCTGATCTAGGAGCTAAACAAAACAATCTACTAAAAGAAGTAATCATCATGAAATAAGGATTACTTCAAATCGTGGTTGTCATCGATGTGAACATTGTCAGCTTAGAGATGCGAATGTCATCTCAAAGAACACTCTGTGTCTACTTTTATAGTCCCTCATCCATTTAATTTATTGATTGGACTCGTCCAACATTAACATTTATTAGATTGAAAAGAAACTTCCTCCCTAACAGAGGTTGAATATATTTTTATTTTGACATCTTTAACAATAAATATATTATCGCTCCGAGGTTAAAGTGCTGAGTAAGAAAATATGATTTTTTTTGCCTATATGGTTCTATAGAATTGCATCCGACAGGATATAAATAAGCATTATAGCGTTTAAAATTAGTCTACCGAACCTAGGATCTTATCAATGAGGTAGACCGAAAAATGGCCATCCCCTCTAGGGATTCGAACCTGCGCCCCCAACATTGAGAGTTGAACACGTACGGCTATCGCTATGATAATTTTAATAAACTTTGCATGACACAAAACGTTTTTTAAGTATTGCCATCGAATGATATCTTATGACGAGGACACATATCTGGTGGTTATTTAGTGTCAGATAAAAAATTGCAAAACCTCCAGTGGCAAAATGTTGGTCAATCATGAAGGAAAAAGCAAACTAATCTGACCAATGTGTTTCACCAGAGTTGTGTGAATTTACGAAAAAAAAAAGTCTGCCAGGCAGTTTGGCATCGATACACAAGTTGTTTCTACGTATAATAATATTATGACAATGCTCAAAAAAATAAAAAATAACATAATAAAAAATAAAAATATGTCATACTACAAAATTGGAAGGTTAGTAGGGAGATCTTAAGAATTGATTTTCTTTATCTTTAAGGTTTAAATATAAAGATAATATTTTACTTCTTTATATGTTCAATATTTTTAAGTGTTATGAGATATTTTATATGTATAAGAGTTTTAATAAATGTATATTAATGCTACTAAACAGAATAATTTCATAAGTGTCCTATTCATTTCGTATATGATATTTATATCGACTTATTAAAGCTACCCATATAACATTATGAATAACTTAAAGATATCGGATATAAAACTTCTCAAGTTTTGGGGCAAATGTGACGTTTTTTTCATTGAAAATAGTCAATTTATTTTAAAAAAGAAGATAAAAGCATTTTGTTCATAAAGTAATCGACCTGTCAAGACAAATCATCAGTGTCCCCAAAGAAATGAGATTAATCCAGACGTGTGATGTATTTTCTTAAATTGAAGCATGGGTGCATTTTACAAAATATGAAAAACAAGCGTTCTATATTTCTAAAGGATGCTATACGTTTTTATGATTTCAACTTTTCGATTAATTCACAAGAAAATGCGCTTTCGAACATTTAATCATCCTTAAAATCCCCTTAAAAATAAAAATAGCTGCATACAATAGTTGGTATTCTTAGCTTAAGCATTTCATACACATAAAATATGAAGAATAAAAGGAGGGGCAAAAAATATATTGTTTTCTTTCGATAATAGTAAGATGATGTTTGATAAGAGCCGGTTGATATACTAGAGTTACCAAGAGTAACATTTGATCATCTCACGACTAAGAAGAAAATTCTATAACTTCAGAGTCTCATTGTGCATTATTAGGAGCTTTTTGTAATTACTCAAAAGCCATATATTAAAATATAAACCTATTTTAATAGTTTGTTGTTACGCTAAATTTTGTCAGTGATACTATAATATAATGATAATATAATGGAGCTAGTTTTTTTAACTGAAGTATAGTTATTCTTTATTGAGCACAATAACAAACGTTTGTTATTTATGGAGGATGCACTTCATTTCTTATTGTTGCAAGTTTTCGATTATGTCACAAGAAATGCGCTTTTGAACCTTTAATGGTCTTTAAAACATGCCTTATAATATATATCTAGCTACAATAGTTTGTACCCATAGCTTAAGCATTTTATACACAAACGTAAACATAAACAATACGAGATGGTGTTATATATTTTAAAAAAATGTTCTGACTCGGGAGAAATAAGTCGTTGGCTAATCTTTATGTGAAAACCATCATCCAGTGATCGATTCGATGTCTTCTCAGCCCTTAGTCCGACATGGAGAAAGATGACGAGAACACAATAGAAAAAGGAGGATGCCAAGACTCCTATAAAGTAAGTAATGAATCGCCTGTTCATATGCCTCCCCTTGTGAAAATTAATTTTTAATACATACTCTCAGTAAAGGAATGGGACAATTGAAAACTCCATTGTGAAGATGGACAGGATCATGGGTCATTCCTGGAAAATTCGAAGGGACGAATCTGTTTCATCTGGACTCGTTAAGAAAGAAAAAGGGACTCTATTGCAGCTTTTATTACAAAGATTCGACTGACATAAAAAATATTGTTCATTCTGAGCAAGGACGTCTCCTAGTCTGAATTACAATCACGGAGGAGCCACAATTGGATCTGAACTTCGATCCTTCCCATGACGGACAGAGAGAGGAATTTTTAAGAGATTCCTTAAGGAGGAACTTAAACTACCATTCCTCCGCCTTCGGAACCTGAACATCCACACCATAAACTTTTCAAGGAGGCTTACATGCTGCTAAATTTTGAAATTGAAATTTAAAAAAATAAAAATGAATAGTCATGATTCTTTTCCAAATGGTAATAAAAAGGATAACCCCTATGGCGAGCAACCTTTTAACTTACATGCTTGGATGAAACTACTTCTACTCTAATACAATAGTTTCCTCCGAAACAAATAATGACCTATATTTTGTTATCTCTATTTATGTCTACGAAAACTCATTTGTACAAAAATATTTCAAATTCAAAATGATACTAATTAATGCAAAACTCCATCTTTTCCTAACAAAAAGATGTTTATTACACACCGGTTTCTCTAAAAAACAGAAACAATAAAAAATATTTCAATTTGGTATTTGTATGTTCGATTAATTTAAGGGATTTCTTTACATATCCGTTATTGTGTTAAGTATTTATATTCATATGTTCGTTTTCGGGGGATAATTTTAAACTATGTTTATTTTATTTAACCTAAATACATAAAGTTTACTTGTTTGCATTTTAGAACTGAAATAAATACATTTTTGACGAATTCATGATAGTTATTATTTTATAAACTTTTGAGCACTTTTATTTACTATTAATTACAAAAAAAATATGTATCCACCAAAAGAGATGTAAATTATTCCTCAATATATCAAATTTCTCATTTAAATATTTGTACTATACGACATAGATCTTAAATAGTTATATTTCATACACTGTATATATTGCAGAATATAATACATAGTTTTTGTTTTGGCCATAAGGCGATACTTTATTGATTTCTATAAGGATATGTAAACATAAAACAGAAAAAATTAAAACTAGGCACTTAAAAAAATTAGCAAATAAATAATAGAAAGCATTTCTCAATAGAATATTTTTTTTGGGAATATATAACATTTTCTGTCGAAATGACACCCTAACAAAAGAACCATTTATTAAGTTTTCCCGTCAGTGATAGGAGAGTCAGAAAAATATGGTAAAAGAATGTTTGCTCTATTTATAATTATAAATGATATACATGAATTAAAAGCTTCCAATATGTTTCAATAAGATACAAACTTTCTTTTGTTTGCTGTATCCTAGAAAATGACAATGGAATAAATACCTTTTTTCGATATAACTTTTCTATTCAAAAAAATGTATAGAAAAATTGGGTCTGTGTTACACTTTGATATTGTCAGTTTTTTGATACAATATAAAATATACTTTGAAAAAGAGTGGGTAAAATTTGGGCCGAGGGAAAATTCATATATCTACATTAATTATATTTAAAAATTGGTTACTTAAGATGTACTTATTCGGATGGTAGCTCAAAAAATATTTGCGTGTAATGATTAAGTTCCCAAAATTCATATAGTATTTGAAAGATTCGTTCGTTAAAATCCTTATACAACCTCCTTCCATCCCTCAACAACCTCTCAGTCCTCACGGAGACCTACTGAGGCTGAAATCTTGAGGGACAGTAACAATGCTTCACGACGGAAGAGCGTAGTCCTGCAATTATACGGCCCCTTCTTGGTCACACTCAACTGAAGCACCACGTCACTCACGAAGGAATTGATGTATTCGTCGCTTATCTAAGAGGTAGGACTTCCGGAATGGCCTGCCACGGAAGCAGGCCCGCCCACCGAGTGACGTAGGCCTGCCCACCCACTGAGTGACGTGGGCCCGATTTTTTATGAATGTGCCAACTGTGCCCCCCCCCCCATGACAACTGTAGGGCCCCCCAACAGCCTTGGCCTGCTGCCGAGCCTGCAAGGAAGACTTCTTCCATCTCAACCTCAGCAAAGTGCAAAGAGCCCTCGGCTACAGTTTATTCATCCTGAGTCCCCGAGGACACATCTGATCTGCTTTATCTTTTTATCACAGGTGATACTCAGGGAAACGGGCTCCCAGTACCTTCAGCCGAATTCCGTCGAATGACTTGTCATGGAAGTTCTCCTTCTTCCCGACCTTGGCAGTGCGTGAAGACGCCCTCGGCTGAAGTGTGCCAATCCTGTGGGTCCCTGTGGACACATATGCTCTCTTTCTTTGCTGGTAACCCACAGAGGAACGGACTCTGATGACCTGATGTACGTTTCTAGTGTTCAGATTTGATAAAATTGAGCTCTAAGCTATGATCGTCCGGAAGGTGCATGGAGGGGAGATATCCCTGTCGGGTGTCCACGCTATCGATTGAAGACTGAAGGAGTCCTTTGGATCAAAGCTATAGAAGATGGGTTTGATGAGTCTGAAGAGGAATTCTTGAGGATTGACTTTTCGCCACTGAGGTTGAAAGGAGGAGGTTGACACATTGGGTTCCATCGAAATCCCGTCGTTTTAGTCTTTATACTCATTGTAGTGATGAGAGTCAAAAAAAGAGGGATATAATTTTCTTCTTCCTTAGTAAAAAGAAAATCATCACAGACGAGAACCAGTTGATATGTACGGTCATCAACATCAGTAAATGCTCATCATATAAGGCTAAATACAATATTTCACAACTTTAGGGGCCAATTGCGCATTTTTTGAAGCTTTTTGTCATTATTCAGAGGGTTATTATGAAAATATAAGCACTTTTTATAGTTTGTTCTTGTGATTCACTTTGTCAGTTGATTATAAGGGGTCAAATTTTGAGGAATAATATCTATGTATATGGTCATTTCTTATGAAGCAAAAATAGCTATACGCCATTGTGAACGATGTTTTCAAACATTGTTATTTTAATTTCGTTGTCATAGATCCTTCTATTAACAATAGTTAAAAAAATGTTATTGCGTATTAATATGAAAATGTAATAAATTGAACGTTTAAATGTCTACATTCACACACTGCTTTCAATTGCCTGCATATTTTTAAGAGAGGATTTGGAAAAATATTCCTATGTACAGAGTACAGATTTTTTTTCCTGATAAGATGTATTGCATTTACTGTACATAAATACATACAGTGTGTTCCATCAGAAATGTAATTTTAAGTTGCAAATTAGAATTACTTAAAATACGTATTATTGCTTTGTATATATATCATTTCAAAGGAAAGAATGGAATTTCATGGTTATAAAAAGATTATTGCCATATCATAAGAGGCACATCTTCTGAAGACTTATTAAAGTTGCAGGAAATTACCCTCTTCTGCCTAAAGACAGAACGACGCAAGCTTTAGGACATTTTTGCAAAGGTTTTTGATCGTCTCCTGGCTATATCCTTCTAACAAGGTTAGGACACATTGTGTGAAGGACTCAATGAAATCTGGTTTTTCCATATTAATTTGAGTTTTTGCTGCTGCCGAGAAGCGGAAGTTCAAAAGGTTGAGATTTGAACTGTGAGGTGATCAGAGATTTTCCACCCTTCATGTAGAAATGCTAAAGCTGCACTAGTGCAATGTAGTGGATCGCCGTCTTGCATTCACCAAAGTGAAAAACGAATCGAATGTCATGTCTAACGATCCTTTACAACGTTATTTTGGTGGGGGAAATTTGGTGAGAAGTTTTTCTGAGTGAGCAACCAGGGGTTTCTTCAAAGAAACTCGCCAGAGATTTGGTTATCTTTGGATTCTGGAGATATTTTCTCTCAATCATAAGGTTTTTACTATTCATGATTTGAATGTCGGCTCCGTTTTAAATGTAGCTAAATTCCGTTTTCCTCTCTCTCGTGCTGCTAATAATTATTGCCCTGCTAAGCCTTGGTTTTTAAAATTGAATACTCCTTTAAATAAATATGATTGTGCAAAGTCGATATCACATAGTTTTATTAATATCCTTTGTCTGCCTCCTTCATGGGAGCAAAGAATTATCCACTCCACTCAGGGCATAAATGATGCATCAAAGTTTACGGCACAATTCCAAATTTCAGGACAATTAATAAAGTCTTTTAGGCAATGTAATAACTGTGGGCGTTTATAAAATGACATTTTTCATGCTTTCGAAGACTGCCCCGTGCTCAAGTTGGTAAAAAAGTTTGTTGAAATGAATGTGTGTGAGAGTAAAGAGATTCCCCCCGGTACTTTAAGTGATTTTGTACTTTTTGGTGCTTTCAAATTAAAAAGAAATGCTCCCCCCTATCAAAAAGCCATAAATTTTGCTGTAAGTAATATTAAATCTTTAATTGCAAAACAAATTGCGGCGAACTCCTACTTAGAGGTCGACAACCTACGCTCAATCATCATTGGGGCAGCGGCACGTTATTCGGCTCTTTCTCTAAGAGTTCCCAACGCAGGATCTTCTTCGTGGGAGTGGGCTGGAGACCTAATTCGTTATGTGCCATCAATGGCAGCAGAACACTTGAATGCTTTAAAGAGGATTTTAAAAAGTCATCGTCGCTTGTTACGGACAAAATAATTTTGTGCATTTTATATAAGGTTATAATTTTTAGATAGTAATTTTGTTCTATAATGTTCAATTATGTTTATATCTAAAACACAACTGTCTAAAATATTTTTATTTATTTTATTGTTATCTGTTGTTGTATCTTATTTACTCGTTTTTTAGATAACATAATAAAGAATTTTATAACCGAAAAAAAAAAAAATCTTCACCTCCTTAATCACTGCTTCTGTCTTTTTATTTTGTTTTCATTTGACTTTTTTGTGTATGGTACCAGCCGCATTTAAATGATCAAAAACTCTTGTGATTGCAATCAGCTGGCAAGATTTCGGTGTACTTCCTCAGATTTTAAGGTGAAGTATAAATTCTCGGCGTCCTGTAGAAGGAGAAGGTGTTTTGCCAAACTGCAGGATGATCCGTTTCTTTTCAAATTCAGAAAACATTTTTCAGGATGCAGATGGATGACAATCAATTCAAATTTTATATATTGATAAAAATCCCCTCATTATGAATAAAATGGCGTATCTATAAATCGAAAAAAAAATCAGTACTTCTAGTTCGTAGTTTAGATATTACATTTCTGATGGAACGCACGGTATATAAAAGATGTTTATATCAACATTATAGTTTATAATTGATACACAAGCTAAGGCAAAACAAAATAAAGCACTTTCACAAAGGTATAAACACAAAACAAGCTTTACAACAAGTAAAACACAGTGCTCTACACAGTAGTATTAATATGACATTTAAAAACTTATATAATTTGCTTGACTACTGATAATTTAGTATAGAAACAGAAATACAAACTTTTTCTTCTGCTTATCATTTTGCATGAAGCATCACCTTATAACTACAATACTAATAAAATAACCAAAAAGTGATGTAGATAATCTTACTTCTTTTCTGCTATATTATATTCACGTGTCTTAGTGATCAACGGAGGGAAGGGATAACTTAAGATCCAAAGAAAGCATATATATAATATACCAGTGGAAAACGTGATATCAATAAAGTATTGTAAAATAACATAAAAGTATCAATGTGGGAAACACAATATTGTGATAGCATCGTTGACTGACACGTTTAAGGCTGTTAAAAAATGTGTCCTTGGTTTGAAGACTCTCTAAATTTTAATATTAATATTTCAAATCCTTTTATCCTTATTTTCAAATAATTAGATAAAAATGATAGCACTTACTGATATAAAAAAGTTGATATGATGGTAAATATATGATAGTAGATGTATTTTTGCGTTAAAGACAGCATTATAGATGTTGAATCTTTATCTCAAACTTTATATTTTAAATTGTCTGCTATATTTTTAGCAAATGTATAATTTAGACCTTTTTTCATTTGCTAAAATTCCTTGAAAATCACTTTCAATGAAAATTACATAGATATACATGTCATTCCAAAAAATATTACTTCGATAACAAAAAATAAGAATATATATACCTATATATTATATATATATATATATAGCTAAATATATATATAACCATCAAATAAAATTATCAGTAACAAAATATTTTAACTCCCGGCAGGTTTTTGTTTGTTTATATTTATTATTATCATCCACGATACACATACACACGAAAACGCACATATACCTAACACTAAAGTAGAGAACACAACCACACTACGGGGTATCTGTGTTACAATAATAATAACAATACCTATGTACATATACTTATTCCTACTTAAATACTAAAAAAAATTACAGTAATATTTTTCATTATTTTACATTGCATAAATTTAATTATTATAATGTTTTCGTCCTCCTCTTGAGAAACTTCATGCCTCTCATAGGACAGAGCAGGACATCTGTTTATGAGGTGCTCTGCAGTCTG
The DNA here is from genome assembly GCA_013387185.1 of Caligus rogercresseyi. Taxonomy (NCBI): domain Eukaryota; kingdom Metazoa; phylum Arthropoda; class Copepoda; order Siphonostomatoida; family Caligidae; genus Caligus; species Caligus rogercresseyi. Next base: position 10,679,875 of record CP045905.1, on the reverse strand, counting down.
CGGTTCTTCCGTACAGAGATCACAAATTGGACTGATGTTCTTCCATTTACTCAAGTGCAAGAGAAAAGGTCTATGGCCAGTGACTACTTGAACAAGCAGTTTCATATTCTCTCGTCGAAATTTGATCATGTTTTGTTGAGGAGTTTTCAACATTAGACGAGTGTGCTTCATATTTACGCTGTTTTTGTGACGGCTGCTCCACCTTTGATAAAACAAACTATCTACTGCCTTCTTCACGTAGCTCGGCGGTACTCCGGTGCATATTTGATTTTGACTCTGACAGCCACTTTTTGCAAGATAATCGGTGAATTCATTTCCAGATATGTCACTGTGACCTTTACACCATTCAAGGTATATGTTGTCTCCTTTTTTGCTCTTATCAAAGTTTCTTTATATTCTTTGACTATGCAGCTCTTCGTTAGGGGATTGAGGAGAGCCGCAATTGCAGATTGAGAGTCGGATCGTACAACAATATTCCTTGTAGGTTTTTCCAGTTTCAGAAGGTCTTCCACAGATCTTGTAATGGCGAGAACCTCAGCCTGAAATACTGATGCCTCGATTTTTAATGACGCCAGTCAAGTCACCCCTAGTGATAGCCCATCCTGCGCCCGTATTTCCGTCTTGGTATTTAGAACCGTCAGTATAGATTATTGTATCCGGACAATCTATACGATTATTATTGATCCAGACCAGGTCACCTTTTATGTAATCACTAGGCTCATTTATATTTGCTTCACAAAGCAGTTTATCACTAGAAAAGCGGTTTCCACGCTGTCTTGGGAGGTTGCCAATGCTATCCCAAGTATCTTGTGTAAAATGCCTTGTTCTCCATCTGACTTTGTTGCCTGTGCTCGTACATATAGGTCGAGTGGAATAATATCTAAAGCTGACTCCATGCCTGCGGTAGGTGTTGACCTTAGTTTTTGAGTGATTGATACAAGTGCTTTCCTTTGTACACTGGTTAGTATTTTGATTCCACTTTTTTTGGATGCAATAGTATGGCCCCATAAAAGACAACTATAACATATAATTGGTGTAATCATTGATTCGTAGAGCCAGATAACTTTATCAGACGTCAGCCCCCACTTTTGACCTATAATTGCTTTCGCCATGTTCCATAAGAGAGAACACTTGGTAGCTTTTTCCTTAAGGTGTTCTGTCCAGGAAAGTCCTTGATCAAATAAAATAAAACAAAAAACCTAAGTATTTCAAGCGTGTTGAAAACTCAATCTCCTGTCCCTCCATTTGTAACCGTGGAAAATATTTTGACCTCAGTTTATACGCCTTTGAGAATACTATAGTACTAGATTTTGTTGGATTAAAGGTCAATCCATTTGATCTTCCCCAGTCCAGTACAACATTTATTGCATCTTGCATTTTACTTACAAGTGTTTGTGGGTGTTTTCCACTTATTAATAAGATAATGTCATCTGCATAGCCAATTGCTTTGATTGCACCTTTGAGGAACTTTGAAAGTAGAGTGTCCATCACGGCATTCCAGATCACAGGCGAAAGTACTCCTCCTTGAGGACTTCCACGCGTTGGGGGATGCATACCCTTTCTCCTTTTATTTCTGCATTCACCATCCTAGTTTTGATGAGGTCTTTATACCAGGATGTGATGCTCACTGGAATTCCAAGTTCCGACATTGCTTTGTTGGCAGAATGAAATTGAATTATCAAATGCGCCAGTACAATCAAAACTGACAGCAAGTGTACACTAATGCTGATATATCGATTTTTCGATAATATCAGTTACTTGTGATAGTGCCGTCTCAGTAGAAAAGCCTTTTGTGTAGGCGTGTTGAGAATGAAAAGATGGAATTACTTTTTCTACTTTCCATTGTACTATTCTTTCCAAGCCTTTGAGGATAAAATTGAAAAGATTGATAGGTCTAAAAGATTTAGCGGAGCTGTAATCATCTTTGCCTGGTGTAGGCAAAAATACAGCCTTCATTTCATGCCATTCTTCGGTGTATATCCAGTGCTAAGACCAACTTTATAAGATCAGTAGTAAAGCATGTAATATTTTCTCCAAGTTGTTGTAATATAATTGGTTTAAGTCCGTCGGGTCCTGGACTTTTATATGCTCTGAAGGAGTTTAAAGCTTCCCTCACTTTGTCATAGTTCAAATAATCAATCCCGAAATTATTAGTTTGTGATGGTCTTTCAAAATTTACACCGATTTTGCAGTCAGGGAAGTGAGTTTCCATGATAATTTTTAGAGATTCAGCAGGTGACTGTGCATAACCACGATCCGTTTTTAAGAGGCCAATTGAGTTGTCTATTGGTTTTTGCACCCTGATTAATCTTGCAATGTCTTTGGGACCTTCAGCATTACTACAGAATTTTCTTCAAGAATATTTTAGTTCATTTCTAAGAGCCCTCCGATATTCACTTTTTTGTTATGTATATCTCGAGCATGACGTTTGTTATTTTCTCCTAGATAGAAAATTAATTTAACAGTGTCAAAGGGATTAATATAGTGGTGTGATATATCAAAGTGTTGGATACCTCACGGTGCTCATCCTGCACTATCATCTTTGCACCCGCACGGACTCTAAGATAGTCTTTTTACACTTTTCGTAAATGGCTGATTCAGGCTGATAGTCTACGTCAAGGCTGTGACATCACTTTTCATATATATTTATATCGAGAGAGAAGTGATGAGTGAACCCCCTTCGAAGGAGCCCCCTGATAGGGATGATAAACAGGCCCGGGAAAGAAGAGGAGGAGAAGAAGAAGAAGCAGATACGCTGCTGACCTGTCTTAATGACAAAAAAGAAGAGAAGAGGGATCTGTCAAGACCGCTTATTCAAGTAAGACGAAACAGAGCCCTATAAGGAGAGTTACGTCGAGAGACCTGTCTGTGTAGCAGCTGACTCTCATGTCAGGCTGAAATATTTATAATTTATCGAGGGAGCTGTGAATAAACAGTCTTATGAGATTTTTTTTTTCGAAGTATAAAAACAATATAAACTTTAAAGATCTATTTCAAAAAATAATTTCATTAAGAAACTATTCCTCTTTGGTGGATTAATATTTTGTTCGGAAAAATTTATTAAGGAGTTTACAAAAGTTGAAGGAATATTTAAATTATATGTAAAAGAATTAGTAAAATGAAACAAATAGGATCTTCAATAACAGAAATGGCAGTTCAACTAATTCCATCATTAGTAGATGATAAAATACAATGTCATGAATTATTATAATATATATCAAGGTATATAAAATTCGTTTACACATATATTTACGAGAACAGACGACTATAGTTAAAAAACATAGGTCTAATAAAACCTCCAATTTATTTGGAAGTAAAAGTATGTGCATGACAAATTATGTAAATAATTATCAAATTCATGTATGCCACTAGCCCATTGCCGCTCCGCGGCTGTGGCTAGGCCCTCGGGCGGGTCGGTGGCCTACGGCCACAGCATTTATACATTGTAACATATCTTTGGATAATATGTTGAGGCAAGGATTGAACCTTCCATCCAACAACGAAGTTTTTTAATATGATAGAGAATGATGCGATTAGTTTTCAAAAAAAGGAGAGGGGAAAATATATTATCCAGTATATACTTATTAAGTTCCTCTCCTTATAATTACAAATATATATGTATTTATTTTTATTTTTTTCCTTTTTTTCCTTTAAAAAAACGTTATCGTCTCTTTTAAAAAAGTGGGCACAGATACTAAGCAACATGCTACATTATATGAAATATACATTATATAACATTAAAGTACAAAGTTATAGAGTATTTATTTATATTATGTTTTTTATGTTGCAACACAATACAAATTATAACCATAACAAATGACTTGAGTATACAAAGTACAATTGTTTGTTTATTGATATGAATGAATGTTATGCATGAGTTTGATTTTTTTATTTAATTAATGTCCGTAGTTGAGAAGTTATTGTACCAATAGGTGTGAGAGATATATGTATAATTAAAAGAAATAAAAAAAAATCATTCGCTCCTTTGCATTCGGCCTCTAGTTGGTCATGATATATATATATATATATATATATATATATATTATATAATATATATATATATATATATATATATTTATACTATATATATATATATATATATATATATATATATATATATATATTAGCCTGTCCCGTTTTCAGGTCAATCGCTCCGATTTTTTGCTCCAAGCACTTTTCTGCTGCGTAGTGATGAAAAAATGAGATTGAGAAAGTTTCAGCCTTCAAAGGCCATTTTTGTGACTGCACAAGCCACTCAAAGTTTCAAAAAGGCCGTTTTTGGGGTCAAAAATGGCAATTTCAAGTGGCTTGTGCTGTCTGAGTTTAGTGATATCGAGTTAATTTTTTTTCCTAAGGGTTGCTTGAAGTCTCATCTTTCAATAAAATTTTTGGAGCAATCAAGCAAATAAATATTTCTATTGTTTTTGGCCCGTTCAGTAGGCCTCTTTTGGCCCAAAATAGGCATTTTTTGTTTTTTGCTAATATTTGCCCTAAAAGTTATCTTAGCAATTTTGTTATTTTATGGCAAAATAATTACCTTGTCATAATGCACGTTTTGTGCAATTTCATAATGATCAAGAGATATAGACGTTTTGATAGAAAATATTGTGTTTATTGTTATGAAATATTGTTCATTTGCAGAAATAAAATCGCTATTTATACTTTACAATATTATTTATTTCCTCATGGAATAAGTTTTTATTATAATTTTACTAACTTTATATTGGTTTTTAAGATGAGTAAAATAACCTAGCATGTAGCACGTAAAATATTATTACTCATTTTTATTACTACAAAAATAATAAAAAGTTGGTTATGCAACTAATAAATAAGATCATTATATGTAGATATAATGTGAATAGTTTAATTCAGTCTCACAAAAATATTGAAATATTGAATGCAAAAAGATCAATCGAGAAAATTTTCCAGAAGATACACTTCCAAATGTTTTATAAGTAGCATAACAAAAATACAGAGATTTTTATTGTACATGGATGAAAAAGAACATACAGAAACAAGCAAACAAAAATATTTGAAATATTAAAAGCTTTGAAAAAAATACTGATTGAAAATAAAATGCAAAGATTATTGGCAACCTATGAGCATTTTATATGTATCCGAATTCAAAACAACTTTACATAAAACTCCCTACACCAATACACCATGCTCGGTTTATGTCGAAGGTCGTTCATTACATTAAGTTGGAGAGTCTTGGCCTTACAGAAGGAAGTAAAATAATTTCAACAATAATTTCTTTATACAATTCCAGATGTTTTTTGACAGCACACCAAAATACGTCTTCACCAAAAAGAGATATAGAAGCTGTTTGGAAAATGAAGCTTTATTAACACTTTACGAAAAATGTTTGAAGAGTATGTTTAACCAAACTTGGCATTTACATGGAAGTACATGATTCTTTAAAGTCTTGGAGACGAAATCTTACCGGATCAAGAAAGGTTGGACATTACAATTCGATTACTATAAGAAAAAGATATTTTTTAACCAGATAAAAAAAGAAACAATTAGTATAGTTTCGCCCCCTTTTCTCTTTTCTTATGTTTAACTTGCTTGTAATGGTCAAAGAAAATATGGAATGGATGAGACTACCTACATAGTACTGGCATCTTATATCTCATAATACGGAATTAAAATAAATTAATTAAGGAATAAAAAAAATCTTTAAAAATATCAAATATGACTTTCAAATAAGTCACAGTATATGAATAGATCTCTAGGGGGACCATCCACACAAAAGGTAGTGCGCTGAGTGGTGTGGAAAACGTATTAACATTTTACGTAGTTATTTTACTCATCTTAAAAACAATATAAAGTTAGTAAAATTATAATAAAAAAACTTATTCCATAAGGAAATAAATAATATTGTAAAGTATAAATAGCGATTTTATTTCTGCAAATGAACAATATTTTATAACAATAAACACAATATTTTCTATCAAAACGTCTATATCCTCTTGATCATTATGAAAATTGCACAAAACGTGCATTATGACAAGGCAATTATTTTGCCATAAAATAACAAAATTACTAAGATAACTTTTAGGGCAAATATTAGCAAAAAAACAAAAAATACCTATTTTGGGCCAAAAGAGGCCTACTGAACGGGCCAAAAACAATAGAAATATTTATTTGCTTGATTGCTCCAAAAATTTTATTGAAAGATGAGACTTCAAGCAACCCTTAGGAAAAAAATTAACTCGATATCATTAAAACTCAGACAGCACAAGCCACTTGAAAATTGCCATTTTGACCCAAAAACGGCCTTTTGAAACTTTGAGTGGCTTGTGCAGTCACAAAAATGGCCTTTGAAGGCTGAAACTTTCTCAATCTCATTTTTTCATCACTACGCAGCAGAAAAGTGCTTGGAGCAAAAAATCGGAGCAATTGACCTGAAAACGGGACAGGCTAATAGGACTGATGATAGAAATGTCCCCAGCGACAGCGCAAGAGTATTTTCACAGGAACCAATTTTACACTGTTTAAAACGCACGCCTTATATAAACATGAGGGGGGGGGAGAGTGACGTCACCATCAACAATCGTCAAATAATAGAGCCTCCACTGATCATAGTTGGGAATCTTTTTTTTGGGTGTCATGAAAGCATTCTGGCCTAGACTTCAAACTTGTTGGAGATCCCTCGATCCTTCCTTCCTCCATCCCTCCTTCTTTTTCCCGGCACTCCGGGATAAATGCCTTGGATACCAAGAAACGAGTCTCTCCCTCCCTCCATTAAGAGACACATTCCCCTCACCTCGACTTCAAGAGTGGAATCCTACCATCGTCAGTCTTCGTCAGTCAAAGGACTTCCTTCCCTCATCTTCGTTAGAGAGCTCCCGGCCCTCCTCTTCGTGAATGGAGCCCTACCCCTCGTCGGACTTCGTCAGTCAAAGGACTTCTTCCCTCATCTTCGTTAGATAGCTCCCGTCCCTACTCTCGTGAGTGGAGTCTCACCATCGTCGGTCTTCGTCAGTCAAAGGACTTCCTTCCCTCATCTTCGTTAGAGAGCTCCCCGTCCCTCGTCTTCTTTAGAGAGCTCCCGTGCCTCCTCTTCGTGAATGGAGTCCTACCCCTCGTCAGACTTCGTTAGAGAGCTACCCATCCATCGTCTTCGTTAGAGAGCTCCCCGTCCCTCCTCTTCGTGAATGGAGTCCTACCCCTCGTCGGACTTCGTTAGAGAGCTTCACATCCCTCGTCTTCGTTAGAGAGCTCCCCGTCCCTCCTCTTCGTGAATGGAGCCTTACCCCTCGTCGGACTTCGTTAGAGAGCTACCCATCCTCGTCTTTGTTAGAGAGCTCCCGTCCCTCCTCTTCGTGAATGGAGTCCTACCCTCGTCGGACTTCGTTAGAGAGCTTCCCATCCTCGTCTTCGTTAGAGAGCTCCCCGTCCTCCTCTTCGTGAATGGAGCCTACCCCTCGTCGGACTTCGTTAGAGAGCTACCCACCCTCGTCTTTGTTAGAGAGCTCCCGTCCCTCTCTTCGGAATGGAGTCATACCCCTCGTCGGACTTCGTTAGAGAGCTTCCCATCCCTCGTCTTTGTTATAGAGCTCCCCGTGCCTCCTCTTCGTGAATGGAGTCCTACCCCTCGTCGGACTTCGTCAGTCAAAGGACTTCCTTCCCTCATCTTCGTTAGAGAGCTCCCCGTGCTCCTCTTCGTGAATGGAGTCCTACCCCTCGTCGGACTTTGTTAGAGAGTTACCCATACCTCGTCTTCGTTAGAGAGCTCCCCGTCCCTCCTCTTCGTGAATGGAGTCTACCCTCGTCGGACTTCGTTAGAGAGATTCCCATCCCTCGTCTTCTTTAGAGAGCTCCCCGTGCCTCCTCTTCGTGAATGGAGTCCTACCCTCGTCGGACTTTGTTAGAGAGCTACCCATCCCTCGTCTTCGTTAGAGAGCTCCCCGTCCCTCCTCTTCGTGAATGGAGTCCTACCCCTCGTCGGACTTCGTTAGAAAGCTTCCCATCCCTCGTCTTCGTTAGAGAGCTCCTCGTGCCTCCTCTTCGTGAATGGAGTCCTACCCCTCGTCGGACTTCCTTAGAGAGCTTCCCATCCCTCGTCTTCGTCCAAGGAGTTCCTTCCTTCGTCTTTGGCATAGGGTTCCCGTCCCTCCTCTTCGTTAATGGAGTCCTGCCACTCGTATTCATGAATGGAGCCTACCCTCTCTTTTTGATTGGAGTTCCGTCTTCCATAACCTCTCCATATTGAAGACTTTTTTCTCTTTTTTGGAGTTTTCTATTGAACGCCTCAGTCCTGTATTTCTATGAAATAAGTATCATGATGTCCTGATGAATCTAACAGTCCAAAGGACATGAAGATCATTAAATCTCGGTGAAGGAGCCTTGATCATCAAACCTAACAGGACTACCCTCCCCCAGACTAACGCTCCCCGGACTATCACCCCCCGTGCCATTTACTCCATTACTAATATTTTTAATCCATGAAGTCCGCTTATGAAGTTAACTATGTTTTTTTTGTGACAATTGACCAGTTTAAAATTTGAATGTAATCAGATAAAATAATATTAATACTTTAGTTTACC
>CP045905.1:10638977-10671223 GCA_013387185.1 Caligus rogercresseyi | reverse complement strand
GTAGAAAATTTGTACCAGAATAGATCCTTGCCTCACTACGTACTCGACGGCTAGGAAGTCGGCCTTGGCACCGTTCCAAGCTACATATGAGACCCACTGGTAAAGTATGATTGGAATCGTTTTAGGTGCATGACAGGTATTCCCAGTTCCCCCAGCTTTGGTAACACATGTTGCTGTTTGACTATGTCAAAGACAGGTCTAATCCGAGAACTTCGATGACATTCCCCTTCTGCACACCCGTCAACCATTTGCGTTGACCAATGTGGGCAATCGTCCAGCGGCTTCTCTTGAATCCGAATTGTGTGTTTGGAAGAACCTCCGTCTTGGTCTGGTAATCTTCGAGGTAGGATTTTACGATGGTTTCAAAGAACTGGGAAAGTGTCGTAAACTTGCCATTATCTTTGAAAACTGGTAGATTGTTGGACATCTTGAAGGTGGTTGGAACAATTCTGGGCGCCAGTGATCGATTCACAAGATGAGAAATCGATCCGACCAGCCCCTAAATTTATTTTCAGTCGTCATCCAGGGTCTCGAGGCCCCTCATAGCTTTGATGATCTTCACAATATTTTCCATCTCCATTGTTGGATGGAAGCAAGTTATTATTTTACACAAAATTCTTATGATGGATCTAATTTAGGATTTAATATAACATAACTTATCAAAATGGCCTACAACAAGGACTCTAAACTTGAAGACAGACCTTTAATGTAAATTTAATAACTCTAAAATCATGTTGCTAAATTAAAGGTAATCTTAATTAACCATTTAACATATTTATGGTTTAATACATTATTTTAAATAAAAAGAAGAATTGCTAAAATTTCTTTTTTTCGTAAACTAACTAATAAAATATAAATGTTTTAAAATAATCGATTAAGCTTAATATTTTATTTCTTAATATTCAAGAAAAGCTTTTTAGTTTATGGAGAAATTTAAAATATTGAAACAAAATAAGGATAGCCAAAAAAATATAAGAAAAAATTGATAATTTATTGTGTGTTTAAGACTCAGTTAATGAACAATCTTACACATTTCGGAACAATAATATCGCACAGATTTATTAAATCAATGTAATGATATTATTCAACTATAAAGATACACAAAAGAATGAATTGTTTTAGAATATGATGGATAGGCTTCATTTATAACCACATTCATCGAAACAATTAAAAGAATCTTTGGTGTTGGATGTCAAAATAGCTGAAATATCAATGTCAAGGAACTTAGTTGGGAAGTTTAATTAGGCAGTCAGAGAGGAAACAAGGTCGCCAGATAGGCAAATGTGAAAAGAAAGATTTCTAAATCGTACATAGTTGATTTATAAATAGAGGAATATAATCATTGACTACTTGTTGATAATTATTATATATGCACGAATGTAAATACTAAACTCACATTTATTGTGGGAACTAGTCATATTTCAATTTATTGTCGTTAATATATACGTATACTGGCCTTTGTTTAGTGTTTTTTTTGTTGGGTTTTTTAATATCACTTGATTTATTCCGAGAATTTACAAATAATATAATGTATAACATTGTTGTTTAGGATTAGTTCCCTAAATATAAAAGTTACTCAATGATATTAAAAAAAAACACAATACATCAGACAACAACCATAATTAAAAAAAATTCTTAAAAAATTAAATTCAAATAAAAGTAACAAAATGTGTATAATGAATATGGTACAATAAAATTTGAAAATTCCCAGGATTTCTGCAGAAGGGGTAAGTTATAATATTATTTATTTAACTACTTAATTTTTTTGTTAACCTTAATTATTTTTTTAAGAAATTGAGATATTGCTTTGAGCAGGACGGATAAAATCTGACTAAGTCGCCTGTATACATCCAAAAGGAACAATTGACATCAGGGATATAAAATTGACGCTAGCTAGCTATTGAGAAATATAACTTTGGCAACTTAGAAGAGACATATCCAAGGTACGCGATTATGGAGGACTTTTATGGTTTGAGTTAAGACCAAATAAAAGAATAGGAAGTACATTTTTTTTCACATATCCCCCTGACATTTAGAGAAACAAACTCTCTCAAGATGTTAAGAGCCGGGCAATTTGCAAATGCGTGCAATATTTTGTTGTAAATCACTCCACAATCTTTGCATGGAGTGTTAAAGAAAATACAACCCGACAATATTTGGAACTGAGCTGTGAACCTCCTGTCCTCATAAATTCCCTAAACTGAACTCAATATTCGTGGTCTCCAAGATAATGTAAGGTTCAATTCTTTAAATATTTCTCGCAAATTTGGTGAGCGTCTTCTTTAGAATTCGACAAAAATGACATCTTCAAATGCCAAGGGTCTTCAACTTGATCAGAGATTGCCGCTCGCATAATCGGAAAGAAAACTTTCCAGAATTAAATACGGGTTCTCGATGAAGATCGTGGATTGAATAAATCTTTCGAGATAGAGCAATCCACTCCAGCTCTTTGTGTGCAAAAAGGTTTCGAAAGAAAAAAAATATTCTTATAGTTTTGCCGAACAATATCTATTGCGGAATTTGAATTAAAACAGGGGTACCCTTCCAAATTAATCGTTGAATGGCTGCCAAAAAAGCAGACAATTTTTTTAGCTTGTCATTTGTAAAATCTGTACCTAACATTACGAAATAAAAGCAGGGCTTGTTGTAAAAACTGAACGCCATTCATCATGCGGATGCGTTGAGATATCAATTAAAACCTTTTGAAAAATATTGGACAATAAACTTAGACCTCCTCCTAGGTGTGATCTTGTATTTTCAGGCCCTTCAGATAGCTCTGATGGAATAACTTGTTCAGACAAAATTCTTCTTCCATTATGGCACGCTCCGTTAACCAAGGGATAGAAGTCACATTAAAAATAATGGTGGGTATAATGATATAATTAGAGAGGTCGATCCTCTTTTGGAAGTTATTAATACTCCAGAGTGGGATCGATCGACTGATGAGATTATTTTACATTCAACCAATTTGATTCTGATGCACCCGTTCCTTCCCAAGTAATTCCTAAAATTTCCACACTTTGTTTAACAGAGCAACCCTTGACAAACAAGTCATTTACAGGGTTCCACTTGCATAGGGGAAGAATCTAACTTTTTTGATGATTTACCTTCAGCCTAAACCGCTTTTCAATTTTTTGAAGTGGCCCAAAATTACATCAATTCTCCCGACTAATTGTACTTCAGAATTCGCTTCAATCATTAGAGTTACATCGTCAGCATATAAGTCAATTATGTGCCTAGTAGATCCAAAGTCCACACCAAATCTCCCGTACTTGTTCATGATTGATCCGCTTAGCTCAATAAGCCCGGGGCTAAAGGCAAGGAGAATATAAATAAGGTGAGGCAATGGGAATCGACGTAGGCAATTGCAGGGCGACAGCTGACTATTTGTTGTGATGTCACAGGTGCTACGCTTGATTTATAGTTCAGTTTGTGTTGTAAAGCGAAAATGCCATATTCTCGAGGAAGTTATCGTGTTTGTGCCACCCCTCTTGCTCTAATCCTCGAGATGTACAATATTTTGCACTTCTGATGAAGGATATCGATATCCAACATATGTGGATTGCATGATGCAGAAGATCCGATAGGATTGGCCTAAAGAATGCGAAGATCCGCGATCGTCATTTTGGTCCAGATGACTTCCAAAGGAATATTCAGGCTGAGCTTCTTAGCATCTTTCTGGCCTGGCGGGATGGGCGGGCCTGAGGGGGCCAGGCCCGCCCACCGAGTAACGTAGGCCCACCCACCCACTGAGTGACGTGGGCATGATTTTTTTATGAATGTGCCAACTGTGCCCCCCCGTTACAACTATAGGCCCCCCAAAAAACCTGGGCCTGGCATCTTTGCTTGGAAGAAGCTTAAGTCTCAAGCTGTTCCTTCACTCTTCATCCTTGGATCACCCTCCTCAAGTGCGTCCAAGTCCTTCAGACAGGTCCATCAAGAAGCCTGTGAACGAAAAAAAATGTGAGTTGACTATTGAGTAGGAATGAGGAACTCTCATCTCACTCACGAAAATGAAGCTGTCCTGCTACAAAGTTAAGTACCTCAAACTTAGCTCACAAAACTTTACAGAAACTTTTATTAGAACCTCATTCGAAAAGGATTACACAGCGATTCAAACAAGAAGCTTAATGATACCTTCGACAAAGTGGCTACTCAAAAGAAGATGTAGCTACCGCCCTCATCCTACGGAGCATATGTACCCGGGCCTTTGAGTACTTGCGCTCACGGAAACTCCTTCCTCTGCCTAGTCTGCAAACACAGGAAAAATTCCAATGACTGTTCCAACGAGGGTCTCTCCTATATCGCTGGATACTTAGCCAGGAAGTTGAAAGACCTCCACACAAATTTGGGAAAACACACGAGTAATACTGAAGGATTGGAAGAAACTCAAAGTCCTTGGATTGAATTATTACCATCCCTTCACCCGATTATTGAAGTTCTGTCACTTTTTAGAAAAATAATTTCCAATTTTTTCATAATAGCCATGAAGATGCAATCGATAAGGACCCCATGTTTTTCAAAGACTTTTTAAACCACTTATCAATTTATATCCAAATTGGTCAAGAAAATTATTATTGTTTTGTAAGAAAATTGACGGATTTGAGTCAATTTTCTTAATAAGCTACTTCATCTAAAAAATGCTAATGAAAACCTAAACACATAGGTCAGATAACTAATTAGCGTAATTATATTTATATTCTTATGTTCCCCCTTTTTTGTATGTACATATGTATAATTCTATTATTGTGATTTATTAATTTCCTCAAATAAATTAAAATCTTGATTGTAAAAATTGTTTTTTTTTGTTTAAAATTATTATTTGCCAATTACTTAAAATAATGAATACTAATGATAAATCATTTACATAATAATTGTTTCATGCATCAGAACAATATTATTTTAATGAAATATTTTCAATTGAGAGATAAAGTTGATAAATAATTTCTATATCATAGCACTAATATATTAGGTTTTTTTATTGTAGCATTCGTGACGTCACAAAAAATTATCTTTTGAACAAGAGCATTAGTCAGAGATCTCCTCTTTGATTCACCTTATTTATATTCTCTTTGGGCTAAAGGGCAGCCTTGTCGACAACTTTTCTTTAGGATTATAGGGTCGCTTTCTACTTCTCCCATAGATATTATGGAAGTACCATTGTACAGGAGGTCTCTTATACCTAGGGTTAAAATATATTTTAGGAAGATTTTTTAAATTGCTCTAAAAATATGCCGATGCTCTATTGTGTCAAAGGCTTTACTAAAATCGACGGCGATGATGGCTCCAAACGTGTTTCTTTTCGATAAAAGTTTGATAGCGGTTCCTATGGTCCTTGAAACATCCGAAATTTTCCTTCCCTTAAGGAATTTCTTTTGCTCTTTCCCTATTTTTTTATTTAAAATTGGCTCTATTCCAGAGGCTAGAACATCAGAAATAATCCTATAGCTGTCGTTGAGAACATTAATAGGTTGCCAGTTGTTCAAATCAGTCGCAGAATCTTTTTTAGGGATTAAGGAGATCTGTCCTTTAGTAAGGTGTTTCGGAAGTTTTCCGTGAATTTTCATCGATTTCCCAAATTCAACCAAATAGGGAACGATCTCATGGATGCATTTAGTAAATATTTTGCCACAAATACCATCTGGTCCTGTTGCTTTTCCCTCTTTGAGCTTCTTTTTATATATTCTTCAATTGCACTTTTGGTAAAAATCAAGTTTTAATCTATTCTTGACCGGTGAAATTTTTCTCTTTATCCACCAAGAAGCTTTTGAAATCTTCCATGAAAGAATTTCAATATATATTTGGGATTGAAGACGGTTTTTTCTTTCGTGAATTATTCTTTTAATCATAGTCGTTGCGTAGCTCTTCTGGAAGAGGTTTTTCAACCTCCTTGATGGGGAGTTTTCTTTTTAAAAAATTATCAAATTATCTTCGGCAATTTCCGAGACACGAAATATATTAGTAAAATCTGATGAAATGGAACGTAAAAAGATGGAGCCATTATTAAGCATTTCCTCCATTTTTTTTTGGAAGGATACTTCTTTCTGACTTTTTTTGCAAATGCATTGTAACGAGGTAGACTTAACAATATATGATAAAAGATAAGCCAGCTTTTTGGGTATAAAAGACTCTTTAAAAAGTTGAATAAAACGTTTTTTGAGCTCATCAATAAATTAATTATCGTTCAGAATGCATTTAGGCACACTAAAACGCCTTTTTGTCGGTCTTGATGGAAATTGATCTCAATCAACTTATGATCTGAGCTATGTTAAGAGCGATAGCGAGCATTCACGATCTTAGACCATATTGAAGAGGAAGATAATGCTAAATCAATCCGTGAAGACATTTTTCCACATCTCCAAGACACATTTTCGTTCGGATTGATAAATTTTATTACGTCCTAAAGTTCAAGAGAATAAACAAGTTGGACAATATTTGAAAGTTAGGGTGTTGCACTGTTGACTGGTACAGATTAACATTGAGATCCCCTATGACCAAAAATGGATATAAATCATATTTGCATTGATTGATTATAGCTTGGTAAAAGGATGTAAATTTGACATTTGGGCCATAGGCATTGATGATATCAAAGCCGCCATTTGTCGTCCGTATCAAAAATTTATGCCAATCCCGTTTGCTCTAAAGTTCGCTCACTAACTTAGGGCAAGTAAGTATTGACTTTGAAATAAAAGAGACCACCCCTCGATTTAACCCCTTCCCTGTAAGAAACGGTGATTTAATTTCTTGTAAACAAATATATCTGGTTTTTGGTACATGAGACTTTTCATAAGTGAATGTCTTGACAGACGATTTCTACCCCCTCTAGTATTCAAAGAGAGTATTTTGCCTATTCCCATATTTATATTGTGATCCCTTGATGCAGCTGGTTTAAAAAAGTTGTCAATTTTTGTTTGAATAAAGGACATTTAATAGACTCTGTCGTAATACTAACAAAAATTGTTAGTTTTTTTTAAAGCTTGTTAGGAGAGTCTTTTTGAGGGGACAGGCCTGATATGGTTGAGGTTCGTTGGAAAGTGATCCCGACCTTGTTCTAGTTGGTAAGATCACATCATGATTCAGCATTGACTTTCTTGGCTTAGATTTACCAATCGCAAAATCCTTATAAGTTCCGTTGGAATCTAATTGTCGTTCACTTTCGGTAAGACAAATCAAAGAAACACTACTACCTTCACCCTTGATGGATGAAGGGACGTCGCTTGAACAGGCACTTTTAGAAATGGTAATGGGATGAATTGAAGTCTTATTAAGTACCCCATTCTCAGTTGCTGCGTTATTTGGTTTGTCTTTTGTAGAACAGATCACCAATTCAGTTAGTTCTTCATTTGTTGCACCAACTATAACGTTTTTATGTTTTATAATTGAAATCTCTCCTGAAGTATCATTTTACTTTACTGTTTCACTTTGTCCTGAATATGGAATTGAAAAGATCCCTCGACGTTGACAACTTCAAGAGGCACATTCGCACCAACAGCCACGATAACTTCTTCTTCTAAAGTTTGTGCTTCAATTGTTGATTGGCTATTAATTAATTTTTTCTCTACTATCCTTAATCATAATTAAATACTCTCGGATGCTTCTTCTTGTTTGATCACAAACCTGTTTTGTAAGGCCAAGACCAAAACAGTTTTGACATTGTAATCTGGCGCTCTTGAACTTGAGTCTCATTAAGCAACCTTGAATAGAAGCTATTTGTGGTATCAAGGAAGGATTTGCCATTAATTCCACTATGTAATCCCTGTCCCTCCATAAATCCTTATATTGACTGTATTTTTTGTTCGGCTTATTTGTTGACAGTGTTTTACTTCGGATAATGTTCCACAATTTCGCCCAATTGTTTGAACCAATCAAGAGCCGCAACTTGATTGATCCGTTTAAACGTATTCACAATAGTAATTGTGACTCTTCTCTTGTTATCCGAGCTAATTTTATCAATGCCCTTCAGCATCAATTGTCTTGCATCAATTATTTTTCCCTCAACATTTTTTATATTATACGTATGAACCCTCCTTAGATCTATCACGCATGTCAATAGGGTACTTCAAATAAATAGCAGCCTGATTTAAACCAAATTTAGGGTTTGCCCCTGCAATTTCGTATTCTTTAAATCCATAAAACACAACTATGTCATGTAAATGTTTTAACCCCTTCCATACGAAGGATTCATCCTGATCGTCTCCAATAATGATAACAATACATCCCATTTATATTTATTATCCCAGTCCAGGGGGGGGCAGAACTCATGTAAACAAAGAAGGATATTTCCAATAAAAAAATGTGACGTCATCACAGCTACGATTTGCCTACGTATCTAATACCTCTAGGACAACTAAACTAAGAACGTAAAGGCTCTCAAAGGAATAACGTCCAGAGGCTCCCTCCAGCCACGAGCCACCCGGGGACGCACAGCTTCAGGATCAGGAAGAAGTGGAAGTCCTGAACACCGCACGGGACTCTGAGACCTTTTGCTTGGTAGCCAGCACATTTCTAGGAGCTCCGGAGCAACGTGGCCGTCCTCTGCAGCTTCGCCTCCGCCGGAGAGCTCCCGGGTTTCAAATTTTTATTTCCTTTTGAAATTAATCACTGTTTTTTAAATGTACCTTTGATTTTATTTAATAACAATATCTACTGTGACGTCATCTGTGACGTTTCAGTTTTTCTTTTCTAATCAGAGGAATCTAAACATTGCGTTCTGCGCATCTTGTATTATCTATTATTATCTTTGATCCCAGTCCAAGTTCCTCCTCTCACTTAGTGTCCCCTCCTTCCTTCCCTTCTTGAGAGCACTCGAGTAGAGAGAGTGTGAAGTTGCACCATCAGTCGGGCGACTTGACATATTTAAAGAAGATCTTCTCTCACCATAAGGATGACGTTTAAAAGCGATTTTGTTGTTCCAAAAAAAAAAAAAACGACCGGTCAAGGTCCTCGGTGACTAAGATTTCTGGTAATACTGTTTATCGGGCCCCAGGGTCTTTACAGGGTCTACTACATGTAGGGGCAGTTGGAGAGGCATGCCTGCGCCACTTCCCATGCCAATGTAACCTCCCTCAAGGCCTCCATCAAAAGGCAGGCCAGCAAACTCCCAGCCGCGGACGTTACCGCCGCATGCAAAGCATTCAGGAGCCGTATTGAGGCCGTCATTGCTGCTGAAGGCAGACATATTGAAATAATGGTATGTAAGTACCTTAATGCATAAATAAATGGCATTAAAACTTGTTTAAGTTGTCTCTTTTATTGATCTTGATTCAGTTGAAAGTTTTCCGGATTTAGCTGAACGCCCCTGTATAATAAATAAATCCCGGTTTTCTTTGCTCCTTCTCAGGAGTTTTCCCCCCTATAAATTAGCTATAGTTCTATAATTCAAGGCTGGTATTGGACCCCCTGCGTATTTTTGCGTTTCTTCACTTACGCAACCTTTCATAACAAAATGTGGGTGACTATCTCATAGAGATATAAGGTATAAAGGACTGATTCCCTTCAATAGCAGAGAAACAACGTTCAGCTGTGCGTTCATAATAAACAAAGTAATTTGTACTACGTCATCGTAAGCTGATCATAGAGATAGATTATATCTCTATGATCAGCTTACGATGACGGTGTACAAATTACTTTGTTTTATATTGGACCAATGAATACTAAAACAACAAGGAAAAGAAAGCTCGCGAGGAAAATACGATGAGGGATCTAAAAAGGAATATAAATAAATAGGTAGTTCTAAAACGATTCCTCTACACACTTCCACTACTTCATTCACACGGCAAATAAATAAATCAGTCGATCCCACTTTGTATTTTGAAAAGTTGCACGACTTTACCATTCCTGATTGTTTTAGTATTCATTGATTGGACACAAAATACAGCTGAACGATGTTTCTCAGCCATTGAAGGGAATCAGCTCTCTATATCTTTATATCTCTATGGACTATATACAGTAATACCAGATTTCTTCTGAAGAATATTCACCTCCTTCTGAATAGAGTCCTTTATTTTTTCTTCAGGATTCCTACGTCAGAGTGACGTAATTTGTCCCTTTAGGATTCCTCCCTTAAATTCGAAGGTGGATTGGAGCCTTTCGGCATTGATGGATGATCTTCTTCGAATCGCACCATAATATTCGACCAAATATCTACCAGTGTGTCACAGTGAATACCCAAAGTCTATTCTTCAGTCCCTTGCAACTCCATTAAATTAATTTTTTCTTAGGACGAAAAAAGAATAAACACAGCACGTGAGACAATACATACAAAATTATAATATTCTTTGCTTCCAACTTTCCCTTGAAATACGCAAGAGTACATTAGTAAGAAAAATATTGTACGGGTTGAGTTATTAAGAATTAATTAATTCTGAGATAAGTATGATTTTTAAACTTATTATTTCATGGATTACAGCTTTTGGTTTGATGAGTAAGAAACCATCATTCATGTTCGTGCAAAAAAAAAAAAAAATCAAGATTTGTTCCATTTTATTATTATTTGATGAGTAATGTATACATAAAACTTTATATCAACAAAAAAATTGTTAGAAAAGTGCATACAAAAAATTATATAATGATATTATAGTGTGATGAAGACATCAAGCAAGTCGAGGCCATCAGCATCCTGAATCGTCAGTTTACTTAAGTTTGTCTACTGTCGAGGGAAGACTATGAAGTGGATGCATAAGAATCTCCTGGAGCTTGTGGCGAGTCACTAACGACTTGTGTGGCCTGGCGTTGTCCTGATATAACACAATTCCTCTCCTATTGACCAAAGCTGGCCGCTTCTGAGCGATTGCTTCCTTCAGACGGTCCAACTGTTGACAGTACAGGTCCCAATTAAGAGTTTGGCCGTAGGGGAGCAGCTCATAGTAGATAATTCCCTGCCAATCCCAATAAACACACAGCAAAACCTTCCTGACCGTCAATCCTGGTTTGGCCACCGTTTGCACCGGTTCACCGGGATTTTACCACGACCGTTTTCGCTTGACATTGTCGGAAGTGACCCATTTTTCATCCCCAGTAACCATCCACTTCAGAAATGGATCGATTTTGTTGCGATTCAGCAGTGATTCGCAGATGGAAATTGGGTCTATGAGGTTTTTTATGTTAACTCGTGTGGCACCCATACATCGAGCTTCTTTTTAATCCAGCCTTATCTAAGTGGTTCCTAACGGTCCTTTGTGCAATAGTTTGCTCCTGGGCAATCGAAACAGTGCTTACATGACGGTCGGACTCGCCGATTTCCATTATTTTATCGATATATTCGACAATTGGCCTTACAGAGCGTAGTGCATCTTTGGCATCAAAATTACCGGAATGTAATCGACGAAACCAAAATTGTGCGTGATTGGCTGTTACAGTATCAGGACCATGAACATTATTCACATTTTCAGCGGCCTGGCTGTTGTTTTCGCCTTTATCGAATAAAAACTTTTATAATATGGCGTATTTTCTCTTTGCTGATGTCCATCTTTGACGCATGCTCAAACAATAAGTAATCCAACAATCAAACTGGCTGTAGGTTTTTTTTAGTACAAAATCTTATCTTTCCAACGCCATCTAGTGTAACCCGATCGCACTTTTACAACGCGAGATACAGATTACTAAAGCCATCTATAGAAAAAATGGATTTCTTTTTACTACACGTATTATACATATATATACATATATATATATATATGCGCCAACGCCATCTAGTGTAACCCGATCGCACTTTTACAACGCGAGATACAGATTACTAAAGCCATCTATAGGAAAAATAATGGATTTCTTTTTACTACACGTATTATATTATATATATATATATATAGATATATGCGTGTGTTTAGATGCATAATATATATGTGAAATTTTATTCGTTTTTGTTTGTCTTTGTATTATAATAATACCACATTCATACTTTAAAATGATTTGAAAGAGAATTGATGTAACCCCACTTGAAATTGTATCCTTGCTTTTGAAAACTTGAACCATTAATAAACATACACTTATATTATTTAGCCAACTTTCAACATAATATTCCCTTTCCCTTGATAGGAATATTTATTACAAAACAGATGGGTTTATTTACGTCATTAAAAAATACTCATATAATTTATTTAAGTTCTTGTCAAGCTTAGTATTTATTCAATCAAAACAACCTTTAGCTACAATAATTATTCTAAACAATATTTTTTGTACGAATTAGAGTTGAGTCTTGGATCCAAAATGTAATCTAATTATCAATCGTTAATAGGGTGCATCATGATATTACACAACTTCTTTAACCATATGTTTTTACTTATTCTCCCTCTAGAATCCTAAAAGATAACCAATATCATTATTTGTTAACAGTTGTAGGAAATTGCTGCCTTACTACTTTACGATTTTATTGGGATTCAATAATACTAAAAGTAAATTAGGAGGAAGATAAAATGCATTTAAGTGTTTGGTTATTCGAGGCCATAAGAGCGGACATTGCAAAATAATTAATGTAGGAATACCAAATAAATTTATCGATCTTTCGAACTTCATTGATGTCAATACCATCAGCAAGATATTTTAGCTTAATTGTTCCGTATAATATATGAACATGATTGTCATTTAATTTAAAATTCAATAAATTATCAAGTTATAAAATAAAATTATAAAAAATGAAATTTCATCGTCACCAAATAATTTTTTAATAAAAATAATCAATTGGAGGCGTTCAACTTGTCAATCGACTCATTTGCGAGGTGCTAGAGGACCTAGGGATCATTGTGACTCTAGCACAGTTTGCCCTTTCGTGGCGAGACTTTATCGCGAAACTGCCGGATTTCACTCTCTGTGGCTTTGTCTCTTTATCTCATGAGGTGTAGTGTGTCATACGTGAGGTGGAGATTCTTACCGGTCTTCACTTTGATGGTCTTGATGGGAGCTGCCTCGTCGAGTGGACCCGACATCCTCCATACTGTAGATGGACTTCGAAGATCCTTTTGGAAGGACGGCCTTGGGTTGTTCATTTCACTGAATAGCTTTAGAGTTCCTTTTTTAATCGACCTGATCCCGCTCCTCTCACCTACACCGAAATGTATGCAACAAGAGGGCGTGGATGGGAACTAGCGTCCTCTAGGATCTCGATGCTGAAGTTCAACCTGGCGGAGTAGAGGAGGTGCAGTGCTCTCTGTTGAACTTGCCGTTGGACTTCCAGATGGCTTCAGTGGTCGTGTAGTTATGGCTCAGGTTCTTCATGACGTCCATGAGGATTTTAAGGTAGCCAAAAATGAAAACACACTTTCTTGGTCTAGGATGAGATCGAGAGGGTCTTTCTCGGTGAACACGGATCCGAAGAGACACCACCGAAGGGACACTGTGGGTGGGGAGGGTTCGCTCAATCAATGTATTCGACTAATAATGGTATAATGTAATAATTGTGTTGGGTTAAGTTAATTGTAGATTGGCATACAAATAACATAATTTGTTATTTCTAAATTTTTTATTTCTTTCCTTTTTTGAAATAAAAAAAGTATATTTTACATTGATTAATTAGAAATCTTTAAAAATCCTGAATATAACAATTATCTAAGTTGAAAGTTTTATAAATATTTCATCGCCTTTATAATTTATTTAAAACCCATTGCTGTCGTGTTTTATATTAATATGATCATTATTATTTAATGATATACAATTTCAACGTTACCCCTTTTGATATTTGATGCTTGAAGTTATGTATTCGTGATAGTTATTTTCAATACTACATACTGAAATATAAGCCCCTGCGGCCGAGAAAAAAAAATATTTCATCGCCTTTAGAGTACAATTTGAGATTTTTTATTTTCATACAATGCCTTATTTTTGAAGGTCTTATTTTTAATATGTATAGTTTATACATAAAATGTATTAAAATAATTCATTTCATATATCTTCAAAATGATTTCATCAATATATTATTTCACATAACAAAAGCATACCTATACGCAAAAGTGTAAGCAAGCATTTTTATCGTTTTAACACTTTATTAAAGTTTGTGTATCAGCCGCGTGTGCTTGTGTGCTTCTTGAAATCTTTTTGTGTAAAGGCTTTAGGTGCTTTACTAAGTGGTTTTTATTTAAGCAACGTGCTTTTCTAAACTCCCTTCTCATAGCTTTATTATATAAACGAGTAGTTTTATAGAATATTATTGCTACATACTTTTCATTCACATCTACAATCATCACAATAAAGCATAACTGACATTAACGTGACATTCAAACATTGAACTTACAAACAGCCGTTTTTAATCAATTGAATGCCTCATTTAATGGGATTCTAGGCCTTGATTTCTATGGATATAAAAGGACATCCTGAGATGGTAAATGACCCGACTTAATTAGTTTTATATCCGTTTACTCCGTGCATTGATTCAACGCCCTCAACGATTATGTTTGAGTACAATATTGGATTTGATTAACGATCAATTTGTTTTGTGTCACTTTTGGAAGAACATATCACATGCAATAAATACTAAAGGACTTAGGACAATACAAAAAGGGGTATGAATAAATATTGTTATTTTGAAATTTATTCTTTGTAGGATGAGAATTTTTTTTTTGGGATAATGCTTTAATTATGAAGTAGTAATTAGTCACTCTTTTCTTCATATATAGTTAATAAACATCTAATTTCTTCTCATTATTTAAGATTATATATATATATATATATATATATATATATATATATATATATTTTCTAATCATATTGAGCCTTTTAGTCTTTTAAAATAAAATATAAATAATATGATTATTCAGTTCATATCACCCTTTAGCAAAACCCTTTATGTAGAAACTGAAAGAACCAAAAATCATCCCTACATTATTTAATCGACTAATAATGATTTTGGTGTTTTACCTTTATGACATGATGGATTTAATACTAACTGTTTTAATCCATTTAAATACAAAAAGTTTTGAGAGAAATGTGTGAGACCTTTGAAGATTTAATATAACAAAATAACACCTCCTACAATCGTGCATTTCATAGTCGTTACTATGAGACAGTAAAGAAATGAATATAAAGGTTAAGAATATTTACCCTCTAGGACCTTTCATTTATTAGTATATACATTTAGTATATATTACTGACTTTAGTCTTTAAGTATATTTTTATATGTTTAAAAAAAATATATTTGATAAATAGGTTAGACTTCTTTTAGCGCATCAGGGATTGTCCCCTAAAATTGAACAGACTTGTTAATTATAAATATAACTTATTGCCTTTAAGATTTAAAATGATATATATAAGATAAAATGATTTCGTCTTCTTTTTGCATATTAATCGCATATTTTTAGAGACAAATGGTATATTGCCTTCATAGTTCATGAGATTAGCTTCCATCCCATCCATGATATCATGCATATAACTTCCCAGGCAAATTATTCTCCTTATCAAGATCCATGGCCCAAAAGTTCTCTTGTCATGGATGCATTAATTCATTTCTTCTCTTTTTGTGTGTCTCTCTCCTTCTATCTCTTTCTATCTTTTCTAACTATATCTCTTTTCTAATCCTCTAGTATTAAAAAATTGAGCATAGCTATCGTATGCCCCTAAAACACGTACTCAAAAAATCATTAGCGTAATTCGTTAAATTCGCCATGAGCACACAAATTCACTTGTCTCCATTTTCTCCACAATTCACGAAGTTGTTTATCTTTAAAGACTATCAAACACAACTGAAGACCCAGCGTGCTCAAACAGGAGTCAGCTGATAGATGTCTGTTGACAGGAGCAGTGTTGACAACCTAATTATAAGGTGAAAACTTCAAAAAATACATAATTATTTGCCAGCCTTCGTATTTTTTGTGTGGTTGTCAGTGTATTACCATATAAAAATTGTCCACAGACGCAAAATAACATTTTACGAACATGTACATTTGAGGTTTCGCTTTTAAAGCTAGCTATCATGTTTACAATACATATAACAACCAATGAGTAAGAATGCTAGGTCTAACAAACTCCACCACAAACATCATTTTTCAGCTAGAGCTCAAAAATATTTTTGTTACGATAAAGGCAAAGTGCGGATATATTGATCAGCAAGGGTCAAAAATATAAATCAACATTAGTTTTTTTCCTTAATTGTATGAAGTTTTTTTAATTCACTTATAAACAAAGAAGTAGTATATTCAAAGAATGAATCATATGGGTATAGCCAAGACATGGGTAAACTAAGGTCAGCGGACCGTATACGAGTGCGTGTTAGACAGTTGAATCCGTCCCGCCGAGCTTGCCCAGTAAATAAAATATTAATGCTTCATAAATCATTCATTACTTCTTGTACCTACAATACCTCGTTTCACCAATAGATGGCGCCTCACTCTTTATTGCTCTTTTGAATTTTCTCTTAAACTTTTTTTTGTTGAAAATAATGCTCTAAGGTTTATTGTCTCAAGTTATATTTGCTAAATTTAAGGATGCAGAATAATGCTATTTGAGCCTATTGTCCAAATTGTTAAAGTTGAGTGTATTTTTATATACATACAAAAATACACGAGAATTTAAAGTATGTACTTAAAAAACAAAAACTAATTTGGGTTCCTTGGGATCATACCTACATTCAATTATTTAAAAAAAACATTTTTATATTGGGGACATGAGAGGCGATTCCATGGCGAAAAAATAGTACATAAGTTTACAACATATTACTTTTAGATCTGTTGAGGAGACTCTTTACGTTATTCGTTTTCGTTCAAACTTTTTCAAGATAATCTTTATACAATAAAGTAAAATCCTAGGGGAGTCTGACTCTCAAATCCAAAAAAGTGATATAAATATCACCCTTGTTTCAACTAAATACATGGTTTACAATTTGAAACAACATCAACATTCTTGTTTTGGTATTGGTATTAATGCATAATGCTCTAAAAATACTGGAATTACAATTCAAAACCACATCATGATAAGACCTTTAATTGTTTATCTAAGTAAAGAAAATAAACATTTTCAATCGAGTTAACAACTTCAAATGCCTTCATTGTAAGACAATTAATTTC
The DNA here is from genome assembly GCA_013387185.1 of Caligus rogercresseyi. NCBI lineage: Eukaryota > Metazoa > Arthropoda > Copepoda > Siphonostomatoida > Caligidae > Caligus > Caligus rogercresseyi. The sequence goes on along the minus strand of CP045905.1, from coordinate 10,654,238 downwards.
TTATCTACATGAGGAAAAAAACATATCAAAATTACTGATGTGAAAAGAGTCATATTTTTGGCCTTTTTAACAAAGGCCTGTGACGTACCGTGCCTCACCTAGACCAATTGAAAAAATCATTCTTATAACCTATTTATACAAATCTCACATGATTGCCAATTTTTGCTTTGTTGTGTAACCTGTTAAGGAAAATGTGTTTTGATTTAACAATTCAAGAAAGACATTATTTTAGGGTATTATTAATACTTTATCAGAAAAAAGATTGTTTACATCACGTGTCGTGCATATAACAAGACTGTGTTGTAATATTTACAACTCAATATAGACAGACAGAGGCATAATTTATTTTTGCTTTTGAATAATGTATATTATATGCAGGATCAAATGAACATTCAAGGTATAGGAGATTTGGACCTGCGTAATCTGTTTTTGCACTGTCGTCCATAGATATTCAAGAAGCTCTGCTTCTGTAGCTATTTCGATCAGAGCTATTTTTTCCATGTTCACATCTATAAATAATTGTAAAATGTCCAATGACATCATTGATGATTCTTGTATTTGTCATTTGGAACGTTAGTTATGATTAGAGAGTGGAAAAAATGTAATGATTTTTGCCAAAAAATGTTTTTTTAATGTTACCCAAATTGAGCGAAATTTTTTATAAAATGTTGAAAAATTGTTAAAAATGTTAATTATGTAGGCTCCAAATTTGATTTCATGTGAATTTATTATTTCATAAGACAGTGACATACAATGATCTCGGCCAAATTTTTCTCGGTGAAGTTTTGGCGACGGTCGGATAAAACATTTTTCAACCTCAAAATGATATCTCCACATTTACCGAGGTAATAGGACAGTATTTTAGAATAGCTGGCCATTGAGCTCATCTCATCTGGAAGAGCAGCTCCAGGTTTGCCTAGCAGCACATCTCGTACCTGTCTCAATGCTGGCAGGGCAGGATTTTTATTTACAACGTAATCGAACTTAATTTCAAAAACCTCTCTGGCGTCACCTGGAATCTTGCGGTTCCTTTCCTCAACATCTTCAAAAATTTCGAGTCCATCTTCAAGTGTAATTTCTGTGGTCTCCAGGCTGGTAATTGAATCTTGCAAAAACGACAAATAACTTGCAATAAATGTTAAGTCAACTAAGATGCTTTTCATTTTAAGAATCCGCTGACTATTGGATATACATTTGACATCCTCAAGGTCAAACATATCCACGACTGCTTTGACTTGCTCGAAATTCTGACCATACCAAACAGCTGTGCGGATCCAGGTTCCCTATCTGGCAGAGCTGGGATTCGGTATCGCCGATTCAGTAGATTTTATTATATACCTACCTAATACCGAATAGCTATCGGTGGGGTAGATAAGAAAGAAAGATAAATTTATTTATGTATCTGCTCTGTGACTTCTTCATATGCATTTAGTTGTTGTTGTATGCTTTTATTACGGAGCTAATATAACTCTAGCCTTTCATGGCTACTAAATATATATATATATATCTTTATATACAAACTAATAATTATACAATAATAAATATTAATTAAAAAGAGCAATATTCATATATACCTATATACATATATATTTAATTTTAATAATTAAATTTAACTTAATCCTCTTCAAGGGACACCTTCATAGCCTTCCAAGCGGATATGACAGTCTGCTTCACTAAAATCTCATTTACAGATGGAAGATGTGACCTGTCGAGAAGGTCAACCACACGCAACCGATCTGCTCTTCGAACTCCCAGCAAGATGCGTGCGAGATCGTTGATGGCAAGTTGCGAATCTGAGCCTGCCTTTGTCATTGTAGGGTGGTAGGTATTTCAGCAGCGGACGAGAATTTTACACTTCTAGTCGCCCAATCAGACGTCTGAAGTTTCCCAATAACTATGCCTCTAGATATCTCGGCCAGCAGTGACCCTCGCGATACTCTGGTGCAGAGCCGGCGGATAATTCCGATTCTTTTCCTGACATTCAAAAAAAAAAATTCGTGGTGGGGCCCAAATGTCAGGTTCCTGCTAACAGTTACGGATAGAAGACTCTAAGGTCTCGTCCACACTTACACATAGACTCAGCTGCGTCAGTCGCGATAATTTTTGCCACAAGCTTGCTTCAAACTGAAGATCAATCATTCTGAGAGTATCATTGACGATCCTAGCCATGGTGTTTGAGTCAGAGGTGGGGACGAATGAGCATTCCACCACAAATAGAATGAAAGGAGTTTTTATCTAAACGCCCAATTAGATGCATAACTCTTCCTTTTTATTTGGGTAAAACGTTGATTGACCAAAAGCCTCATACTTATTGAAAAGGCGTCATAAATTTAGGCGTGCATTATTTCCCTCCAAAAATCAACAAAAGAATAGAATGAATTGAAAAATTATAAAATGATTCAAGAGGTGATTAAAATAAGTTCAACAATTTTTATAATTAGACAAAAAAGTGTTTATTTCAGGGATATTATGAAGAAAAATGTTTTTTTTTTCTTAATTTCCCCCCCCCAAAAAAAATCTTAAATTTCCAAAAATGTGTTTTTTCTTAAATTTCCAAAAAAAGTTTTTATATGGAAAAAATGGAAAAAATGTGAAAAAATATTTTTTATTTGATTCACATTTTTTTCCGCTCTCTAGTTATGATATGTGATGACCTCACTGAATAGATAGCAATATTAATTCTCATAGTCCACTCTTCTGTAGTATTTCTTGCACATTTACAATGAATCACTCACTATAATATGTTCATGTACAAAGCCTGAGGAGTGGAGTCAGAGGAGAAAACAATGTCGTCGTATCCTAATTTAGTATTAAATATAATAAAACCCTAATAACAACGACATATATATATACAACATATTGAAAAAACAGTTGCGAAATGAGAGAAAAGTTTCTTGATATCTGTAGGAAAAAACATAAACGATATTATAATTTTTTTTAATGAGAATATAGAGTGTACTTCACTTTACAATGATTCATTAAGCAAAAAACAAACCATAGATATTTGTTTAAAAAAAGTTAATTTTTAATTTAATTAAGTAAATATAAATATGTTCTAACTTCCAATACAACTTTTTTTAGTGGACTTGGGAGAATGGGAAGTGCATTTTGAAGAATAAATGTGGTCATTTCCTTTGCTTTTTGTATGAAAAGCTTATCAAACAAAGCTTTTATTGAAAGCTTTTATGAAGAAATAATGATAAACATTAGGTCATCAGAGGTCATTTTAGGTAGGGAATACTATAATCTGGAAATGGAACTCCCTCTATTGTCAAAGTTTTACGACCTTCATAAAAAAGAAAATGAAAAAGAGAGAGTTCCTAATACGAAGAACTCCCTCATTTTCCATTTTCCTTTTTTTACGGATGTAGTTAAAATTTGAAATAAAAAGGAGGGAGTTACTATTCCAGGTTATAGTATAGTATTATCTGTTTTAGGTCATGTAAAAATACTCATATCCTAAAGAGTTTCTAGGGTTGAACCTCCCTTCTCCAAACATAAAATTGACAGTGAGGTAATTGCCAGTCACAGTAAATATTAAAATATTTAAGTATTGCACAGAAACCAAAGCTGCTCTTGATATTTTTCACTCTGATGTGAAACGTTCCTGTAGTTGGCGGAGATTATTGATGATCCCATTGAGATCCCACTCAAAATGTTTTATATATGTAAACCATAAATTGGGCGTCCTCTCAAAAATGATGTCCAGAAGAAATTGCTCAGGAAAAAATTTACCCAAGATAAAAAATAATAATGGCTCAAATGCATTTGTATGCAAGTATTTGAGTGGAATACAACTAAGTGTTGTGCCAATAATATTTCCAACATACATTGAGTAAATAATGGCAAAAATTATCCCATTTTTGCAATTATAGTCAAATATACTCCTTGTTGTTGTCATTCTTCATGGGCCGTTTGTTTTTGGACCATTTTTTTCTAAGTCGTATTTTCCTCTGCCATTTTTCCCTAATATCCCGTCTTCAACGCCACCAAACCCCAACTCATGGTCGGGGCAACTTCAAGAATAAGGACATTGCGGGCGTTGTGATGCACCCATACGACGAAATTGAATTTCTTTGGGTCAATTTTGACACTGGCTTTCACACTGCACCCCAGAACACCTACGTCGCTAAGGTCTAACCGAAGTGGGGCGTACACATTTCGAGGCTGACTGTCTTACAGCAACTGGCCAATGGATTCATTATTGGCAAGGTCTTATAAGCTGCTGTGATTCTGACCAGATCTAGGCTTGATGAAAAGTGAAAGGGGCCAATAAGGTCGTCATAAATGATGCCACCAGAAGAAAAGTTGAATGTCGTAGACATCTACATCGGAGATCTTCTTGAGAAAGCAGGCCTTCCCTCCCACAAGGCAGTGGCCCTGGAGCCCTGGAAACACTCTCACTCCAACGGTGACGGGGGATACCTATAGTACCAAAAGCCCCGATAGGCGACTTCATCTTCTCGATCTCGAAGAGACCGATGAGATCAACCGATGCAGTGTCATATCCACATAGCGACAGTCGCATTTGCAATCACAGTGTGAAACATGTTTGAGGCTCAAAGGTCGCCCAAGGCATACATGCTGCAAGGACCACAGCTAAAATAATTGACCTCAGTGTTTTATATTAATTTTAGGACTGATGATACAACTACATCCATGGACAGCGATAGAGCTATTTTCACAGGAACAAATTTTACACGGTTTAAAACGCACGCCTTATATAAACATGAGGGGGGGAGAGAGAGTCAAGAGTGACGTCACCATCAACAATCGTCAAATAATAGAGCCTCCACTGATCATAGTTAGGAATCTTTTTTTTGGGGTGTCATGAAAGCATATGATCAGCTTACGATGACGTAGTACAAATTACTTTGTTTATATTGGACACAAAAATACAGATGAAGGGAATAAGCTCTCTATATCTTTTATTTCTATGACAAAAACGTATTCCTCTGAAGAATCCAATAAGCTCTTTATGTCTTTATATCTCTATGGTCTGATATTAAGACTTTGACTGTTAAATTTTATTAAAGAAAAAATAATTATGTATATTGTTTGATTAAGTACAGTAAAAAGGGAGGGAAAATATTTTAAAAAAATTTTCCTTGTCAAAAGTGGTATAAATATTTTTTTGTATTTTGTAATAATTAGATAAGTATGACATATTAAAGTACGTGATAATGTTTTATTGTCTTTTTTTCTTTAGGTAAGATTACATGCTTCTGGAAATACAAGTTATGTTTAAAAAAAGTAATGACATCAATCGATAAAAGTGACGCCTATAACTTCATGGATTGTAAGAAATTAGTAAAAGAGACCATATATCCATAGTAAAAACTCTTTCAAGTCATGTTAAAGTAAAATTTTATTAGCTTAATCATTTTAACGACATATCTTAGAAAATAAATAAAAATTAATTAGCACTTTTAATACTAATTTTTGATAAGTTTGGTGACCAGTTACAATTATTGCGAGTTTGAAATGAGAAACATAAGATTTATTAATAATGGTAAACTAAAGTATTATCATTATTTTATATGATTACATTCAAATTTTAAACTGGTCAATTGTCACAAAAAAAACATAGTTAACTTCATAAGTGGACTTCATGGAATAAAAAAATATTAGTAATGGAAGTAAAATGAGGGGGGTAAGTCTGGGGGGAGGGGTAGTCCTGTTAGGTTTGATGATCAAAGCTCCTTCACCGAGATTTTATTATCTTTATGTCCTTTGGACTGTTAGATTCATCAGGACATCATGATACTTATTTCATAGAAATACAGGACTGAGGCGTTCAATAGCAAACTCCAAAAAAGAGAAAAAGTCTTCAATATGGAGGAGGTTATGAAAGACGGAATTCCAATCACGAAGATGAGGGGTAGGCTCCATTCACGAAGAGAAGGGACGGGGAGCTCTCTAACGAAGAGAGGGAAGGAAGTCCTTTGACTGACGAAGACCGACGATGGGTAGGACTCCACTCACGAAGATGAGGGGTAGGGCTCCATTCATGAATACGAGTGGCAGGACTCCATTAACGAAGAGGAGGGACGGGGAACCCTATGCCGAAGACGAAGGAAGGAACTCCTTGGACGAAGACGAGGGATGGGAAGCTCTCTAACGAAGTCCGACGAGGGGTAGGACTCCATTCATGAAGAGGAGGGACGGGAGATCTCTAACGAAACGAGGGATGGAAGTCTCTAACGAAGCCCGACGAGGGGTAGGACTCCATTCACGAAGAGGAGGGACGGGGAGCTCTCTAATGAAGACGAGGGATAAGAAGCTCTCTAACGAAGTCCGACGAGAAGTAGGCTCCATTCACGAAGAGGAGGGACGGGGAGCTCTCTAACGAAGATGAGGGAAGGAAGTCCTTTGACTGACGAAGACCGACGATGGGCAGGACTCCACTCACGAAGTCGAACGTGAGGGGAATGTGTCTCTTAATGGGAGGGAGGGAGGAGACTCGTTTCTTGGTGTCCAAGCATTTATACCGGAGTCCCCGGAAGATAGAAGGAGGGATGGAGGAAGGAAGGGATCGAGGGATCTCCAACAAGTTTGAAGTCTAGGCCAGAATGCTTTCATGACACCCAAAAAAAAAGATTCCCAACTATGATCAGTGGAGGCTCTATTATTTGACGATTGTTGATGGTGACGTCACTCTTGACTCTCTCTCCCCCCCTCATGTTTATATAAGGCGTGCGTTTTAACCGTGTAAAATTTGTTCCTGTGAAAATAGCTCTATCGCTGTCCATGGATGTAGTTGTATCATCAGTCCTAATTTTTATTTAATTATTTAAAGCTTGGTTATACATTTAACTAATATTTGTTATTAAATAATATTCGATAACACATAAAAGAAGATTCTGATATTTTTTTTAAAAGGACTTATTCGTTAACAGAAATAAATTAGAGTGGGCAACAGTTTCTGATTAAAAATTAAAATTAGCGGCTTAACAGCTAATTTAATAATATTTTATAGAACACAAACATTAAAAATTGCCTCTATGATACATCAATTCTATGCGCCAACGAAGTACTAATAAGGTTTAAACTTATTTGCCATAATTTTTCCACCTTGATATATATACAAGTTATCAAATAAATTTTTTGCAACATTATTTATTATGTCTGTTTTTTAATTACAATATTGTTTCCTAAATGTTTTTTAATAATAAATTTTTGTATATTGTGATTTTGATTAGAGATTTAGTTTTAAACTATAATGTTTATATACATATTTATAGTAATATCTCTATAGCAATAAAGTCTCTTATTAAAAAAGTTTTAAACACGTATATTTATTTGTATACCAGAAATCTGAATGTATTTCAACAATCAGATATGTAATAACATTTTTTTACCGCTGATAATACCGAAATATATATTTATCCTGAAAAAAAATATTCCATGTTATTATTGTAGCTTTGTTATTAGGACTACGGGATATCTATCTCTGTCGAGGTTGTTATATTAAGCCACGAAATGATCGTTCTCTACTTATCTTAATTGGGTAGCTTTATAATTTAAGTTGTTCACTTTTTTTGTCAATATATATATCCAACAATTTGGTATTTGTATCTGGATATTATTAAAATATATAATTACAAATAAGGCACTCTTCATCCAAATGCATTATTGACTTATAAAATATATAGTAAAGTTTATGGAACCTTGGTTAAACCTGTTTATAGTAGTAAATTGAAGGAAAAAAAGAATAATTCATCAAAAAGCAAAAAAAAAAAGGGAGGAAGGAAGTTTTGGACATCGAAAAAATTATATTCACGACTGACCAAATATATATAAAGATATACTTTTTATTATTTATATCATTAGGGGAAAATACAGCTTTAATTATAAATATTGATAATTTTATACGTTTAAATATACTAAGTGTGTCGAAATATAGTTTTAATGTCCTTAGTTATTTTCTACCGAATTATAGTCTACCTCATTATTGGAGAAAAAAGTTGGTGATGCTATAAAAAGATAAATAAATGTGATTTAAAGTCAAACATTCTTGAGGCAGCGAGAAGTTACATGCCTTTGACCTCAAGATCCCCTCTATCATTATTAAAAAGTGGAGTTGGACGACCAACAAAGTTCGATACATTCGTATTCACTCGTTTATAAGAAGAGTAGAATTTACTTTAAAATTAAATTAAAGGATTTAAAAAAATGTTGATATGTTTTACTCTTGCACGTTATTTGATTAGAATGGTATTTAGTATTGGTTCATATGTGGTGACAGACATTTAAACCAAGATGATGTTCTAAGTACTTTATTCATTAAGATAATTTTATACATTTTTTATGAAGGGATTCAGCATAGGGATGCTCACATTTTATGTTGATAACTTTATAGAATGACGCCATTTTAGTTATTGTTTCTTTGACAGCTGTACACATAAATATTATTAGTTTAATCATAAAGTAGTACAAATTCGAGCAACGCTTGCAAATTTTTAAAATTATACTTATGTCCGAACTTAAAGAGCGTTAAACATATTAATGGTCAGCGTAATCGGTCTGCAAAATCAGGTATTAAAGGTTGGTTGATTTTTTAAATCCATGCACGTTACATAATGTTCCTGTGCCAATGAGACAAAAAAATACACAAAGTGTTTAAAAAAATAGTTCAAAATAACCCATATTTGTCTCTTACTTCAATCGTTGGACATCTCTGCTATGTACATCGTTGTGGCGAATTTTGCAAAAAGATCATGGCCTACACTTGTATAAGATGACACAGGAACTGAAGCCGCTTGATCAGTTCAAACGTTCAGTATTCGAAAGTTGTTTGAAGTAAAATTGTAAAATGATATTGATTTTCACCGTATATTCATCGTCAGGGGTGAGGCATATTTTTAATACCTCAAATTTTATGCATTATTTAACTTGAATGTGTTTTAACTGCATATAAAGAAATCGTGAATATTTCAAACACTTTCCTTTTATTTACCATTATTATGCATTATTAAAGAACTGTGGAATAAAAATCCAGCAAAAATTGGACCAATTAAAAAAATCAAAGTAAATAAATGATTGGATCATTAATATCTTTTGAAGCTCGGTATATGACAGACGTCTCAGGATATTATACTAAAATGAATATAGACAATGTATATTCATTTTTTTTTAAATCTTAGATGATATATTAATCATTTTGGTCCGTTGTGTCTCTTAAACTATTATCAATTCTTAAAGCAAATATCGTGAAACTTTTTCTATTTGAAAATGTAGAATTATTGAATTCAACAATGGCATCTAAAAATTAAACTTTTTTTGAAAGTTAATTACACAATAGATCAATCAATGAATTTCTATGGAAGTTTTTTTCATTTTCTTTATTCAAAACATGAACACTGACTAAATGAACGAATGTCAAATACAGCGTGCTAAAAATACGGGCTGTATTTATGAATAAGTCAGTTTTTAACACAGGAAAATATAATCCTTTCTCTAATCTACTTTAATCTTTAACATTTTCCCTTCATTTATTTCCGTGAATCGGTTTGAACGATCTTTTACTTCTAAAAGGATGCCGCACTTAATTTAGCGTCGATGCTTGTCCTGTAGACTTGTTCCAAGCCTGTCCTTGGACTATGTTTGACAGGCCGCGGCCAATTCTCTGGACAAATCAGAGATTTTCTTTGTCCTGGCCACCAACAACTGCCAGTGCCTGAGGTGAGGGAAATCACAAACAAACCTTTCTTTGACCGTATAGGATAGTGATTACTTCGATACATGTGAAGTTTTTGTAAAAGAAACAGTTAACGCGCGCTTTGGATAAGGATGGAAGGTGCTTCAACATCTTTGTTAAGGAGCTAAAAACTGTCATTTTCGATGACCCACAGATCCAGCAGCTCATCAAGATTACGAGGTTCCAAAACTCCATGAACCTACTAGAGTACGTCACATGGAAATCGTTTGTGCGGGTGATAAACTATTTCCTGAGGAACACTAAGGCAGTAAACCATGAAAGAGGTATTTAAAACTCAGTTTTATGACTATAAAGCTGAACTTCCTATTATCACACATGGAGAAGTTTTTGGATTTTTTAGGCGATAAGTGACGAACAGTGAGAAAAGTTCCATCAGGACATGCATCAAATGGAGGAGATGTACCAGGGTGGTTGGACGCAGTCATGCAGGCAGATAACTGATGACCGCTGAAGAGAGATAACCAAACAGCTTTTCCCGCACATGGGTGATGAATAAATTCCGATTTATTTTATGAACTCGGTAATTTTGGTCTGCTACATTTACTTTAAAGTATTATTTGCTTAAAGGGAGTACGAAAACTGTGTGCGTTACAGCGTGTTCAACTCTCAATGTAGGGGGCGCAGGTTCTAATACCGAGATGGGATAGCCATTTTTGGTCTACCTTATTGAGAAGATCCTAGGTTCGATATACTAATTTTAATCTTACAATGCTTATTTCTATCCTGTCGAATGGAATTCTATCGCATCTTATAGGAAAAAAGTTGCACGGTAATTCCTTCGTGAGTAATTTAGCGTGCACTCTTTCATTGCAAGCCTTTTTCATTGCACGCGTTTTCTTCGTTCTCTTTTTCTTTGCAGGGTAATATTAGCGTTCGTACTTTCATGAGTAATTCATCGAAAGTAATTTTTGCGTCAGAGTAATTTCTTCGCAGAGTAATTTCTTCGCAGTAATTTCTTCGCAAGGAATCTGGCAAGCATTCTTTGCATGTAATTTCTTTCGTGGATCATTTCTTCGCAACTTTCATTTTTTGGAAGGACTTAGTCGGCACTGTGTTTCTATATATATATATATTAATTGTTTTTTGTATGTCATAATGCAATGCTTATCGTTCTGGTTTTAAACAATTTTAGCCGATGCATTCGGCATATCAAGGGGTCCTATATGGATTCATTTTTTTTGCATACCTAGAAGCTGAGTAATGAAATGATTGTTATCCCTATCAAGTATTGTTTTTCGTTACCAGAATCATTTCGACGATTTTTGACAGAAGAGTTTTGTATTGCAATTTGAGTAGTACGAAAAAAACAATCAGTCGCATATTATTGATATCTATTCACTTAAACGATTTTAAAGTTTAGAAACAGAAGTTTATTAGTAACTGCCCAGTATTAACAGAGACTTAACAGTCCTCCTTGAAGACCACTTTAAGATCAAAACTTCTGAGGAAGATTTTCTGGCGTTCACAAGAAATGCCAAATGTGATGCCGTCATAACCAAAGTACATAACATATTATAAGAAGAATGCGACAGTTAAAAACAAAGACCTTTCTTTTACTATATCAATTACTTCTTTACATAAAAAAACTTTATTACAGATATAATTTTATTTAGATGCTTTTAGTGCCTTTATTAAAATGGTTGTGTCCATAATATATTTGAATATTATCATTTATTTGTTTCGTTTAAATCAGAGCCCCTATAAGTAGAGTTATGTCGTAAGACCTGTCCTGTGTAGCAACTGACTCTCAGTCAGGCTCAAGAAATTCATAATTTCTCAAGGGAGTTTTTAAATAAACATATTTTGAGATATTCTTTCTAAGTATAATAACAATATAAATTTGAAGACCTATTTAAATAAAACACAACCATGCCTGCTTCTATTGCTGTAGATTGTACAAATCGCTCAGGGAATTTCTCTCTTTTCAGTTCCCATGGATCCTCGTTGGACGAAATGAATGGTAAAAAAGATGACAAGGGTTCCTTTGAAATCCTCAATACACTCCCGCTTATGTTCAAAGCATTTTGAACATAATCAACTAATGGATATTTTATTTATTTAATATTTTGTTCGGATAAGTTTATTAAGGAGTTTACAAAAGTTGAAGGAATATTTAAACCATATGTAAAATAATTAGTAAAAATGAAACAAATAGGATCTTCAATAACAGAAATGGCAGTTCAACTAATTAGATCATCATTAGATAATATACCACAATGTGTTGAATTATTATAGTCTTTTATATCAAGTATATAAAAATTCGTTTGCTCATACATTTACGAACACAGACGACTATAGTAAAAAATAGGACGAAAAAACCTCCAATGTATTTGGAAGTAAAAGTATATGTATGAGAAAATTATGTAAATCTTATCAATTTCATGTATACATAAAAATATGGAGTTATATGCATAAGGGACACTTTTTTATTTACTGAAACAATACCCTCAATAAATGAAGGTTTTATGAACACATGTTTTTTTCATTGATTCCGATTTATTTATGCTAAGAATAACATAAGAATCATTATTTTCATTCCATGCGTTGTTTTGAAGCCCGTGCTATTTCACCAGGTGGCGCTCCATCTATTGTCGTAACTCTTCTTATAGGGCTTCTGGTTTAAAAAATGGATAATTATTGATCATTAATTTGCACAAACCTTTTTGTATATCTTTGGTTTGATTTGTCGAAATATATGTCCAAGGGCCAAGAAATAAAAATATTCTAAAAAAGCTGAGTATCGCTCAAGTCGATTTAAAAATGGATCTGATGGATTATGAAATTTGTGTTAGCTTTGTGCAATAGAATTGAAGCAATTAAAAAGAAACTGTTCAAACACATTTTTGCAGGACTTAAATAGTTTTTAGTAAATTCCAACCACACACCAAAAATACAACAGTATACACTCTGCGTCCGCCATTAAGGCAATAATACATGAGGGTAAAAGATAACGAAATCCCAAGACGTATTAGACTTCTTTTATACAAAATTTCAGGACATTTTTCGCCATGATAGGACTAAGTTCGCCAAGAAGAAATTTGTAACCCGATCAGAAATCTTCACCACTGAAAAAGTTACATCTTACATCGAAAAGAAGTTAAACGTGCAGAAGGCGTCAGGGGTGGACGGAATCATTGGAGAAGTCTTCTCGCATCTTCCTAATGAAGTAGCTCCCTTTCTGGTTCGAATAGGAGAGTCAATGGAAATCAGAGGCAAGCTTCCTAAGTCTTTCACAAAAGGAAGAATTGTCCTCATTCCAAAAAAAGGGAATGGGATGAATTTTAACCATTGGAGACCGATCACTGTTCTCAACCAGTCCTATCGAATTTTGTCTGGAGTTTTGTCTCAGGAAATGGAGCCAATACTCAACAAGAAGATTGGTATCCCTCAAAAAGGATTTTTTAAAATAGAAAAATATCTGATGTATCACGTAATATTCATACAGCCATTGAATCTGTGAAAGAAAGAAAAAAGTTTGGGGCGGTGATTGGGATAGATTTAAAAAAAGCATTCGACTCTATTTTACATTGTCAAATTTTAAGGGCTGTTAAAAAACTCCTCCCTCGCCGTTTTTTTAATCCAGTTCGTGCTCTTCTTTTTAATGGATCCTCGATAATCACATTGGGTGGTCTGGAAAGTAAGTCTATATTGCTTGAAAGAAGCTGTAGACAGGGTTGCCCTTCAGCCCCTCTTTTATTCATCGCTGCTGTGGAAGAACTTGTGACTCAACTGTCACGTAAATACAGTGGATTCGGTGTTCAATTTCCTGGTTACCGACATCTGATCGATCTCTACGCAGACGACATTACATTGACAGTAGAAGCAAATTCAGAAGCGCAGCTAAAAAAGAGAATCGAAATCCTTTTGTCTTCTTTCGAAAAATTCAAGGAGAGGTCGGGTTTGGAATTAAATCGATCCAAGACTTTTATTTTACCGATAGGGGAATGGGTTACAAAGAAGGGCTTTGCGTAGGCCATTGCTCCGTCAAAAATAAAGTTTCTATACTTGGTCTTCACTGGGGCCTGAGGGGCTACATAGGAGCAACTGGGACGTTATGTCTTCGACGATTGGTAGTCGAGTTTCTTTGTGGAGGAATTATGGCCTCCAAAAAAGAATAGACTTATATAATCTCCACATAATTCCTCTAGTTTTATATAAGGCCACTGCATCTCCCGAGATTGCTGAAAGAGCCATGAATGAAGAAGAAGTCTGGTTGTCGAAACTTTTTCACAAAAACTACCTTCCCGCTATTAGGAGACCTAAGGAGTTGATTGGGGGAGGATTGGCTCTTCTATCTCGTATAGTTCCCAAAATCTATATAAAGATTTTTATAGATATTCTGAAGAACCCGATCAGGAATGGAGGAGGACTGTCACGTACAATAGTCTATGTATGAGATTAATGTTCGGAACTGATCTCACAAACGACTCCACGCAACGTATTTCCTCAAGTTGGGCGGCAGCTCAGAGAATAATTTGGAAGTGTGAGCCCAAATTTCTCAGTGATTCAACAGTGGACATCATTCGGAAAAATCACTCGAGACCCTATTTCTTCAAAAATTTGGGAGATTCCGCAGTTTTGGAGGAAAAAGCTCTAAATAACAATGTTTTATCCATACACTCCAGTCTCTTAATATATCCATTTAATGATGGAAGGTTTAAATTCCCTCTAAGAAAGGCTGCTGTTGTTCATATAATGCCACGGCCGTGGCACCTCAAAATGGCATTTCCTAATTTGAGCTACGAAACTAAGGGGTTGACTGATTTCTTTCTCAGTTTATTAAAGCTCCCTGAAACATGGAGGCATAGAATAAATCAGTCCTTAGTTGGAATCCACGACGGGAGGACATTCACAAGCCAACTACAAATTTCTTCTAACTGCATAATCTTTTCGGAGCATTGCAAGGATTGTGGGAGACTTTATAGTGACACCTTACATGCCTTCGTGGATTGTCAGGCTGTGTCTATATTGAAGAAATTCGTTTCCTTAAACGTCAGAGGTCTTGATAGTTGTGGGGAGGGAATTATAAAGGCAGTTGTGCTGTTTGGGCTTCAAAAAAGAAAAGGTCGTCGTTCCGACAACTCTAAGGCCGTGGACTTTGCTTTGTTAAACGCTAAAGCACGGATTGCCAGCTCTTTAACGAAGCGAGAGTTTGTGAAACCAACAGACCTACGAGCAATTTTGCTATCAGCTGCAGCCAGATACACTGCTTTTTCCCTGAAAATTCCGTCTCTTCGCAACGACTCGTGGACTTTGCTTCAGAGGAGGTACGATACTTCCCATCAAGTTCCCTATCTCATTTAAAGATTTTAAGCCGTATTTTGAAATATTCAAAGTGATTTATTATTTAAAATATTGGAGAAACGTTTTTTCAAAGTATGTATTGTGCCTTTATATGTTTGATTAATTTGTATTATATTTTTTAGCTGTTGTCGTTCTTCTCCAAAGTATTAATTTTAGACTACAATGTCTATTTATGTTTTTTAACGCAATTACTCTGGAATTTTAAGAACTGAAATACACTGAAAAAAAAAATACAA
>CP045905.1:10613240-10638877 GCA_013387185.1 Caligus rogercresseyi | reverse complement strand
TTTTCGTTTTTCATTGTAACAGTCCCAATTACCGGCAAAGCCCTGTATATATATAAACATACAAAAAACCTTAATATAAAATACAGTTATGAACCAATTGATAACAAATAATGAAAGTTGATTTATTTTTCCCCTTTTGGCTTATGAATATATCCAACAAATGCAGGGGGAATCAATTCAATAGAGCTTTCTAATGTGTCAAGACCATTCTAATATTTTTGTATATACAATCTCCACCCCTTGTCTAATTGAATGACTAATTTATTTTCAATGAATTGCTGAATGGGTCTCTAATGGGTTTGACATCTACATTTGATTATATTCTCTAAAACTCTTGAAAAACAATGCGAAGCTGAATAAGTTGTTACTAGAAATCATTGTTTTTTTTCTTTCTTGTATTCATTTGTGTATGACATCGAACCAATTAAAAGACATTAAAAGTTGGGAAAACCTATGTTTATAGGTTCGTTAAAAATAAGTCTGTATTAATTAGAAAATAAAATTAGTATTCATCATATTTTCCTTTGTGATAATTATTTCCAAAGCATTTCTTGAAACTAACGTCGCTCAGAAATATACCTATATTTACCATTATTATTGCCCCAAGGATTAAGAGACCCAACATAAAATCGAGAAAACTCTTTTTTTTCCTCATGTTCGTTAAATAAAAAATAATATTTTTTTTGTCTATATGGTTCGATAGAATTGCATCCGACAGGATATGACATAAGCATTATAGCATTCAAATTAGTCACTCGAACCTAATCTTATCATGAAGTAGACCAAAATGACCATCCCCTCTCGAGGGATTCGAACAATGCGCCCCAACATTGAGAGTTGAACACGCCGTAACGAACACAACTATCGCGCTCTCTGATGGGATTTTTGGGAGTGGATGAGTTTTAATCATGCATATTCGGTAGGTATTCATCATTAGTGAATGAACTAAAGGCTGCAATTGCATCCAACAGGATATAAATAAGCATACTAGCATGTAAATTAGTCACTCGAACCTAGAATCTCTTATCAATGAGGTAGACCAAAAATGACCATCCCCTCTCGAGATTATTCGAACCTGCGCCCCCAACATTGATAGTTGAACACGCCTTAACACGTACACGGCTGTTGCGCTTGAAAATAATCATTTTCAATAGCATTTCTTTGAAACTAACTCGTTAAAGACTCGTTCTCTGGTGTCCAAGGCATTTATCCCGGAGTCCCGGAAGATAGAAGGAGGGATGGAGGAAGGAAGGGATCGAGGGATCTCCAACAAGTTTGAAGTCTAGGCCAGAATGCTTTCATGACACCCAAAAAATAGATTCCCAACTATGATCAGTGGAGGCTCTATTATTTGACGATTGTTGATGGTGACGTCACTCTTGACTCTCTCTCCCCCCCCCCCCCCCCTCATGCTTATGAATGTGTATATAAGGCGTGCGTTTTAAGCCGTGTAAAGTTGGTTCCTGTGAAAATAGCTCTATCGCTGTCCATGAGCACAGTTGTATCATCAGTCCAAATATTTTTAAATTGAAAAAGAAATTTGTAGTAATATATACAAAATATGTTCACGGAAATTTACTTCCATCTCAACTTTTGTTTGAAATTATTTTGTAAATGATTGATAGGAAATGAAACGAATGAAACTTTGAAGCTTTGATTAGAAATTATACTTAAAACACAGAAGATTTGAGGACAGCTATAATCTTATCTTTTGAAACACCATTATCGGCTATGATTTGATTATTTTGACTGATGGCCTACATATATGAATATATATAACTAAAATATTGAGATCAATAATATTTTCTCTTTGCTTTTGATTGAGGGAACCCGACAACCATCTAAATGCATAGATGGCTTAAACATAACATTATAAACGTTGATTGGAATGACGTTGATATATTTGTGCCTTTTTGCATAACAAAAAACAACATATTATAAAATACTTAATTATTAATTATATTTTATCAAATCCATAAAGAGGTATTATAGGAAAAACGGAATACTTTTAACTGCCTCTAAGACTCATCAAAATGCTTATTATTACTTCGTTGCTAAGAGAGCAGAGCGATAATCTTTTTTAATAATCCTCCTTTTAAAACTTAATTTTTGCAAACAACTAACAAAGTAATTATCTATTCTATTAAATAATTTAACTTCTTGTAAAGTAAGCTTTTATTAAGAGTTACAAATTTGCATGTCATTCATATAATAATAAAAAGTCTGGCAAACTTTTCATTTTTCTAATCTATTACAACTTTAAATATACAAGAATAAAAGAGTTTTATGGAACACTTTTGTATTCAACTTTTAGTTGGAATACTTTAAAGCATAGAATAAAATAAATACAACTTTGATAGTTTGCAGTGAGTTTTTCGGGCACAATCAATTCGTATCATCTCTTTATTTAATAAAAGCTGCCATCAATTGGATTTTTAAATATTGGATGAGGTTTTATTGTTTTACGTTTCATTTTTGTACATTTCAACTTGAGTTTATAATTGATATAGTTAAAAATCTGTGGTAGGTAGGATGTACTATAAATCGTATCATTTCAGTTTCTTTTATATAGTTACATGTAAAGGCGGACTGCATTGAATATTATGTAATTGGTTTAGTCAAAACAATGTCACTTTCAAAGAGAAAAATGGACTAGTTAAAAAATATAAAAACGGATTAGCATAGTGAAATGGATTAATTTTTGTTTCAAAATAAGAAGTTTCGATGGTGCGTTTTATATCAGTGCGTTAGCGTGTTTAATTTTCCGTTTTGAGTGCACAGGTTCCCCTGTCTGAGAAGGGAAAGCCATAGTTTATTACCGCAATGAAGATATATGGTTCAATTGAGCTTTTATAATGATAAAATGCTTATTTTATATCCTCACGGACGATATGGGCATCTTAAAAGATTTTCCATCCTTCTCACCACAATATGCAAATTGCTCAGAATAATCACTAAACAGTTCAAGAAGATTTGAATGAAAATTGAATATGTTTTTGATCATTGATACTATATGGAATTTTATCTTTAATCTTTGATATTTAAACATGTATGGCTATTTTTTTTTTAAATATTCAATATATATTTCAATACAATTTTTCAAATACATCCAATTACAATGACTTGTGATATGTTAAAAAAGGTATAATACAAATGAGGGTGGGTATTAAAAGATTGATAGGGAAACAGGTAAATTCATTATTAAAAGATAACAATAATAAAACCAAAGCCTGCAAAGCTGTATCAACTCTTAAAAATAATTATTTATGTGACATCGTGTTTTGTATATACTTTTTAAAGAAAACCGCCTTGTTTGTTGACTATGTTGTTGCAGATCTAAGAGTTTCTATGCTTTGGACCACGTATTTTCGTATCCCTGCTGGAATGCATCTTCCGTTGACCCTGCATGCGTAGAGGAGCCCTTGCACCGAGGAGATTATATGCTCTATATGGAAGGCCTTCCCATATCGAGGTGAGGTAGAAATTAGCCAATCAGACGGTTCCAGTGTTGTTCCATAAGCTCTTACTATTTCTTCTTCCACGGCACGGATAACTGGGAGGATTTTCTGACAAAAGTAAAAGAAGTGAAAGGATGTCTCCTTCACTTCTTTACACCAATGACAGACCTGATCTTCTGGGTTCGCCCTGGATTTACTCAAGAAGAGCGAGGAAGTGGCTAGCCGGTACCTCAGCCATTTTTGTCTTGAGTCGGTGTATGTATTTCGCATAATAATTATTGGATCTAAAAATGACATTTCTTTTTCACATCCTAGGTTTTCTCTTCGTCTTTTTACTATCGCAGATGGGCCTGGACTTCGCGTGTCTATAAGGGATCTCCGAATGGCTTGGTTTGTTAGAGCACCAATAGCTATATAAAATGGAATGGGCGGACCTACAATGTTTATTCCAAACGATAAAGGTTTGCAATATCTCTTAACTCGTAAGAATAGGATATAGTTTTTAAGAACCTTTTCATCTTGAATGAATTGACCTATTGAAGTCGCTTGACATTCTTCTAAAAATTCCGAGGCACTATCAAAACGACTGTTTTTATTTAATGGCTCATTTACGCCAAGGAGAGGAAGGATCTTATCCATGACTGATTCCCATGACCTACTCATTTTCTTCCAATGAGAGCCACACCGCTTAAGAGTTTTTAAAAGCTCTGAGGGGCCCATAAAAATTCTGTCGCAAAAGTGCCGTCCTATAACATCATGGAATTTGTTTTTGATTCTCTCTGCCCAAAAATCATTGCTTAAAAGAAATCGCCTCAACCATGATAAATTCAATGACTTCCACATTAATTCGATACTTAGGGATCCAAGACCCCAAGAGCAGACACTTGAGTTGAGTCTCTTTCTCGAAATATATGGTCTAGAGCTTCCCCATATGAGGCTATCCCTAAGTTTATATATTTCTTCGCAAAAGTTTCCTGAGAATGGGATGTGCTTTAATATATGGAAAATTTCTGGGAAGATGTTGCGGTTCCAAGCAGTAAGTTTCTCGTATCGCGAAAGGGGAGTGTTTCTATAAAATAAGACTTTTTTCCTCAGTGACTCCAAGATTTTGTTTTTATTTATTTTATCGGATTCATTCGCTGAAGTAGAAACACTCACTCCAAGCAAATCTGTTGAGTTAACATAGGCCAAGTCATTTGATATTTCTCTTAACGAGTCTTCACAATTTGTAATGATTTGACTTTTCTTTGTATTTATAATCAGTCCAGAACGATATTTAAAATCCTCAATGATGTCAAGAGCTTTTTTTAATGAACTTTTAATTTACTTACAGAACCGGACATACAGAGTGTAAGATCGTCGGCGAACATAGAGGATTTGAGAGTCGTACTGCCCGTGGTTATGCCCTGAATTTCCCCATCTGAAGACAAGCGTTCCAAGAGTCCGTTGACGGCAATGATGAAGAGAGTCGGCGATAAAAGGTCCCCTTGTCTCGCTCCTCTATGGAGATGAAACGTTTCCTGCCCTCCCGGAAGTTGGATTCTTGAGGAAGCATTACGGAGTATGGACGATATCATTTTAACGAAGTTGTCGGAGAAGCCATATCCATAGAGTTGCTCTAATATAAACTTGTGTGAAAGTGTATCGAAGGCCTTTTCGAAAACTACCATCAGTGTTGCATAATTTACACGATGGGCCATGCAGTGATCAATGGCATCCTGAATGGACCTAGGACAGTCTTCGATGTGACGTCCATGCATAAAGCCCTTTTGGTTAGGGGATATAATCTTAGGAAGGAATCTCTTTATTCTCTGGTTCATTATTCCAGTAAGTATTTTCAATGAAGTATTCAAAAGAGAGATTGGTCGGTAATCTTTCATGTCTTCACCCTTTTTTCTTTTTTTAAGGACTAGAGCTACAAGTCCAGAGCTTATGAAATCCGGAACAAATCCTCTTTTAAAGACATCGGAATAAACTCTCTCAAGGATCGGCGTCAAGGAATCAGCGAAACATTGATAGAATTCAAAAGGCAATCCGGACGGACCAGGAGTTTTAAATTTCTTTTTATAGCCTTTGATGAAAGTATAAATTTCATTTTGTGTGATGGGAGAGTCGTATTGTATTTCTTTGCCCATAAATTCCTCCGAAAGAGAACCATTGTTATTTTCATAAGTCAGTAGCGGTTTCCATTTTTTAACATCCTTGGTGAGTCTCCAGGAATAACAAAACTCACATACGTATTTTTCTGAACAACTGTTGCAGTTATATAATTTAGAATAAAAACTCCGGGCCTCCTTTAAAATTACGCGTTGATCATTTGTTATTTCTCCAGAAGGAAGTTTTAGCTGGGTTAGTTTTTTTCTACTATCAGACCTTTCAAGGTGCTTGAAAGAACTTGTATGGCTATTTACTTGTTATAAGAATTTGTGGTCTTTAAAGGAAAATAGTTTTTAAACTAGAGTGTTTATTTATGTCTTGATGAAACACAATTTTTCTTTTTATTATCTGCTATTTATATATAATTATGCGTTGTATATATTCAAAATAGAATAAGACCTTGCTGATAATGAAAAAAGAAATCACGATACAATATACATCATAATTTATTCACCAATTTGGTTCTGTTTATTGTTCTATTTATTTTTGCCTTTAACCATATGTTTTATGACTTGAATTGTTTTCATTATAGGTAGCGTTGATTTAAATACAAATATGTTTTTACTACTTTACTACTAATGCATATTCCTCTTGGTATATTATCTGTATTTTCTATTTTTGGCTTTATATCTTACTTTGAAACAAATGATTCCCAGGAAAGAAAATACATTTTTTGGAGCAAATAAAAATCATTACTATTTTATATAATTAATCGAGAAGAAAGTCTATCATCGCTGATCAATTACTTAGAAATGATTTTGCAATTATATGGATTCCCATTCATAGGTATTACCTATATATACCATAAGAAAAAGTAAAGGAGATTGCCGCCAGTATTTGGGGATATATGAGTTACTATGGTAACTCCTTTTTTAAATAAATATACAAACAATGTACATATTAGTATATGTTTATACAATTTATTTATCCTTTTATTGCCTTGTGTTTATATATACAAACAATATGCATATTACTATTTGCTCATATATTTTTTAACATTCATTGCCTTACTTGTTTGTTTTTCTAGTATATATTTAAAGATATATTACAAAACAATCATCGATTATTTCAAAAAAAGCTGGAAATTTTAAGCGGAAAAAACGGTTTCAATACAGGGATTAATCAATTAAAAATAGCATGGAAAACAATTTGTTGTCCGAGATATTTCATTCTATTAGGATTGTAAATATTATTTGGGCGATATACTTGAGTATTTTGAATATAATATTTGCTTATTTATTTATATATGGACCCTTCCTTTACGGTCGAAATACCTTTTTGTGATTGTAAAAGATAATAGAGTGGAGAATATACAATTTATTAATGTTGCTAATTATATCATAAACTAAAACCACACTAAAACAGTTACTTAAAACAAAATTTAATATTCTCTTTCTGAATAAAAATCCTTTTTTTGCATGTTATTATTTATCCTGATCAATTTTCCTATGACATTTTTTCCTATGCCGTTTCTCTCGGACACCGTTTTAAAGAATATTGACCTTTCCCCTCACACAAAAACTATGTTTATATAATATTAACAACAGGAGCAGGATTATTAATTAATGTATCATATTAGGAGTGCGATAGCTCAGAATGTTAAGGCGTGTCCAACTCTCAATGTTGGGTGCAGGATGCAATTGCAGCCTTTATTTCATTCACTAATGATGAAGACCAACCGAATATGCATGATTAAAACTCATCCACTCCCAAAACTCCCATCAGGGAGCGCGATAGTTGTGTGTGTTCAACTCTCATGTTGGGGGCGCTTGTTCGAATCCTCTCGAGAGGGGATGGTCATTTTTGATCTACCTCATTGATAAGATTGGTATGAGTGACTAATTTGAATGATATAATGCTTATTTATATCCAGTCGGATGCTGCAATTATATCGAAGCAATTAGGCAAACAAAATAATGTATTATTAAAAAATATATTTTTATTATTTTTTTTATTAACAAAGTAAGAAATAAAATAAAAGATGAATAGTAATGAAAAAGGAACACATGAATAAATATTATCCAGTAAAAATTAATCTTAGAAGCAGCATATATATATTAGGGTTGTTCTTATTTTTCAAATGTTTGAAATGTTAGCAACTTTGTGGATTTTCTGTTTCTTGGTGATAAAAGAAGACGACATACAAAGTTTGAACAAAATCGGTCAACATTACGAGGTCGCGCAACGAGTTTTAAAAATTTAGTAAAAATATAGTTTTCCGCAAATTTCTTCAAAATGGTGGACGTTACAGACTTCAATAATAATTATTAATTTAAAGGAAATCTAATTTACTACCAGACGTATGTTTGATGTTTTTTAATAAAACAAAGTTTTCAGTAAAAACAAAGCAAGAAAGGGAGTGTGTATTGTTAGCTTATTTCATAGCTTTTTTGTATCAATTAACTTCACTCGCCTGTAGAAGATGACTTGTTCGCTTCAGAGTAAAATAGTACTTTTAAGTTTAGTAAACTTTAGATGATAAATCCAAAAATGACCTTGGTTGCATTCTATCAATTCAGAATTCAGTACAATCTGAGTTTACATCATATGATTCAGAGCCTGTATTGACCTATAAGAAATCGATTATGAAAAAATAAATAATAATGTGTTTCTTAGATTTGCGTCAAGGTATCCTCTCAAAATTTTACTTTGTCTCTGACGCATTTATAATCCATTATATGCGTCATTTTGTACGCGAGATAGGCTTTTTTTAATGTACATATAACTCTCTACTTATTAAATTGACATGATTTAGTATACCAAAATATTAAAGCTGGTTAACCAAGCTTTCATTTGATATGTTTGGTGTTCTAAAAATCGCTATACTTTAAGAGATATAAGCAAATACGTACTCTCCCCCAAAAATTGTCTTTTGATATGAGAATATACGATTACCATCTGGTAAGCTGTTAGTGTTACCTGGATAGAAAGAGAAAGAGAAGGGAGGGGTATTTTGCCTCACTTCTCTCCCTTCTTTTTTTCTTCCTATCCAGGTAACACTAACAGCATTACCAGATGGTAATCGTATATTCTCATATCAAAAGACCATTTTTGGGGGAGAGTACGTATTTGCTTATATCTCTTAAAGTATAGCGATTTTTAGAACACAAAATATACAATATACAATGTTAATATCAATAATAATAATAATAATAATTAACTATAGGAAAGAAGATCGGAAAAGGTTTTAAAAGAGATGACCAAATTGATTTGATTAAGAAGGGGAGGGGAGGAGGGAATAATGTAAACAAATACATATAATATAGCAAGTCTTCACATCCACAGATTTAATGAATGTTTATTTTTAGCATCTGTGACAATAAAAAAATCAGCCCTTGTATTTTTTGTAAGCTTTCTTTAATTTGAACTCTGTTTATTATGAAAGACTATAGCTGAACGAGTCTCACTTTTATTTAGGTATCTCATGTTTGATGATGTTTGAACAAGTTAGATATTATTTATTACCCCTTTAAACATTAATCTACATTTTTAAAGGAATAGATTTATTTATCTATCAGAATCTTGAAGAGTTCAATTATTTTACAACTAAAGTTATGCATTTTACATCAATGCAGGAGTATGAAAACCCCTCTAACCTCTATGATTTAATCATATAACGCATTTTTGTGAGAATGTCGTTTGAAGAAGAAATTTGATATGTGAACTGTCTTGCTAAATAAAATATGCTAAATAAGTTCTCCTGGGAGTACCAAAAAAGGGCCTTACTTGATCTTACCACAAGACCTTGTTATGTTAAATAGAAAATGTGCTAAATATTTCAAAGTTGATGTCATTTTTTAAAACATTTTTTACTGTTTTATTTATTTATTTTAGACTAGCTTCAAATTAAACCAATGTACCCTATGGCAAATATAGTCGATTACACACTATGCCTATTTTATTATCTCAATTTAAAAAAGTATCCTTCGGGCAAATATAAAATATATATTTTTCCAATAAACATATGTACATTTGTTTACTTGTCCAGCTTCATACATGCATATGAGTGTGTATATGCCTATATTATATATATATATAACATATTATGTCCTTAAGGTTATAGTGTATGATTGATTGGCGTGTCTCAGGGGAAAGAAATCAAAGTTGGAGCTATGGGAGAGATGAGAAAACTGCTCTCTGGACATATGAATACTCATTTTTTATGAGAGTGGTACAGTTATTCTCTTCATCATTATCATATATATTCATCTTTTATGTGATCCATTTTAATATATTCTTCTCTTTATCTTTATCATAATACAACAACAACTTTTATCTTACAATCAAATGTATCTCTCATTTAAAGATGCTAATAAATATGGATAAAAGTTTTTTGTACAAATATTTGATGCTTTAGTGAGGTGGGGTGGGGGGGGGGAGTTATGAATAATGCTTGTTTAGCTATACATGTACATTTTATGAAAACATTTTTGTTCTTATGTTTGAATTACTTTATTATTGATAAACATATCATTTCAAGGATTCAACTGTCTCAAACCATAGAGATAGAAATATAGAGTCCTACTACAATAAGAGAGATTACCGACAGCTGAAAGAAAGAAATAGAAAAAACAATTCAAAAACGGTATTCCTCCTCCTCTTCTTTAATTCGTTATTACTTAATTATAACCAGAGTTGAAGAAAAAAATTGAATAAACCTAGCCACATGCTACATTTTTTAATACATGCAACAAAGTCAGCAATATTGAAGAAAACTAAGGAAATGCTTTATTTTATATATTTACTCACTAAACCTAAACACTAACAATCTTTGCAATGTTATTTTAGAATAATAATCCTTATGCTTCTTATTGTTATGATAATAATAAAAATAGTGTTAGTTCATAGCAACAAAATATAAATGTGAAGTCAAATCCTAGGAAGAATGTTTACTTTTCTGGGATCCTATGAATCCTACTCCGTTTATATTTAGGATCCTCTACGTTAAGAATTCGTGTTCCACCTTGAAGTTTCCGGAGCTTCAAGAGCTATGCCCTGAACTCGAGCTCGGGGAGAATCCGGATCAATTACGGGAAAGAAGAAGGCAAACCTGACTGGATGGATCCGGAACAGGCCCGGCGGGATGGGCGGGCCTGAGGGGGCCAGGCCCGCCCACCCACTGAGTGACGTGGGCCCGATTTTTTTATGAATGTGCCAACTGTGCCCCCCCATAACATCTGTAGGGCCCTCCCAAAAGCCTGGGCCTGATCCGGAACTTTCTGTTTTACTGTGGAGTTCCAGCACATATAAGTTCGTAGAGGCCGAGGAGCCTCTAGTCATGGAAGAGTTCGAGGAAATCTTTAAGGCTGAGCCTATCGACGATTTCCTTACCCATCGGATGAGGGTTGGACACTACTAGTGTGGCAATACGATACATCACTCGATTATTGTTGGCTTCATTACAATGCCGCTCGACAGTCTTCTAATAGGGAAACTCAACCCTAGGGAAGTCATCAAGCTCGAGCGAACAATGGAGTCGGAGATGGTAGGGAAGGATTCAGCTCTCTTATCGAAGTAAAGAAGATCCAAGGCGTGGAGTCGCCCCAAGAAGTTCAAAGACCCAAAGGCATCCCCAAGACACGTGACCACAAGTGTTCTACATTTGAATGGAACCAAGGAGGATAAAAATGCCCAGATGCGGGGTGGAAGTGCAACTATAGAGGAGAGGTGGGTCTCTTCGCTTTCTATTGAGAGGAACCGAAGCCGACGACTGCAGCTGTTTCTTTCAGCCTCGTTGGTGATGAGGGCGACATAATTTTCATCGAATTCGTTGTTGATGGTTGTATAATTAAATTCATTATCGACCTCGAGTTGTATGAAGAAAACTAGACAATAGGGCAGTCTTCCCCCAACTTCTGGGGGTCTTAACCTCTCGACTCCTTTACATACGCCTTCATGATGAGACTGTCTGTTTCGGAACCTGATGGGATTTCTCCAAATTCAATATAAATTACTAGGAGGACAAAGCTACTGCCGAGGAAAAAAAGAGAGGCAAAAGTATAATGGAACCCTGAAGAAGTAATGAAATCACGATGTTTATTACAATATGAAGAGTTATTTATAGCACCATATAATTTAAATTGTTTACCATTTAATATCATATATATATATATATATATATATATCTTCTGACATGAATGGCTTATACGTAGACTGATGCAACATATTCAGTTTATACCCATATATGAATTTTAGATTATTGTTCCATTGTGTTATGATTTAATATATTTTTTTGCAAATAAATAGTAAAATCAAGTGAAGGTTGTATATTTCAAGAAACTCAATACTCCTTATTGACACGCATTCCGGTCCCTTTCTAATCGACACAACCTACCTTTACAAACATTTTCATTATGTCTGTTTTGGATCCTCATGGGATG
Source organism: Caligus rogercresseyi (assembly GCA_013387185.1). NCBI lineage: Eukaryota > Metazoa > Arthropoda > Copepoda > Siphonostomatoida > Caligidae > Caligus > Caligus rogercresseyi. Next base: position 10,626,882 of record CP045905.1, on the reverse strand, counting down.
AAGAAGTGCAGCTACAAATTTTAATACAGTGTAAAGGGTCATTTAAATTACTGTTTATTTAATAAAATACTTAAATAAAATTTTCTTCATAATATATATATTTTTAATATCTTATATTTTATGTAAACGATTATAAATAAAACTAAATAAGTATTCCTTTCAAAGAAAAATTTGACAAACATGAATATTGGTTGAATTTATAACCGTACATGCCTTTTAGATGTATTGTTTTCAATTTATATTAGTTTATTACTTGAGTAATATTTTTTTTCGCAAATCAATGAAAATAATAATCAGATAATTCAATTAAATGTTGCCTAGAGAAATTATCAGTTCTCCTTCTTGACTAACAAAAATTACATCATACCAAGGATATATTAAGGGATGTTCATTTAGAATATACGGATCCGTAGATGAATCGAGGTATTGGATATTAGATGAGACATTAAGAAGTTGAAGGAATGAATTTGGCTTTCCTTTTTTGAGTTTAAACACCTACTACGAGAAAGAATCCAGTAAGTACTCGCATAGTATGTTTGTTTCATTATTTACATATACTATACAAAATAACACATTTTGATTTACTGATTAATGAGAATACTTTTATATCAATTATATAAAGATAAGACAAAAAATATAAAAGGAATATAAGAATAGATAAATTGATTCTTTGTTGACCCCCTCAATTTTGCGATCAAAGATTTTTTTAGGAAGACATTTATTATAAAAACATTGTGTTGTCATTTTTTATGACAGTAAGTGACTACTAAGTTCTACGCGCCAACTACTTTCAAATAACAGTACATACTATAAATAAAATGGTTTAATTCTGGATTATTTTAGAAAATTTATTGGCATTTTTTAAAATAAATTACCGAAAAATATGCCTTGTATTGCCATGAATAAATAATTTCTTAAAAATGAAAAGGTAAAACTATTTGTGTAAATTGGTTAGAAGTGATAGTTTGGGATGTGAACATTTATTAACATTTTTTATATGCCGCTTACTATTTCTGAACGCAGAGTTGTTTCCATTTTAATCCTTTAAGAGTTAATCATAGAAATCCTTAAATGAAATTATAGCTCAAAACTATTGAATGTTACTTTTTTAAATTGTCGATTACATTTAATGGCTATTAAGTATATATATATATATATATATATATATATATATATAGTATATATTATATAATATATATATATATATATATATATATATATATATATATATATATATATATTTGAGAGTCATAGAGTCATAGTAGTCACTTGAAAAATTAACTTTGCGTTCACTTACTGTCGCAAAAAATAGCACCAAGATTTTTGAAAATATTATATTCCTAAGTTTTTCTAAAATCATTATTAACTAAAACGTTTTGTTACATATCAGAACATAAGGTCGCAAAATGAGGGAGGGAACAATTTTTCTATCATCATTTATTCAAACGTCTGATCCGAAAAACCCTTTGATGGTCATGGAACGATATTATCAAATGAGTTTGCCATTCCAACGAATGAATAAAATATCTTCAAGATGAGCCTCCGTTAATCTTCCTCTCTTTGGAGAGTTAACATCCTTTAGGACAGAGAAAAGTCTTTCCACGTCGCATGTCACCATCGGAGCATTGGCCATCAAGAAGGTATTGGCATCATATTCTTCATTTCCTTTAGCACTATGCAAGGAACTTGCTGTTTCCATCATTGTCCTATATCCAGGATTCTTATCCAGCAACTCTTTCAACTTGTTGGCAAAAGGCTGCAGTGTGAGAGTGGTCTGGACCTCTTCTATTAATTTGAAGCTCTCGACCAGAGGAAGCCTCTCTTGCAAAGCCTTAATTGCCTTCACAAGTATTGGGAAGTTGTCTTTGATGACTTCAAGCTGAGTAAGGATCTCTTCATCTTCAAAGATTTCTTTGGCTTCAATTATTGCAGCACTGTCGTTCTTCAATTCCTCCACGAATTTCTTGACATTAAGAAAATTCTTTCATAATAGAAGGCAGCTTCCAACCAAGTTCCCTAACGACTAATCACCGGTTCGGGCGGCAGCGGAATTTTGAAGGAAGCTGCGAAGTGGCGCTTTCTAATTGATGACTTCACAAAAAATTTCTTGACTTCCGAGATGAGATGGTTTACTTTCGGAAATTGCGTCCTAGCGAGGTCAGCAACACGATTGAGAGCGTGAGCTATACAGGTAACGTGTATTAAATTAGGAAACTGCTGCCTCAGTCCACGACCAGCCTTGAGACAATAACTGGCTCCATCAGTGAGAAAAAGACGTAGCTTCTTATTAGCCAATTCACTTCCAAGGACTTTGCGTAAAGCCCTGATAACCGCTAACTGGAGACTCTGATTATTGATGGTAGTAACATCGCTCAGACCAATCAAGAACGGACGTTCCAGGGTGACTCCATTCAAAGTTCCAGCCATGATTGCGGTCATGGCCCGTCCTTGCGAATCAGTCGTCTCGTCAGCCTGTACAAAAATATCCTTCTCCTTCAATTGCTCTTTAATCTTGGAGCAAATTGTTTCACATTCCTCCTCCATACACTTTGTTAGCGTTGTCCGGCTTGGAAGTCTCTTGCCGCAATGCTTCTCGAAGAAGTTGATGAACTCAGGTTGTTCCACCTTGGCCAAAGGGATGTTGCAGGCGATCATCATTCTTGTCAGATCCATGGTAAAAGTAGGGCGTGTAACCGATGAAGTCTGTTCCTCCAACTCAATAGTCTGTGTTTTGTTGAAGAGATCAAGATGTTTCTGGTGTTTATTGGATCGGACATGATGGAAGAGGTTGCTCCTAATTTTAATATTGAAGGATTTTGAACACAGCCTACAGCATAGAGATTCTTTTTGTGAGTCGTAAACCCACACTCTGTTCCCGCCGAGCTCGTGGATGAGACGGATCGGATCTATAACTTTGGGCATCTCGAATATCTGAAAGTAATAAAAACGTTAGTGATATAGATGTTTTTTGATAACAAATTAATTTGAAGCTATGAAACAGTATGATGATATAAAATTACATAGTCTTTTGTTTTAAAGTTCTTTAAATGGAGAATCATCAATTAAAAGATTATTTTCCATTCAAACAAGATAAAAAATAAACCAGCCAATAATCAAAACTACATTAAGTGCAATTCCATGCAGGTCAATTTAATATTATTTAAGGGTCACTACATTAAATAAGGAAAGGTTCTGCAGACATATTTGCTCAACCAAATCGGCCCATTACACTTAAGGTATCATTCCCTCCTCCAGTCTCCAGGAATGCCTTTACATGGAACATTCAATCATTTGCGGAGGCCAGTGCCCTTCCAGGAGGAAGGACTTGACTCTGTCCCTGCCTGAGGAGGAATGACTTGGACTCTATTGCTACAACACGCTACATGAGACCACAAGGAGCAATCCTAAATTGATGACAGATTTCTTGAGGGCAGCCAAGAGCCTGGGGTCCCTCTTCTGGTCACTTTTGGGTTGTGCTGAGACCTGCTGGAATCTTCCTCCCTCGCTTCTTCGAAACAATGCTTGAGCTGGACTTGAGGAGCCTCAAGATAATCTCTTGTTCAGCTCGAGACCCATGTGTCTTAGAAAATCTACCAAAGTTGCGCATAGATACCTCCCTCCTAGCAGATCTCATGTTCTTTGCCTTCACTCATTCTTTCTGCGCCCTGGGCCTCGGACATTGAATTAATCGAGAATGAGAATTAGTTAGCGAGTACTTACATCTATATGGGACGAAATAGAAGAGAAATGAAAAATCTCTGAAACGTCTCTGTGGATCCCAAACTGCACGTGTTAGATTTATATAGAATAAATTAAACAAATCTTCTTTTTCCGTCCAGATTTTTATTTAGTTCATATAACTTTTTTTCTTCTTCCTCAAATGAAAACAAATCAGTGACAAGAAGATCATGGGTAGAAACTGTTTCGTTCTTCCTTTCTTGTTTGCATTTAATACTACATACTTCATAAAAAATAATAGCAAAATAATATAATCAGTTGGTGTACATGAAGAAAAGAACGGCCAAAAGCAACAATTATTTACAACTCGTTCAACAGCATCATTTGAAACCCATTGAAGCAAAAAATAGATGGAGGTTTGGTGTTTCCAATTGAATGAAGCCTTTTTTCTAGCACTATTTTCATTTTGTTTTGGCCGGAAAGGATAATAAATTACACTGTTAGGGCTATACCAATGTTTTTGTCCATGTTTGGATATACTCATTGCTTGCACTGTATCTAGATCGGTCAAAAGTTAGATAGATAAAGGTTAAGTAAAATATTTTTATTTATTGAGGCTTAAAATATTTTTATGACCAAAGACCTAAATACACAACAAAATATAAGAAAATATTAGGGGAAGTAATTATTTTTATAACATTAATAAACCTTATAGATTAAACTTATTACTCGCCTGAGTCGCCATGCAAAATAAAAAATAACAAAAAGTATTCAAAAATATGCTAAAACCGTACATTTTAAACTCAAACCACAAACCTACAAACATAATAATTTATTAAGATAAATTAAATATTTTAAAGTTTCATAAGATTTAATTATATTTTTTTATATTGTAAAATACTTTGCCAAAAATTTGTTTTTTAATGCATAATAATTTTATCTTATCTAACTGTATAACTAGATTTATATAAATATTCGAGAGCTTAAGAGTTTGAATTACAAGAAAATTTAACTTAATTATATTGATGTTAAAATTCTTCGTATAATTTAATCATTTTTTAAAATATTACATTCTATGGAATATATATATACCTATATATAATATATACATATATTATATTCTATAATATAGTTACTTGTTTACAATCATTATTTTTCTTCGATGTAGAATATGTGAAAAATAATTGGACAAAGATGAGTTATGACGTCTTTACAAAAATCCGAAACTAACCAAAGTAAGATAAATATTTCTTCACTTGGACCCTGCGATAAAGGCCCCTTTCCATGACATCCAACGTTGAGAGGGATTACATATGTAGGTCAAGAGGAAGTCTATTACTGATATGAGATTTGGGTGGGGGGAATCTGCAAGTACATAATTTAAATATCGACCACTATAAAGTAAGATTATTAATACATTTCCATAGATATATTTAAAAAAATAACAAATTATACATACTCTATAAAAAGAGTTGTGACACCCAAAAACCTTGGTGGACTTGGAGCCGTGGACTTAAAAAGTTTCTGGAAAGTCGCTTTTAGCAGAATGGATTCTAAAATGCTTTAGAAGACCAGACTATTGAATTTTACAGTTTCAAGTGATCTCTTTAACAATCAGTATTCAAACTACGGCCTGTGTTTTTTCATAAATCAGTTTCTCAGAATTTAAATTTCTGGAACCCCATCAGAAGAATGTTTAGATACCTTTTATTGGTGTGAATTGATTTTTGGAGACTATACTCCTCTCAAGGGATCACAAGTGAGTTGCACACTTCTTTACAGAGGGAATTCCTCATATTTCCTAATAGACCTCCTACAACATAAAGACAAATTACTGGCTACCATGACATTCAAAAAAAATCAAGAGATGCAAAAAAAAATCTACAACAACTTTAATCCATCGCGATCCTTTAGGGAACAATGGTATCCATTAAACTCTGTGAGTTCAGACAGATATGGAATTCCTCTTCACTTCCTCTAATAAATAATGTTTTAAAAGGAAGAAGTCTCAAGATAAAAAATAAACAAGTTGCCAAAGTTATCAAAACCCATTTCTTGACCCCTCGGAAAAATGTGTTCGTCTATCGCGTGGTCCCACCGGGACCCTTGAAGTTTCCTCAATCTTAAGCAGTACTTTTCATCCCAATTATGAAGCTATGAAATTGAACTAGAGGAGAGGTTCGGGACTTTTGGGTAGAGAATACTTTTTTACACTTTCGGCCAAGGAAAAACTTCTTCATCATGAAGTGAGTTAAGCTCCAATATTATATACGCCATCAAAGCAAAAGAGAAAAGATTCGCGGATCCATACTAAACATAGCAAGACAAAGACTGTTTTTAACCTTATTCTTTTATTTGTAAGCTTATATTTTACCATATCTTATGCGGTATTAACGTCTTTCTTTCGTTATACTTTTATTTCTTTGTTTGAGTTATACATTATTACTATTTTATATGTAAATGTCGAGATAAATCAATGAATAATATAAATACCCCAGGGCCAAAAAAACATACATATGAGGAACATTGAATATTTTTACGAGTTGAATCTCTGTAATTCAGACTCCTAAGCTCTTGAAAAAGAGTTGTTCTTATGAATCAATTGTAGGCAATATAATTAACTTTTTAATTATGATAAAGTATAAATATCCAACATAATGACACTTTCATATAATAAAATATCTGTTTTTCCTTCAATTTGACTCTGGAGACAATGTATAATCAATGATTGTTACTTAATATATGAATTAACGATGGAAGAGTAATAATTATTGCAGCACTGAGATAGTTGTGTAAATATAATGCTAGGTGTATTTTTTCTCTTTCTTTCTTTCAGCTGACGAGAAGCTCTGTATAGTAGTGAATTAGCACGCTGTATATTTCTATCTCTATGTCTCAAACAGGAAAAATTTCATCCTAAGGATTGCTTCTTGATGTAGGACACCGCCAGACCTCACGCTTTCCGTTCAAATTATAGAGATATAAAGATATAGAGGCTTATTCCCTACAATTAGCAGAGAAACATGGTTTGGTGTATTCTGGTCACAATTACTTATTTCTCTTCCCTCCAATAGCATTGAAACATCGCTCAGCGGTATTCGGACACAATGACTATTTCCTTGAAGGATCCAATAAGCTCTCTCTGCCTTATATCTCTATGGCTCAAATACGGGAGTTTATGTAAATGAACCGTTAAACAGAACTCTCACATCACAGATTTGAACCTCTACAACTGATTATTGTTTCGTAATTTGAAGCATTTGCTTCAGAATTGCGAGGATTTTCTATTTGAACTAAAATGAAGTGTTCGGCATACTCAAAAGCGCGTGTACACGTCACGAAATTATCACAGCTGGAGAAGGTAATGCTTTATATATATTTTTTTTTCTGATTTTAAATGGTCCTGCTCATTTCTTAGTGTTAACCTAATTTATCCATTCTTTATTAGTCATTATCGTCCTTTCTTTTGTTGCCTTTAAAAAAATTGTGTAAACTTTTATCATTACACGTATATGAAAAAGGGATATACACATGGTTATCTCAGTCACGAAAATATTAAACATGGTCCTGGACAAAATCAGCTTTAAAATATACATGTTTTGAAAATATTTATGTTAAAATAAAAACATATCAGGATCATCCTGGTGCAGCGGCTCGTTAACGAGGATCGGTTACCTGACCTGGTCTCCTTCTTGGAAAGGGAGTATTATACTAAATGTGCCATCTCGCTCAGGAGTATACCTGCAAGCTTTGAAAGGATTTTAAGACGTCATCGGGATAAGTAAATAAACGGTTTCGTCCATGTATATAAGGTACTCTTGAGTAAATGTTTCTACAATTGTTCATTCATTTTTATTTTAACAACTGTCAAGAGTATTTTTATTTATTTATTTATTTATAGTTATCTCAGTGTAGTATTTTACAGTTTTATAAATAATTTGATAGCCAAATAAAGAATTTTAAATTAAAAAAAAAAAAAAAAAAAAAAAAAAAAAACATATATCTTTACTGGGATATAGAGCAGCTATCATTTCGCTTTAGCAGCCGTCTGGAGCCAAACCCCGCTCATACGGCTTCAAAACCGAACACAAATATGTTTTTCTCTGAGATGCTTTTATTTAATTTATTTCTCCTTGCTGCAAGTGATGAGAAACTTGTAAGTGTCATGGAAGGAGCTTGGTCTTGTTCTCCTTGTAGAATCCGACTGTTTTTCATTCTTAAATATATTTTTTAAAATCAATTCGCTATTTGGTTAACATTAACAAATTTATCTTAACGTTTATATTTAGAAATCATAAAAATATAAAAATGTTTTATATCTTGTTCTATTTTTTAAATAGACTTTTGGTACACATAATCATGACATGAAAATAGTCCCCCACAAAGGAATAATAAATTTATTCTCAATAAAAAGGTAATTTGTTTCATATTTACAAGTTAACTATTATGGCTACCATGTATGGTAATAATGTGAATATGTTTTTTTAAATGATCATGCTTTCTCTTGAGGCACACTACTTTAAATCGTTTAAATAAAATACATATCATTCATAAAGTTTTAATAATAAATGGCACAGGCTGCTACTTTTAGTGGACAATCATATTAGCAAAAAATATAGCTGGAAGTACATTTTCATTACATCGCCCTACAATTTCTCTAAGGTGTAAAAAACAGATCTGCGGGTTCAATCCATAGGATCTGTTGATATCCTCAATATCAAATGGATGGAGCTAGCAAAAATACGATTGCAATGATATGTTACTATCAAAATATTGCAATGTTTTATATGTTTATATGCATAGAGATAAAAAGATTATAGAGAGCTTATTCCCTTCAATAGCAGAGAAACATCGTTCAGCTGTCGCCATTGTCCAATATAACAAAGTAATTGTACTAAACGTCATCGTAAGTTGATCATAGAGATATAAACATTTGTTTTATATTGGCAGAATGATGTATTTCTCTGAAGAATCCAATAACCTCTCTATGTTTTTATTCTCTATGTCCTATATGCTATGGTTCAATCCATTATTGTACATAATTTCAGTATTTAAGAAGGAATTCATTTTGCTGTTGTAACACAGATACCCCATTGTGTGGTTGTGTTCTTTACCTTAGTGTTTATATTGTTTGTATGTACTATTGTAATCGACAATAATTTCTAACCAACTAAAAAAAATGGTTCAATCCATAGAGATATAAAGATATAGAGAGCTGATCCCCAATTACAGAGAAACATCGTTCTGTTGTTTCTGTGTGTTCAAAATAAATAAAGTAATTTACAGAATGCGGTTTCTCTGTTACTGAAGGGAATCAGCTCTCTTTATCTTTATATCTCTATGGTTCAATCAAACTTAATTTCTTTGTACAAACATAAATCTCACGTCGTTCTCAAACAAGCTGCAACGGTTCACTTCAGGGAAGTTAAACGGGAGGATGTACAATAAAGAAAGTTGATTGATCAATGTGACTTTAACATAATAATAATACTACAGACTTGAAATTCAGTGACTTCATTGAATTAAACCAGTGGTTCCCAAACTTTTTCTGCTGGGTCCCCCTTTAGTAAATAGATATTTTGCACCCCCCCCCCCCCCAAAAAAAAAAAACATACATACATTTTGTTCTCAAAGTCCATGCAGTTTATTTCACACATTGTAATTAATACAAGCTCAACTTTTTTTTGTCCATTTTCTAGCAGTGTTAGTCTACGGTATTTATATTTTCATACATTCGTTTCCCCGCGCCCCCTGCAATTCCTCTGCGCCCCCCACTTTGGGAACCACTGAATGAAACGATAAGATATGTAAAACTGAGAGATTTGTAGATTAGGTCTTAGTAAACATTCATCATGTTAATAATCTGCCTACATAAATATATTGCCACTAAAAATTACATATTTCTACACTATTATTTTATATAACTTAGTTTTGTTGACGGTAAAAATTTTACTATAAAAATAGTGGCAGGAAGCTGTATTTAATTACTCATAGGAGGTATTGCCTTCCAACAGATACCTTTTGAATAATTTCCCAAGTGAAATTCTTTCCTTTTACGGCAAGGACGGGCCTTTAAATAAGTGGACTGTATTTATTCTTTATCCAGGATGGGAGACTAAGTCCTCCTCAGCCTGGCCACGTGTATTCTTCACAGTTTCCAAGAAAGAAGTAATAAGAAAAAGGTTACAAGAAAAACAAAAAGAGAGAAGAACGCTGTCTAATGCTAAACATATAAACCGGCCCCGTATTGAGGGATCCAGAGGCTGATAAATATTCTCCATACTCCCAACCAAAATCATTTTTGATTTTCATTATCATTAGAAGGCATAACTAGCACAATCCTATGTATGGGTCTATGGTATATATTTCCATTTGAACTCTTTATATCAGCGCTACGCACTAGCCCATCACCTCCGGTATATGTTTTCATTATTCGACCCATAGGCCATTCCTGTCTACCCTTTAACTCCTCAACCAGAACCACGACGTCGTTTTTTTGAAGGTTTCTAGATGGATGTCTCCACTTCACTCTTTTCTGATGATCCAGGATATACTGACTCATCCAAGTCTTTCTGAATCTTTGTAAGACGTCTGATAGTTTTCTCCATCTTGATATAGACGAAAGGTGCTCTTCAACGAGACGGTCAGGAATATCAGTTATATTATAGCCTGTCATCAACATGGAAGGGGTTAAGACCAGCTCACCAGAATCATCCGATAGAGCTACCAAAGGACGACTATTTACAACTGACTCAATACTAATAATCGCAGTCTCCAATTGGCGAGGTGTTAACCTAGTTGACCCAAATTGTTTCATCAAAAGTCTTTTTGTTAATTTTACCATAGTTTCCCACACTCCCCCCTGATGAGGTGCCCGTGGAGGAATAAACTTCCATTCGATGCCCCTTGCAGAAGCCCAGTCTATAAATGTACTTTTCTCTTTCTCGAAAAATCTTCTAATTATTTGAGAACTGCCAACGAAATTCCTCCCATGGTCACTCCAAATCACCCTTGGAATCCCCCGTCTGCACACAAATCGACGAAAGGCTACAATAAAGTCCGCAGATGTAAGAGACTCTGCCAATTCTAAATGTACAGCTCGACTGGACAAATCTGTAAAGAGACATATATACATCTTTCGGCTAGATCTCTTCGAAGGATGTGCCACTATTGGTCCAGCAAAATCTACTCCGGTTTGATGAAAGGGAGGGCCAAATTCTGCTCTGAAAGCGGGTAGTCTTCCCATCTTTTGTCGCAATGGCCTGGCATTGAATTTTTGGCACACGACACATTTTCTTAATCTTGAAGAGACCAATTGTCTTCCTTGTATAATCCAATATTTTTGCCTCAAAGAAGCCAAAGTATGGTTTACTCCTGAATGCAATAATCTTTTATGCTCCATATCTACGAGCAAGTTGGCCAATCTTGACCTTTTGGGTACAAGAAAAGGATGACGCGCATTGTGAGATAAAAATTGTATATTTCCCAACCTTCCACCGACTCTTATGAGATTATTATTTTCGTCCCAAATAGGATCTAGTCTGCACAATCTATCTATGTGAGAAATAGCCTTTCCTGTAGCAAGCAAGCCAAACTGCTCTGGGAAATATATCATTTGCTCATGTCTTATAAGACATATAGTAGCTTGTTCAAGTTCTTGAACAGACAAAGGAACATTCTTCTCGACTTTAGCACTACTAAATATCAATACAAGACGCCTCAACCAAGCCACGGCTCGCTGAACTCTCACAAAGCATGAAAATTTATCAAGGATTCTATCCAAAGGTGACAAGACACTCTTCACATTGACTTGATGAGAATGTTTTTTCTTTTCAAACTCAAGTTCTGGGGCTTTATCACTCAGTAGAGGCCCTGTTGGCCACCTGTGCTCAGGTAAGCTCAACCAGTGCGGTCCTTGTATCCAACTTTTATCCAATAACAAATTCGCCGCCGAAGATCCTCTACTTGCTATGTCTGCCGGATTTTCAGTACCAGCAATATGCTTCCACGAAGAAGGCTCTATAATCTCCTGTATCCTTTGAACCCGGTTTGCTACATATGTCTTCCATGTAGAGGGCTCCTTTTGAATCCAGTAAAAGACGACAGCAGAATCTGTCCACGCTCTTACAGTAGCAACTTTCAACGGGATCATCTCAAGAAAATGACTAATTAACCTCGCAGACAATAAAGCTGCCTCGAGTTCTAGTCTAGGAATACTTATCTCTTTCCTAGGCTTCACCTTACTTTTTGCAGCTAATAAAGATGTCTCAATGTGCTGATCAGTGTAAATTAATCGTATATAAAGAACTGCAGCGTAACCCTTTTTGGAAGCATCTCCAAATACACACAGCTCTACTTTAGGATGGTACGATGCAGGTCTCAAGGCATATCTAGCCACCCTAAAATCCTTAAGTTTTTTGACATCATCCCTCCATCGTGTCCATTTTGATTCCAATTCTGGAGGAAGTTCCTCATCCCAGCCTAACTTCAAATTCCAAGTCTCTTGAAAAATAAGCTTGGCAACGAAAAATACTGGACAAAAAATTCCCAAAGGATCAAAACACTTGGCCGATTCAGAGAGGACAATACGTTTTGTCAGCGTCTCTTTACTCCAATCACATGGTATATATAATGAAATGCAATCGGACTTAGGGTTCCACAAATAGCCTAATGCTTTGGTTTGCTCAAAAATAAGAGCACTTTCTTGGTTATTAAGGAGGTGATCATCCAAGTGACGAATCACAGAAGCCCTATTACTGCACCATTTCCTAAGCTCAAAATGGCCATATGAGTTTATCATACGTAACTGGTCCACTAATGTCCTTGCCTCCTCTAATGTGTCTGCCCCAGTCAACAAGTCATCTACGTACATGTCCCCAAGTATGACCTCAACCGCCTTTTTATGAGTGTTTTTGAATTTTGAAGCGTTCCACTGCACAGCTGATATGCACGAATGAGCTGCGCTTGCTATTCCAAAAACCTGCCGCGTATGCCTATACTCATGAATGGGCCCGTTTCGGGTAGGTCTCCAAAAAAACCTCAGCAAATCCATTTGCGATCTGGGTAACGCGACTTGACTATACATCTTAGCTATGTCAGCACTTAGAGCAATTCTCTTAAATCTCCACCGAAACAAAATATCCACCAGGTCAGGTTGTAATTTCGGCCCAATAAACAATTGAGAATTCAATGAAACTCCCAGAGAAGTCGTCATTGAGCCATCAAAGACAACTCTGAGTTTGGTGGTGGATGAAGATTTTTTTATCACAGAGTGGTGAGGAAGATAGCAAACAGGACGATCATCGTTTAATTCACGCTTGGGTATCTCCTCAATGAAATCCAAATTCAAATTATTCTCCATGGTCTCACGATATGAGCGTTCTAAATTTGTATTTTTACGGAAACTACTCTCTAAACGATTAAATCTCTTCAATGCTAAGGCCTTTGTGGACTTCATATTCCCAAAACCTTCCATCAAAGGAAGCGGAGCTTCTATACGTCCATCTTCCCTTCGTCTGACTCCACGACTAAAAATATCTTCAGCCCCCAATTCTTCACAGGATCTCACACTTCTCGCAGATGGGCCGAGACCTTCAATCCTCCAAAACTGGCTCAAATCAACATTAGCAGACAAATGGCAAGATAACTGTCTAACTTTCTTTGAACCGGACTCGATGTTCCCACATACAATCCATCCAAGTGAAGTATGCTTAGCATACGGCTGCTCTGGCCGGCCAACTTTCAATGGGACCGAGGTTAAGAACCTTGAGATCATGTCGGCTCCTATCAAAACCTCGACTTTTCCAGGCTTGCCTATATCATCAGCTATCCTTAATCCTCTAAAGTGAGGATATGACAGGACACAACGAGGGACGGGGTTTGCATAATCGGATATTTTATCCACTTCAACACCAGACATCGAAATCAAAAGTCCACCTTCAGTTTGCAAAGAAAACTCATGGTT
>CP045905.1:10585722-10613140 GCA_013387185.1 Caligus rogercresseyi | reverse complement strand
CCTCTGTATGGCGCTGATGGATTTTTTTTATGAGTGGGAGGATACTTTCCAAAAATCGATCCTCTGAATCCACGCAAAATCCACGAAATTCTCCGGATCCTAATGACAAATCCGGCTCGAGGACCAGGAATAATTTCCTTCCCAAGTGAAATTCTTTCCTTTTACGGCAAGGACTGGGCCTTTAAATAAGTGGACTGTATTTATTCTTTTATCCAGGATGGAGACTAAGTCCTCCTCAGCCTGAACCACGTGTATTTCTTCACAGTTTCCAGAAAGAAGTAATAAAAAAAGGTTACAAGAAAAACAAAAAGAGAGAAGAACGCTGTCTATACTAAACATATAACCGGCCCCCGTATTGAGGGATCCAGAGGCTGATTAATATTTCTCCACCTATATTTAGAATTTATCTATCTTTTTATATAGTTAAAATTATTTTTGTGTAAACCGCTCATTACACCTTCACTTTTAAATCAATTTGTTAATTATCAGTTATATTTCAATATATTTCTTTCAGAGGTACTCGACGACTTATCTGAACTAAACCAAGATTTTTAAATTTATTAGGAATGATTTCATATGCAAAAAGAAAAAAAATATTAATAAAAAACCGTCCTAAAAATACTTTTATCAAAGAGTTTATTTTAACCTGTCTGTTATCTTCTTATTTTTGAACCAATATACTTTCACGACAGTCAGAGTGATAGTGTCATAATTTGATAAGTACCAATGACTCTCTTCAGCATCCTTTAAAGCTGAAGTGGAAGAAGAACAGACGTAGAAGAGGAGGCAGTTTTATACCTCCTTTTCTGGATCAGAGTTTCTGATTCTTTCTCCACCAGAGGGCTGGACGGGATCACTTTTGACATGACTCGTTGTGAGCAACTATAATTCCAAGAACGGAAATATTTTTATGATAAGGTTCCGTATCCAGAAGAAATGGACCAGAAAATACGCCTAGAAAGAAATGGCCTAAGAAAAATGAACCACGAAGATATGGCCAAAGATAGAAAAAAAAATAATAACTAATGAAATGGCCCAATACATATGTAGCCAAAATTTTGAGTGGAAAAACTTTTAGTTGTTGAAATACTATTTCTTATATAAATTGAGCAAAAGAATAGCTAAACTAATTATATTTTTGCAATGATAGATAAGTTGTTGTTGTATTTAAAGAATTCGGCCATTTCTTCCATGCGTCAACATTTTCCTACTCTATAAAAGTCATTTCTTCCTGGTCCAGTTTTTCTAGGCTATTTCCCTGGTGGCCGAATTTTCCTCGGCAATTCTTCCTAATATCAAATAAGGAGATACAATATTGATAATGTACACCCACCCGTTTTTGTACCTACATATGTATTCAGTCTTTAAGTTCTTAATTGTACCAAAAATACATAATAAAGTTCAAACTTTTTCAATTAAAACCAAAACCATTATTAACTACACATGAAAGACCAATGACTATTTCGGAGCCAAAATTGTATGCACACACCACAACGCAAAAATTGCAAAAATTCCCCTTTTAAAATATGTGCCACATATCACATCAGAATAACTTTTTTCAATAGCTTTTATAAAGCTTATTCTACATTTTATATTTTCAAAACTTTAAAAGTTGTCATACAAAAGTTAAAATATATTATTAAAAATTAAATCACTTACAACTTATTAAAAATATCATCTCATAATAACAATCATTTATATTGTTTGCGCAACCACATAATATGAGAGACACACAATATGTTGGGATAATATAATTACTGATGAATCAGCAATAAGAGCAATAAGATTTCATAAATAGTTGTAAAAGTTTGTGGTACATTTTATGGACGCATATTTTGTTATATATATATAAACTATATACTATCCCAATGAATAATAATAAGATGAAATAGATACACTAACTATAGGATCAATGAAAACGTTCACTAAATACATCAAAGAAGATATGTTAAACAAGGATATGTATTTAGCTCTGAGGCTTACGAAATATTACATACAAGACTCAATAATTATCTTTAATTACACAATGAGGAAATTTAGTGCATGGAAATTATGAAATGCATATAATTATTCTCAGGAAATCTTGGTTTAAACAATATGTACATACGGTACATTTTGTACATTAAGAATAACTTTAATGTTACTTATGGCACATGTGCACTGTATTACTTATTTTTTAATGATCAGGATTCTCTGTTATTCTTGGAAGTATTCGTGAATATTTTTTAAATCGCTCTGACCGGGATGGTGATTTATTTTTCCACAATGATGATCCTAATGTATTATTTAGTAGAACTCTGTCTGACCCCCCTTTCAGACACTACTTTGTTACAAATAAAACTATTTTATATCAAATATATTACTACATTTAACAAAAAAAGTATAAATGGGAGCACGATAGCCGTCCCAAAAGGGAGCTCGATAGCCGTGCGTGTTAAGCGTGTTCACTCTCAATGTTTGGGGGTGCAGGTTCGAATACTCCCGAGAGGGGATGGTCATTTTTGGTCTACCTCATTGATAAGATCCTAGGTTCGATAGACTAATATAAGCTTTAATGCTTATTATATCCACTCGGATGCATTCTATCGACCATATAGGCAAAAAAAAAAAAACACAATATCATTATTGGTTACCATATCCATAAAAAAAAAAATGAGAAGAAAAACTAACGTTATTCTTAATTTACAGGAATTAATTGCACTCAGTAATTAACTACATTTAATCTATTCTGAACAATGCCTATGCAAAAATCAACAAATATTTTGCTCATCCTTTCAAATGTAATTTGTAGTTATAATAATGAAAAACAAAGATTTGATGATGATATGAAATATGCGTACAAATTGACCCCCTTGACGGTTTGGATATTGAGTAAGAGAAAGCAAGAAGCTGAAATTATCAACATTTCCCGTCAAATTTGTTGTCGCAAACTCCTTGACTGCAATTATCGTGTTTATACAACAAATCCCATTATACTTTTGTGAATAAGGTCAAGTTTTTTTCTCCATCATTCATTTAATTTAATTAGGTATATTTGCTTTTCTCCGTTTCTCTCATATTATGGACCACAAAACTATTGGGGATTGATATATTCGGGCAATCCACAAAAGCATGCGTATTATTTAATGATGTAATAACATGATAATAAACTACAATTAGTATAGTCTCAGGGATATGTTACTTCTTTACGTATGATATAGATTTCATGTACATTTAGTAAAATAATTAATGAGAAATATCGATATGCATCATCTAAACTTTGAAGTTCATTTTATGATTTTCCTTCCTCTTTCTATGTCTTCCTCCATTTGTAATACTAGACATTTGAAGAAGACATTTTTATATTCTTCGGAATCTTTATATTTGCAGTATTCATCTGTGATAAAAAAGATCATCTTGTGAAAGTTGAGCGAAATCGAGTAATGGACTTATATATATATATATATCTATATATATATATAATATATATATATATATATATATATAATTATATATAGCACATGAATGCACGTTAATTAAAATGAAACGTCATGGGATCAGAGTGTACGTATTTTTTGCCTTTGTATTGAATACACATAGATATACATTATTTTATAGACAATCGCACACAATACAAATTACATTCGTGGTCTATATATTTATGTGATAAATATATATATTAGGGGGATTCTTATCTCACGTTTTTCAGATTTGAGAATGATACTCCCACTAGGATTTTACTTTTGTGCATAGAGATCATTCTGTGAAAGTTTGAACGAAATCGAATAATGGAAGTGTCCGCTCAACTTTCCATCAGGGGTGGATTGGGAGAATTATTCCACCGGGAACAGTTTTGCCCTAACTTATACCAGCCCCAATATGGTGTATACACCTTAGTCTGTCATAGTTTTGTAACCTTTGTAAGGTTTTTACATATAGATTGTACGTTCTTTTATCTATTTGTTTTGTTTAAAATGTATTAAGATTTTAGTACACTTTTTAAGTCTATTTTTTTAATCGTCATTCATTTGCATTATTGCACTTTAACATTTCATGCAATTATAACATGATAATTTATAAGTGACTTCATATTTTGTCACTAATTGTTTGCCAAGTTCTTGACCTTCACTTTACAGAAAGTAAATTCAATTTTGTTTGATTTTTTGTCCAACCAATTCAGGTGACTGTAAACACAAGTGGGAAAGCCATCATTTGTAGCCAGGATCTTGCTTAAACATCTCTCACATGCTACTTGAGTTGTGGATAGAGTCAAAAGAAATTGGTACGCCAGACAAAGTGTGTAGTAGGCTTGTGAATCAATTGTACTGTGATAAGATGACTCCTTTGTGCCTTCTGGTGATTATTCTTATGAGCGTCTTACCTATTACTCATCAAGGGCTAACAGATTTAATCTCTCCAAGTTGGTGGATAAGCTTCCCAGTTGTGTTTTAATACATCAGCAGAGCTAGGTCACCGAATACCATCAATAGCTGCCAAGATGGTGCATTGCAGATGACGAAAGTCCCTTATCCTTTACTACATGGAAGTTTTTAGGATCGAGGCAGGCAAAATCAGAACAAATTTTTCCACTAGCTTTAAAGGGCTCATGAATGCTTTGTATGATGGTGTCCATGATGAGACATTATGGAAATTCACCTCAAAGTCCCTCTCAGCTGCTTTCAAGGCTCATCTTCTGACAGATCTCCAGGCATGCCTTCTTTTCTTCTGTCTTTTTTTAGGAATGGCTACCTCCACCTCAATATCTTCCTTGTCCAGTAGCTCACATTAGCTCATTCTACGAACCGGTCTGCAGCTTCCTACACACCACTAAAGTCCTGCACACACGTTCCCACTACCAAAATATGTACAATCTGGAGGTTCATCCTACTGGTTTGAAGATATTTTGACAGTGGTGAGGGCTGTTCAAAAATCTTCAGAAAATCTGGACTATCAGCACTGTCTCAAATTTGAGAAGACACTCCATGTAGCCTTTCACTTTGCTTTAGTTGTTGCCTTCATGGTCTGGTCTAGTTGTATAACCATAACTGTCAAACCAACTTCTACATAAAGGCCCTGTCTGGATTTCCAAAACACCCAAATACATTTTTGCCCGCCACCGTGTCTGGCTATGGGATGCAGCCTCCTGTGACACCTGTCAGTTCTGGTTTGCTCCCTCTGTCTCATCCTTTTGTATGACTCCCTAATGATGACAGCAATGCCATTAGAAGGTTGAAAAGTGTGGTGCTTTCAATGACACTGCCTGTTGGTGTACAAAGAACCAAACATGTATTTGGTTGGGGGCTTCTTTTGAGAGCAGGCAGAGAAGCCTCTGTAGGTGCCCTTCATGTTGGCTCCTCCGTCTGTGTACATCTTTATAAGCACGACACATCCATTTTGAGGGATGCAAGTGAGTATTTTCTACTGTTTACCTACACCATTGGTTCCACATAAAAGTATTTGAAAACAGAGCTTTGAAGTCAGACTTGCTAGTCTATAAATAACTAGTGATCTGGAATCAAAATACCTTTTTTACCCTTACATTCATACCATGCACATTGTATATAAGTTAGTTGGTTCTCATGTAACTTGTATAAATTGAAGTATAGAGAGGTATTTAGCCCATTAAAGAAACGTGGTATGGACTGGGCCGTTGGAGTCTATCAACGCCTGTTTATGTTTTCTTGAAGCCAGCGGCCCACCGGAATAGTCCCGGTACTCCCGGTGAACACTCCGCCCCTACTTCCCATTATTCGATTTCGTTCAAACTTTCACCAGATGATCTCTATGCACTAAGTTAAAATGCTAGGGGGAGACTGACTCTCAAATCTGAAAAACGTGAATAAGAATCACCCTAATATATATATATATATATATATATATATATATATATATATATATATATAATCTAAAAGATAAGCATTCAAAATATTTTGAATTCCTATTATAATAGAACCAAAAACTATCAAGTAAAATTACAGTTTCTTTTAAAAAAGCAACATTTTAACCAAATATTGACAATCAAAGATTTTTCAAAGGGTAGTGGACCGCTTGAAGTCTTCCGTATAGCTCCATCATGTAGTCTTAGTTCCCGCAGTGCTCCAACGGGTCTTTCCATAGTTTAGAAAATAATTTTTCATTTTTTTTTGTTTTGCGGATTTGCCTTATTACTGCAAGTATATGCCGTAATATCTCTTTAACTAAAAACGAAAAAGTAAATGGTATCTATCTATAATATTTCCAACCCACTTTTCGATAAATGAATGATCCCCTAACTCCTTATTAACCATTTCACCCTTTTTTTCAATTTAACCCTTAGATTCATACCATATCATATTTTTTAAAATAAATGTCAGTCAATTTTAATTCAATTAACAACAATGACAAAAATTTAGTTTCTGTAATCTGCGATTCCTTTTTTCACCAATGGCATTACTGTTACTTTCAGTTGCCTTGTTTTTTAATAAGAGGTTGTTTGATTCTAAGACTTCGAACTGAGTAATCAACTAATAGACTATTAACAAAGATATAACAGAAATATCCATCATTTTCAATTTAAACTAGTATGGTTTAAATACAAAAAGGTTGAGTAATTGATGAAGGACTTCCTACAAAAATAATAGATCAAAATGCAAGAAACTTTCTATTCAGCTTATGAATGTTCTTTCTGCAAAAAATAGTGGCAAAATCTTTAAAAAATCCAATTAAAGCAAACTCAATTCTATTGCTGTCTTTTAACATTAATTATATTCCATTTATTTTCAAAAATAACATATTATTTGCTATTAAATCAAAGCGTCTATTACACAGGGCAACAAAAAAATATTTTTTGAAAATAGTCCAGGGTTTTCCTGCTGAATTAGACTAATTTTGATGCTCTGAGTCCGAAAATGACCTTGGTTTTGCTCAATCAGGTCAGGTTTTTTGCTACAGAAATTTTAAAAAATCGATTTTTTGTAATAAAAAAAATTCTGTGGATCATCAGCTGAGAAACCCCAGACGATTTTTTCCCATTTCCTCAAGAAATACAAATCAACGTATCCAAATTTATTCAGTTTTTATTTAGTCCATCAAATTTTATAAGCACAATTATCATAATATTAGTATAAGAATGTGCGTTACATGACACAGAAGTTCAGAATTCACGGCATAAATCGGCGTTTCTTCGATTCCCGTGTGTGAGCAGCTGCTGTGTTGTCTCGCTTCAGCGACCAGCAGTAGTCCGCCATCATGACTGCGTCCACCTCCCCTGGTACCTCTCCTCTATTTGGCGCATGTCCTGATGGAACCTTTCTCCCTGCTCGTCGCTCATCGCCCCGAGATTTTCAGGAAACTTCTCCATGTGTGAGAACAGGAAGTGCATCTTTATACTCATCAAACAACCGAGTTTTTGGAAGGCCTCTATCATGGTGCTAATGAGTCTGGCGTGGTTTGCTGCCTTCGTGTTCCCCAGGAAGTTGTTCACCACCTGCACAAACGATTTCCACGCGGCGCACTCTAGCGTGTTCATGGAGTTTTGGAACTCTGTGTCCTTTATAAGCTTCCGTATCTGTGGACCATTGAAAATGCCGGCCTTCACCTTCTCACTGGTCAGTCGAGGAAAGGCTCGGCACAGGTAGTTGAAGCACCTCCCATCCTTGTCGAGAGCGCGCGTGAACTGTTTCATTAACCCAAGCTTCAATGTAGCGGTGGGATCAATATCTTCTCCCGGTCAAAAAAAGGTTCGTGTATGATGTTTCTCGCCCCAGGTACTAACTGATCTCGCGCCGGCCACTCTTTCTTTACATAGTGCTGGACTCTGTCTCGACTGTCCCACATACATATAAAGCATGGTACTTCGTAAACCCGGACTGCTGACCAAGTAAAAAGTTTACCATCTTTAAGTCGACGCAGATGATCCATTTGTGCTGCTCATATTGGATTTTGTCGAGTACGTACTTCACTACTTCATATTAATGTGAATTGAGAGATAATCTAAGAGGCATAGTCACTACGGAGTCCTTGGGAAGAATGACTGAAATTTGCTAAAGTATATAACCTTCGTCGGCCTAAATTCACACAAACATATATTAAATATAATAAATTCTACACATATTTATGCACATAATTTATGATAAACACAAAAAATTATTTATAATATTATTCGTGTCTGTGAATTGTAATTCGATATATTTTCACGAATAATATGATTGAACTCAAAACCGCTGATATTAGAATATGTATAGCTCGTCAGGTAGGCCTATGGCTGTATCTCAAAAAGTTGACCTGATGGAGCAAAATCAATGTGATATTCGGACTCAGAACACCAAAATTAGTCTAAATCAGCTGAGAAAACCCCTGAATTTTTTTTGCTGTTGACCAGTGTAATTTATGATGTGAAATATGTTTTGTTATGACCTTCGTCTGCCCCATGTGAGAAATCAACAGTAATACGTTCAGACCCTCCTACTATTAGGTACTGAGGTATGGTATATACATAGAATACTAGGTATGTGATATTTGAAAAGTAGCGTTGACATTAATAAAAAGAATGTACCTGTGATGTCATAGTCCCTTTTATGATCATATTTTTTAAATAAAATGTCAGGCACGAAACCAATGGGATCCTTTTATAATAACACTGATTTCATTCATTCAACCCTAACTACCTATTATGACTACGTGGCTTTTCAAGGCTGTTCAATGCTTTGAAAGCAAAAAAAACTCCCAAAAACCTTTTGACTCGATTTCACATGTCCACATTCTTCGATCTGTAATATGTTTTTTGAGAAAACATTGCTTGAATGCAATTCAAGCACACATCTGTGATCTCTGTTGGAGGTTTACAGGGAAATAAATAAAACTGAAGAAGAGCTCAGGCAGGGATGCCCATCTGCCCCTCTTCTATTTGTTTTACACGCATCTACTCGATTTGTATGCTGATGACGTAACACTCTCGGTTGAAGCCAATACGGAGACCCAAATTATCAAAAGAGTTAAAGTTCATTTGAGGTTATTTGAGAAATTCCAAAAGAGGTCAGGATTAGAGTTAAATTGATCGAAGACGTTCGTTCTTCCTATTGGCACATGGGACGCAAAGGAAAGACAGAATATAGGGGGTTGCCCGGTAAGACAGAAATTTATATATATCTATCCTTTATATCAAATTCTTAAGAAACCACCTACTAGACAAAAGGTATTATTATTTGCTTGATAGACCATCCATAACAAAAAGGATTTTTTAGAAATTAACGAATATAGACTTTTAAAAATTTAAAAAAGTTCATATAACTAATGAAATTAATTGAGAATGCCAGAGCAATCAAAGGCAAAGGGTGTGTCTAGCGACTCAACTGTTGAGCCACACAAAAGCTTCTGCTATTAACTTTATTTTTCTTAATAAAAAGTCCCAGTCCGACTTAATCGCTACAGTCGACTCATGATTCAACATTTTTAATAGCAGGTGACACGGACTCTAACATATATTCGTTCGGATATGGGACTCTTTTCTATGAACAAAATGAGGTACTCCAAAAAGTGAAAAAATAGAATCCTATTATTTAATTCATCCCTTGCAAGTTTATTCTATAATTTGACTTCAAAGCATGGAATTGAATACATTTTAACAGCAAGGCTTAACCAAGATAATCTGGAAAACTTTTTTTTCAGATTGAGAGCCCTTGGAGATCCGAATGGTCATTCAACTACAGCCGATTGTATCAATCGATTTCAACTATTAGTTCTTGGCCAACCTAATAAAATTGAAGTTGGACCAAAGTATAGAGTCGATTACGAATTATTTCCTCGGATACCTCATAAAAGATTTGAAAATCAATGATTCAGAACCAACAATAGATGCTTTGGCCTTATTAGCGGCCAAATATGCATTACATCCAGATGTGGAGCATATTTCATATTCTTCCTCATCTAGATTTGGTTGTCACACAAAAGGGTTTGGATACGTGGCTGGATGAATTTCATCTCCAAATTTCCAGAATTTAGTCTGTGGAAGCTTAACGAAACCGTCAGATACATTTATATCCCAGTTGGAAAATTTGAGACCACGGTCATTGTTTGCCATGGCTCAGATATATCGTATAAGCCTCAGGTTGTGGAGTCATTGATATCTATTTTACATGTGCCTGCTCCACATTTCCTAAAAGAAGTCATTAAAAAAATATGCTCATGTCAGAGTCTTCCTTCGTTTAAAGAAGCAGAACAACATATTTAATATACAAAAGAACGAAGAACATCGAAGAAAAACATGAGAAGCTTCATCTTAACCTTTAGAAGAGGTGGATGTGCAGGGAATATCACAAAAAAAACTCAAAAAATCAACATATCAACCCTGCCATTATTCTATCATCTAGATCAAGGTTGGTATCATAATTGAATTAAATCTGTTTTGACATTAGTTCAGGGTTTTAATTTTAAACTATTATGTTCAACTTATATACATATCTATAAACAAACTCTTTCTCTCTCTCTCTCTCTATATATATATATATGTATATATATATATTGTATAAAAAAATAATAGAATTCATAAAATGTTATATATACATATATATATACCTATATATATATATATATTTATTTGTATGTTGTCGTTGATATTGCTAAGTATAATATTTACTTTGTATTTATAGTACATGTAAGAAGTTTTTTAATGTTCGAACAGATGCTGAGAAAAAACCATTAAATAATACATAACTTTTACTTATCTCATTTTCTCCTAGATAAATCAGTTAATTTAAAAAATTAACAGTGCCCGACCCCATCAATATAACTAGTTTAAAACCACCTTCATAAAAAAGTGCTAGCATGCTTATCAGTCCAATCTAAGAGCTTTATTTACTCAGAATGCGATTATTAAGAAACGTGCAGTTAAACGCAATAAATGATATAAGCAAAGGAAGATCAATATAGGGACCATCTGACGGAAGAAAAATAAAAAGAAATCTCCATGATTATATTTTCTTTAGTCCGGCAACAACATATGTTGTGTCTTGGGAAGAAGGAGAAAAACAGTTGAAAAAAATGAAGCCATTTCTTTACGTTGTGTTTATATTTTTCTTATATTTATAAATATGTTGTTATTAAGAACCTAATTTTATGTACATGAAGTCTCTATTTCAAGTATTTATTTCTTATAATAATGATGCAATGATTTATTTCACTTATTCGACAGTTGTTTTTTATGATATGTACAAAAACCTTAGATAATGTATGAAAAATCACAAAAGTAAATATTTTAATTTACTATTTTATCTTAAGGCTTGAACTAAAAGCACTATTTCAATCAATAAAATACAAAATTAAAAATCTCAATTGTCATACGTACTAAAAGATATCATAAATTTTGTGCTTTAAAATGGCACTACTTGCAACACTTATTTTTTTTCATTTAATGTAGATAATGCCTTCCGGTGGATAGAGGCAAGAGAAGGGAGGTATTTGATTTCCTTCAAAGTCACAGTCCATGAGCCACTAAAAGGGAGGGGATCTTCAGGTTCAGGGTATCCGATAAGAGTAGTTGCCTATTTTCCAATGATTACGTTATACTCTTAATAAACTTCTTAGCATATTGACACCATAGAGAAAAAAGATATAGAGAGCTTATTCCCTTTATCTGTATTTTTGTGTCCACTAAAAATAAAGAAATGTGTACTATGTCATGGTAAGCTGATCATAGATATAGAATCCAAGGTCTGTATAATATGGTCTGGGCAATACGAAAACAACATGTAATCCTAGCAGTATAACTACTCAATGACATCACTGGAGAACGATATATATATATATATATAAAAGAAGGGAGAGAAGTGAGGCAATACTCTCTCCCTTCTCTTTCTCTTTCTATCCAGGTAACACTAACAGCCGTTCCATATGGTAATCGTATATTCTCATATCAAAAGATACATTTTTGGGGGAGAGTACGTATTTGCTTGTATCTCTTAAAGTATAGCGATTTTTAGAACACCAAATATATCAAATGAAAGCTTGGTTAACCAGCTTTAATATTTTGGTATACTAAATCATGCCAATTTAATAAGTAGAGAGTTATATGTGCATTAAAAAAGCCTATCTCGCGTACAAAATGGCGTATAATGGATTATGTATGCGTCAGAGACAAAGTAAAATTTTGAGAGGATACCTTGACGCAAATCTAAGAAACACATAATTATTAATTTTTTTCATAATCGATTTCTTATAGGTCAATACAGGCTCTGAATCATATGATGTAAACTCAGATTGTACTGAATTCTGAATTGATAGAATGCAACCAAGGTCATTTTAAATCCAAGGTTTACTAAACTTAAAAGTACTATTTTACTCTGAAGCGAACAAGTCATCTTCTACAGGTGAGTGAAGTTAATTGATACAAAAAAGCCATGAAATAAGCTAACAATACACACTCCCTTTCTTGCTTTGTTTTTACTGAAAACTTGTTTTATTAAAAACCTCAAACATACGTCTGGTAGTAAATTAGATTTTCTTTATAGTAATTAATATTGAAGTCTGTAACGTCCACCATTTTGAAGAAATTTGCGGAAAACTATATTTTTACTAAATTTTTAAAACTTTGACCTCGTTGCACGACCTCGTAATGTTGACCGATTTTGTTCAAACTTTGTATGTCGTCTTCTTTTATCACCAAGAAACAGAAAATCCACAATGTTGCTAACATTTCAAACATTTGAAAAATAAGAACACCCTAATGTGCATGTGTATATATATGTATATATATATATACATTATTACACATCCGCCTTTGCATCACACATACCCAATAGTTTTTAAGTGGGTTCAAAAACAGTTCTTTAAGTATTTCAAAAGTGTCTTCTCATCATAGCTTATATTAATACAAACCCGTTCCTTATAATTTAAACTTTAGATTTGAAAACAAAATTTACGTTATATTTGAAAGTAAGGTCTAATGTATGAAATGTTCTCATAGATATAAAATAGTTAAAAAACGTATATTTTAAAAGTTAATCACATATTTTTCACATTTTTCATTTCTAATTTCACTGACTCAAATAGGATCTGTTGATGTCCTCAATATTAAATGGATGGAGCTAGCAAAAATAACGATTGCAATGATATGTTACTATCAAAATATTGCAATGTTTTATGTGTTATATGCATAGGATATAAAGATATAGAGAGCTTATTCCCTTAAATAGTAGATAAATATCATTCAGCTGTATTTTGTGTCCAATATAAACAAATTAATTAGCCCTTATGTCTTATATCTCTATGGTTATATATGGTTATAGACAAACCTGAAGTTTATGATATTTTGACCCCCTGTACCAAAAAATAATTTCTTAAAATTCCATCAAATGCTCCCAAGTTATAACATTTTTGGGGCTCACACATTTAATTTTTTAACCTTCATTCTAGGAGATGCCCACTTTTGAGTCATTTTTTTGACTAATTTGATATACTATGTTTTAATATAGAATGATAATGAAGGATTATAAAAAAAAGACTCTCAGTTTTAAACAAATATATAGAAATCAAATCAATGTAACAACTTCATGAACTAACTTACGAACTCAAATATAAATGTAATTAGGAAATTCAATTACATTTATTATTTATTTTGGGGGGAAAATTAATTACATTTATTTCCATCAAAGTATTACTCTATCAATATTGAGATATTTCAAGAAATATTAGCCTTGTGTTACTTTTATAATAAAGATGAAGTAATTTGATTTATCGTCAATATGATTGACAGATTATATAATAAGATAAAAATAGTTGATTCAAATCTCAGTCCATAAACGAATTCATGCAATATTTTTCCCCATTTGTCCTGTAATTAGGAAGTTCAATTTAATATTAATTAAATATTTTGAATAACTATAGCAAATGTCAAGTTTATATTTCAATACATTTTTTAGTCATATAAGCTTTTATTTGAAATCCGTCTAATATTAGAAAATATGTTTTCAAAAAATACTGCAGAATACATTTATATAACTCGAAACTAAAAATAGTAATTGGCTATTCGGAAAATTACTATTTTTGAGCAATGATTTATTATTATTATTATATATATATATATAGCCATATTTTGATAAGTTAATATTGTCATTTTTGATCTATCTCATAGATAAGATCCTAGGTTCGATAGACTAATTTAAAAAAATAAATATTTTGAATAACTACAGCAAATGTCATCTTTATACTTCAATTGCATATTTTTAGCCATATAAGAATTTATATGAAATTCGTCTCATACTACAAAATATTTCATCTAAAAATACTTGAAAATATATTTATTTTACACTCAACTACAAATAATTATTGATCATTGTGAAAATGGAGTTATTTTAATAAAATAAAAATATCAGTAAAATATGTTTTCAACAACCTGCTTAACTAGTACTTGTTTTATTTACAACAAAGATTCCCTAAAAAAAAATTATATCAAAGTCTTGATCAAAACTCATATAACCGTTTATAAAGGGAGTACGATAGCCATGTGCGTAGAGGCGGGTTTAACTCTCAATGTTGGGGGCGCAGGTTCTAATACACCCGAGAGGAGATGGCCATTTTTGATCTACCTTATTGATAAGATCCTAGGTTTGATGAACTAATTTTAATGCTATTATGCGTATTTGCATTCAGTCGGATGCAATTTTATCGAACCATATAGGCACAAAAAACATTATTTTGATTAGGGTGCATCAAAAACAACACAAAGTACAAAAAAGTATGTTTACAATTTATTTAATATTACCCACAATCTAGTAGGTAGAATAGACAAAACTGTATACATAATGTTGCTGAGATTATTTGGTGGTAGTCAAGGACATGTTTTACATCATTATGTTTGGATTAGGGTGTATCAAAAATAGGCATAAAGTACAAAAACAAAGATTCTAGATTTGATAGACTAGTTTTAATGCTATTATGCTTATTTACATCCAGCCGGATGCAATTCTATCTATCCATATGGTTGGATAAAAATTAAAGAAAGAAAATATGGGTCCATAGAGTGACAAAAATGGCAATAAACCTCTTTTTCATGATACTGAGATTCTTAATTTCTGTACACATACTTCTATATCAAAATTTAACTTAAAATACTTAACCATCTGATTAAGTTCAAGACCCGTTATACCCATTATTGTCATGACAGAGAGAAACTTTTTTACGACTTGACCAGCTGTCTTTTTAGCTAAAATGAATTATATAAGCTTACCTATAACTTAAAAGAAAGAGAAAAGTAAGTGTGGCATCATGTTGTTACCCTAAAAAGACTTGAGGTTGTCCGTTGTTAGGTTTCTCTATAATATTTGTACAACCTATACAAAAAAACATCCCGTTAAGTCGAAAGATTTCTTGGCTTTTTATTACGTACACGAACCACCCATATATATTAATCTCAATCTGTATTGGATACACATGTCTATAAAACTATTAATAACATTTTTTAAATTGTAAACAAATAAACATATATTAAATAATAAACAAAAATATTCAGTATTTTTAGCACGATGCACCTCTTTTTCCTCTTAACGTACCAAATTACTACATACTCGTATTATGATTTTTTTAGAAAGTTCTGATAATATTGATATATATTTTTAAATAACCTTCTTTCATAAAGCTCTTTAAAAACATACAACTTTCAAAAAATATTATTTTTGCATATATGAAAATAAAAAGAGTACATCCTTTTGTTTGTATTAAACAGGGCCTCAGAGAGCTTTTTTGATATATTTTGAAAAAAATAACCTTCTTTCAATAAATTCTTTAAAAACATACAATTTTATAAATATTTTTTTTTACATATATTGAAAATAAAAAGAATACATACTTTTCGTTGTATTAAACAGGGTCTCAGAGAACAAATTCTTTGGGTGGCTTTGTTTGAAAACTCAAGAAATTATTTTTAGAAGCAATTTGATGCTTCATTTATTTGAGATTAAAAAATTCCCTTTGGCTCGGAGTGGAAATAAAGATTGTTTTTAATGTTCAATCGATTTTGTTAAGAATGTAATTAAGTTACCCTAAAGTGAGACCACATCAACAACACCAGAAGTCGACGCAAGTCTTAAGATTACAAATGAAATCTAGTTGATTTGACGCGATTAATATGTTTTATGTGCGTATTGAAGAGTTTAAATTAATATATGATTTAAAAAAAATAAAAGAATGCTCAAAAGTTCTGACTATTTTTTTGTGTAAAAATTGTTCAACAAGGGACAAATGATTATCAAGGAAAGTTTAGATATTTTTATGACTGAACCATTCATCATCCCGTGGAATATTACGAAAAATTAAGTAAATCCTTTATGTTAAGGTCTAACCTGGTAAGAGGACAAAATTGATCTCTCCTAAAGGAGCATATTCTCTCCTAGTACATTTAGTTATGAAAACAGTTAAGGGTTATTTAAAGTCTGAGAAAAGGAAAGCAGCTCGTCTGCAAAGCAGTATTGAGAATGCTTTGAGCGGCACTTCGATATTCATCAAAGCAATCACTACAGATTTAATAAATGAATACAGAGTCACTGACATCGCGGAAACAGAAATGGCAAGAAAAAGAGACATCGAAACGAAAGTTTCCCTTAAATATAAATATCTCCCTCGTAATGAGCATTGTTCTGCATCGACTATAAAAAACATTATTGCCGGAAATAGGGTATTAAGTATACCTTCGGATATATTGCAATTTTTTCATAATCGGTTCTCTGATATATTAGGTGGAGACAGATCCAACTTCCCCAAAAAAAAAATCCTGCTACGTCCAAGGTGTATACGATGGAAAACATTATAGATTATATCGAAAAAGACTATAAAGACTACAAAGCGTCTGGTCGTGATGGTATCTGTGGACGTGTTTTTACCCTTGCTCCAAAAGAGATAACGCCGTATCTCTTAACCATAGGAAATTTTATGGAACAATCAGGAAGAATGCCCCGTACTCTTTCCAGGGGCGTATAGTTTTGCTTCCGAAGAAGGGAGACGGTACAAATTTTAATCACTGGAGACCCATAACCATTTTAAATGACGCGTACAGAATTTTAGCAGGTGTTTTAGCTAAACAGATCGAACCCATTTTAAACTCAAAAATAGGAGGAGAACAGAAAGGTTTTCTTAAGCGTAGGAAAATTACTGATATTTCTAGAAATATTTCCACAGCAATAGAATCCATTAATCGTCGTAAAAGGTATGGTGCCGTGATTGCAATCGATTTCAGGAAGGCGTTTGACTCCATTCGCCATTGTCATATTTTAAAGTCAATTAAGTGTCTTCTTCCAAAACGTTTTTTTAACCCCATCAGGGCTCTATTGTTCGATGGCTCATCTATCCTTTCACTCGAGGGTATCAACAGTCCTCCCATTCATCTTAAGAAGAGTTGTAGACAGGGATGCCCTGTAGCTCCTCTTCTATTTGTGGCAGCGATTAATGAACTCTCGAAAACATTAATTAGAAAGTACTCGGGATTTGGAGTGTCTTTTAATGGTGTGAGACATCTGCTCGACCTTTACGCGGACGACGTAACTCTCATGGTAGAAGCCAGCTCAGAAAAACAATTAGTTAAGAGAATTGAAATACTGCTCTCGTCCTTTACCAAATTCGAACATAATTCCGGTCTGAAAATAATTACAACAAGACAGCCATACTCCCGTTGGGTTCCTGGACTCCAGATAGTTCTTCTTTAATTCATAGTTGTCGGGTTGTGTCTTCTGTATGCATTCTTGGTATTGAATGGAGGAAAAATGGTGTCTCAGAGGGTAATTGGTCTCAAATGAGTCGGATGGTTTATAATAAAGTGAAGCAATGGCGCAATCTTTCTCTGCAGAAAAGGATCGACCTATATAATACCCGAGTGATTCCACTGGTGATGTATAGAGCCACATCCATCCCGTTTATTGCTGAATTAGCATTAGTAGAAGAAGACTCTTGGCTGCGCACTCTTTTTCATACGTCATATCTACCCTCCTTAAAACGTCCTAAAATTTTGCTGGAGGTGGGCTTTGTCAGTTAGGCTCTATCTTACCCAAATGTTATCTACGAATCGTAGAAGAAATGGGCGTTTTACACGACAAGGACTGGAGAATATTTTATACATCCTCCGAATTTTACAATTGGTTCCATATGGGTACTCCTTTAACGAATTCAGATTTGGAAGCATTTTCTCCCTTTTTAGCTTCAATACAAAGAATCATATGGACGGTTCTGCCTAATTTCTTTTCGGATACTGTTGTGGATGTAATATATGAAAATAGGGAAAAAGAACCTTTTCTCAAAAAATTTGGATCTCCTGTTGCATTAGAGAGAATCGCTTTATCTCAAAATATTCTAACACTCCATGACCTGAGATCGGCTCCTGTCTTCAATGTAGGTAGGTTTCGGTTTCCTTTAGAACGTTCATGCAATGATTTTAGTCCGTCCAAGCCTTGGTTTTTAAAATTTTATTCCAATAGTGAAGATTCCTTTGGATCTATATCAGAGAGCTTCATACAATTGCTTGATCTCCCTCAATCATGGAAACAGAGGATTTTTCGGTCGACGTGTGGTATAATTGATAGTGCCAAATTTACAGCTCAGTTTCAGATTTCTGCTCGTTTACTTAGATTTTATTACCCTTGCAATAACTGTGGGGCTTTATTCAACTCAATCATTCATGCCTTTGCTGAATGTCCTGTTCTTATGGTAGTCAAGCGTTTTATTCAAATAAATGTGTGCGAAAATGAAATAATTACCTCAAATCTTATAAAAGCCTTTATTTTGTTTGGTGTTTATAAACGTAAATATAATGCCCCCCCTATCCAAAAAGCTATTGACACAGCACTTTTAAATATAAAATCGTTAGTTGCAAAAAAAATTACGACAAACTCTTACATCGAGGTCGAGGACCTAAGGGCAATAATCATTGGAGCCGCCGCCCGCTACTCAGCTCTGCAAATTAAGATTCCGAACGCAACATCAGATGATTGGAAATGGGCTGGAAATGTCGTCCGATTCGTACCATCGAGATCAATTCATTTTTTAAAATCAGCCAAGAGGATCTTAAGAAAATATCGTCGCTTTTTAAGGAACAAATAAATTGTCATTTTATATTAAGGTCATCACTTTTTAACAGTAAATTTGAACTATAACGTTCATTCATGTTTTTACGCAACTGTTGAAGAGAGTTTATTTATTTTATATATATATTGTTATTTTATATATATTTATTTGTATTTTAGTGTAATTTGTATTGCATTGTACATATTCTTTGTTACAAATATTGAATAAAACTTCGTGACCGAAAAAAAAAAAAAAAAAAATCCTTATGAACGATTTTATTTTATAATTAATTATATACAAATATAATTTTCTCAAGTTTATAAACATTTGGTTATGATATATCAAAACAACATATGTATATCGACAACGATATCATTTGTATCAATATGTAGCGACGAACTCTTCTAGTAATTTTAATTTATAAGAAGGAAATCATTTCCATTAATCATTCCTTTTAAATACTCTCATGGCTTGACATTCAATAACTATCTGAAGACGTTTTAATACTCTGATATATTCTCGATATGAAAACATGCCAAAAATTGATTTCACATGATAAAAAATGGCATTTCAATTAACTGTTTTGATTGTGGCCTAATCTTACGATTCCATTAAATATTTTTCTTAGATCTCTTAAAATAAATATGACGTTGAGTTATGGAGAGTGTATTTATTTTAGATGGTAATAACACACACAATTTTTTTATTAATAATGAAATCCTTGATATTATATATATGTATTTTAGGTTACAGACATTTGTATATGGACTTTTTTTCATGGTAGAGGTCTTTATTCTATTCATATAATACAATAGTATAAAATAAAAATAAATATAAAAAGGGAGAGACTTGTGTTTGGAAAAAAACATACACAAACATTTAAAATTTTAAATTATTATACACCATCAGACGTTAAAATTGTATTGACATTTAGATCTTAAAACCTTATAAAAGAAAAACACAATACTATTATTTTAAAGTAAAAAACTAAGATTATTTTTTATTTTTCTTATATTTATTATTATTATATTCTGAGTACCATGGTGTAGCGTGGACAAGTCAAAGGGAAGTGTTTGACGAGTTCGGACGTGTTATCCCAAGATCCTCCGCCAAAAGCCAGAATTTTTAGAGCAACAGCTGTGTACCGAGCTGCAGCCAATATTAGGATTGATCACAGCTTGCTGTTTGTGAATATTTCTCTCCAGTAAGCTTCAGGGATATATAAGCTTTGCAATTACTTATTGCAGCCCTGATTGCTCTTTCTTGCGTTGGTCAAGTTCGGTCTCAACTAAAAACCGAATAAGATGTACGCTCCCGAAAATTCCACCTCGAAGTCCCCAATGGTCGATGCATTTAGTTGTACGATTTCTTTCAGGATTTTCAAAGCAGGACAGTCATAAAACTACGGTTTAATATCATTGTATAATCATCCAGAATATTTGCAACAGTTTCTGAAACTGATTAAATTTGCAGATATTTGCATCTGAGAAGTAAAATTCTTGCTATCATTTATTCCCCTAAAGGAATGTAAAGTCCTCTTCTCCACTTTTAGGAAGATCAAATATTTTCATAAATTTTTGGGTGGCATTCAAAGCATCGTTTGATGTTTTGTACTTTTGAGGAAATTTTGCATAAAATACATACATATATTAAAAAAAATATATGAAATATATTTGATTAATAAAAAAAGCGAGAAACCAAACTATCACGAAACTAATTAAGGATTTAATTTAATAACTAAGAGTTATTTGTGGGTAAGGCTATCTATCTTTCCCCCTCCACCTTTTCATTAAATTTTCTGGTTAGGAGAGGAGAGATACCAAAGCATGTAGGTATTTACAAAAAGAGTTTCTTAATATAAAAGCATAATTTCAATTAAGGAAGTTTTCTATTTTAAAATCCTATTTTAATACTTGTTTTAAAAATGCGGTAAGTTTTTCATTGCTAGGATTTATTTTTTTTTTGTTTGTTAATGTTTCATTATGGAAGATACTTTTTCAAAATATTGTCTTTATGTTAAAAAGACATAAATTTTCGTTATCTTGGAAATTTTCAACCAAAAAACTTTGATTCAATTATTGTATAAGAGAGAGGGTCATCCATATTGGGACCGTAAATTGAAATTATTTAATACGTCATCCCTCCTAATCTATAGTCAGTATATAGTAGTTGCCTCGTAAATCCTTAGCTGCAATGGTTGAGTTTTATTTGCGGTGAATGGATATCAAAATACACCTGATGGAGGAATAGCTTTTTATTTACCGCAGAAGAAACTACAAGGACTTCAAACCTTCTGGTTTTCATTGAGTATTTTAATTCTAGTGTCACAAATGGTAAATATACAGGGTGCGGAGCTACAATCGGGAAATATGAATCAAGATATATCTCTTAATTGTATTAACAAAACTAGTTGGCAAGAATTATTTTCACAAAAGTTGTTCAAGGGGATCCATTTTTGACTTTTACTCAAACCATCCCCCGTCAGCCTCGATGATAGCCTCTAGCCTGTACGGAAACATCGTACAGGGCGTGACAAGTGCTTCTGGTCATGCTTGCCACTGCCACCGCAATGAAGGCCTCAGCGAGACAAACGCTGTTGTGAGCGCGCTTGTTGGATTCCCTCTCCAAGACGCCCCACACGTAGTAGTCCAACGGCTTGCAGTCCGGCGAGCTAGGGGGCCATATTTCCTTCGACCAGGCCATGGGCAAATTGTCGAGAGCCAATTTGGCATTTGAGACCTCAGATAGCATCTGTCTGACCTTGAGCACGTAGCTCTTGCTTCTGAGATCTCATGTACGGCGATCCTGATGGTTTTCTTGTCCACGTTCATCTTGGCGGCCAGGTCCCTGATAGAGGTACCGGGATCGTCGTTGATCCTCTCCTGGAGCTCGTGGAGAAACTCTGGAGTCCTTTTTTGCTTCTGGGCTGGTCTTGAGCCTTCCTCAAGGGTGTTGCATTGCCGGTGGACTCATCAATTCTTGTGCCACTCGATAGACAGTGGTTTGGGAACTAGATAATTTATTTGGGCGCACGGCCCGCTTGGAGGGCGACCAAAATGGCTGCACAGCGGTCTTGTTCTGATGACATTTTCAAAAAAAATATTTTTTCTAAAAGATGAGAACCAATTACAGCCATAACAGTTGTTTTAAAGTATTCGGACTAAGGGTTCCCAAGTTATGGTCTTTCAAACTTTGTCCCAATTGTAGCTCCGCACAGTGTATAGGTGTCTCGCTGGACAATAAAAAATGCAAGAACTTTTTTGTTTTCAATATGTTAAAATTGAATTTGCGTTGGCAGATAATGTTTTTAGGCCTGAAGTCATAAAATAATAAAAAAATGGGACAAGGGTTCGATTACTAAAAATCCTAGGTGTGGAACACAAACATAAATCGAGGTAAAATATTAACCATTATAATTTTGCATAGCATTAGGTATTGGAATCGTAATTTTCACTTCCCGTCTTCTTCTCGTCTTACTTTGAGAGATATCTTTTGCAAAAAAAATTGGGTTATTTTTGGTTTCTTCATTTTTGAAAAAGAGGGTCTGTGATTTTTTGTGCCCTCGGTACTGTTTATTCAACATCTTCAAAAAACAATTCACATCAAAAAATCTTCTTCAAAGGGCATAAACACAACAAAACATATCTAATAGAGGGTCGAAATCTTGGGGCATAGGGTTTTTCATACTTCTGCATTGATGTAAAATATACTGAACTTTAGTTGTATAAAGTTTACTTCCTCTTGATTCTTGCCCAGATACAAATAAACCAATTACTTTGGAGGTAAATTAATTGAACAACACAATTTTCACTTGTTCAAACATCACCAACCAAGGGACACTCTAATAAAAAATTATTCAAAATCTCCATTTTTTCATCTTTTGGCAGGCGCGTTGACATTTGTTAAAGGTTTTTGTCTCCAATAACAATAATAGGGGCATAGGGATATTAAGACATAGAGAGCTTTTTTTGGTACCTCAGTACAACAATTTATTTTCCGTCAAATCTGTTACAATGTCAATTCTTAGATCATTACATTGACGATTACATAACATATTAATAAAATAACTAAAATACTTAACAATATTATCTGGAGGGACTCGACTAGAATGATTTAATGTTTCAGTCTTTTCTTTGCAAAAGAAACATAGCCTTTCATCGTACGACTTTCCATGTATGCTTCTAGAGACAACGTGCTCAAAACTATTCTGTACTTTAACCAATACATAGAGCGGTCAAACTGAGTATTGTTGAGGCATTTGAAAGCGTCAAAGGATGATAAGGACACTCCCATAAACATTCATTTTCGATCAATTTGTGTCAGAAACGTTTTTTAATGTTTCCCCTAACAAAAATAATATAACATAGAGAGCTTATTGGATTCTTCAGAGAAGTACGCCATAATACCCAATATAAACAAAAAAAATATATATCTCTATGATCAACTTACGATGACATAGATCAAATTACTATTTATATTGGGCACAGAATACACCTGAACGATGGTTCTCTGCTATTGAAGAGAATAAGTTTTCTATATCCTTAAATCTCTATTAATAGGGAACATCTAGCACTCAACTAAAGAAGCGTTATGTCACCTATTCACGTCATGTGTCTTACGAAGAAACCCGACTCTTTGAATCAGAATAAACGCTATTCTGTGGCTTCTCGAAGACAAAAATAGCTAACTGTCCGGAAACACCAATCAATAAGGAATCCTGAAGACCAATATTTCTTGACAAAGTCCACTAGAAACTACTTAATTTTTTTTTCCATTCACTAAAAAAATTACAGTACCTTCAGAAAACAAAAATTACATATATATTATATAAGGGAGCCAGGGGAATATGACCTTTTGCTCCCCTCTGAAGTGGAAAATCCTATCTTTCGGATACAAAAACTGGCTGTTTGTTTTATCAGCCTATATAAGTAAGTTTTTTTAAAGACTCTAACTTTTCAGGCTGATGAAGAAGATTTTCGAATGTAATATTTTTGCCCCAAATTTTGGCAGATTATATCGTTAGGTGAATTAGTTTCAAAATGGGGTTGAGATTTTGGAATATCTCTCCAGATGTCAGATCTGCCCTTAGTCTGAGGGAAGCAAAAAAAAAAGTTACAAGAACACTGATCGCAACATCTTCAATTTAGTCCTTGTTTTCCTTATGTTACAATTTCAAAGGACTTATAGAGTTTGTTTTTTTGCTTCACTCTTTTATAAAGTTTTAATTTCTGAATTTATATATTTAAACCAGCTAATATTTTCAAGAGAAAAAATATCTATTTACTTATGAACAGGGAAAAACTTCTATGGAATATATTTAATAAAATGCATTGCACTCACATTCTCTTGAAGAAAAAATATGTATTTTAAATTGTCTCTAAAGGTCATTCCCATGTGTAATTTAATTTGATAAAGAAGATAGGGGTGGTGTTTTGTTTCCATATAATGATGAAGCAGTTTCCCCTGTATATAAAGTACATTAAAAAATTGAAAATAAAAATATTTGAAAGTTATCATGATATCAAAAACAAAGCGAAAAATGAACTATCACGAATTTAATTACGGATTTAATTCAATAATAAAGAGATATTTGCGGGTAAGGCTATCCATTTTCCCCCCTCTACCTTTTAATATAATAAACTTGTTACGAGTCTGTAGATATCAAAGCATGTTATGACAATAAGATTTTTTTAATAATAAGGCATAGTTTCAATCGAGGAAGTATAATTTTATACTTTAAATTATATTTTATACTTGTTTTTAAAATGTAGAAACTCTTTCATCTCAGGGTTTTTAGATAGTTTTTTCATTCAATATCAACATATTTTCAAATTTAGTTGCATATATAGTTATTAACATATCGCTTTTTGTATGACCTAACATAGTTTGTAAAATATAGACGCCAAAAGGTGGAGATGTTTTATGTTAATGAAATAATTGGATGTCGA
Organism: Caligus rogercresseyi; assembly: GCA_013387185.1. Classification (NCBI taxonomy): domain Eukaryota; kingdom Metazoa; phylum Arthropoda; class Copepoda; order Siphonostomatoida; family Caligidae; genus Caligus; species Caligus rogercresseyi. The sequence continues at coordinate 10,588,196 of CP045905.1, read as the reverse complement.
ATAATTCGAAATAAGTTGTGATTTTAGTATTCGGCTACATTCATACAAACTACAATTGTGGTGAATTAAAATAGTTATGATATACAAACACTATGCCTTAGATAGACTGATTCTCTGCGTTTTTTCTAGTCTATAAGTATCAATAATATTCTCCCTATTAAAGAACGATTACTGACTCCCAGATCTCATAAGTTCTAACATTATTACCTTCATCCAAATAAAGATAAACCATCAACGCTCCTGATAATCTCAGTATCGATTTTGAAGGTAATTCCTCCTTTAGAGGTATTTTACATTTTGTATATATTTAAAATGATTTAACTTCAACAAAGTGGATCATTTCTCTGAGAACCCTTTAATGCAATATATATAGATATATATATATATATATATATATATATTATATATATATATCGTTAGGTTCCTCTTCAACAAATCTAAAAGTTATATAGTAAACTGACACTCCTTCGACCGCTACACTCGACCTTCTGGGGGTAACTGTTAGCAGGAACCTGACATTTGGACCCCACCACGAAAAAAATATTCAGAATGTCAGGAAACGAATCGGAGTCATTCGCCGGCTCTGCACATCGGTATCGCGAGGGTCACTGCTGACTGAGATAGCTAGAGCCATAGTTATCGGAACTTCAGACGTCTGCTTGGGTGACTAGAAGTGTAAACTTCTCGTCTGCTGCTGAACCCCCTCACACCCCTACAATGGTAAAGACTAGCTCAGATGCGCAACTTGCCGTCAACGATCTCGCACGTATCTTGGGGAGTTCAAGAGCAGATCGGTTGCGTGAGGTTGACCTTCTAAACAGGTCACATCTTCCATCTGTAAATGAGATCTTAGTGAAGCAGGCTGCCATATCCGCTTGGAAGGCTATGAATGTGGAAAGTTGTCCCTTGGAGAGGATTCTTGAGGGCTTCGATGAGCGCACCCGTAGTGCTACAATATGCCTCAAGAAACCCTTTTCTACCAACTGTGTCGCTGCTGTTAACCTTGCAAAGGCCTGGAGCTTGTCACAGCCATTAAGAGAGGCATGTACCTTATCAAGTGCTCGGAGGGTAGCAAAGACAATGGCAGAGTTGTCTAGATCCTTATAGCTCCTTAAGTTTAATGTATTTATGAAAATTGAAAAAATATTTACTTTTATATATTTTTTTTTGTTATTTTTCTGTAATTAATATTTTATTATTATATTGTATAATTAATTGTTTGTATATAAAGATACATGTTTTTTATATTAGTAGCCATGAAGGCTAGGGCTATAGTAGCTCTGTAATAAATCATACAACAACTAGAATGTTTTTCGAAATTCAGTCGCCTTTCATGTTCTCAATTTTAATCTTTTTTTTAAATAATTGGACGCAAATTAGTTATTGTTTTTTATATTCATTCAAAACAACGCGAGTAATCAACGCTTTGAATTTGTTATTTTTGGCACATAAAAAGGACTTAATAAGAACTTTAATTCTTTTTGTAATTTTGCATAAACAAAAAAACTAATTTGGACTCCTTTTTATTCTATCTATAATTTGCACCTAATGATTTTATAATAGCATTTATATTTTAGGGCTTAAAATATGAATATCAGTTGGTTAAAATTATATTATGGTTTATTGTGGACAAACATACATACAAAAAAATATACATCACAAAACAATTATTCACATTCCCACATGTAAGTATACAAAGTATTTAAAATAGAAGATGAACTCCTGGTAATATTACACAACAAGAATATTTCAATAAGATAATGTGTGAATAAAAGGAAATATTAACAGGAGGTAAATGTCAAATAAAGGATTAAAGAGCAACCGGATCATTCAGATCTCCTCTCCTCAGTTTTTGTATATGTTTATTTAAAAATGAATACATCAATCTTCGTCCAGACCTTACATAGTGCAGTCAGTTTCTCTCATTGTTGTAGAATTGTTTGACCTATTCCATACACCAGTATGACGAACTAATGAACACCAAGGCACAAAATTGGGATGTGTGGAAAAATTTCATTAGAAGGATATGAAATCAACTTTCAATTAAATTCAATCCACTTTCGGAGACTTGGAAGGAAGAGGACCCCAAAAAAAGAGTTCAACATTTTGAAACATTTTTCGAAAATGTTTCGTGGCAAAGAGACAATAGCGTAGCGAGTAATTATGGTTGCATTGAATATTGCGGCAGGTTAGCATGTTGGAGACTGCGAGAGAAATAGATAATATATATATATATAACTTTTTTCCTCCTATATAACAAGTTTGTATTCAAGAAAGTTTACCCTATACTTTGAATATTATATGGAACTTATGATTTAAAAGCAGGTCTTGCGACAAAAATCAAACATTATCGTTAAAAATAAGAACAAATGATACTCCTTCTAACTACTAACTTATTCGAAATCATGAGAACCTAGTTAACGGTTTGTTTTACAATTCTCAAGGGATAACATTTTCTTTTCTTCACACTTTGA
>CP045905.1:10559223-10585622 GCA_013387185.1 Caligus rogercresseyi | reverse complement strand
TTCTTTCGTTTGTCTTTCATACAGTGAACGACGTTTTCTTTAGAAAGGAATTGTGGCAATATCTTTTCTAAAAAAACGTCATCACAATTTTTTACTTTTTGTCTGGAATTATTTCTAAAAAAAACGTTGTCTCATTTTTCTTGGGAAATTATTTCTATACAAAACGTCGGCACTTCAGAATGTCGAAGGCACGAAAATAATATTAAGTCCCGGCCCGGTTTGGCCCAGCCCAGCTTGAAAAATTTTAGTCCCGGCAAAAAAAGTGTGTCCCGGTCGTTTCCTGTATATATATATATATCCTTTTACATTTCGTTCACTAAAGTAAGAATATTTTCATAAATTAAAAACCTTGCCTCCAGTCGTAACTTTTATTTCTCTTTGTTGTAACCTTATTGATCACTTATATATTCATCAACTTTTTAATGTCTAATAAATATTAGATTTAATGACCTAAAGGAATCTCTATATATATAGGTCAATCAAACCAATAAATTTGTAATATTATTTCTACTAGGCATAATACAAAAAACGTAAAATTAAGTATATAAGACAGTGCTTCCAAAACTCTGTGACATCCTGTACCTCTCGGAACATCTCACTCCATCTGGCGATAATGAGAATTAAAAAGCCTCACAAAATTCGTCTACTCTTGTGTAAATAATTTCTAGATATTGGGTTAATGTTGACAATGTGGTCATTTTTGTGTCGTAGAAAATTAATTTGCTGGAATCCCAGAAATCCTTTTCATCACGAGGTGAGGTTGGATATGCAATATGTTTCCCCTCAGGGAAAAACTCGAAAAGCTACTAACAGTCAAAACTTTCTTTCCCATTAGTTGTAAAACTCCTGAAAAAAATGATTTTGATGCATGAGGAAACTATTGTAATATAAACCTGGTCAGAAAATAACTTTTTGTTACGATAAACGAAAATCGATTTGTTCTAAAGACCCCCGTTTTTTTGCAACGAATATTATTTGCCGTACATATAAAGATATCCTAGAGTAGAGTATTAACAAGCGCAAAAAAAAAGCACTCAAAATGTTAATATTCTTGACGGTTATTATTACGAAGTTATGCGAAGTGCAAAGACAATACCTGAAAGCTCTGAAGAGGATTTTAAGACGTCATCGGGATTTTTTAAAGAATAAATAAACGCTGTTTCGTCCACGTATATAGGTTATAATCTCTTGACAGTAATATGTTCTGTTCATTCATGTTTTTTTTTAACGCAACTGTCAAGAGTATTTTTTATTGTATTATATTTATAGATTTTTAGTTGGTAGTAATTTTTACACTGTTTTATAATATTTGATAGCCATTAAAATTTTTAACCGTTAAAAAAAAAAAAAATAAAAAAACCTTTAAATCTTTCATTAAATGACTTGTTTGAAAATTATTTGTAGACCTGACTCTATGATGCGAAGTTGTTGAAAAATTTCAAAGGTTCTATAAGTAAAGATTCTCGGTATATATTCTTGACTCTCAGAATAGGTTATGGACATGTCATCTGCAAAGGTTTGTAATTTAGTTTCGACTTCTTGTAGTCTAATACCTTTTATGTTTTACATGCGCTTACCTCCTCTATGTACTAGCAGACTAAACACACATTATTAACAAAGTTTAAGAGTTTGAGTTTCCTTGTCAATAACCACTATTAACTTATTGCAGTACTTTTATAGTACGTATATGTATTCAAAGACTGACTACTACCATCCTTACAAAAAAACTCCTAATCCATTATTTTTTGACTTTTTAAAATGAATTGATGTGACATACAGTCGAAAGCTTTTTTTATTAATCAACTCCATAATCACTAAACATAAACTGTTTTTATCAGCCTGTAATACTCCTACCCACATCTTCCATTAATATCCTAGGAACGGAACCTTTCTGAGCCGGGTTGTATTATATATCGTAAATACATTTAACTTAAAAAAATATATTCACCGCTTAAATAGAACACTAAATATGGTCAACTTTTTGAAATATATAGCCGATTTTTTCGATTAGTACGAAAGATATATAAATTATAAAAACGGATTTGTAATGCACAGATATAGTAGAAAAATAAATACTACTGACATTTGTGGTTATTCTTACTTTCCACGAAGATAACTGGGCCATGACCATTAGAAATGATGAAAATGTAAATTTCAAAAAAAGGTCATAAAGGCCAAACCTTTTTTCGGACAAAATTTTAAGTGGCATTTTTGGAATCTATGTAAAAAATGGGACTCAAATTTCAGCCAAAGGACAAACAAAGACCTGAATTTTGTTACATAGTGTAATCATTCTTCCTTAATCATAACAAACAAGATAACTCATTATGAGGACTTTTATATAAATGAAAAACCAAACTAAAAGCTTTTACTCTAGACGGCACCCTCTCAAGTTTATTTTCTGGTCTATCAGAGATCAAGTAAGATTACTTATAAATTTAAACTTACTTGATACGACACCTTTTAATACATGTTTTCAAAACTCTTACACCGAGAAATATATATATATCTAATATCTATTTTCTGGCCTCTCATTTTATACCAAAACTATTGTATATTACTCAAGAAAGGAATCCTTAATATTTATAAGACACAAGTTGACAAACTCTTATTTCAAACAACATTCTCTAATAAAGATTTTATTATATGTTCATAATAATTATAATTGGTAATTATATAATTACACACTGTTATTATTCAGGGTCCGTGAGTCTCCATTTTCATTTTGTTTTGTTGTTTCTTGTTTTTGGATTATGTTTTCTTTTTCCTTTTTGATGTGGTTGTTACATAGAGATAATATAAGATATATTCATCTGTATTTTTGTGTCCAATGTAAACAAAGTAATAAATATCAGGTCATCGTAAGCTGGTCATAGAGATATAATCTATCTCTATGATGAGCTTACGATGACGTAGTATCAATTACTTTGTTTATATTGGACACACAGAATACAGCTGAAACGATGTTTCTCTGCTATTGAAGCTCTCTATATCTTTATCTCTATGGGTTGCTATGTATAACATCAAAGTCTTTTAAAAGTTGTTATATACCACCTAAAAAGATCTAAATACTGCCTCTTTAAGTGAAGGTGTTGAACTTTCAATCATCGTTTTCAGGACTTTCATATTCATAATAAACAAGATGACAAGACATTATTAGACGTACTCCCTTTTCCCTCCTAAGCCCTTTAAACCACGAAACATCATACAACAACAACAATTCGTGAGTCCATGATTATCCCTTGATCAACAACACACAAAAAGTAGTTTATTCAAGCTACATATCCGAGAGAATAATATCACCACTCTCCCAAGATATAAGCCGTATGCAGAGGTTCATATAATTAGTTCATCATCATCATATTTTTGAAGTTCTGTGAATTAACGCGTCAGATGTGATCCTTCTTTTATTTTTACAACACGCATGATTCAGAAAAGAAGAAGAAAAAACATAAACTTAAGGAACAACAACAACCACTTATAACGAAATGTGAAAATATTGTTTTTTCTCAAGCAGAGTAAATGGAAGAGTCCATTGAAAATGTTAACTTTAAGAATCATAAATATATTAAATATTTTAAATCATTGATATAATATCATAACAGTATCGATACTGTTAGTTGCCTAACCCATTAGGTCCTATAGGGTATTTAAATATGCATAAATTTTCAGAAAAGGTTGCCATATTCTGATCTTCTACATGAAAATAGTAAATTTTGCATTATTTTGTTCTATGGACATTTATTATCCTTCTTAAAATATCACATTATTAATCCAAATTTCTTATTACTCATATAAGCAATGATTGATCTTGCTTCATATTTATGATATTATATATATGTATATATATATATATATATATATATATATATATATATATATATATCAGGAAACAACCGGGACACCTTTTTTCGCAAGGACCCAGGCCGGGACTGAAATTTTTCAAGCCGGGCCGGGCCATAATATATATTTTCGTTCCTTCGACATTCTGAAGTGAAGAATTTCCAAAATAAAGTGATGACGTTATTTTAGAAAAGAATCTCAAAAAATAAGTGATGACGTTTCGTATTTCAAGAAATTCCTTTCTAAAAAACGTCCTGACTTTCTGATGGCAATTCTTTTCTAAATAAAATTTATGAATGACAAACGAAAGAAAATATTGATGTCCCTGCCCGGTGTCTAAAAAACCCGAGACACTTGGCCGGGACGCTCAAAAACAGCCGGGACCCGGGCCGGGTACCCGGTCGTTTCTTGATATATATATAATATATATATATATATATATATATATCACATTATTAAACAAAATTTCTTATAATTCACACGAACAATGTTTAACTCGATTCATAATATATATATATATATATATATATGTAGGAATATTCTCATTGGTTTTCACGTGATGTTATATGCGTTACATCAGTAATTTCCATATATGATAAAATGAGTGATATACGATAAGTTTAGCGAATATCTATTGTTTGTGACTTTCCTATGTGTAAAATATCGTTTTCGATAAGACTTGGCAAGTAATTGCTTCTAACTTATCCTCAGCCGACTAAAATGAGGAACAATAATCGATACACTCAAAGAAGGTTTACTATCAGTAAAAAAACCTCTGAATTTTCTACATTTCCTTTGCACAAACTCTGTCTTATTTTATAGCTTACGTCTTTCTTATACGAAGGAAATGATAAAATATATGTTTGCCTATAATTTATGACGATCAAATGTCACAATATTTCCAATCACAATAAGCCTTCTGAAAACTCTAAACTTCATTATATTTTTTTCTTATTCCATACAAAAATAATAAGAAAAAGTGATCCATGGCTGTTATTCAGGTACGTTAGGGGTATTATAGAAACCTAATATTAAGATATCATAATTTATCCCCTGCGAAAGTTGCGTCATAAGAAACTAAATGATCGTAAAAAAATGGATTTTGGTTTGACCCCCCCTTACCCCCCCCCCCCCAAATTGCGTTCAAAGGTTTCGTTATGAAGCAAAACTTTTTTGTTATTACTTATTTTGAAAAAAAATATTTTACGAAATTTAGCAACGATCAATTTATGATTTTATTATTTTTTGCAAATTTTCTTCAAATAATAATTAGTGCCAATAAATGAACATAAGTGCTGACGCACCAACCATTTTTTAAATAACAGCTCCTTTAGGGTTCTTTTATAGTTTTAAGAAGGAAAAAGAATAAGAAGGTATTCATGTTGATATTTTTAAAGTTACTTTTTAAATACGTTTACTTTTCACATCTTAATTTTCATACAGTAAATTTGACACACAAAATTAAATTGTATATTCTTTCTTTGTTTCAAATGTAAGGAGGTTTTTTTTATTACTTTTGGAGATGCCTTCGTTACTAGTTTCACAGCTCTTTCCATTGATTGTGAATGGCAAGGATAATAATTATTATTAAAGGATGTTCTTCTGCTTTTAAAATATCTTCCTAAGGCAAAATTGGACGAACAGAAAAATTTATATTAGACCGGTCGATAAGATTTAAAAAAATGGTTAGAATTAAAGTTGATAGTAAAGTTGGAAGTTTTTTTGTTTTTTAATATTCTTTTTTGCAAGCAAAACTTTTTCCAGGGAAAATATTCTTGTTTCCATTTCTTTATCGGTTAGGTCTGCTAGCAATATATTTTCAGGGTAGGCAAAAAAAGCGTTTCTCTGGAGTACTTTTTCAATTTAAGGGGCTAAATTTTCATCAATCTCTTGTATTAAGTTACGGCGAATTGGTAATGCTTTGAGCCTTCAATGAAAAGAGGATTTAACTTGGTTTGAAACCATATAAGAGCGTAAAAAATAGTATAAACTTTACAAGTTTTATGTGAGACTCACATGGACTTTTTTGTGAAATATTGGCTCTTAAAATTATGTTGACTTTAGTAAGCTATCTTGCCTCATGTAATGCTCCTGGAGACCTGTAGCAAAAGCGTGAATTCGAAAATTTTCTTGTTTGTATATCTAATGTAATTTCGTAAAAATATTTTTGATCTTTGCTTAATGAATCAACTAAATTTTGATTTAAGTATTTTACTTTTCCTTCAACCATTTCAGAACTTTTTATTGAATTTTTGTTATGTCTGTATTAATTAACTTTCATATGGGACCTTTATAAGTCCGAGGTCCTTTTTGTGTGCCATCTAAATGCTTAAAAACTTCTCTAAAAGTAACTCATTCATGTGTAGAAGACAAATAATCCACTGAAGTGGTCTTTCAAGAGTTAACTCCGGTCTTTTTATTACTCCTGATATTGGTGTAGCATCCGTAACACACAACAGCGACCTAAGTATAAATGCTTTACTGTTCTTCGATTACCGAAAGTTATTATTTCGCTTGATCTTCCGCTTTGCCACTTATTGGTGATACGTGATCAATGTATTCATGGTGGGGTTCTAAAAATATTTTTTTAAGAAATCAGATTAAGTTTTAAATAACAAGTTACCTTTAACAATGACAAGAAGCTCCTCTTTATCAGTTGAGAAAATATTTTTCGTATTTTTATTATTATCTGCAAAAGTTTATGGACATAATCAATGTCATAGATTTATATTCTCAACCAATGGAGGGAGTTACTGTATGAAAATTAAGATGTGAAAAGTAAACGTACTTAAAAAGTAACTTTAAAATATCAACATGAATACTTTCTTATTCTTTTTCCTTCTTAAAACTATAAAAGAACCCTAGAAGGAGCTGTTATTTAAAAAATGGTTGGTGCGTCAGCCCTTATGTTCATTTATTGGCACTACATATTATTTGACGAAAATTTGCAAAAATAATAAACTCATAAATTGATCATTGCTAAATTTTGTAAAATTATTTTTTTCCAAAATAAGTAATAACAAAAAGTTTTGCTTCATAACGAAACCTTTGAACACAATTTGGGGGGGGGGGTAAGGGGGGGTCAAACCAAAATCAATTTTTCTACGATCATTTAGTTTCTTATGACGCAACTTTCGCGGGGGGATCCATTTTGATATCTTAATATTAGGTTTCTATAATACCCCCTAAGGTACATACATCCTTAGACTATTTTGTTAGTAGTGAAGTATTCTGCTTAGTCACTTCTTCTACTCAAGTATTGATGTTCGACTGACATAATCTACTTCTGTATTATAACTTGACGGTAGTGTAATAGTTTGTATTGTGTTTACTCATCCGTGTCTACATAGTATTACTTTAATATTTAAGAATATAAATAAAGTATTTTATTCACCACCGTCTTATCACCTATCACAAGTTGAAATACATATATATATATATGTATTGTTTATCGTTTTAACAAGTTAAACAAGTTATCAAATAAACCACAGCACTTTTATTTTCCCTAATTCTAGAGATAGAAAATCGAGGGATATTTTGGGCGTGTGAAAGGAAGAATGTGTGAAGGGTGCAATTGAGTTCAAGCTCCTTGTTATCACTATTCTCTTTCCTCAGAACAGAAGCAAAAACAGATATTCAAATATAAAATAAATACATTCTGTTGCGGCCGACTTGGCCTGCTTCATAAATGAAATAAATATTCTTCAAAAGAGGAAAGAGAATAGTGATAACAAGAAGCTTGAACTCAATTGCACCCTTCACACATTCTCCCTTTCACACGCCCAAAATATCCCTCGATTTTCTATCTCTACCTATTACAAATATATAAGCACGTTTTTTATGCACAGAATAAATTGAACAAAGCTAATCATTCAACAATTAATTTTATAATAGCAAAAGTAAACTTTTTGTCTGTTAAGCCTGATCAACTCTAAATGTTGGGGGTGCAGGTTCGAATACTCCCGAGAGGGGATGACCATTTTTGGTCAACCTCATTGATAAGATCCTAGGCTCGGGTGGCTAATTTTAAAGCTATAATGCTTATTTATATTCAGTCCGATGCAATTCTATCGAACCATATAGGCAAAAAAAAGCCTTTATTTACACAAATTGCAATCCACTGAGGTTGGCCCCCTCAAATGATTTTACAAATCCATTTGATAACTTTATTACCGATGTGATCTATTTGTAAATGTAAATACGGATCTGCTATTTATGTAATTAATTTTTGGATAAATTAGTTGAATTTGATACAATAATATGAAAACAATTCGTTTGGATGTGTTTATAAAATTATTTTTAATAGAAAATATTGTCTCTTTTATTCAATAATTATATGCGAAATGTGTCAGAAGTGGTGAAATATATGTAAAGAATAACATCATCTATGATTAATCATATGGTGAAATGTCTATTAAAATATAGTTAGGATGTATATGTTAAAAAATGCGATATTGCTCATTAGTTTCTTCCCAGACGTATTTCGATTTTTCTCAACCACTAATGCTGAGTTCAATGTTGGAGGTAGAGAACAAAAACAACTGTTGAAATCGAGGTATTTAGGAAAATACTATTATCATGTTTTATATGATTTTCAAGTGAATATTAATGGAAAAGTTTTTTGTATTCTTTCTATAAAAAATCCTTCAAGCTATCTCAGAGGCTGAACTTGTTCCATATGAGATGATACAAAATTAACTTTTGTCATAATTATTTATCCAAAATATATTAGTGTATTAGGTTAAAGTCCATATCAACATACATAGAAGCCTAAATATATATATGTGAACAAATCCATTACTTAGTCTTAATTTTACGTTGCGGAGTGGACTAGATGATATCTCTTACTGCATTTCGCCACGCCTTGTCTCTAACGAATCATCTCCCAACACATAAAAAGTTGCAATTTTTACGACCTTTGAAGTAAAACACTTTTTAATTTTAGTAGCATTTATAATTCATATACTTTGTTGTTCTTAAGCAGAAAATAATGAGAAAACATATATGCTAGATATGCGGCGTTGGACCTCAAGATCCCCTTTGTCATCGATGGAAAGTGGAGTTCGGCAGCCGACGAAATTCGTTACTTACCCTCATGTTCCCTCCATATGGAAAATGAATCAAAAAACTTTTACGTAAATTTAAGTAGTTAAATAGAGTATTTATATATGTTTGATTATGGCGAGTTTGTTTTACTATAATTGTGTCTTGTTTTGGTTCACATGTGATGTTAAAATTTTAAACTAAAATGTTTGATTATGTTTTTTAAACATTAACATCATTTTATATACTTTACTTATTTGTATATTCTTTTATGGACTGTTGAAATAATAATTTAAAAAAATAAAAATGTTTGTTTTAAATACTTTTCCTCAATTATTCTACATAATATTTACAGTTTTTAAACTATTCAGGAGGAAATAAATTAAATGAATAAGATTTTTAAAGGATAATAGTCCTTAATAAACAATTTTTTTTAAATAATTATGTTGTGTGATTAATAGTATGATTAATCAATCTGCATAGCTTTTATAAATGCAAAGACTCAATATATAGGAAATGAATTTAGGGCAGAAAAGTGTGATCTAAAAAGGGACATAAATACTGTTATTTAGATTCGTGGAATAATATGTATGAAAAGTATAGGATTTCTTCTGTTATATATATATGAGGACAACTTTTACATATTTTCCTCCTTTGTATCTCTACATGGTAAATATATTAAAGAAACAACCACTAATGAAGTGATAAAACGAACTTACCTTCTGGTGGAGTCTTCTTCTTCATATTATTGTTTATTTTATTACTTGGAAAATAAATGCTATTTCATGTCTCTTAAAAAAGCCACAACTATCCGTGCCAACTGATACGTTTATCCTTTTTATGTACATGTTCCATGACGTAAACTGGTAGACCTATAAATAAATATACATATATATGTGTATATACATTATATATATATATATATATATATATATATATATCTTTTTAAGTCCTCAAAGTAATTTTTGAAAAAACTTAAATAGTTATAACATTCTTAAGAAATGTTTCGATAATATTGACTAAACCAAATCCCTATAAACACTAAATGCGACAAAAACACCATAAATCACTTAGCTTATTCAAAAATTGAATGCTTTAAAGCAGAATGGCGCTTTTATGCATAACATTTTGACAGCAAAATACTTTTATATTTACATAACAATCCTGACAATGCCTATTTGCCACAGAAAGTCACTTTATTGTTCAAAATATGCATAATACTTTAACACTCCCATTACTGTTACGCTTAAAAATCCCTTTAATTAATTAATCATTGGAACTTGAAGATTAATGAATTACTTTTCTTATGATAGAGCATATATATATATAGCATATTTTAGGAATGGTTATAAAAATCTAATATATATTTTAAATAAATAACATCACTGTGAAATTTGAAGCAGCTTTATCCTAGAAAAAAAATACCTTGTTATTTTTTCGAACTGTCCATCAATTAAAAACATCTTTGTTGATATACATAATCACCATGTATATCAATGACCGATAGTTTTTTCTTGTAGTAACTGTATTTTCCCCCAACTGACGATTGTAACAGAAGAACCAAGAAAAAACACTTATTTTTTCCAAGAAAGAAAAAAAGAAAAAAGAAGGGAAAAAATGATGATAAGGCGAGTCCAAACCATGAAAATGAAACGAAAAATAAAAATGTACGCGGAGGTTTAAGAAAAAAAAAGAAAAAAACCACTCACGTTTTGCGGGATTTTTCTTGACACAAATGAAACAGTTGGCTCAGTTGTTTGAAAACATTGTTCAAAGGAGAGTCCGCATAGTACTAAAAACACTTTTTAAAAGTCATAATAATAATAGGCATATGGAAGATTTCATGAGAAAGAAGAGTAGCCAATTATAATAAATGGAGTCCTCAGATCATTACTCCTTCCGTCTCTCTTCCGACGGAGGAACCTTTTCCTCAGCATCCTCGGGTTCCTCACGAAAGGGCTCCAGCAAGCTCAAGATCGATCAAATGTTCCACGAATCTCGTGTCCTCACAGGGCAAGTCCCCAAAGTCCATCAAATCAAACTCAAGCTCCAAAGCCCCTCTAACGCTGTTCCTTCGTCCTCTGTCCGTGGAATTCCAGATAGGGACACACCCTTCTCTGAGGCCCGCTCTGCTGTACAACGACAGATACAGAAAATGTTTGACTCCTCAGCCTCACATCAAGGGAGTCATTCTTCCTCTTCAAGGGACTTGCTTCTCCTTGGAAAGGATGGAGGGATTATTAAGCATTCATCGCATGGCGTTAGCCATGCCTTCCCCTCTGAGGATGCTTCCATTCACTCCAGCCCACCTCCACCAATGCACTACGGGGTATCCAACGCCCTTAAGTCCAAGCGGCCTCAACCGGCGGTTCATCTGACTCTGAGCGTCCATCCTCGCAGCCACTTACAATTTCTTCTTCTCCTTCCCTGCTTCCCTCTGATAAAAGACTCATTTCCCCTCATCCCCCTCAGAACCTAAGAAAATAGAGTTTCTCAAGCAAAAGGTCGACTATTTAGGGGCCTTACCCGTGTCATCAAAGTCTACAAGTCTTAGCTCATTACAAAGACCCCTTAAAGACCTTTATTTCAAATACAGAGCCATGCGCAACTTAGGCCAAACCAATTTGCCGGGCACGCTGGAAATCAACGCCAATGGCCTTGTGGTTCAATATATTCGTGAACTCCATAAAGGTGTTCAAGAGATATTTAATCCCTTTTCTACCATTGCGGTATGGGCTGCTGTGCGATTTTTGCATAGGCGGGAACTAACGCGTGGCTCTGTGCGGCATTCCTTCGCCTTCCTTCCCCTCATCAGTGATCCGGAGGCCAAGGACAAGGCTTCACTTTTTAATCCTATTATGGAGACTGAAGTAGAGCTTGCCTCAGATGCACCGCATCCACCCTTATTTGCGTGTGTTATGAGGAGAAACGGTGCGCCGAAGCAGTTGGAGTGTCATGGTTTTGTCTGCTCTGAGTCTGAAGACGCCATTGTTATTGCCGCAAATCTATATCAGGCCCTCCTCAAACCATGAAGAAGAAACAAAGTAAGGCTGACGAGAAGCCTGAAAAATGTTCCTCCTCAGAGAGAACGGCTTCACATCGCCCTGAACCCCCTGCAAGACCCCTAGACGACGTAAAAAGGAGCGATCCTCCCTGCGAAGCAACGGCTCTGACCGGAGGTCACTGAAGCGACTAAGCAAAGGCCGTCGCTCATCCAAACTCTCTCAAAGAGCCACCGTGGACCGCCGTAGCAGTCGACGAAAGCCCCTCTCATTACGTCAGCCTCAGCTACAGGAAAGGTGATGTTTACACACGCGTTGCCATTCCTCGCTCCAAAAGCTTCATGAACGTCTCAAGTCAGTACAACCTCCAAGAGCTTTTTCGGGAACTAAAGGAAAAAGAAGGTGTGGAATCCATCGACGACGTCCTCAAAAAAGTCCTTTCCCCAGATGGAATCTCTTTTAACGAAATCAAGCCCGTCTACCGTGAGCTTCTCCTCAAGCTAGCCATGACCATGACGCAGGACGAGATATTCCAACGCTCAAAGAACATTATTTCGCAAAAGAAGTCCGGAAAAAAGGCCGAACGAAGAGGAGCTCCCAAGAACGAGGGGATCCTTGGTTCCTTATTCAATAAAAAGGGAAATAAGAGCAGCGGAGAGGAGGCATCCTCCTCTTCACATATATCCTCTCTATCGGCCTCTTCTAAAGTAATTACAAAAGCCGACATTTCGAATCCGATGCCCATGCCAGGGAAATATTCCAATTCCTCCACGCAAACGAGGCCCCTCAAGTCTGCACCCTTCCACCACTTCCAAGGAACGAAGACCAAGATGAGGTCAGCTCCTGCTGTGGAGGATGCGGAACGGATTACGAGACTCTGGACTATAGTGACTGCTGTTCATGTCCATCCACACACAATATGAGGAGCCACTCAATCAAAACCCAGCAACAATCTCCCCTCAGACTCTTCCTCCTCGGCCTCCAATGAGTCACCATACTCTCTTGCAACTGTGACTATGGATCCTGTGACTCACGAGATAAATGCTACTGCACACTCACCACCCCTCGCTCATCATCCGTTCCAAAGAACCGCGTAAGTATTATAACGCGGGGAGAGGACTCCATCGGCTCTGGAGGATCCGGCTACGACTCAAAGTATTATTCCTCCTCGTCATCCTGCTGCTGTTCCTGCTATTACTCCTCTGGAGAATCCCTCCTCTCTGCAAGGACTTCATCAAAGAAAATAATAGCGCAACAAGCACACAAGGTCCTCATGTGCTCAGCCGTGGACACAAAGGGCAACGTTCTCTATCAGGGTAGCTCCAATAAGGCTCCCAGAGTCCAGCCCCGGGACAAGGCGAGTGTTATAAGCATGAAGAAGTCAGCAGAGATTGCTGCTGTTTTTCTCGGGTGCGAGGATTAATCAAACCACGGATCTCTTCAGTGGAGGAGAAGAGGAAGAAGAACTGGAGGAGGATCCGCCTTATAAAGAAGATGAGTCTCCAGACGATGCCTATGACTCCATGAGGCCCTCACAGATTCAGGAGCAACAGCGGCGAAGCATCTGTCATGCACATCAGTTCAGTGAAGCGAATCTAAGACATTCCCTTGGATATTTCCCTTAGAGAAAGTGACAAATGTGTATATACATTATTCATTAGCTTTGGCGGGCTTCTATCTTCTCTTCTTTTTTTTTGTGTGTGTATGTTCCTTTTTTCTATATGCGATTGAATCCATGTGATACTAATCTTATATATATCCATAAAGACAAAATGTTTACATGCTTTAAGACTGTTACATTCATTTAATTTTCCCCCTCATTAGTTTGTCCTTAATTTATTCATTTTTGTGTCTATATGATTTAATTGCACTTATTCCTACACAAATAAGCCGTGCAACTTATCAATAAACCTAGGCCCGGTGACACACAAGTCCCCTTATTGATCATAATTTTAGCATTTGGTTTATTTTATTTTATTTGTCGTTTATTTATTTATTTTCTTCTATATGGTTGGATTGAGTGACATTTTTTTGGATATTTATAAGCATTATAATCCATAAATCAAGCCACAACATCGATCCCCATTGGAACTGCCTATCCACTGAGTTAAAGAGTGTCTTTTTATCTTTTGCAAAATTCATAACAATGAACAAATATTAATTACAAAGAGGGCTGGAGAGGAAATATCATTTATCTATATATCATTTAATTTCATTTTGAATATGCTTACAACATTAACTTATCAAAGTACTAATATGTAATTCATATATTTATAATCATAACATGTTTTTTGATCGAATAAATGTACCTGTGGAATAAATAGTTTAAGCTTTACGAAGTGATAAATTTGTATTATATATTATAATATATTTATGTATATTTTTAAAGGCTACCTACACAATATTATTATATGTGAAAGGGTAGGCTTGGGACAACGTGCAATATTTCCTGAAGCCCCTCCCCCCCCCAGTCTTTAATAGTTTGCAATATCCTAGTGCAATTATTTTTTAACCGATTATGTTTTTTTTTATTCTATGTATTTTAATTTTTTTTGTCATATCTTTGATGAAATATAAGGTTAGTAAAAGCTACCATTATTATATGCTTAACAAATTGAGTTAATATCCAACTTTTAAGTAGGGCAATCGCTCACATATTTAAAATAATTATTGGGGTAGAACAGCAGGGTTATAATTAATATTGATTATCACGTCATTATGTAATCCCTTATATGTTCGGCAGGATCTTATTTATAACAATATACAACAATCAATGATGAGATAAGCGAGGGTTAGGGTTCATTAAACCCATATTTCAAAGATGTTTTACCCTTGTACAGGCTATAATAAAACAGCAAATATACGAGGAAAAGTATATATGAATTCAGTATTTAATATTTATCAAGGATTGGTTTTTAGGCCTCCATGATTCAATGGAATGGTAAAAATTATCTTGTATAAACAATACAGCATTAAAGTTAGTCCCTCTACTAAATTCTTTATATGATGATTTAATATCATTGATAGGCTGTTAATCATGATTAAGCATTTAATTACTTTAACAAAAAAAATTGAAAAAGGTCATAGTAAAAAAAAACGTGTAAAAAATAAAGTTGTTCACTAAATCATAATAATTAATTTACAACAAACAAATCCTAAATCTTATTCTTCAAAATGGCAGTTTTCACAATCACGTCTCTAGGTATTGTGAATTTGTCAAAAGGAATAAATTTCTACTGGAGTAACATTAAAAGTATAAGGAAAAAATACACACGAAAATTTAATTTTATTTTTCAAATGTCCAATTGCAACGCAAATTCAGATTGTTTCTTGTAAACGTCTAGCTCTAATAAAAAAGATGCGTTTTTTTTTGCCGAGTATATTAGGGTTGATATTTGTTACATAACGGCTATTGTTCAAGCCAAAAAAATATAATTACATGAATAAAATTACGCAAATAATCACATAAAGACTAGATTGTATGCTAGATATATGTTTTAGCAATGTAGATCCAAAATTTCAATTGTGCTAAGTCCAGAAGTTATGAATGTCCCCAAAAAATTATAACGATATAATATGTATAATAAACAAACACAAATTTTCAGTTAATTAGTACTGGGAGTAAATGGCACGGGGGGTGAAAGTCCAGGGTGCGTTAGTCTGGGGGGTGGTAGTCCTGTTAGGGTTGATGATCAAGGCTCCTTCACCAAGATTTTATGATCTTCATGTCCTTTGGAGTGTTAGATTCATCAGGACATCATGAGACTTATTTCATAGAAATACGGGACTGTGGCGTCCAATAGCAAATAGCAATATTTTGTTCGTAATATATCATCGATAAAAAAATTGTTATTTCATAATTCGTTTACCCTTCCAATCATTTACAATCTGCTGTCGAAAGAAAATTTTTCACATTTCGAAAGGCTGCTAAGATATAAAGGGAATATTCCTAATGGACCTCGCCCAAAATACTTTCTGACTATTTGTCTTTTTTTTTTTTTTTTTTTTTTTTTTGTATTTCAAATACAAACTAGAGGCATATATACACTCAGAGAGTGCAAACCTCCGCCGTCATGAGCCTTCCGAGGCGGATTTTTTCACGACTGGGGAGGCGTAGAGAGACGGGGGGAGGGTTCCCTAGACGGAAATTCCGAGAGGAAGACACTCCCGGCACCCAATTTCACAGCAAAACGACATCTATTGGCAGAGTAGGCTAACTTGGCAAATTTAGTAGTATTTAGCTCATTTGGCGCCTTAATTCTGCACTCAGAGATGCCAAAATTTAATCACTTCTTCCTTTTCGCACTTCCACAACTCCACAAAATTTCATCCAAATCCGTTCAGTACTTTTTGAGTTATCCTGCTGACAAACCAACAAACCAACAAACTAACAACCAACAAACCAACAAACGCCAGTGAAAACAATACCTCCTTCGGCGGAGGTAATTAACTAAGACGTTGATTTAAACATTTATAAAAATACAATAAGAATAATGCAGTCGTAGGTATTAAACATAAGACAGGTTAATAATAAAGGTGACTATTTGTCTTGATAAATAGTAGAATTTCCGCATTTAGAAGTGACGCATCAAGAGCTTTTATTCTTATTTTTTATTATTTCTGGCTTTGTTAGTTTTATTTATCCGCCAGAGGCGACGATGATGATGTAGCTAATTTTGGGATATATCCAGGGGGGGGCAGAACTCATGTAAACAAAGAGGGATATTTCCAATAATAAAAATCAAAAAATGTGACGTCAATCATTAGACGATTTTTATGTATATCTAATACCTATACCATCTAAATAAATACAATGTGTTTAAATATCTAATAATTGGTGAACTTATATCAATGAAGCCACACAACCTCGTATATAATTTCATATAAAAATAAGATTTTTATGACTCTGTGTAACTAAATTCATATGATTTTCAGAAAAAAATGAAATTGGTTTTAATAAATGTTATTTGCATTAGATTTTCAATTTTCAGGCTGAAACTCAGCCAATTTATTGCCATCTGAAAAGGTTGATTATATTATTTTTACTAGTCCATAAAAGTAGTGTCCATTCCATCAAACAGACAGAAAGATAATGAGAAAAGAAGAGAATATAGATATTTTTATGCCACAAATCATAACAAATCGATAATATTACGTCATGTGTGACATTTCAGCTTTTCTTTTCTAATCAGATGAATCTAAACATTGCGTTCTGCTCATCTTGTATTATCTATTATCTTTGGGATATATATATTAAACAATTGTTATAATAACATTGAAGTATATATTATTTTATTGCTCGTTACTCCAGGAGTTTGCGGAGGATTATAGAACAACATACACGAAACAGACCGTAGGGACAGTTAGGAGTGGCACCATGCACCACCCTCTTCTCCCATTTCAATTCGTCCAAGACAAATTTTAACCTCAATCATCTGTTGTAATTATTACAATTGTGGATGATCAGTTGAAACCTCACCTCCTAGATTTTAGAAGTAAACCCATATGTGCTCTGATGCAATTGCCTTAATATCTGAAATATTATTACCTCCGCCGAAGGAGGTATTGTTTTCACTGGCGTTTGTTGGTTTGTTAGTTTGTTAGTTTGTCAGCAGGATAACTCAAAAAGTACTGAACGGATTCGAATGAAACTTTGTGTAGTTTTTGGAAATGCCAAAAGGAACAAGTGATTTAATTTTGGCATCTCTAAGTGCTTTTTTAATATGCAAAATGAGCAAAATACTAATGAAATGGGATCTCTTTCAGGGAGTAGGAAAGAACAAACGCTAAAAAAATATTCATTGACGTATTATTGTTCATATATCAGCTCAGGAATATGTTAACCCAGTGACGTAGCTTAAACTTCTTCCTCTTCCCGTCTCTGAGTGCTTTTTTAATATGCAAAATGAACTAACAGAGAGGAAACAATGATTAGAGATAGAAAATCGGGCGTGTGAAAGGGAGAATGTTTGAATGGGAATGTTGTGGGGATCGGCGGAGGTACACACTCTCTGAGTGTATATATGCCTCTAGTTAATTATTCTTTTGAAAATAAGTTAAAAAATGGAGTAATAGACATGTAGAAGGCACTTACATATTTAAATGGATGTGATGAATGAGATCGAAAACAACCCGTATGACGTCATATTTTTATTCCAAAGCGACATCTGTTGTGCGAAAAGAAACAATCGACTCAATTGAAATCTATCCAAGCTATCTGCCTGGATGCACCACTTTCCTTTAAAACTTTAGAGACGACATGCAAAAGCGTGAGTGGTGACGGACAACATAACGTACAAATACATTTTAGAGTTGAATTGTAGGAGTCGCATGACCGGTCACGACATGGACACGCCTTATTTGCAGCTATTAAACACATGTATAATCAACGGATATTTTTTAGTCAGCAGTAGATTGTTAAACATAGTGTATCTTTCTGGAAAGAAAAACATAAGATTCAATCCAGAAATTGGACGAGTACTTCATAATTTAGAAAATAAATTATTAGTTTGCTTTCAGTTCATACACACTTTCTTTCACATGAGGTGGTTCAGCAAGAAAGCAATTCCAAGTGAAAATAGTAAAATGAGAAACGCATTTTTAAGTTCTTTACTTCATAAAAAAACGGTCAAATATTTCAGAAGCATTTTAAGACCAGTTTTATCCATGAATGCCTTTTTTATTCCGATAAGTTAGGATGATTTCCTTTCTATTGGACTTATTTGTTATAGGATTCACATGGCTCCGATATGTTCCTTCAAAGATAATCCCTTTTTTCATAGCCATAAGAGATTTGTTCCTTAGCAATTATCCATTATAATATACAATTAGCAATTATTGGAGCCTGTATTCAACTAATCTAAATATTTTACTAATACAAACGAAGGAGAATTTCACCAACTATATTATAGTGATGGTAACCCATTTTCACACAAATCCACATTATCTTGGATTCTTGCTGGACCACCAATATAATATCTGCAATATCAATGTTTAGTGTTAAAATACCACATAACCTTATTATTGAAAATTCCATGATTGCCATATTCTTCTATATTTAGTTCATCAAGCAAGACATATTTACTCAGAGCGTAAAGTAAACCAGAATGATTAGTCAATCTTACTCACCATTTTCATAACGCACTGTAATTTGTATTTTATCCAATGATATCGTTGTTTAGTAAGTTTTATTAAACTTATTTGTTAGATTATTATTTTTAATTGAGTGTACATGGAAAAAGTTTACTGCACAGTTACAAATCTCGGTCCACCTATTAAAATTTGATATTTGCACTTTCTTTTTAAGTCCTAATTCGGACTGATGATACAAGTGTGCCCATGGACAGCGATAGAGCTACTTTCACAGGAACAAATTTACAAAGCTTAAAACACACGCCTTATATACAAATTCATAAACATGGAGGGGGGAGAGAGAGTCAAGAGTGACGTCACCATCAACAATCGTCAAATAATAGAGCCTCCACTGATCATAGTTGGGAATCTATTTTTGGGTTGTCATTAACCATTCTGGCCTAGACTTCAAACTTGTTGCAGATCCCTCGATCCCTTCCTTCCTCCATCCCTCCTTCATCTTCCCGGGCGAATGGGACGGTCTTGACTCCAGGATAAATGCCTTGGACACCAAGAAATGAGTCTCCTCCCTCCCTCCCTCTCTCCCTCCCTCACATTAAGAGACACATTCCCCTCACCTCGACTTCGTGAATGGAGTCCTACCCTTCGTTGGTCTTCGTCAAAAGAGTTCCTTCCCTCATCTTCGTTAGAGAGCTCCTCATCCCTCCTCTTCGTGAATGGAGCCCTACCCCTCGTCGGACTTCGTTTGAGAGCTTCCCATCCCTCGTCTTCGTCTAAGGAGTTCCTTCCTTCGTCTTCAGCATAGGGCTCCCCGTCCCCTCCTCTTCGTGAATGGAGTCCTGTCACTCATATTCATGAATGGAGCCCTATCCCTCATCTTCGTGATTGCAGTTCCGTCTTCCATAACCTCCTCCATATTGAAGACTTTTTTCCACTTTTTGGAATGTGCTATTGGACGCCTCAGTACTGTATTTCTATGAAATAAGTCTCATGATGTCCTGATGACAGTCCAAAAGATATGAAGACCATAAAATTTCTATGAGCCTGTAACATCAACAACACCTCTCCTTCCTAATATATGTTCAAAGTTTCATAAATATTGTTCCAAATTCAGGCATAAATATATTTTGGCATTTATTTTTGATATCAGTACATATATACTACCATAAACATCATTTATCGAACATAATAGATATCTAAACATTAGGTATTTATTTTCTTATGATTTAAATAATATTATTTTCAGAATAGTTCAAAAATGTATGTCTGTATTATAATATAATAAAAATTGATTAGGTATATCTTAATTATGAGGGAGACCTAAAAGTCATTCTTATGTCAGCAGCAGCTCGTTATATGGCGCTCTACATAAGGATTCCGTTGGTTTCAAGCTAGCGATTTGCGGGTGACATCGTTCGGTACTTCCCCTCGTGCTCCGAGAGGACCTCTCCCTATCTGAAGTTTTTACTACGGTTCTTCAAAAAACTATAATCTTAAATTGAATGAAAACCATTATTTCCGAAATATTTTAATGATATTTTTATATCAGTAGATTTTGATTATATTTGTACTTGATTTTTGTATTGACTTGATTTACTTTATAAATTTTAAGCTATAATTTTTATTTATAAATGCATTCACGTTAAATTCTATAAAGTGTAAATAGTGATAAAATACTAGTGAAAAAGTAGTTAAAATGATTTATTTCAAAGTGACGCCTATAACTTCTTGGATTTGTAAGAATTTTTGTAAAAAGACCATATATCCATAGTAAAACTCTTTCAAATCATGTTAAATTTAAATTTTATTAGCTTAATCATTTTAAAGACATATCTTAGAAAATAAATAAAACTTAATTAGCACTTTTAATACTAATTTTAGATAAGTTTGGTGACCAGTTACAATTATTGCGGGATTTGAAATGAGAAACATAAGATTTATTAAATAATGATAAACTGAAGTATTATTATTGTTTTATCTGATTACATTCAAATTTTAAACTGGTCAATTGTCACAGAAAAAACATAGTTAACTTCATAAGCGGACTTCATGGAATAAAAAATATTAGTAATGGGAGTTAAATGGCACGGGGGGTGATAGTCCGGGGTGAGTTAGTCTGGGGGGTGGTAGTCCTGTTAGGTTTGATGATCAAGGCTCCTTCACCGAGATGATCTTCATGTCCTTTGGACTGTTAGATTCATGAGGACATCATGAGACTTATTTCATAGAAATACAGGACTGAGGCGTCCAATAGCACATTCCAAAAAGAGGAAAAAGTCTTCAATATGGAGGAGGTTATGGAAGACGGAACTCCAATCACGAAGATGAGGGGTAGGGATCCATTCATGAAGACGAGGGGCAGGACTCCATTCACGAAGAGGAGGGACGGGGGGCCCTCTAACGAAGACGAAGGAAGGACCTCCTTGGTCGAAGACGAGGAAGGGGATCCCTATAACGAAGACGAGGGATGGGAAGCTCTCAAACCAAGTCCGACGAGGGGTAGGGCTCCATTCACGAAAAGAAGGACGAGGAGCTCTCTAACAAAGATGAGGGAAGGAACTCCTTTGACGAAGTCGAGGTGAGGGGAATGTGTCTCTTAATGGGAGAGAGGGAGGGAGGAGACTCATTTCTTGGTGTCCAAGGCATTTATCCTGGAGTCAAGACCGTCCCATTAGCCCCGAGAAGATGAAGGAGGGATGGAGGAAGGAAGGGATCGAGAGATCTCCAACAAGTTTGAAGTCTAGGCCAGAAAGCTTTCATGACACCCAAAAAATAGATTCCCAACTATGATCAGTGGAGGCTCTATTATTTGACGATTGTTGATGGTGACGTCACTCTTGTTTCTCTCTCCCCCCCCCTTATGCTTATGCATGTGTATATAAGGCCATAGAATACTAGACACATGGAAAGGAAGAAAGAATTTTACGCGCACATGATGCGGGCCTTTATTCTTCCCTAATAGAACGTATATATGTTAAATATTAAAATAAAAAGACCTGTTTTAATGCTTTGATGAAGGTTTAAATTTATATGTAAATGAAATAAATGAGTCGGGAACCGATATGAATAATAGTTTATTAATACATTAGTACATATATATAAAAAGGACACCAAAAAGAATGCAATATAATAATTAAGCTTTTGAAAGGAGCTTAGGAATCTTTCTTTCCTTAAAATTCAATTTGTTGGCTGCTCTTTTGCGACTTTGATCATGAATCTCGTCATTTAATTGAGCAACCAAATTTCTACTGCAGACATTGAAAATTATTTGACTTATTTTTTTAAGATGACGAGCCCATTTATACCCTTTTTCACATTGGCTGTTGAGCATGGTCTTGATGGCCACCTCCGTGCTGCCAAACATTTTTCAACGAATGTTCCGGTAAAAGTGGCCCTTGGATTTTAAGATCTTAAGAGACACACTTTCTCGTCGTCGTGAGTTGATATAAAGTAAAGGAGCGAATAGGCATGAACACAGGTAAGAAATGTCATATCCGATGGAGTGGATAATCCACCTCTGCTCATGATTTTGGTGAACCTCCCAGCTCGACTTTTTCCTCGTCCGATTCCACCTCAGTGGGATACTAAGCTCTTTTCCAGAAGGGAATGACGGCGATACATTTGGAAGGATAGATCTTCATCGACTTCCAAACTTAAAGAAATGTCCATTCCGTTCTATGTTGAAACCATCTTCACAAGTAACACCTTTGGAAGTTGAATTAGAGTGAATCGCGAAGACAAAGTTTCTGATGTCAACTTATGATAAAGTTCCTGGGCAGTCTTGACGGATTCCTTCATGGAGAGTTTTTTACGGAGAGCCTCTTGTCTCTCATTGATGAGGACACTTCTCTTGCTAGTGGTTGCTGCTAGCGTTGGCCTCGGGAGTTGCCTTTTCGAGGAGAGA
The DNA here is from genome assembly GCA_013387185.1 of Caligus rogercresseyi. Classification (NCBI taxonomy): domain Eukaryota; kingdom Metazoa; phylum Arthropoda; class Copepoda; order Siphonostomatoida; family Caligidae; genus Caligus; species Caligus rogercresseyi. Next base: position 10,562,738 of record CP045905.1, on the reverse strand, counting down.
TAAGTGGGGAGATTAGGCCATTTTGAGGGAATGACACCATCCTTCAAACATCTAGAAATTAACAAAAGTTCAATTTATAAAAATATAAAAAGCAAGCCAAAATAAGTCCATACCTTTTTTGGAGGGTTCTCCCTATATTTCGAGTAGGGTCCTCAGAAGCTGTTACGAAGTCCGAATGAAGGAAATGGAGACTATATATTCTTGAACTCAATGTTGGTATCTAATTAGATGGATTCTAGGAATTGCTTTGATCTACTCCGAAAGGATGGAGTCCTTCTTGGGGAACGTGTGAAAAGTCACCGAAGATCTTTTGGGGTGCTCTTGTATCCCTGCTTGCATCCAGGGGCGCAACACATGTTCACAATGATTGTCTATTGGAGCAAGATCAAGCACGTATACACGCTGTGATGACTAAGCAATACTAAAAATGATGCCCGCATGTTGTGGAAAATTAGGCGTGCGTTTTTTTATCTTCCTTTCCTGGTACGTCTAGTATTCTATGATAAGGCGTGCGTTTTAAGCCGAGTAAAATTTGTTCCTGTGAAAATAGCTCTATCGTTTATGCTTTTTATTTAATTCAACCAATTTTATCCATTGTATATTCAGTTTGTGATGAACGAGCTTTTAAAAAAACTGATTGTTCATTATAAGCAATAAGCATAAAAATGTTTGTTTTTTGTATGTGCAAAATTTTCATATAATTTTTCCCTAAAATTTAATGAAAACTACTAAAGAAAAAATTAGGATATGTTAATAATTCTAATCATTCATTTCCTGATTTATTGAATTTGTCAAACTCTCTTAAGAAATAATGGTATCGAAGAAAACCATTAATGCATGCATTGATTAGAGTCGTGCATGCGTATAAAATGAAGCATTATAACACGATAAAATTGATATATATAAAAATCATATGACATAATTCATAAACTATTGAAAGCTGTCGATATTTTCCTCTTATAAACACTGGAAGTGGGACACTTTAAAATAATATATCATTGCAGATCATCAACTACTTTCAAAAGTACAATTTTTAAATAAGCCCATGGAGATATAACAATGCCAAGTCGGAAAAAAAACAATTATGCAAACGGTTTGAGGTCATCTTGAATTTCTTTAGGAAATATCAAAGAGGTGTGGGCTGGAAATCAACCATAAAAAAACTTAATTCTTCCTATGGGGATCTAAAATCCACATTGCAAGGAAACAATGCCGGTTGCTCAGTACGGGAAAAAATAGTAGTTTTTGGAATTATGTGGACTTCTCGAGGAGCGTCGAAGGTCAACTGGACAAAGTTACAAAAGCAACTCTATGTGTATCACCCTCCAAGGAGGCAAGAAGTTTAGTCTAAAAAAAGGATGGACCTTTACAATATATATATATAATACTTATTTTTATTATTCTTAATATCCCAGACAAGCCGAAGTGCTAAGATGTTTCTTTGTAAAAAATATAAACGATTGCGCACACACACTTTAATACTACATTTCTGCCAAGTTCTATAGACTATACATTTATACTTTGCTATTTATTCATCATACCTTTCTTGAGTAGCTCAAATGAAATTTTTATCAATTCAGTGGTAAAATTTATCACTATTATGAAAACCTGATAAGAAATATATGTTTTGCTTCCTAGACAAAGCCTATAATTAAATGCATTACTTGAAAACTGTCTTTCCATCATTATAATTATTTAGTAAGAATATTTTGTATGTGAAAAAAAAAAAGTTCACAGTGATTCCCCTTCCCGTGTCCATCATGTGATTGAATTAGAAAATCACTCACAATTACCGAAGAAATGACACATTTTTTGGACCCCCACGTCTAATATAAATCCGGCGCACCTGATACCGATTGATATTGTGAATTAGTAAACTCTCTTAAAGTTAGGAACTATACAGTAACTATTCAAACCGTCATATGAATGATAAGGTAGGATATGATTTAGTGTACGGTCGGAAGAGGCTTCATGAAATGTTTTCTGGGTCAAGCTCGACTAAGTAATTATTAAATTATAGCCTGACTTTTTTATGGAAAAGATTCTCCAAACAATTGATGACGTTTTTTTAGAAAATAATTTCCTCACTTTTTTGGGTCATACTTTTCTAAATAAATGTTATGAATGACAAACGAAAGAAAATATTGAAGTCCCAGCCTGGAGTCTAAAAAAACTGGGACACCGGGCTGGGCCAGGACGCTCAAAAAACAGCCGGGACCTTGGCTGATATAAATATAATAGGGTGTACATGGTAAATTGGAACTGTTTAAACAAATCCGATCCATAATGTGGATATCTGGTTTCATCATACTAATAAAAAGGTTGCGTGAACAATACACTAGAACTCCACCACAATTCTTTTGACAACAAACAATAGCCATCATGGAACAAGAAGGAGGGACCATCGTCCTCGAATTGGCCCGCGAGGGACACAAGCCCGCTGCTATCTACAAGCTGCTCAACTACCCCAAGACCACAGTTTACCGGTCTTCAATGCCTGGGAGGCTGAGGGGAAGTCTACCGCAAGGCCACAACATGAGAAGTGACAAGATCCGCACCTCCCGCATTCCTTGCAGGCCTCGAGAAGTCCATCAAGGCATCGCCGGAGACTTCCTTGTTCAGGTTGGCCAGACCGTGAGTGAGCAAGCAGCTGGTCCCAAGGCTGTGAATGAGGACCTCGGGTATAGGTCATACCGAATAGCCAAGCAGCACATCCTCACAGCATCCATGAAGGACCACCAGGCTCACCAACGGAAGCGTCTCCACAATGGCCTGAAGAGCCATGGAGGAAGAATCATCTTCTTCTCCGACGAGAAGAACTGGACTGTCGATAGAAGCTACAACGTTCAGAATGACCGGTGGCTTGCGCGAGGAGAGAGAGGGATCCCTGCGGTCTTCACCACAAAGTTTCCCGCCTCGTGATGACCCTGGTGTCAATCTGCATCACCGGTGAGGTGATACCACCTCGCCTTCTTCTTCAGGCCCAAGGAAAGAGGTCAACGCGGAGAGGTATTGCGATTCATGGAAGATTTGTCATCCCCTGGATTAAGGATAAGGCCTCTGTGAGGGAGTTCTTCTCCAACAGACTCACATCGCCCTCCTGACCACCAATCATCTTCAACTCTCACGCATCACATTCTGGGATCTGGAACACCTGGCCCTCCACTCCGCCCGTCTCCTCCGTGTGACACTACTGGTTGGTAAGTGGCGAGGGAGTGGTTCAAGGTCAAGCCACAACAGCACGAAGCACTGTAAGAGCTCCATTTACAGGAGTGGAATGCTGCGAATCCCGCGGAAGTCTTAGGGCAGCAGTCTGTAAGGGCAGGATGGAGAAGATGGTGGCTGCTGAGGGAGGGTATATTGAATAATGTCTTGTTTATACCATGTATAACTTTCCATATTGTCAAATAAACTCCAAATGCCCTTTTTATCAGGCTGGTTGAAGTTTAAACAGTTCCAATTTATCATGTACACCCTATACTATATATTAGGTTGTTCTTATTTTTCAAAAGTTT
>CP045905.1:10549373-10559123 GCA_013387185.1 Caligus rogercresseyi | reverse complement strand
TGGGTTTTTTCTTTTTTTTCTTAGCTACTACATAAGGCTTGGTATTTAGACTTTGATTGCTCCTGCAATGCACTAGCACCTCTACCACGAAGTGAAGGGCCGGCCCTCCCTGCCCTGATGAGGACAATTACTGGTACAAAATTATCACTGAGTGTTAACTAGTTAGGAAATGTGTTCTGAAACAAAAATAATATGAGCTGACAAGTTCTTTATATTTATCAGCCTAGCCCAGGAGGAGCGATAAGCACAAAAGCGGCAGCAGAAAAGAAAACAAACGAAAGAAGAGACTGACAAAATTGCAAAGTTGATCAAAGTAATGACATGTTTTAAAGGGCAGACAAACCGCTTCATTGAACCCGGGACCGGCCACGCCAGCTGCTGCTGCGAGAATCAGTGTTATGTTCGTCTAGCTTAGGACCGGTTACGCGCTCTCGGCGGTTTACATGAGGAACCAAAACACCCTGAACTGTCAAGCAGGTAACGTGAAGGACATATATTACAAATAGGTAGATAACATATCAATTTTATTTGTATTAATGCAGGACTACGAGACCTAGCAGGGGGACAGTCGCGGCTTCCGGGTCAAACACGTCACAGCCAGGAGGATCAGAAGAACCTGGACCGAGTACATCGTGGGCCGCTAACGCGCCCAAGAGAAGGGGAACACAGTAGTAACACACATCACTCGCAGCGCCCCCTTGTGCCTCCGCCGAAGTACCCCACAGACAGGGGCTATATGACGAAAACATCTCTGTCGATTTAAAACAGTATATTATGGTTACAGGGCCTTGTAAACCCAGCGGTCCATTCCCAATGATGAAGGAAAAAGCGTTCCTCTAAGTTGCATTACCATACCAAAAACAAGCTGGTATAAAACTCCCGCGTAGTTGGCTTTGCTACTCCCTTATATTGGACGGTGCGTACTGCGAGCCATGTTGGCTGTTGGAGACCGTAGTTCACCATTCTTAAGGAGGCATGGGTGAATGGAGTTAGAGATTGGGGGAATTAGCTCAAAAGATAAATATCCTGAATCCTCCAAATGCATTGGATAGCCTGTACGTGTACGTGCAGTGGAAACTGAAACGTTACAATTGATGCGGAATGGAGAGGGATGTGCGTAACGCTGTGCTTTTTGGAGACACGTGCTAGCACGCATTGTCAATGTGACCTATGCTGGCGACTTGACAAACTCTCATTCCGGGGGCAAGGGAACGTTCGGACAGGCAAACAGCGGGAATTTTCTCTCCATTTCCATCTGCTGGCAACCTACGACCCTGTGCTTAAAGAGCTGATAAGTCGACCTGAAGGCTCAGTTAAGTACCTTAGCCCCGATATCCAGACGAGATCATATATATATTGGCACACCGATTAAAAGGACATAACAGTGAAATAAAGAAGCACCGTTTTATTCGGTGATTATGGATACCACACAGGATCTGTCTAGGCACGACCAGTTAAGCTAAGTTATATAGGTTTAACCATAGTCAGGATAAAATGGATGTACTGTTGATGTAAAAATAACAGAAGCTTTTTTGGGCTTCAAGGAGACAACGGATACGTCTGCTAGTGAGCTTGAAAAAGCAATATAAGAGCATTGAAGCAAATGGTCTTCTTTTTCTAAGTGTCGTGGGCAAGGCTATGACGGAGCAGCTAACATGAGGGGATTTATTCTGGTGTACAGTCCAGAATAAAGAAAAGGAACCACTTGCCACTTATGTACATTGTGCAGCCCACAATTTAAATCTAGTCGTTATGATGCTGTGAATGACATTACTGAGCTCAAGAAGTTTTTGGCACTGGTTGAAAATATTACTCGTTCTTTGGCCACAGTATTAAACGGTGGGCCATGCTGGATGGGATTATTTCATCCGATGGTTCATCTCACCCTGTGTCACGTTGAAGCGACTGGCCCTACCCGCTGGTCATCTCGTTTATGATTCTCTTGCAGCTCTGCGCTACCAGATATGTGACGTCATGAAGACACTAACAAAAATTCGCTAACAAGGATACAAAGATGAGCGTACAGTAGCAGCGGGATTGAAGAAAGAGATGGAGAAATTTAATTTCATTTTCTTGTGGTTCTCAAGACCAAGATATTGGGAGTGTGAATGTCTTCTCCAAACTGCTCCAAGACTCTAAAATGGCGCATTATGAGGGAGTGGGTCTGCTGGAAAATGCCATAAAGACTATGTCGAGTATCGAAATGCTTTCGAGGAGGCAAAAATAACGACACAGACTCTCGCAACTAAATGGGGAGGGAGAGCTCATAATCCGATCCAGATACTTGAAAATGTGAGAACAAGGAGAGTTAAACGTCATTTGACGAGCTCGCTGAAGATGAAAGCCTATCAAATCCAGAAAGTTATTCAGAGTGAGCATTTTCTATGCCAATTGGGATATATAATCAACAAATGACCCAGAGATTAAATCTATGCGTGCAGTTTCACACATGTTCGAGGCGCTGCACCACACCACCCTACAGCTGGGCAGGCGACGATGAGCTTCATGACAAGGCCAAAACGTATCTCTGAATACTACAACAGGGGACATAGGAAAGGCTTTTTCCAGCTCAGCTCGTGTCATTTAGGACCTGTTTCAGAGAGAAGATGCAAAGGAGTCTTCTCCATGACTGTGTTACAGCTTGCTAAAATGTTACTTTGGATAACACTATGTAACAAAATTAAGGTTCTTGTTTGTCCTTTGGCTGAAATTCCTATTTGAGTCCCCTTTTTTGCGTAGATTCCAAAAATGCCATTAGATTTTGTCCCAAAAGGTTTTGACCTTTATGACCTTTTTTGGAAATTTACAATTTTCATCATTTCTAATGGTTCAGGCCCAGTTATCTTCTTAGAAAGTAAGAATAACCACAATGTCAGAACGATTTATTTTCTACTATATCTGTGCATTTCAAATACGTTTTTATAATTTCTATATCTTCGTACTAATCGAAAAAACTGCCTATATATTTCAAACAATGGATCAATTTTGGTATTCTATTAAGCGGCTATATTTTTTTTGTTTCGAGTCTATTGACTATAATCAATATGTAAAATATTTTTGGTATATGTCAATGCATTTTTAGAACAGTTTTTTATAATTTCGATATCTGGATGTAAGTAAATAAAAGATCAAATTAGTAGGACGAAGTATTGATCATATAAGAAACTACTTTTAGGTAATTATTGAGGTTGCTTAATATTATTGTGATTTGTTACGAAGAAAAAAAAAAGGTTTTTTTAATTTTATTTGCAAGTTCCTTAAATAATTTGATAACAATATTGAAATGCAATTTCCCAATCATAGTAACTCTCTAAAAAATAAAATATTTTTGACCACTTGTAATAATTATATGTAAAAAAAGGCAAACATGTTTTTTTTCTTCGTAACAAATCACAATAATATTAAATGCAACCTCAATGAATCACCTAAAAGTATTTACTTAATATGATCAATACTTCGTCCTACTAATTGATCTTTATTTACTTAGATGTCAGATATCGAAATTATACAAACTGTTCTGAAATGCATTGACATATACCCAAAAATATATTACATTTTGATTATAGTCAATAGACTCGAAACAAAAATATATCACCGCTTAAATAGAACACTAAAATATGGTCAACTTTTTGAAATATATAGCCGTTTACGAAAGATATATAAATACAAAAACGGATTGAAATGTACAGATATAGTAGAAAATAAATACTACTGAAATTTGTGGTTATTCTTACTTTCCACGAATATAACTGGGCCTGAACCATTAGAAATGATGAAGATTGTAAATTCCATAAAATATCCTTATCCTGGACACAAAAGCAAAATTAGAAATGATTAAAAGATTTTTTCATGTTTGCTGGACATAGGCAAATAGAAAATACATTTTTAACTCAAGGACAAAAACTTTGTTACACGGTGTAATCAGTCTATAACATCCACGTTCTCCGATGTATGTACTACCTTGCTGTGTTGTTCTTGACAATACCTGTAACAGTGGCCTCAGCTGAGCGATCCTTTTCAAAATTAAAAAATTATTAAGAACTATCTGAGGAGTACTATGACCCAGGAGAGGCTTAGTGGACTGGCTATTCGTCCATTGAAAACATACGAGCACAGGAGTTGGACATTAAAGAAATCATCGAGGACTTCGCACAACGCAAGGCTCGCCGTGTGCCAGTATAACAAGGAAAAGTAGGCCTACTGGAAAGGAAAATTGCAAGCGCCCAAACAGCGACTTAATAATATATATATATATATATTAAACAAGAGATTAATTTTAAATATGCATTTCATTTATGAAAAGAACCCACTGAATAAATTACTCAATGATAAATAATCCCTTCAAAGATTAATACCTCAAAAAATCGCCCCAAAACTTATTTTAAATTTTTTTGCTTGAGCTGTGATAGGGTCCATCCTACATAATTTGGCATTGGGGCCCGTATTCACTGCCCTACGCCACTGGTCAGGAGAGTAGAGTGGATGATCGATGACCTTGATCCCCTTCTTGGCTAAGAACTCCTTCGTGATATTTGCCGTGTGGCACGGAGCATTGTCGAAGTGGAAGTACCAGTCTCTTTTGGTCATTTCAGTTCGCTTCTCCTTGAATTTCTTTAAAAACATGTTCATGACATCCTTGAAGACGGCCGCGGTGACGGAGATCCTCTTTGGGAGATAGTACAGGAAGATCACGCCGCAGTTGTCGAAGAAGCTGAGAACCCTCTGTTTCTTCCTTGATTCTTGACGCTTGAACTTCAGGGGCGGGTTAGAGCCCTTCGGGAGCCATTGAGATGACCCTCGCTTGGATTCAGGAGTGAAAAAGAACAGAGGTTTCATCCATTGTCACAATCTTGTCCAGAAACCCCAATCCGAGCTCAAAATTGAGTTTCAAGAAGGCATGTGCGCACCTCTCTCTTCATTTTGTGATCCTCTGTGAGCATCTTGGGAATCCATCTTGCTGACTTGATTGAGAGCCCAAGATCGTCATTGAGGACGTGGAAAATGGTGCTGATCGACGTCTCGAACTTGATAGCCAGTTCCTCCATTGTCACCCGACGGTCGCCTCCACGTACACCCTCACAGCCTCAATAAAGTCGTCGGTACGGACCTTCCTCCTCCCGTTCGTGCTCCTCTTGTCTGAAGAGTCCTTCCCAGCCTTAACTAATGCTGAAATACGCGGTGTTGGCTTTGGGAGATGCTGTTGACCTCAAAGGCCGTGTCGACCATGGTCTTGATCTCCTTGGGAGTCTTCCTGGCCTTGGTGAGGTCCTCGACGAACTTGTGGATGCGCGACATTTCTCTTTTTTGAGAAAATTTGACCCAATGTTACGAAATAACAAAAACAAAAGCTTGATTTTCTTTTAAAAACACATTCAAACACGGTTTTGATATATAAAAAGGAAATCAATTCAATTGTCTGAGCTTAATTAAAGCCTATGATTTAGAAGATGATGCCATATTTGCAAGATAAAACTGATTTGCATCATTATCGAAACAACCTCGTATATATACAACAATACAGGGGATGGAGAGAGAAAAAATCTGGAATTGGATCCAATAAGCACACGGATATAATCTGTCCTAGACATAATTGTCAAAAGGATATATATATTATATTATAGAGAGAGAAGAGTTATAAATATATATATATATGTACATATAATTAGTTGTATATATATAGTTATATATGTATGTATGTATATAAGGGGTATTATAGAAACCTGATGTTAAGATATCAAAATTATGCCCCCGCGAAAGTTGCGTCATAAGAAACTAAATGATCGTAGAAAAATAGATTTTGGTCTGACCCCCCCCTTACCCCCCCCCCCCAAATTGCGTCATAGGTTTCGTTATGAAGCAAAACTTTTTTGTTATTACTTATTTTTGAAAAAATTTTGTTCAACAAAATTTAGCTAGATCAATTTATGACTTTGAAGTTTTTTGCAAATTTTTGAGAAATAAATTTTGAATGTCAATAAATGAACATAAGTGCTGACGCACCAACCATTTTTTTTGATAACGCTCCTACTAGGGTTTCTTTTTAGTTTCAAGAAGAAAAAGAAAAAAAAGGTACTCATATTGATAGTTTTAAGTATTTTTAAATACCTTTGCTTTTCACATCTAATTTTCATACAGTATCCCTCACAGGTTGAGAGTATAAATCTATGACGTTGACTATACCATAAACTTTTGCAGATAATATTAATGACGAAAATGTTTTCTCAACTGATAAAAGAATTATTGTTAAGGGTATTTCTTAAAAAAAATATTTTTAGAACTCCACCATGAAGACATATTATATTCATGCCATTTACAATTTTAATGTGCTAGAAAAATTAATTTAGAAATGCTTCTTTTATTTTATTAGTTGTTCTTAGTTACTTTGCATGCATAACAATTTTAAATTTAAAGTATTCATTGACTGATTTTTTTATTGTTCTTGATATTATTTTTCTTCTTCGATGTAATAATTATAGACTATAATGTACTTTTAGTTTGTTACCTCCGCTGAAGGAGGTATTGTTTTCACTGGCGTTTGTTGGTTTGTTAGTTTGTTAGTTTGTCAGCAGGATAACTCAAAAAGTTTCGAATGAAACTTTGTGGAGTTGTTGGAAATGCCAAAAGGAACAGTGATTAAATTTTGGCATCTCTAAGTGCTTTTTTAATATGCAAATGAGCAAAATAATAATGAAATGGGGTCTCTATTCAGGGAGTAGGAAAGACAAACTCTAAAAAAATTCATTGACGTATTATTGTTCATATATCAGCCAGGACTATGTTAAACCCAGTGACGTAGCTTAAACTTCTTCCGTCTTCCCATCTCTGAGTGCTTTTTTAATATGCAAATGAGCTAACAGAGAGGAACCATGATTAGAGATAGAAATCGGGCGTGTGAAAGGGAGAATGTTTGAAGTGGAATGTTGTGGGGATCGGCGGAGGTACACATCTCTGAGTGTATATATGCTCTATTTACCTCCGCCGAAGGAGGTATTGTTTTCACTGGCGTTTGTTGGTTTGTTAGTTTGTTGGTTTGTTGGATGTCATCAGATAACTCAAAAGTATGAACGGATTTGGATGAATTTTGGAAGTTGTTGGAAGTGCGAAACGGAAGAAGTGATTAACTTTGGCATCTCTGAGTGCAGAATAAGGCGCCAAATGAGCTAATCACTACTAAATTTTCAAGTTAGCCTACTCTGCCAATAGATGTCGCTGTGCTGTGAAATGGTGCCGGGAGCGTCTTCCTCTCGGAATTCCGTCTAGGGGAACCCTCCCCCGTCTCTCTACGCCTCCCCGTCGGTGAAAAATCCGCCTCGTAAGGCTCTGACGGCGGAAGGTTTGCACTCTCTGAGTGTATATATGCCTCTAGTTTTGAATGCAATCACTTTGGACTTCTTTATAAATGGAAAAAATAAAATGCCAAGATGTGAGGTGAACTACATTAATAAATATTAAAATATGCCCCACTGAATGTGATGCTCAGACTAGTGAAAGGATAATACCCATTTTTTTTAGTGCAAGAATGTTATGATTAATAAAAATTTCACGTATACTTCGTTACAAACATAATCATACAGTTGATTTATCGAAGGTTTTTAATCAAATGAGGTTTATAATTTTCTTCAAATAGGTTTATTTTCACATCTCAATTCTTACAGAGTAAATTTCTGCTCATCAAACAAAAAATTAAATTGTATAATCTTTTAGGGTTTCAATTAACGTATTTTTTTGGGCGCAATGGTTGGTAATATATATTCATGAAGTTGATTACATCCATATTATGTACTTTTGCAAACTCCTTTCTTACTAGCAGCTCATTCCACTGATTGTGAATGGTAATTGCTCCATTTCGGTGAGATATATTTTTGTACAAAACTTAATTTTATTAAGGTTACTCAGTTTGTGAAGGCATGTTCAACTCTCAATGTCGTGGGCGCAGGTTTGACTTCTGACTTATCTCATTGATAATATCCTGGTTCAATAGATTAACTTACACGCTAGTATGCTTATTTATATTAGTAGGATATAATTCAGTCGCACGAAATAAATCAAAATTGAAGAAAAAAATCGTCAATTATTTGTCCACTCTGAATTTGACCACTTTTTCTCACGTCTTCATTTTTTCTTTGCGTAAGTATTGTTTTCCTTGGACATTTTTAATACTAGATGGTTTTTTATAAACTGTTTATCCTTTACTATATACATATTTATATATATATATATATATATATATATAACATATATAATTAAGAGGTCTTTTATTAATGATTTTTTTAATCTTTGAGTAATATATTAAAATTTATGTCCTACACTTGATCACATTTGCGGTGCTAGACCAGGAGTCTTAAAAAATGGGAGGGGTTATTATGAGAGGCCAAAAATATGATTTAAAGCTTTTTATATATATATATATATATATATATATATATATCTATATATATATATATATATATATATATATATATATATATATATACATAATAGTATATATAATATATATATTATATATATCTATATATATATATACCTATATATTTCCTGCTTTTTAACAATAAAAATAGCTCTTTTGGTCTATTTTTCGACTAAATAGCATCTGACTGGACATAAATAAGTATTATAGCGTGTAAATGATTCTATCGAACCAAGGGTCTATTCAATGAGAGAGACCATTCGAACCTGTGCCCTTAACATTGAGAGTTGAACACGCCTTAAAGCACATGGCACTCCCTTGCTAACCTTGTATAGGAGCAAAAAGTCCTATTTAAAAAATTCATTAGTCCAGTTGGAAACATACGAGATAATAAATAGTAAATTGAATATAATATATACATCCGTTTCATATTTTTTTACTAGTTAAAAGCTTTATTAGTACGTACTTTAAATTATTTCATGGTGTAATTTTTTATAATATTAAAGTAATTCATTCGCCAGGAACTATAAAAGTATTGTCGTTCCCTTCAATTTGGCTTATATTCTTGCAACAATCTACACAATCTAAAAATAAAAGTTTCGAAGACTATTAAGAACTGAGTTTATATCATTAATACAATAATGCAACATTGTCAACCAAAAACTTTTTTTTGCGAGGATACAATATAATTAAAAGTCCTTGGTTTGGGGAGGTGAAGACTTTATGACCAAAGAATATTAAATGGATTAACAAAGGAATATATAACTATAATGAAACCACAAAAAAACTTTTTAATGAGAACGATTATATTTTCATATTATGAATGTATTCTTTCAAGAAATAAAATATATATTGTATATATATATATACCTATTGCATGAATCCAAACTTTTCATAGTAAACACATTGATCACAACATAAATAATCACGTTTTTAAATCAAACATTTTCATAAAATTAAGTAAAAATACTCTTTATTTTGGTGTAACCATGTTTTTTTTTGTTTTTTTGCTTATATGGTTCGATAGAATTGCATCCGACAGGATATGAATAAGCATTATAGCATTAAAATTAGTCTATCGAACCTAGGATCTTATCAATGAAGTAGACTAAAAATGACCATCTCCTCTCGGGATTCGAACCTGCGCCCCCACCATTGACAGTTGAGCACGTCTTAACACACACGGTTATCAAGCTCCCTTTTAAATATTAAATGTTAATATATGGAATTACAATGTTATTATAGCACTTATATCAAAAACAGTACCCACTTAAGCATTGGAGTTTAGAAACCATTATACTATCTAACCGTTGCTTGGTATTTATCTGTATAAGCCAACGTCC
>CP045905.1:10499373-10546873 GCA_013387185.1 Caligus rogercresseyi | reverse complement strand
ATGGGTGAAAAGCGTAAAAGAAGCTTTATGTTGAGAACGTCATCTTTTTGTCAAATAAGATCACTTAAGAATCGTCATTAAATAGTGTAGAGAGAAAATGATAAGAAATGTATATGTATATCTAAAAGCTATTAACATTTACATTCACATGAGTTTAGATATGTTATATCAAAACATAGTTCTTTAAAGTTCTTTGAGGCAGATAAAACAAAACAAATAACCCACCTATGTACAAGAAGTGAGTTCTTGCTAAGATGACTTGCTATACAAAATAAAAGTTTAAATAATCTAATAATATATACAAAGACAAACAAGAACTCAAATACTTGAAGAAAATACAAAGTCCATCCAAACGATTTTCTATAAATACTTGGGACATCTTCTATATTTGCAGATATTCAAAGCCACTTAAGTAAAATAACAGTTTATTAGACTAGTGGGAGGTCTATCATGAAATAAAGTGTTGATTTCATTGTTTTATCATGAGATGTAAAGAAGTACATAAGTAACGAGAGGAAGACGCTCCCGGTATCCGATTTCACAGCACAGCGACATCTATTGGCAGAGTAGGCTAACTTGAAATATTTTATTAGTATTTAGCTCATTTTGCATCTGAATTCTGCACTCAGAGATGCCAAATTTAATCACTTGTTCCTTTTGACACTTCTAACAATTCACAAAGTTTCATCCGAATCCGTTCGGTACTTTTGAGTTATCTGCTGACAAACCAACAAACAAACCACAAAACCAACGCCAGTGAAAACAATACCTCCTTCGGCGGAGGTAATATTGTTTAATTTATGATATTGTATTAGATTGTCGTCTAGAACAATCGAGTCAATTATTTATTCGAATAATACGATTTAACTGTAGCGATGGACGGAATTCTTATTTTCTGATATGTTTCCCCCTCATAAGCATGGTTTTTTTTGAATAAAAATAATAATGTAAAATAATTAAAATAGGAAATTTACGTATGAAATTGACAAAACTTTAATTGAATAAGTTCGAGGGCTCAGGGAGTGTTTGTGTCGTGGTGAACAGTCCAAGACCATTCATTTTATCAATATTAATTATATTGCCAAAACCTGTTTTGCGATTTCTCACATTTGCCAAATGATATTTGGACCTAATTTTCTGCGGATGACTTTGAGGTGTTTTGAGGTGTATTTGGATCCTTTGGGCTTTCTAAGAAAATTCATACTCCATGTGTTTTTAGGCAGAAAAAACGTTTCTTGATAATGTCATGTTAGTTTAGAACAAAGTTATAAGTGGATGATTTTGGGTTGCTAATAAGTATTTGTGAGTGTCTGGTTGTTCCTGGAAAATACTAATAAAAATGATCGGTTTATTTGTTTGTTCGATCCTCAGTATCTCCTCAGCACATGAGATGTCAAGGGAATATTAGTTCAAAGTGGATATACCTAGAAAATCACGGGCAACGCGGGGTAGCATCCGCTAGTTATATATAATACTTTCTCACAAAATAGTTTTTGTACATAATATTTAAGTGGTTTAATCTAAATATCATTTAGCTAAAAATACTTTTTGACTGAATGCGTGAACATATATATGAGATCCATCTTCATAAAAAACTATGTTTTTACATCAAGTACCTGCGGATAGACTATTTTCATATTTATTGCAGAGCATTCATAATCACATTCATAATATATTGGTAAAAGAATTGATATTTGATATTTTCCAACCATGGTAAACGGTTTTCTTATTTTGCCATTAAAATGATTTATGAAGTTTTTTATTTTAGTTCACTAAATGCTGATAATTGATTCGGATTAAACATTTATCACTTAATTATATATATATATATATCATGAACATTATAGTTCAAAATTACTGTCGATATAAAAAACCATAGTATATATACATATATATAACAACAATGATAAACTAATTTGTATTCAATACAAAACGGCGATGCATTCTTAAAATCCTCTTGATGTCGTTCCAATGGAATTTGAACTGTTTAGATCAAATTTAATGAGGTAATCCACCCCATTTTCATGTTGAAGCTCCCAAATCAGGAATGTTAACCTCAAATGCAGAGAGGCGGGCCGCAGCACCAATGATGATAGGTCTGTCGTATGTTTTTAAAATGTATTTGTTGGCTGTATTTTTTTGTGCAATTAGAAATTTGATATTTTGTATGCAGATTCAATCACTTTGTGACTGGGGAGATATTTCTGCTTAAGATTAAAGAACATAGGGTTTTTAAATATTTAAGGAATCGTTTTCATTTTCACAAACGTTAAGTTTTATGAAATGCTTAAACACCTTAGGATTGGACAATCTACGAATACATTGAAAATATTGTTTAATAAAAACCCACAATTCCTGCTAGGAAGCTGAAATTTGAGGATTTGTCCTGAGATTTGTAATTGAGCAGTAAATTTTGGCCCATCAGTAATACTACCCGTTGATTTCAGTATTCTTATTTTCCTGAACAGAGGGTGTCCAACAAACTTTGTAATATTTCAGATATTGAGATAGCTCCATCATATCTGAGTTTTTTAAGTGCAAATTTTAAAAACCACGGCTTCGAAGGATTCAAACTAATAATAGTGGAAAGCTGAACCTTTCAATATTACCATTAGAGCCGAAACGTAGATTTTTTCTACGCGGCAGTAAAAAAGTCTACTGCACATCTAAATGCATAAATTATACGCAAAATGAATTTTATGTCTTTGTCTGAATATTTAGAAACAAAAAAAAGTTCATCTCCATAGGTTCTTTGTTTCAGTTGAAAATAAGCAATTGATTTGCGATGATTTCAAGTACCTCATTATCTTCTG
Organism: Caligus rogercresseyi; assembly: GCA_013387185.1. NCBI lineage: Eukaryota > Metazoa > Arthropoda > Copepoda > Siphonostomatoida > Caligidae > Caligus > Caligus rogercresseyi. The sequence goes on along the minus strand of CP045905.1, from coordinate 10,544,060 downwards.
ACGGGTAAGTACTAATTGTGATTGATAGTGTTCTAATGTCGAAAGTAATTTTAATTTTATTTCTTTAAATTATTTTTAAATACATATCTTTCAATTATATTTTACTTAAACCTCAATTATAAAATATAACTGTATAATTTGTGTTTCAAAATGATACGTCGAAAAATCTTCGTTTCGGCACTACAGGACAAAAATCATAGTTTGGATAAATGGTGTCTACATTCTTTATAAGTTACTTTGTACTAAAATAATACTTTTTTTATATTTGAGTTTACAAATTCAACACTATTATAAATTTATACCAAAGTTTTGAAAATCAATCATTTTTTAAAAATCCCCTCGGAAGAATATTTAGTATTCTTGAAGATATAGATGAAAGTGTGAATGTGTATATGGATCTACCAGAAGTTAACCATCTTTCCGATGGAGACAGCCATAAATCAGACGACGAAACGGAAGGACTGAAAAAATAATTGATGAAACAAATGTATATACCACTTTTTAAAAATGTCCATTTGGATCTCACTGTGGATGAATTGAAAGTATTCTTTGGTGGACCTTTCTCTTACATATTTTTGTACATTACCATCGAAAAAAGAATTGGGCGTCAGAAGACCATGTTCCAAAGCTGTTTTCCAATAATATCAGAAGAGATAGTTTTCTTGATATATTACACAATCTATATTTTAATGATAATCCTAGTCAAATCGAGCATTCAAAAATTTGATCGCTTTTAAACATCTGCGAGAAAAATTCATAGAGCATGAAGAGCTAAGTAAACACCAGTGGATATCTTGCATCTGGAACTTGTAGAGAGCATAGAACCGAAAAATGTCCTGTATCAGAAAAAGTATGTACTTCAAAACGAAGAAAGAGGATATTTCTAGTAAAAACCATAGAGATATAAAGATATAGAGAGCTGATTCCCCAATTGCAGAGAAACAGCGTTTTGTTGTTTCTGTGTGTTCATATAAACAATGTAATTTGTACTACGTCATCGTAAGCTGATCATAGAGATAGAATCTATCTCTAGAAACAGCGTTCTGTTGTTTCTCTGCAATTGGGGAATCAGTTCTCTAAATCTTTATATCTCTATGGTACAGACCAACTCAAATATGTTTTTAGTTAAATGGAAAGATAATAAAGAAGTTTTAGTTGCAAGTAACTTTGAATCACTCATTTGTTCAAAAAAACAATAAAAAAGAAATATTTATGTTTTATTAATATTTTATGAAATAAATGTTCATCAGACTTTAAAAATAATAATCTTCTCATGGAGTATGTAGACGTGATGGGCCGGGCTATAAGCACATACATACCAAGAATAAGGCAAAAAATGGTGGTGGCTATATTTTCATATATGATTATGCGCAACAGTATATAACGTCATCAACTTATGTATAGAAATTAATCAAAAATGCCTCTAAATGAATTTATTGAACTGTTGGCACCCTAATTTTGCAAATCTTTCGGATCATTTCAAGGCGGATAAATTTTCGGAGTGATCAGAAGCTTAACTTTTTTATGGTAAAAACTATTGGATAGAAAGCTCCATCTTGCAAAAGTTTGTATTCATTGCAGAGGAAGAGAATCATTTTTTATATAAAGTACATTTCTTAATGTTTTGAAAAATTTCATCAAACATCTTAAAACTATTATATGTATTTCATTGTTCTATGTTTATAAAAAATAAGAATACTCATTCATCCAATTAATTTTTAATATATATAGAAAATAATGATTAACATAGATGTTTTTTCTACTTGCTATTTCTTAATAAGTATTTGTCGCAGGGTATGTAAAAAACCCAAAATTTTGAAAAAACCCGGTTTAAAAACCGGTTTTTTAACCGTTTTTTCGGGTTTTTTCAAATTTTGGGTTTTTAATACCCTGATTTTCGTAATGAAATAATTTTTGACATTCGAAGTCTTTACATCATATTGGATTTGTGTGCATTCAATGTTGTGGTATCATTTTTAATTTCGGCCCTAATGGGTTAAAATCTAAGTCATGCGCTGTATAAATTTCTTGGTTAAAAGCAGTTCTTTCGAGAACAACAGGATCTCCAAATCTCTTGATAAACAGTTTCTTGTTCTTGTTTTGGGATATAATCGATTTTGTATCCGATAGATAGACGGGATGGGATTAGGGTATAGCAAAATCGAAGTTTTTTTTCGGCCTCTGCCGAAATTGAAACGCCTTCTTTCGGCAATCGAAAAAAAACGAAAAAAATCGAAAGATGATATTCTTATTATACCTTTAACAATAAAAAACTAATAGCGAGCAATATGATGTTTGTTAAATCATAATGATGAGATGTTAGACATCAGTTTTACAAATTATAATAATAGATGCTAAGGAAATCCAAAGGTTTAGTTTTATTGACAATTTGTTTTTCAGGCAAACAATTTTGAGAGCAAAACTAAAATGTTATACTACAATTACAGATGTATGGCACATAGAAACAATTTTGAAAGAAAAACTACCTGGGTATATTATAATTAAAGATATTTATGGCACATAGAAAAAACTATTATCAACGAAATATTTTAAATGACAGAATGCCACGAAAAACGAAAAAGTGTGCGTTAGAGAGAGTGAGATCACTTTTTATTATGCAAGAAGAAATGTCGCAGCATGCAAAGGGTGTCTAGGCTTCTGTCATCTAAACAGCTGCGAAGTTTTGTCAGGAATAATCCTGCGGCGGAAAATGCTCTTTCTGCTTCCACACTAGTGGGAGGAATTGTTTTGAGAGCGTGAAAGACTTTGGAGAGGGTTGGCGGTAGAGTTCCCGTCGCATCGAAGCTGCTGAACTCTCTTTTAATCTGTCCATTAATTCCGTTGACAGAGGAGAGATAATTGGTGCTAGGTTTTTCCTTGGCGTTGAGAAAATCTTTCAACTCCTCCGCTCTCGACTTTTTGCTCGGAGGTTCATCAGTCTGAGACGGAGGTTCTGGGTTTTCTACTTTAACCTCGGCGTTTGCCTCCCAAAATAGTTTGATGTAAAGCTCTTGGGCGGTTTTGATGAGCTCTTTACGGGGAGGATAAATGAGCGATGACTCTTCAAGATCGTCACCAGACAAGTATCGAAGAAGACCAGAGATTTGAGGCAGTCGTCGTTGCTCCAAACGCTGAGAAATGGCTTGATGCATCGAAGCTCCAAACTGGGTCGTGTCTTTGCTTAATCTGGTGAGGATGAACTCCATAATTCGGTCACCTCTCGCAAGGTCCATGTCTCTCGATCCCAGTCCCGTTGACCCTGCAGCCACCGTCTCTAAACAATCGCAGACTCCTTTCAGCAGCTTAATCTCAGCTTCGGATAAGAGAAGATGAGTGAGCGAAAATTCCGTGAGTGCCAGAGTGACGGCTTTCCGTGCGCGTAGAACAGAGTCAATCATTGTGACGATGCTATTCCAACGAATCTTTATGTCGAGAGTCAGCTTTGTCTCTTTCAGTCCTTCGGCCAAGCAACATTTAGCCAGAAAATCGTTTTTGACGGGAGACTTTTTGAAAGTCTTGACAATCTTTCGAACCTTCCGAATGACGTCTTCTAGTGAGTCGGCGAAAGGAGGAACATTTGAAGCAGCCTCTTCCTGAATACTGTCGTCAATGTCATCCTCCCCCCTCTTCCTCCTCATCTGTTGAATCTCCAAGCATTGTTGATGAAGGCAATCCAATAATGTCCCGAATTTGCGCATTACGGAAGCCCCATCTGTGGTTGACGCTACCAAATCCCTGGCGCGAATGATGCCGAAGTCCAGTAGTCGTTGATCAACGAGTTCGACGGCCTTCTCTGCAGGAAGATATCCTTTGACGCGAATAAGACCCAGCGAAATTACTTGGTGATCTCCAGTGTGAACATTCAAACATGTGAACCTACAGATGGATTAAAGCGGAGAAATTTGTATGTGAGAGAGAGAGAAACAAGGAGACAGACAGAGACACCTAGATACATGCAGATCACAGAGAGAGAGAGAGAAAGGGGGGGGGAGAAGAGGCACATATACACTGACACAGAAACAGCGCTCCAAATTAAAAACCAATAATTCTGTTTGGCTTATTGCAAAATCCACAATCCCCGAATCAATTGCTCTAGAGCGAGGAAAGTATATCATACAAATGTTTTTTTCTCAAAGTAGATCTGAAATATATCATTGGCAAATGTCTAACCTTTTATTGTTAATCGACGTCCACTCGTCAAGACTGATGGAAAACTTTTCAGTTTTGCGTAACTTTTGTAATTTTATCTTGATCTCATCTTTTATTTCGTCGGCAAAGGCTAAAACGTGAGATTTGACGGAGCGAGGATCCTTCACAACCTTGAAGCCACGGGCACGTAGTCCTTCTTGAATGTCAACGCTGGTGGCGATGGTTCTAAATGAAATTCGGTCGATGCTTGTCATTCGCGCGAAAACTAAACATTAATTCCAAAATCAGACGGACAGTTAATTAAATTGTTATAGAATGTTAATTTTTATCTTATTTAAAAAAATTGTTCAAAAACAAATTGTTCCAAAGAAGTTGTTTAAAACAAATTGTTCAAAATCAAATTGGAAGAAAAACATTTTTCAAATATATTTACTTTTATAAAAATTCAATGATTTATAATAATATACATCACCCATTGACTGAGTTTCTTTTCGAGTAAGTGCCGCAATGATTGACGGCTGAGTTGATGGGGCGATTGAATCCTTGTCCAAAGTTTTCTTCTTGGTGGCTGAAACTACTTGAAGAAAGTGGACTTTGTTCAGGTGGTAGAGAGATGTGTCACATGTTGGGTTTTTAAAGATTTGGTTGCATTTCGTACATTTGACCTCTTTGTTATCGTCTTTATTCTTTAGGAAATGCTTCCAACATGGAGCAGGCTTCTCGATTGCCACCCACCCTAACCCAGACTAGTTGCGTGAAAAAATATGCTTTAACCCAGACATTCGATGGCGACAAACCTTTTTTTCGAGCTTTCATCTCCACGTGTATAGTACTTCTACGTATTAACATAAGTACGTTTTTTAACGTTTTGGGATGGATAAAAGAAATACATTCAATATTAAACGTATACAAAGGAGAACAGAACGGATATTTTGGCGCCAGACTGACAACAACATACAAGTTACGAGTATGAAGTTGTATATATTTGTTTGAACCTTTCATAAAGCTAAATAATAACTAACGCGTTCTTAAAATAATGACATAATAATAATACAATTGTCGCTCATGGATTGGGGTGTAAATACTTCCAATATTGCTATGAGACTGAGAAAGAATTTTCGATTTTTTTGCCAAGTTCGAACGCCACTTTCGGTGCCGAACCGAATCGAAGGGTCTTCCATCGCTTCGGCACGCCGATTCGCTTCGGCATCCTTGCTCTAGATGGGATCTCCATAATATCCTTTGAATCGATGCTAAAAGGGAGAAAAACATTTCCAAATCTGAATTGGTTAAAATGGTTCCCATGTTAATCCAATTATACAATTCTGTGGAAGTGAAGTACCTTCTACAGTCTTGTTCATGATACAAGCCCATTTTCCAACTATTTTACGATAATAGGTAGAAAGAATTTCATCTAAGAGACACAAGCCTCCCACTATAATTTTTTTTGACGTTGAGGGTTGGAAAAAGTGAGGCCAACCAAGACTTTTCATCTTTGATTGCATATTCGGCAAGCGAAGGAATCGAACTTACCCTATACAAAACAACAGGCACCACACGTACATTACATAGATTGATCCTTTTCATTAATGAGAGATGGCGTCATTGTTTCAAAGATCTTTAATTTTAATATTCAATTCCAATCAGTTAGACATAGACACACAATTTTTCATCCACTCTATTCCAAGAATGCTAACTGACTGTACAACCTTACAACTAGAGATCGTAACAGAGGGGTCTGGATTCCACGATGCTAATGGCAGTATGTCTGTGTTTTCCATTTATTTCAGTTCTTCAATTCCAAAGTAATTGCGTAAAAAAACTTAAATAGACATTCTAGTCATATATATATATATATATATACTATTTTATGTTACCCGTCGCTGCCCGGGATTTTCAAACTTGACAATAGCTTGGACTGAAAAAAAATAACACTAATAATTCTAGTGATGTCATCGCATGTGCTTTTTCATATTAAAATAAGTTCCTTAAAAAGCTGTCATTGAGTCTTCATTGCCATTTTTTCGTTTTCCATTTCTCAAGGCTGGGTATTTTTAAACATTGTAGAAAGAAAATCACACGAATAATTTCAGTGATGTCATCGCAATGTGACTTTTCATATTAAAATCAGTTCCTTCAACAGTTGTCATTGTGTCTTCATTGTCATTTTTTCCGTTTTATAGTCCTTACGGCAGGGTATATAAACATCGCACAAAGAAAAAATCACACGATAATTTCAGTGAAATCATTGCATGTGAATTTTCATATTAACACCAGTTCCTTAAAGAGTTGCCATTGAGTCTTCATTCCCATTTTTCCGTTTTGTATTCCATAAGGCTGGGTATTTTGAACATCGTAAAAAAACAAGAAATCACATGAATAATTTCAGTGATGTCATCGCATGTGACTTTCATATTTAAATAAGTTCCTTCAACAGTTGTCATTATATATTCATTGCCATTTTTTTATTTTGTATTCCTTACCGCTGAGTATTTAAGCATCGTAAAAGAAAAAAAAATCACACGAATAATTTCAGTGATGTCAACGTATATGACTTTTCATTTACTATCAGTTTCTTAAAAGTTATCATTGGGTCTTCATTGCCATTTTTTCCGTTTTTGGTTCCTTAAGGCTGGTTATTTAAACTTCATAAAAAGAAGTTATTTTTAAGTCATTTCATAGAGTGCCTATGTTATTTTCTTATGAAAGTAGTTCCTTAAAAGTCGTCATGCCATTTTTTCCGTTTTCTATTCCTTAAGGTTGGATATTAACATCACTATCCATCTCTTGGCATTATTAAAATTTTAATAGCGCCATGTTACATTATTAAAAAGTCATTATTTTCCACAAAACCTAAATTTGGGGGGAAAGACAGGGATAGAAAAAAATTCTTCTTAAGTAACCATGTAAAAAAAAAATCCGCTTAACACCCAATAAATGAAAAACACGTCGTACTACCTTATACTCATCCACAGAAAAATTTGGTCAAAATCTAACGTGCCAATTTAAAAAATCGTCAAAAAACGGTTTGGCGAATAAAATAAGCATGTCGATGACGAATTTTCTGCGAGTTAACAACCCCACTAAAACACTCCCTAAGCTCTCAAAATTATTCACTGAAAATTTTGTCAGGATCCTAATGAACCGTTCGGAAGATACAAGGAAACGAACGAACGAACGAACGACCGAACGACCGAACGAACACGAACGAACGAACGAACAAACGAACGAACGGAATTATTTTTTTATTAGTATAGATTTTTAATAATATATCCAATTTCTTCCGTGGATTATATTTTAGGGTAATATCACTAATTTTGTGGTCGGAGGATGGATCAGGCCAATAGAAAGCTGTCATAATATGACGGTATAGTGATGGATAAATTAGTCTCAAATCGATTATTGATGATCTTTTTCCACAACTCAAGAAACGGTATCTTCGGAACAGAAAAAAATCTTGTGACGTCCACCAAACATTAATTATGTATAAGATCTTTGAGAGGAGCTGATTGTTGTTCATTCAATGGTGGCTTTTTGGCTTTCCCATAGTTTTTGTTGAGGGAGCTAAATAATCATGAGCTCGTTCAAAAGCCAAATCAGATACCATAGCATCATGATTTGAATCATTTGATTGGGTGCAATTACATTCCAGTCGAGTTATGATAATACTATGAAAATTTACGGGTTCAATGGGTGTACTCACAGTTACTTCAGGGGTTATAATATCAGGTATGTCAACGATTGTTTCAGCTTGTGTCTCTTGATTCGAACTTTTTGATGTCTGAGCGTTATGGTTTTGATACCCCTTTCTATTGTCCAATCGTGTTGAACAAGATCATCACTTTTGTACAATATTCAATTCCTTATTTCAATTTTCTTAAGCCTGGCCACCATCCAAGACTTGTAATAATTTATTGATCGTGTTTTTCTCCACATTTTTATATAAATGACCAAACCTGAAGCAGTTTGCACATTGCCTGCCTGGTCAAGAACTCCAGTGATTCGATCTCATATCAACATGGGATCAATGAGGGTATGTTTTTTGGGTTTCCATTGACGTTAACGATTAAATCGGACCTTTTTGGGTTCCAATGTTGATACTTCGGGTCATTGAAGATCGGCAATTTTTTCAGAGCCGATTGTCAAAGACAGATGCATTGTCAACACGAAGAGAGTTCACTTTACAAAAGGGGTTTAATAATCCTCACACTGCTTGTTCGCAAATTTTTCCGCATCCGTATTTTAAGGTCAGGTCAAAATTATGTTCTGCATCCCTGCAAGCATAAGTTTGCGAAAATCTATCATCACTTTTAAGGGATTGTTATCTTCATCTCTGAAATCAACTTCTATCGGAAGGTCAATTAGGATTCTATCCATTGGTATTTTTTGACTAGTTAAAATCTCCACGGATACCACGAATTTCGTTCGGTTTGCTGATATCAGAGAAGCAGAAATGAAAGAAAAAGTTGATTCGGAACTCTTAGTAAATAAACGTGTAAAGGCTAATATTATTAAAGAACAACGCCCCACTTCTGTGATTCGTCGAATTGTTGAAAATGGAAAAGAACTACGTGATCCGAAGGCTATTTGGCTTGCTTCCATAGACAGTTTCACAATTTATTAGCGGTCGATAGACCTAGTTTTCCGCGTTCCAAGAAGAATGGAGCGTCAATTTTCACGGAAGATCTCATTACCACTTATATCAAAAAGTTTCACAGTAATATAAAGCTTCAGGACCTGACGGAATAGGGGGTTGCGTTTTTACCCTCTGTATTCAAGAAGTGACACCGTACTTGCTCAAACTAGGACAGGGAATGGAGGTTTATGGAACTCTCCCAAAAGCTATGACAAAGGGTCGTATAGTGTTAATACCAAAAAAAGGTGCTCTTTCTGACCCGAATAATTGGAGGCCCATAACTGTCCTAAATGAGAGCTACCGTATTCTTTCAGGGATTATTGCTAGAGAAATAGAGCCTTTGTTGAATAAAAGGCTTGGAATTCATCAAAAAGGCTTCTTGAAGAAAAGGAAAATTTCAGATATCTCTAGAAATATCCAATGTGCGATAGAAAGGGTCAATTCGGAAGGGACTTATGGTGCAATTATTGCAATTGATTTTTCAAAGGCGTTTGACACCATAATGCATGGGCATATATTAAAGACAATAAAAAGAATATTACCCAAAAAGTTCTTCAATCCCATTAGAGCTCTTTTATTCAATCCAACGTCAACGATAGCTATGGGGAATATGAACAGTGATCCCATTACCTTAAACAGGAGCTGTCGCCAAGGGTGCCCTACTGCACCTCTGCTTTTTGTGGCAGGCCTAAAAGATCTTAGTGAGGGTATAGTCAAAAAATATAAAGGTTTTGGCATTGATTTTGGCTCCGATAGACATATTATTGACATGTATGCAGATGACATTACCCTTTTCTTAGAAGCGAAGTCAGAATCACAACTTTTAAAGCGCATTAACATTATGATCAAATATCTTCAAAATTTAGCAAAAGATCAGGTCTCCGCATAAATAACAAAAAATCTGTTATCATTCCGCTGGGGAATTGGATGCCATTCAATGGTCAAAGGGTAGCTGACTTATGTGTAAAGGATACCGTTGAAATATTGGGTATAACATGGAGTCGAAATGGTCCTACAAGTCTTAGTTGGACTTTGTTACAAACCCGTGTGACCAGACAAATTTCTCTTTGGAGAAAATTCAACATCCAGAGAAGAATTGATCTGTACAATTTCCTCGTTATCCCTGCAGTCCTCTACAGTTCTACTGCAGTTCCCTGGATAGCTGAAAAGGCTGTCTTAGAAGAAGACAAGTGGCTAAGCATATTATTCCACAGATCGTATCTGCCAGGTCTAAAGCGTCCCAAACGGCATCTAGGAGGAGGATTGTCTTTATTACAGAAAATAATCCCAAAGATTTACTCAAAGGTCTTGACGGATCTCTCACAAAACCCAGAGGTTGAATGGAGGGCTCATATTTCTAACAGCCCGGTGTATACCTGTTTAATGTTGGGAACAGACTTTCTAACGACATGATTAAAGAGTTTTCTCCATCTTTAGGAATAATACATAGTTTGATTTGGCGGGGTAGTCCAATGTTCGACAACAATCGACATTATACGCCAGAACTGTAAAAAGAAGTTCTTTTTCCAAAACCTGGAGCTTCCAAAAAGATTGGAACAAATAGCAATAACGTCTGGCACCCTAACTATTCATGACCTATCTTCGGAGTCCATTTTTAGGTGTGGAAGATTCTTGTTTCCTCTTAAACGATCGGCAGACAAACACTTTGTTCCTGTCCCATGGCACCTCAGAATGAACTATGGCCATAACACAAAAATGGAGGCAGAAAAAATTGCTGACTTGTATTTAAAAGACTTGGAATTGCCTGCATCGTGGAAAAAGAGAATTTTGTCTTCTACCTCCAAAATAGTTCACGGCAAACGCTTTACTGCCCAATTTCAAGTTTCTACCAGATGTGTGTTCTTTGATGCTCCGTGCAAGGATTGTGGAAGATTATTTAATTCAATCATCCATGCCTTCTCCCATTGTCCTGTTCTACGTATCCTAAGAGACTTTGTTCTTCTAAATGTTCCTGGAATAACTGGAAAACTGATCGCTCCCATAATTCTCTTTGGATTAAATTCTAATCTACGGAGAGCATCTCCGAAAACAAAAGCAATTGAGTTTGCACTTTCAAGTTGCAAAAGCTATATCGCAGAGCGTTTATCTTCGAGGGAACCTATTCAAGAGGGAGACCTAAAATCCATTGTCTTATCAGCAGCAGCTCGGTACATGGCGCTCTCCATCAAGATTCCAGAGGATTCAAGCTGGAGATTTGCGAGTGACATCGTTCGGTACTTCCCCTCCTGTTCCGAGAGGACCTCTCACCATCTAAAGTTTTTACTACGATTTTACAAAAACAGTCTAGTTTTAAATTAAATGAAGCCTATTTATTCCTAATCATGTTAATGTTATTTTAATATCCAATTAATTACAACTTTGTTTTATGAAGTGATTGTGCTTTTATGTGACCGTGTAATGTTTTGTATTGACTTTATTTAGTGTATAAATTTTAAACTATAATGTTTATTTATATATAGCATATATGCATTTACGCTAAATTCAATAAAGTCTAATTTAAAAAAAAAAAAAAAAAAAAATCAAGGGTCTATGAGGTCTTTTTTCAAGGTAAATAGTTGATTGGTGGAAGAGTTTGATGTCAATGAATTTAAGAAGGCCAAAATATTAAGAAGGGTGTCACATTTGTAATATGATTGTTCTTGGTGATATGTTCAAGATGATTAAAAGATAGATCTCTATCTTTCACCTTGAAAAATACAACATAGCAGGAATAAAGTCATCGTAGTTGTATGAATCAGTATTAATAAGAAAATACTGAGGAATAGTCAAGTTTTGATATGTGAAAAACAATATATAAATAAAGAAGGTTAAGGAATGAGGTTTGGCTTACCGTATATGGATTGTCATTTCTTCATTAATCTTTAGACTGAAGTCTATTGACGGTCCTCCATGACTAAAGTTCATTTTGAAGAACACCAGCTCTTTATCTTTTCATAATAATGTTCTTGAACGCCGCTCGGAAGGCAAGTCCTATCCATTTTAATTTGAAGCTCTTCGAGTGTTAAAAATGAGTTGGCCTCTTCAAAAGCCTTAATCTTTTTTAAAATTTGCTCGTTTTCATTAAGGAGTCGTGAGCAGGAGGTTGAGGTGGAGGAACGCTTTGGAGGAGGCTTTTTGAATAGTAGTGAGGAAGATTGGGAAAATTGGAAGGGGCGGCATCTTTTTTAATATCTTAAGACAAAGAGTTTTTCCAGATCTGTCTTAACGTGATGGATTAGAGTCAGTAGACTCTGGCTTATAATCGGAGGGCATGAAATGTACGTCACACAACGCAGAAGGTCTTGAAGGTATCTAATTTTTTCGCGGAACAGCCTTTGTCCAGAGTTGGCGTAGGGACTCATCCTTGGGGAACATATGAAACCGTCTCTTTTTCCCCTCATTGCCCTTTGGTTTGTAGCCACTCTTGCAACCCGGAGCAACACATACCTTCCCCAGTGTCGTCTAGTTTGAAGATAAATAGGTAGTTCTAAAACGATTCCTCTACACACTTCCACTACTTCATTCACGTGGCAAATAAATAAATTAGTCGATCCCACTTTATATTGGGTTTTGAAAGGTTGTGCGACTTTACCATTCTTGATTGTTTTAGTATTCATTTCTCAGACATATCATGATGGCAAAAAAAGAATGCTAAGAAAATAAAAATAAAAGGAGAGTTATATAAGCGTGAACAAAAAAAATATAGGTACACAAATCTCATGGAGAGGATGATATGATGATTGAAATGTGAGATGTGAACCTTTTTGCATTAAGTGTCATAACAAGATTGTATATGTAATCCGTTTATTAGCATCTGATTGGTTTTATTTTGGAAAACCAAACAATACAGAAGCCCTACAAATGTTATTAGGACAATTGCAATCTTTATTTTCCTATAACCAGACTCTGTAGAATGATAACTTAATAAATTTGACTTTACATATATATATATATATATATATATATATATATAATAGGGTTGTTCTTATTTTTCAAATGTTTGAAATGTTAGCAACATTGTGGATTTTCTGTTTCTTGGTGATAAAAGAAGACGACATACAAAGTTTGAACAAAATCGGTCAACATTACGAGGTCGCGCAACGAGGTCAAAGTTTTAAAAATTTAGTAAAAATATAGTTTTCCGCAAATTTCTTGAAAATGGTGGACGTTACAGACTTCAATCATTATTATTAATTTAAAGGAAATCTAATTTACTACCAGACGTATGTTTGATGTTTTTTTTAATAAAACAAAGTTTTCTGTAAAAACAAAGAAAAAATGGAGTGTGTAATGTTAGCATATTTCATAGCTTTTTTGTATCAATTAACTTCACTCGCCTGTAGAAGATGACTTGTTCGCTTCAGAGTAAAATAGTATTTTAAGTTTAGTAAACCTTTAGATGATAAATCCAAAAATGACCTTGGTTGCATTCTATCAATTCAGAATTCAGTACAATCTGAGTTTACATCATATGATTCAGAGCCTGTATTGACCTATAAGAAATCGATTATGAAAAAAATAAAAATAATGTGTTCTTAGATTTGCGTCAAGGTATCCTCTCAAAATTTTACTTTGTCTCTGACGCATTTATAATCCATTATATGCGTCATTTTGTACGCGAGATATGTTTTTTATGTACAATAACTCTCTACTTATTAAATTGACATGATTTAGTATACCAAAATATTAAAGCTGGTTTACCAAGCTTTCATTTGATATTTTGTGTTCTAAAAATCGCTATACTTTAAGAGAAATAAGCAAATACATTTTTGCACGTACTCTCCCAAAAAATTGATCTTTTGATATGAGAATATACAATTACGCTTGGTAACCACTGTTACCTGGATAGAAAGAGAAAGAAAAAAGAGAAGCGAGAGAGTATTTTACTCCACTTCACTCGCTTTTCTATATATATATATATATATATATATCTATATATATATATATATATATATATATATTATATCTATATATATATATATATATATATATATATAATATATTAGGGTTGTTTTTATTTTTCAAATGTTTGAAATTTAGCGACTTTGAGCTTTTCTGTTTCTTGGTGATAAAAGAAGACGACATACAAAGTTTGAACAAAATCGGTCAACATTCGAGGTCGCGCAACGAGGTCAAAGTTTTAAAAAATTAGTAAAAATATAGTTTTCCGCAAATTTCTTCAAAATGGTGGACGTTACAGACTTCCATAATGCTTATTAATTTAAGGAAATCTATTTACTACCAGACATAGATTGATGTTTTTAAATAAATAAAGTTTTCAGTAAAAACAAAGCAAGAAAGGGAGTGAGTATTGTTAGCTTATCTCATAGCTTTTTGGTATCAATTAACTTCACTCGCCTGTAGAAGATGACTTGTTCGCTTCAGAGTAAATAGTACTTTTAAGTTTAGTAAAACTTTAGATAATAAATCCAAAAATGACCTTAGTGCATTTTCTTTCTTGCTTTGTTTTTACTGAAAACTTTATTTTATTAAAAAACATAATCATACGTCTGGTAGTAAAATAGATTTCCTTTAAATAATAAGCATTATTGAAGTCTGTAACGTCCACCATTTTGAAGAAATTTGCGGAAACTATATTTTTACTAATTTTTTAAAACTTTGACCTCGTGCGCAACCTCGTAATGTTGACCGATTTTGTTCAAAACTTTGTATGTCGTCTTCTTTTATCACCAAGAAACAGAAAATGCTCAAAGTCGCTAACATTTCAAACATTTGAAAAATAAGAACAACCCCTAATATATATATATATATATATATATATATATATATATCAGGAAACGACCGGGACCCGGCTGTTTTTTGAGTGTCCGGTTCGGTGTCAAAAAATCACCGAGCCATGACTTAATATTTTCGTTCGTTTGTCATTATGAAAGTGACGACGTTTTTTAGAAAATATTAAGAGTATTTTATAAAAATATTTAGAAAATAATTCCAAAAAAAAACGTCATCACTTTTTCTTAGAAATTAATTTTTAAATGTAAAAAAATATTTCTAAAAAAAATGTTAGCATTTTTTTAAGATATTAATTATAAATTATATAAATTATTTTCTAAAAAAACGTCATCACTTTCACAATGACGAAGGAACGAATATATTCAAGTCCCGGCGAAAAAAAAAGTGTCCCGATCATTTCTGATATACATAGATAGATGGATAGATAGATGATAGATAGATACATCGAGTAAAGTGTGTCACTTGAATTAAGTCTGTAATGACAGCAAATAATATAAGGAAAAAAAATCATAAAAAAGTAAGACGATTCGTATTTCAAAAAGGAGGAAAGCTAGATTTAACTGAATTAATGACAGTTGTTGCTACATATAACAAAATATTATTTATACATAATTCTTTTTTTTAAGAATGCATGAATGGATGGGAAAACCATAGACATGGGGGGGGGCATCTATAGAGTGCTTTAGAGAGATAAAGCTTGAAGCAAACACTTTTGTACAGTTATTAACGAGAGTGTCAAAACAATGAAGAGCATTCTCAAAAACTTTATTCTATTCAAAGTTTTTAGCATACATGCATATTTTTCTCTTTTTGCAACGAATATTTCCAACACTTAATATTTTAATGTGCTTAAGTGGTGTCCAGTAATATAGTCGTGGGTATTATTTTCACGCACGCCTTAATCATACGCTTTAACGCCGTAATGCTTTTATTCATACGTTCCTAAATCGCACACCTTTAAAATCGTATGCTTTTTTAAAAGTATTATTAACGCGCTGCTCTATTGTCGTTGCTGCTTATAATTGCAAACTTAAACAAGCGATAAAGGAACGTACGAATAAAGCATTACGGCGTTAAAGCGTGTGATTAAGATGTGCGCGAAAATAATACCCACAACTACCTATATTACAGTAAATCGTCTATGTGATTCAAAATATAATAAAAATATTCGGAAACATTTTCAACAAATAAACTTTTAAAAAACATGTAGTTTTTATTCATAGATAATGTCCTCAAAGATTGAAATAATATGAAATATAATATTCATTCCATTGCTTACTGTAACAAGAGGAAAAAGGAAGGGAAAATAAAAAGGGGCTGAAGGGAATAATTTAAAAAAATAATATTTTCATCAGTTATGAGTGTAAACAAAAACATCTTGAAAACGCCAAAAAAAAATTATGTAATTATTTAATAAATAAGTTATGGGAGTTTAGTTTTTGCACTCAGCCAGCTTTTAATAAATGTATTATATTTTTTAGTTTCAAACAATTATTTTAAATAAAAAAACTTTTGAATATTCAAAATAGGGCAAGAATTATGACTCAAATGGTTTTTTTTATTAACACTAGATGAACGGCAGTCATACCACTACCTCGGTGGACGGAGTGGGTTATTTCAACCTGCATAAAAAGTCCTTTATTTTTTAGTATACAGTTATTAGAGCTTATATATGTTTTAGTTAATGCTTTTGAAGGATTTTATCCTGTATTTTAAATATATACTTTGCATTGTTGAATGTAATTCAAATTACAATCCAATCACAGACCGGATTAATTATGTGTCAGAAAAATATATTGATAGCACATAGAAATATGTCACCATTACATAACGTTTGAATAAATGTATTCAAAGCAACAAATATAAATCTGATATAGCTGGGACGGGACACGTAGAATCACCGCCAAAAATGAGAATCTATGAGTTCGAGTCCGAATCCTTAATATAATCATTCTTGATTCCCGAGTTCGATTCAAAGTCCTCAAAAACTGATCCAATCCGAATCAACGTCCTATAGTCAAAATCCAAGGCCTTTAAAACTAGACGAGTCGGAATCTGTAGTCATCAGCATGAAGGAGAAGAAGGGCATAGCTCCTATACATTTGTCCATAAGTGCAACCTTCCACTTATCACAACCGGGCCTGGTTTCAAGTCCTTCAAAGAAATTAAGCCAAGAGAAATGCTGGATTCGTCATGATCTAAGCATCTTCATTTGCATCCCGAGCACTACAATTTTTTGGATATTTTGAGATATATTATTAACGCTTATAACTGATGAAAAGATTAAATCTCTATTGGTTATGAATTCCCTTCGGCCTCCTTTTCTTTTCCTCTTTTTTACTATTATTACAGACAACAAGCATTGAAGTAAACATGCGACGATAAAGTTCACGACGTTTAAGCGTGTGATTTTAAACAGCAATGACAATAGAACAACGCGTTAGTAATACTCACTTTAAAAAAGAGTGCGAATTAAAGGCGTGAGCTAAAGGAACATACGACGTTAAAGCGTGTGATTAAGCGTGCGCGAAAATAATAATATTTATCGTTATAGATATTGATTTTGAGGTAATTATCGATACTTTGAATGAATCATGTTCTTGTAAGGGTTATATAACGAAAGGTCTACTTTCGTTTCTGAAACTCATCTCTTGTAAGGGCATCGGTTTCAGAAACAGTGGTTGCTGAAACAATGCTTTCAGCTCCCGTATCACTGATGGATTCCTCTCTACTACTTGAAGCTATGTTTTATCAGTCATCTTTTTTTTATTTTTCAAGATAATCACTCCAATTTATCATTTTATTTGTAATTCTTTGGCGAAATATACGATTTCGTAAGATATAGTACATAATTTGTTTTGTCCAAAATACCAAGCTCTTGTTTTCAGTCCCTGAATGGAGATGAACCCGGGGAGTTGTTTTAACATTGAAATTTCATTCATTTAAGTCTTCCATCTTAAAAACAACTTTCTTCCATGTGATCTCCAAACTTATTCCTTCAACCTTCGGCAAATGGCTTCTTCTGTAATGCCTCATGAGGGAATGTATCGTAATACATTTTGTATAGTTAATATGAGTCCCATCCGTGTCTTTCCTTGGGCTTTAAGCCCCTTTAACACATCTTTTATCCCTCTTACACCTGTATTTGATTTTCTAATGTCAAAATTGTCCTCCAGATGAACAAAGGAGATCCCAATATCTACTTCCTTTTGGAGCTCGACGATTGTATCATTCATATACCCGAGGCAAATTCGTACTCTTCTAATATTATTCTGCCAGCCTTATGTATGCCAAAATTGTTTCTTCAGCCTCTAAAACAGTAGGCTTTTGGGATACTTCTCCCTCTCCACTGTAAAAAAATGTAAATTTTTATATTGCTCCATGGCTCTCGTTTCAAAGCTTTTCTTCAGAGCTTAAAGGTAATGGAGGGAAAAAAATATAAATGCCTTCTTTATCCTCTCCTTCCATTGAGATATAAAGCCATAAAAGAATTATTGGATTCCTCAGAGATAAACTTTTTGTGCCCAATATAAACAAATCCTTCCATCTCGAGCATAGAATATAAAGATATACATCGAGAACTTATTCCCTCCAATACCAGAGAAACATCGTCGTTCAGCTGTATTCTGGACGCAATGTCATATTTCTCTGAAGAATCCATAGAGATATAAAGTTTTTTTTTTCAATTCCCCCCAGGAGTATATGCGGTTAAGCTTCTCATGGGGTAACGGAAACTGCAATTAATGCAGCAACCCGTTAGGCATATACCCTAGAGGTGAGGTATATTTCATTTATATACAAACGGTGAACAAACAACAATAAACAATCTAATATAACATACTAAAATACATAATAAAAACGTTTAAAAGCACACACACTTGTTTCAAATAAAAACTGTTGTTTAAAAAATCATTGAAGAATTTGGTCATCGAAGAAGACATCCACGAACTGGCGCGTGTTGATGAGAGCCCTGATGAAGTGGGAAACATCATCTTTACTCCAACGATAGTCCTCACGATCCTCGGTAAGGTTCCTCCTTACACCAGCAAGGGCATCACAGCTGTTGACAAAGTGAATGGGAGACTCTCGTTCCTCTCCACAAAGCCTACAAGAGTCCTCATCCGCCAATCCCATTTCCTTGAGATGTTTTTTCATACGAATATGACCAGACACAAAACTTACAGTATTATGAATTGAAATTCTCGTGTGAGTGTGCAACTTCCATCTTTGTTTCAGATCAGGAAAGAAGAATTTTGTTTGGCGGCAACTTGTTCACCATGCCATTCTTTCAGCCATAACGATCGAGTTTTGTTTTCGATTTCTCTTATTATTGTTATTTGAGGGACTTCGACGCTAGATGGAGATATAATACTACATCCCATCTTAGCTAAGGCATCCACAAATTCGTTGCCAGTGTTGTCGTCATGGCCCTTAATCCATTTCATATATATAGTCCTCTTCGACCTGCTCATTTCATCCAATATTGCATTTGTTGTTTTGTAAATAAGCCTCTTCTCTTTGATAAAGATTCAATGGCAGCCATACTGTCCACATGGAATGTCACTGGGGAGTCGTGGTATTTTCCATCACATTCAAAGCTCGTACTGCCTGTAGAATTCCTTCCAACTCTGCTTGAAATACCGTGTTGTACCAGTTAAGATTTCCGCATCCTTCTTGAATGGACTGCTCTCCAAAGGTAATGCACCAGCCAAAACCAACTCCATCGCTCATCTTCGACCCATCTGTAAAAATATTCAGGCATTTGGGATCCCCAATTAACTTCTTGGTAATTTCAAATGGAGGCATGGAATATGATTTGTGGACATTTTTTTCCAATGCAGTACCATATTTTTCAGTAGAACGTCTAATTCTTTTTGGATGATACTTCCTATATAGATATAAAGATATAGAGAGCGTATTCCCTCCACTAGCAGAGAAACATCGTCGTTCAACTCTATTCTTGACACAATGACGTATTTTCTCTAAAGAATCCAATAAGCTCTCTATGTCTTTATATCTTATGATCTCTAGGATCAGCTTACGATGGCTTAATACAAATTACTTAGTTATATTGGACACAGAATACAACTGAGCGACGATGTTTCTCTGCTATTGAAGGGAATAAGTTCTCTTTATCTCTATGCTCACATACCCTGAAATCCTCGCTATTAGCCTGTAGATCTCTCTAACTCGCAATGTTTCTTCTCTTCCGTTGGACTGCAAGTCTTCTGAAGATGTTGTTTCTTTTCTCTTTTCCACAATTTTCCCCCCGGCCTCTATTCGATCAACTTAGCAGGCGGGAGTATCACCATATTTATAGAAGAAGATCCCTAGCATTGAAATACCAGAGCACCGTAACCTCCAGAGTTTTAATAAACTTATTCTTTTAAATGATTTTACATTTTAACTATCATATATCATAGGCGTAGGAGACAGGGAGGCAAGGGGGTCAACTGCCCCCCCCCCCCCTCCTGAAATTCGGGTGAGTTTCAAATTCGAGCAAATTGGTTGAGGTATTCGGGCATTTATGTTGAAGAAAAGAAATGAAATTATGAAAGCAACTGGATTTTGAATTATAACCAAATACATACATATAATGTAATGAATAGTATGTAATTATATAACGAAAACATTATTCTAGATAAATTTCTTCATTCAATTATTTTTTCACCAGTATAACAGCCCTTGTTAAAATTCGGGCAAATTGAATGCTGCCCCCAAACCAAACATCTTTCCTACGCTTATGATGTATATACCTGGATTATTTTAATAATAATATTTGTTCGTTAATTGGAAGGTGAAAATACGCTGAAAAATATTGAATTATGCATTATAAAAGTGCACACATCCAATAAGAAGTACTTTAATGGGAGGTACAATTCCTTGAAATGCATGCTCAACTAGTCAAATATAGAGTACTAATGAAAAACGTACAGTATATGAATATTAACAAAAAAAGTCAATAAAGTATTAAACAAATATTGGGAATTGTTTATTTAGTAAAGAAAGGACTTCTAAGAAAGTATATGAATAAATGCTTAGCAAGTTTGCTTATGATATAGATGTGTGTCCGTATTGGTTTATTGAACAAATACTAGGGTAAGGCAAGGACTATATAAAATATAGGTCGCTAGTCATAATTTATCATGTGCATTTTAGTAAATAAATTACGCAGTAAACTAAAGCATTGATTAATTCATTACAATATCATGTTTAAATAACCCCAAAACTAATTTTTTGGGTAATTTTTTTTTGGAGTACAGGTTGCGTGAATAGTAAGTTGAATACTCCGCTTTTTATTTATAGTCAGCCTGCGCTTTCATAAAACAAATGGCTTTTAAAATTGACATTTAATCAACGGGAAAGAATAATTTGTGGATGTTTTGGTAAATATAAGGAAAAAGCAGTCCTAACAAGTTACAAATTTGTTGTTGATAAATCCCTATTTTAAAATTATTTTATGAGAAAATTGACTAATTAAAAAGGTTATTTTTTTATTTGTGTTTTGGATAAATTTATTTTTAATAGATAGGATTGCTTAAGCATTAATTCGTTTGGAAAAATAAACAATCCTTAAATAATACCTATAAAAAGTAATTATAAGCCTTTCGAGCCCTTTGATCATCCCGATTCAAATACTTTTGTTAGACGGCCATTTCATAGACAGTAATTTTTTGGACAGAACCTTCTTCGACACGGACACTTTTTAGACCAGAACATTTATTAGACTCACTATTAACAATGGGACCTGAGTTTCACTTATTACAGATGTTACATATTAGCAGAGCTGCGACTACCGAATGTAAACCGGTATTCATACTACCGACGGTATATTTCAAATACCGAACCGACAATACGATATTCGGTAGAAACTACCAAATACCGTACCGATTGACAATTTCGTTGGGCGTTTATACCTTCACGGAAAATAACCTTTATGATTCCCAATTGGTATTTGACATGTCTAGCGATAAAAACCAAGTCTCCTCGATTCCCTCTAAATTAATCTTCACTATATTCTGTTTAAATATATTAAATCAAAGAAAAACAAATTTAGTGTATTTATTTATATTATATAGATGCATATTAAACTTATAGTCGTTATAAAATTCCGATATGTGTTTTACTATGTTATTGAATATTCCCCTATCTCTCTCGCCATAGAAATTCCTCCAAGTCATAAACAGGTGATAATTAGCATCCTCAAATGATGGGAACCTCTTTATTTCTTCTTTTTTGCTTTTATTTTTACAGTGGTAGCTTTTGTATCTGGAACTCTAAAAAATTAACCCGCAACCTCAACTCTAAGGTCGATATTCTTAAAAATTGCCGCTTGTTGTACCTGACCTGTCATCTGACTTAATATTTTTTTGTTATGAACGGTTGTCAGCTTTTGAAAATATTATAGATGAACAACCGTTGTTTATTAAAAACCCTTTTTTGTTTAAAAAAATCAACAAATGTAAGACATATGCTCTTTGTATGTATTTTCTTGAATGCTTTAAAGTTGAAAAAATGAATATATGCGAGTTACTTGAGATAAAACGGAAATCGGTTAGAAGTTGTCCAAAATATCCAGAATAACGGAACCAAAAAAATTGCGTCATAGAACTATTAGACCCAAATTTATATCATAACAATTTTATTCTACAAAAGTACTAAAATTTAAGAAAAACACAAAAAGATACTTTAATGATTGATGGCTTTAGCTGCATTCATTTATCTGTCATTTGAAAAATATAATGTTCTTGATGTTCTGAACATTTTAGATCCTAAAAAGAAAATTTATACTTAAGTGTTTGGTCTTGTTGCAGAGTCCTTCTCTCTGCTCCTATCTATGCCTAAATATAATGGATTAAATTTAATAAAAGCTTGTAAAAGAATATTTATATTTGTAAAAAGAGGTATAAAAGAAAATACCTCTTACTAAATAAAGTTCAGATTAGACTAGATAACAAAGGCGTAAGTCCTTTAACCCCTTCGGTTACAGTCTTTTGCATATGATATTCAAGCAAAGGAACACCTTTTCGATGAGATTGATCAATATTGGCTTTTCCCTCTCGTGAGTCTAACCTGCACTCTCAACACACTTAAATAACTCAGTCTTTTAAAGTATATCCGACATTTTCATGAACGTGACTCTTTTTACCTCCGCCGAAGGAGGTATTGTTTTCACTGGCGTTGGTTTGTTGGTTGGTTGGTTTGTTTGTTTGTCAGCAGGATAACTCAAAAAGTGCGGAACGGATTCGGATGAAACTTTGTGGAGTTGTAGGAAATGCCAAAAGAAACAAGTGATTAAATTTTGGCATCTCTGAGTGCTTCTTTAAGATGCAAAATGAGCTAAATACTACTAACTATTTCAAGTTAGCCTACTCTGCCAATAGATGTCGCTGTGCTGTGCTCTCCTTTTTGATGAACTGGAACGCCCCCTATAATTCAAGTGTGTAGAGTTAAAGGAGCGGTATGTAGAGTTAAAAGGAGAGTGCGTAGAGGATTGGAAATGACAAAAAGACCAAGTGATTCATTTGGTGGGGATCGGCGGAGGTTTGCACTCTCTGAGTGTATACATGCCTCTAGTTTAATGATGTATTACTTTTGATGTTCTTATAATTTAAATAAGTACCCCCATGATATAGTAAACAAAAAGTTATGGGCGTAGCCTTGAAACAAACTTTTGCCTAAAATACTCTCCATTTTAACTTCTAAATGAATAATTATAGATTGGTATGTTTTTATTATAATTATTATTGTACATTCTCAATTAAATACAAAAACGATACATAAGGAAAACTTATAAAAATAGACAAAAGTATTGAAAAATATACATATGGCAAAATTACATGCTAAAATGTTTGAAATGAACCAAATATTTTGTGTTATAAAAGTAAGCATTCGAGTGAAAGAGGGGTTTACATACAAGGAAAAACAAGCTCTAAAGAAATTATTGGATCAGCGTTATACGATTTCCGCCCAATCAAAAAAGGGACAAAACATATGGCTTTTGAGATCAAAGTTCACGAAAAAAAAGTATTTGAAAGTGTGGCTTTATAAATATGAATATAAATATATGAGTGGGTTCAGTTGGGTGTATTGATACCTAACGAAATTTATAAGGACAACTAAAACTGGGAATATTTGGAGCTCTGTACCTCTCACTTATCAAAGAACATCTATTTTTTTGAAAGTGTATTTGCTATTCTTTCAATAAGAATATGAACTAAGGGATTTTGGAAAAGTTAAGTTAATTTAGAAGTCAAATTATCCATCAAATAAATTTGAATAAAATTTTATATAAAAAACAAATATTTAGAAAAAGGATTTGGCATTGAAATATAATACTTTAATGTCTTCCCTAAAGACCTTTATGAGAATAGAAAATGAGAGGTTTGCAGAGTCTCAAAAATATTGTTTCCCAATTTCTTTGGATCATAAAACTGTGCATTTTTCTATCCTTTTTTAAATATTCCCGCTCTTTTTTAAGTAGTTGATTGTCTTAAACATGAAGGTGGTTGAGAATGTAAAATAATTAAATGATACAAAATACTTTGTAATAGCTGTAGATAATGTACATTTGGTATTGGCGTTTAAGTACAGGGAGAATGGGAGGGTCATTCAAAAGGGATTCTTATTGAGGGACAAATACATGCCTTTGAATTTTGGTATATTTTTAGAAGAAAGATATTTCTCTTGAACAAAAAATGGTCCAATAAAAAAAACAGCCTGGAAAACACCAGGAAAAGAAATATAATGAAATAGGAATTAAAACGCTAGAAATGCATGTATTTCTATAAAATTTCACATAACTTGTATTCCTAACAATATTGTTTAATCTAATTTGAGTAACATATAGAAGATACTTGTTTTTAAATATAACTGTTTGGACAATATTTGGGCAAATTGAAATCAAATACTTGCATAGCCAAGATATTTGACCTCTTTCCATATGGATTCATTTTCTATCCAGGTCATTTTTCCAGGCATTTTTCCCTAAGGTGTTTTTTTTCTAAACAGTTTTTTAAAAAGATATAAGTAGCAAAACTATTGTTCATTGCAACATATAAATATATTGGTCTTTGAGACACGCATTTGTCAATCAAAAGATGGTGGAGAATGTAATGGCACTTAAAGATAGTATTTTGTGTATATATATATATATATATATATGAAGTTCCTTAGTTTCTATATATTTTTAAAACAAGCTCACTTAGTGTACAATGTAAGAGGTAAGGCACATTTATGTATGTATACAAATGCAGTTTTTGTGTGTGTTGGTTACTGCAGGGAATATTTTCCTCCTTAGTGTTGATGGGACCAAAGAAAATAGGATGTTCAAGTAGTGAGTCCGCGGATGGCCTCTGGTTTTGATTGATATGGAGGCAGGAGAGAAGGAGGTCCAGGCATTCAACGCTGAGGTTATTTGGAATCTTTGGAGGATCTATACTTTGAGCTATCTGTAAATGCGAAAGGAAATAGAAAGGATGTTTTATAAGTTAATATATTTCAATATAAAAGTGATAGCTGAATTTCTTCAGGTAATAAACCAGGGTGAAACCCCGCTTTTCCGAGGACAGATCCCGGCTATTGCAAGGCATAATATAAAAGTATAACTTATGAAACATGATTGGTTGAAACAATAGGAAAGAGAATTAATAAAAAAGCAGTTGGCGATATTCTACAAGGTGTGACGTCACTTGCAGCTGCTGTTGAGGAGTGAACATCAGCATTTCAAAGAGAAGAATAGCCTCTTTAAAAACACAAATCCCCCATTCTCATGTGTCAGATTCGAATCCTTGTAATGGAATACTCCAATATCACATTTGATTATTAATAAAATTAACTCAACTTCTCAGGAAAATAATGAATATTTATTTCACCTGCCAATTAAAAGGGCTGACTATTAGGCGTAGACAAAAAGCTGTTTTACCAACTTAAATAATTTTATTTACTAACTGCGGTAAGTATCTTTTTCCTATCATTATCTATGATTGTCCTCGAACCGTTTCATGAATGATCGAAAAAAAGTTGCGGGTTGACATCAGAAAAGTCAACGGTTTTCTTCTCAGAAATCAGGGCACCATATATTAAACTATTTTAGGCTGTATGTTCTATATGTAGGACCACGCATTAAGGAAATTTTCAATTGGTACAAAGATGTAACCTTAGCTGTTGGTTCATCCATATCAGAAGAGTTCTTATTTATAAGGAAAATGATATATGAATAAGGGCAAAAGATGTATTCTGGATAAAAGATCATTTATTATTTGGTGATAGCACAGCTTTTAAATGATATTTTGAAATGAATGAATCAGAATGGTATTTTTATCATATCATCCCGAAAGGCAATAAAATGTTTAATGCTAAAATAACAAAGATATGCACAGAAAGAGATTATAAATGTACAAAATATTTGATTAAATGTATAAGGCATGCATAAAAGTAATAATATGCAAATGAGAGTCGCATTAATATTGTTTATATTCTTATGAAACAAAGCTTTGATTTTCAACAATTTTAATGGAAAAAGATTTGTTAAAGTTCAAAGCAATTCACTCTAGAAAAGAATGAAGGATAAAAGAAAGAAGACTCTCATTTACATATAATTAATTTCATATATTGGACAATAACATGTCCTTTCCCCAGGTCCATTTCAACATGGCTGTCTAGTATTTCTATGATGCTATCCTCTTATTGGTGAAGACAAACAATCCGGTTAAAATGCCATTGGAATGATCATATACTTTGAGAAATTAAAGTGGAGAGGAAAAAGTTGATTCTTAGTCACTGGCCTTACTAATAACTGAGAGTACAATAAATTCAATAAAAGAAAGGAAGAAAAATAATCGTGGCAGCCATCTTATATAGCTATGAGTATATATATATATATATATATATATATATATATATATATATATATATATATATATATATATACAGAAACGGAGTGGGAAGAATTTATCCACCGGGACAATTATGCCCTCGCCGGCCTTATACAGGCCCCAATATGCCATTGGGAGGGTGTCAACGGCCGTTTATGTTATATATACTCTTAAAGTCGAAGCAATCCCGAACCGAAATAAGAAATATTGTTATCCTTTGAGCAGTCACAGTCTAAATACCGGAGGAATATAAATAGGAAGAAAGGACAATAAAGACCCATTGATGTCGGGGGAATACTTTTTAGGATACATAATACAGTATGAAAACACACAGGTACTTTTAAAGGATTTTTTATTTATTAATTATTCAAAACTTTATTGTTTCACCAAATAAGACATTCATTTTAAGTCGCTAAACGTCCTCAAAGATATCTTCAAATAGATTAAATTTCTATGTTCTGCTGAGTATTATGTATTATATAAGTTCTTGTTCTTAGTAGACCAATAAGAATCAATACAATAGGCCCTCATAGCTCACCTTGTATATTAAAGCCAAATGATTGGATATGTCAGAGGTATTCCAAGGCGGCTTTTGAGTCGCCATTTCGATCATGACGCAGCCCACGCTCCAAATGTCGGACTTGAATCCATAGCTCTCCCTCGAATGACCTCAGGGGCCATGAAAGGTATCGTACCTCGTAGCTCATAGTCGCTTCCCTTTGGAATCTGTGAGGACTCCAAGCAGACGGCCGCACCAAAGTCCCGATCTTTAATGGTGACCAGTGTTGTCCAAAAGTAGATTGGCACCTAGGGAAAAGGAGTGGCATATTATTTATACTGCTTTCATGTCTCAGACATCTACTAAGTGATGGGTAATTATTTGCCTCATATTGTCACAAGCAAATGATACAAATTCTTAAGGGTAGTAATATTGACGCAATTAATCAGTTTGTCCAATAAAAGGCGTTTTACAAGCTATCGGAATCAGCGAAACTTGGCTCTGATTACTGCCTGCAATAGTTACGGAGCCATGAACTTGTTTTCTCCCTCGGATATTATCTATCTCACTATAAAAAAGTTCCTTCGTGCTGGGCTACTCAAATATGTTATGATTATTATTATTATTCTAAGCTATCGTTATTATTTATATCCTTAAAATCATATATGAGTCGAGTAAGGGCTTGACAACCATTTGTTTACAAAAAGAATATTAATTTTTTGCTTGAAAATAAAAGTAATTGAGAATTGAGCCTTAATTAGTTTGATGAAAAAAATAAGTATTTTAAAATCGAATTTGTATAAATTTAGAAACGTTAAAGTCTTTGAAATAAAACACATGGCCTTGACAACTAACTACTGCAATACGTAATTAGCAATCAAGTACAAATATTATTTTTCTTATGGTTGATATTTGAGGGAGGAACAAGTTTCGTTGAAATTGAGATTTGGTCGCACGACTAAACAGTTTCGTGTACCATATACACACCAAAATATTATTTACTAAGCTAAAACATGTACCATGTTTATAATACTATGAAATACATTCATGTTCTTTTCATTATTCTTTAAATATACCATAGATAAAATATGAACATACAATTTGATTAAATCCTTCGAACCGAATGACTTTTGTAAGAATCCATAAAAATTACTCCTGGTCTCTACTCGATTTTACCTTTGATATCCCTGTGAAGCACAGAGTTCTCATGAAGAAAATCAAGACCAAGGAGAAGTTGTCGAATATATCTCAAAATGACAGCTCCTCGAAAGCTCCATAGACGTCCAGGATATGAGAAATGCTCCCTCCGGACATCCACTCGATGAACACATTGAAACTCGTATTGTTCTCCCGGATCGCACCCAGGAGTCGAATGATGTGGGGATTGAATCCCAGATTGGAAAGGAGCTCCACCTCGGATAGGGAAGACTCAACTGAATGAGATGTTAATGGAATCTGCTTGACGGCCATGAGAGTTCCTGTTCGGTGTCTCGGGCCTGGTAACAGGCACTATAGGCCCCCGTTCCTAATAAGAAGAATTATCAAAAGATAATAATTATTATTATTGTTCACAATAATATATTATCCAGAGAAATAAAATAAGTAATTTAAAAATAAAATTGCCAACAAATCTATGAAAGCCTACAAATCGTTTGAATGACATGTATAGGCTTGTTCTTTGGTTATTTTTATGTCATTAGATTGAAAGGCAAAAATAACTTTTATATTTAACAGATATTTTAGCTATCTAAAGAAAATTGTGAAAGAGTTTTTTTATTATTGCAACCAAAAGTTTTAAATTAGTGTTATTTTTGGTTTAAATGTTATTTTATATTAGGTCTTGTAACTTGTCAACAAAGTTTAGTATATATATTGTGAAACTTTTTTTACGCTTTGATATGTCCTTATTATAGCTAGGTTTTGGTAGGTTGTCTAATTTTAAACTATAATGTTTATTTATGTATTATTTTTATACACAATTCTACTGTTCTTTTTAATTTGTATCTCCTGTTACAATTGAAAATAAGACCTTTTAAAAAAATAACTTTTATTATATCATTAAAGTTATTCCATCAATTTTAGAATATTTTCAATTAAGTCGATCAACATACAGCTTCACCTATCGGGACTTAAATCTGGTCCGGTACTTCAACTTAAGCCCTTAAAATAATTATTAGTGAAATTCAAATCAGTTGGGATTGTTGAAAAATAAAATATAATACTTTGTATAGAACAAAATTATACAGACATTAAGTCAAATGATGATGAAACTATTAATACTCTAAAGTAAGGGTTTAAAAAAATTTAAAGTAGAGGTTAATTAGTTTTACAAAAAAGTAACATACTCTTTATATTATTTTATATAGTCATTTTAGGGTACAGAGGGTTTTTTAACCAGAAGGCGTTCCTATATTTCATGGAAATATACAAAAGTAGACATAGACTAAATTAAAAACATATGGAGCAAAAGCATAAAAGAATTTCATAGAATTAAACAGTTAAAAATGAGAGAAATGAGAAAAAGGTAAGAAATAGGGTACAAATTATTTATTACTTGGATATATCTTTACTGAATCCCAGCTTTTATAACTTGAAAAAGTTATTTTAATTATTTAAAAATGGCTTACCTAGAAGACGACCCTTGGACCAATCTCGATTCTCTAGGTAAAAGCTTGACGATCCATGGAAAGAGCCCTCCATTAACTAAAAAATTAGTTAAATTAGATACTATTATTTTTTACAAATATAATCACAAAAAGCATAAATATCATTAAACGATTCAAATCTTCCTTATTATATCTCATAAAAGACTAAGAGAAATATAATTATACGACTAAATAAAAAAGTTTGTAAGAATATAATGAAATACTAAACATGGCAGTGAGGTTCAAATAGTTAAATATAGTAGACAAAATGTAAGGCTTTTATCATATGCAATCATAAATGAAGAATCGTAGGAGTTTACGAATTTTACCATCATATTTATTTGCTAGCAACGCAAAAAAGTTAGATGTTAATAATAAAAAATATCTTAAAACTTTTTGTACGAGCACATAGCTTTTAAATTAAATTATTAGTATTAATACATATTTATAGAGATCCTTTCAAATACTGTGTCGTAATGTTCATTTATGGTTTGTTGTTAACTTATGTTTTGTTTTTAACGTAACTGTCTTAAGATTGTGTTTTTTATCTCCTACTTTCTAGTGTATTCTTATATTTTTACACTGTATAGATTTTAGCTCATAAATAAGCATCTTAACCAAAAAAAAAATACTGTGTCGTCGTATTTTATGTATTCTATTAAATTTTGTGAGGATTGAAAATGATATTTTTAATTCAATCTTTGGTTTTTATCATGGATGATCCAAATCCCTCGGGGGGAAATGAAATATTTATCCCCACACTTTTGGGGATAACAAAAAAACCACAACTTACAATGGTATGAGGGTGTATAAGGATATGCTGCTCCAGGGATTCCATGGAGTCCTCAAAGCAATTCGGAGATCGTAGGGTAGATTCTGCTCCAAGACGGAGGCCTTGAGTCGCTTGATGTCTCTCATGCCTTTCGCAACTTCATGAGAGAGGGTAACTGCCTTCAGGTACATGTGCTCCGTTGAGGACGAGGTGGAAGAGGTGGAGGAGAGTCGGTTGTAATGAGATCGTAGTTCCTTTCGAATCCGGTTCTGAAGAGTGAGATCAAGGGATGAGAGGGAACTCCAGACGTAGCGTAAGAGGGATACGTCGGATATCTGTGCGGCCTTGATCAGGATGCGACGGCTGAGCTTACTTACATTCGAGTGTATGTGATTCAAATGTCTAAATAGAGTTAAAAGAGAAAGATATTACATATATTACATAGAAAAGTTATTTTTCTGGAGATACATGGATGAAAAATCATAGAACTGTTTCTTGGCCGTTTCAGTGCCTTTTCCAATTGATCTCAAGCAACCTTTCCCAATGAATGTGAATTATAAAAATATTCAAATCCACAAAAACATTAACATCTATTATAAAAGTGTTTTTTTCTGGAAATACTTGGATTAAAAATAACCTCCCCAAGGAACTGTCGTTCTTGGTCGTTTCAGTGCCTTTTCCAATTGATCTCAAGCAACATTTCACAATGAATTTATAAAACATAAATCCACAAAAACATAAGAGTGTTGCCCCATTTAATTTATATTTTGAATTTCTTATAATTAGCGCCTGCACAAATTAATAATAATGAAAAATCCCTAAATAATTGACAAGAAGAAAAAAAGTGATTTGGGCGTTTTAAATAGAAAACCTAATCAAATCCACACAAAACATTGATTGGTGTTGTTGTTTTCATTTGGTGCCCCATTTATATTTCGAAGGAAGACATGTGATTTGGGCCTTCAAAAGGATAAATAATACTATTGGCAGTCTTATTTCTAACTGAATGTATTGTGAAACTCTAAAATTTAACTGATTACTTGTTAATGTCTATTTATTTTACATTATATATTTACAAATACGACATTCTTAAACTCTAGGGTTCGAATTATATTTTGTGTCATAAATAAAATAAATATGTAAGCATTTAATAAATATTTTTTGTTTCAGTAATCGTTCTTCTACACGTTAAACTATATTTAAAGCCGTATCATGAGCATTCTTCAAAATATGTGTATTTTAGAGGACGATCTTTCTTCAAAATAATCAATATCCAATGAAACTATTAGATTAAGACTGATAACATGTTTTAACTTTTGCATACGTAGGATAAAAAATTACCAATGTTGTTTTCTTCCTAAACAAATATTTACAAAAAAATATGTTTTTACTGTGATATGTTTTAAATCAATCGGGTGTAAAAATGTCTATTAGAGTTTCTTTTTAATGATCTGTCTAAAAAATAGGCCATTTTTCCTAAAATGAAGTCAGCACAATGGAGTTGTTTGTTTAGCTCTCAGATTAATTCCACTACAACATAACTTAATCTTGTATCAGCCAGTAGAATTCTACCAAAGAATACATAGTGTATGTAAATATGCCCCTTAAATACTTACTTAAACGCAAAGTTGATAATCATAAGTGCAAAGTTTTGATTGAGAAGTTCTTCATCATTATCTTCCAGGATCCTATCCAGGACCACGGAGACTCCCAGTACCCACTGCCACTTCGCCCCCGCTCCACTGGACTCTCCACCAGGCTCAAATATGATCCTATGAAAGTATTCGTTCTCTATCCTCAGATGGGGCCGCTCGTGATAGATATGTTTCCCTGGAGCCAGCTCCCCGGAGTTTCCCCTACAGAGCTCGCTCACCACGGAGTAGCTTAGGTCTGCAATCCTTTTCTTCCCATCCGAGCACTTGATGAGGATCCGTTGGATGAGGGGCTTGAGGAGGCTCTTGAACTCCGCCTCACTCAGGAAGCAGGGGCAGTGCGTGAGGGTGATGAGGGTCTGAAGGGACTTGAGCGCTCCCTGGTAGACGCGGAAGATCTTGTCTTCAAGACTACGCAACAAAACCTCCACCGTGGTACGCCATAGCTTCTCCAGCTGTGGATCCCCTGCAGATGAGTGGCGATGTTGGCTCAAGGCATATGCAAGGCTTCGAGATAAACCCTTTAGACCAGCCTCCCTCTGACTCCAATCCTTGGATAGGAGACATCCCGTGAGGTCACGCCCAAGAATTGATATCCATGAGCTCGCCAGGGACCAGTTGTCTCGAGAAATTGTATCTGGAGCACCCGAAAAATATATTTCCGGACCTCCGATTTCTGGCAGAGTCCAGAGTTGCTTTGTGTTATACTCTGTACTGGGACTGCTATAGCTGGCCTGGGAAGCGGAGGGCGAGGTTTCCTAGAATAAAGAAAGGCCAGCTTAAGTTATGTTTTTTTAGTGGCACTTTTATTACCTTTGTTGAGGGAGATCCGAGTTTAAGGTTATTTGAAAGAGGAGATGATGGGAATTCTAAGGAAGGTGATCCAATATTCGACACTGGGGATCCATTTGTCTGTATAAAAAGCAAAATAATAAATATTTATAAATGAATGCATGCAAACTTCTTCACTCAAGATGACTCACATCGTGTTGTTTGTCAAAGTTCCTAGATATGTTCAGGCCAGACGGAGATACAATGGATCCCTTTCTTCGCTTCGGAGTTAGGGACGGAGGGTATGCAGTGTTGGGAGAGGAGAGGCGACCCTCATTTGTGCCTGATGGCGTGACGCAGAGTCGACAAGGTCTAACTCTCGACGACACACCTGAGGAACTATGCGATCCATTTCGCGGGTGAGAAGCCTGAAAAAAAGTCACGAAATATATAAATGAAACTGTGAAGGAAGACTATTGACTTACGGTTTCATAGCCTGGAGTATTTTTCTTTCTTTTCAGAATAGATATTCGAGTTTGATTTTACGGGAGGCTCCAGGAGGACTGGGCAGACCATCAGAGGCCGGAAGTCTCTGGCCTTCGAGCATTTATGGCACGAGTCGTCAAGGGGTAACATTTTTGTGGCACACAAAATTTATCTGAAATATGCAAAGAAGACATAAATTATAATGTAAAGTTGAAAAAATAAATTTTCATTACTAATTACTCTGTATTAACATTTAGGAATGTATTTTTTGATGTAGAGATAGGCGGCATATTTAAAGTATATTATTTAAAAAATATAGGGGAGGGAGAGATATTAGACAATAAATATGCACTCATGAAAGGTTAATATTCATATTTAAACCTACTAAAGAGCGTCGTCTACATAGTCTAGAACGTTTAGTACCCACATAAAACATGTTTATAGCCGCAGTCCTCCTAAATAAGACGGATATGACATTCCAGACGAGATAGTTTATTATTATTATTAGGATAGAGCACAAAAAACATTTGAAAGCGTTTTCCATAAACAGTTTGAGTATTTGTTTATTGCTGCACATCATATCAACAACTATTTCATGTATGCATGAATTGCTTATGTTCACGAGTTTAAGTTTTTGAGTATGTTTTAAAAAGTAGATTTTCAAATTAATACTTAAAAAGAGTCTGTGACAATTACTTGTTTGTTGTCTATAAAAAATACTATGACATGTAGGAAATAAGTTAGAAGTCCAGGCTTTTGATAAAAAATTATATTATTTACAGAACTTTATATTGTTTTAATAAGAGATTGAACTGGAAAAGGAAAGTCCAACAGTAGAGTTTAATAAATACCACTGATTTGACATAGTCTTTATTTATATATAGACATATGTATATATATATAACAGACTTGTTAAATTATCGTTAAATGTTGTCGTTCGCGAACATTGAACGATAAATTTTTGGACGAACAACAAGGAAAATTCCGTATCGTTCGTCATTCGTTTTTGATTTTTCACTTCATTGGAAAAATTTCCTTTCAAAAAAAATGTCATCACATGGTGAGAAAAATTTCGTCGTCAATTTTTTTCGAATGACGAACGACAAACGTGCGATGAACAACTAACGATTGAATTTAAAAATAACGATGAACGACGAACGATAATTTTTGTTGCACGCCAAACGAACGACGAACGTCAATTTTTTGGCGAACGTCAACCTGTCTGATCAACTATGATTTTTTGACATTGAAAACCATGTATCCTGCTTATTTATTATCTAAAATATAGTAAAACTTTATAGCAGACAAGTGTTATGTAATTAACCTTTAAAAAGTAATCAAATCAAGCTCAAACTAAGGTTTTGTAATCATCCTTTTAAAAATAAGTAATGTCCATAAGACTTTAATCGCCTAACTGACTCTTGACATAAAGTCAGTGTAGGTGAGTTTTTTATATTTTGACATTTACAATAGATTGAGACATGATATGAAGGGGAAGTAATGTCTGATGTAATATTTTATACGACAAGCCACCTTTTGAATTGGAAAAGGCAGAGGCTTGACCGAATTTTTATGTTTTTGTGATTCACTTAATTGCGTATATAAATTATTTACTTTTTCGTATATATATATATATATAGAAAAAAGTAATATAAATTACATATAACAAATGATATATTTCATGTTACTTGATAAATAACAATTATCAATAAATGAATTTGGGATTGAATACTTATAAGATAGATAATTATATTATACTGAAACTAATTTTTTACAACTACCAGGCCTTGCATATCAAATATCTTCTTGCTAAAAAAAACAAATATTTTTAATGCCAATATTGCACTGCTCTTAATATACAACATTTAAACCGGATGTACGAGTACAATAACATTGTCATACTTTTGACTATTTTATATATACACTGAAGCTAATATTCAATATGTATATAAATAAATCATATATATTTTGTTATTCTATTCGTTTCACTGTCTTTTTCACTAAGGGATTTATTTTATCAAAATAAAGACCTTTTTATTATTAATTCCCTTTTATTGAACATCTACATATATAATCATTCACCAATCTCTGTCCGCACGCTATCTCCTCCCACATTTATGGTCAGATTTGAACTTTGAAGGTACCTATGGAATCCTTGGGTCAAGACGGACCTAATAAAGCTATTTGCAAAGTGATGGGACCAGAAATGAAAAAAAAATTCAGACCTTGTCTGATTTGAACTACCTACTTTTCAAGGTAAAGAGAGGGGAAAAAAGGAGGAGGAGGAGTTAGAGAAATAAAAAAATAAAAAAACATCTCATGTGACTTAAAACATATTCTTTGTACAAAGTCAAACTTTTTATGAGGAATGTTTGTACAAAACAGAAAATTATTTTCTCTCTCCTCTCTTATATTCTTTAAGGTCTGTTTCACACACAAACTAGCTCCAAAACCTACCCATACCCGAAGGGCAAACATTTGGCAATCTCATATTTATTTATAAATATTACTTAAACAAACATAAATATGTATTCATTCCCCGTCAATAAAGTCCACTATATCAGAATATTATAACTACTCTATTAAAGTGTCTTTTTGTAGTAGAGAAGAATTATGCAACATGATGTTTTAGCATAACTAATGTAGACGATGAACCTAGCTATGCAAATACAGTTTATATTAAAATATGAAGACATATGGAAGCACTTTTTCTTTAATACTTTGTCCTGTATGATTTTTTCAAAAATGTATTTGCATTATTTCATAAGGTAATATATATATATATATATATATATTATTTGAAATAATTCACAATAAGCAAGCAACCTGTATAGCAGACGCTAGCCATGAAAAGAAACATGTTTTATGTATGCAGAGAGGGTGACAATGAAGTAATATCTATTTGGGAGGATACTATTTTTATCTTCCTCAGCTTTGTGGGAATATCCGCAAACTTAGAATTATAGACATATGCACATATATATATATATATATATATATATATATATATACATATAATTAGCTATAAGACAAAAGGCCATACTGAACACCATATCAAAATTTTGTGGTTTGAAAGGATTTTTAAATAAGTCATGATTCAATGTATATTAGAGAGTATCACTGATAAGTGGAGGAGTTTGACAACTATAATATATTTATATCAAAATATGAAAAGTTAGTTATGATCTTTTTTTTAATATTGGCAATATTAAATCGTATATTATCATATATCATTTGTATGTAATAATAATAAGTTGATTTATGCCTTCGGAATGGTGCTTTTTTAAATTAATGTATATCTTTGCGTTAAATTTTGTAGACTTCATAAGTTATTACCTCCGCCGAAGGAGGTATTGTTTTCACTGGCGTTGTTGTTTGTTGTTTGTTTGTCAGAAGGATAACTCAAAAAGTACTGAACGGATTCGAATGAAACTTTGTGGAGTTGTTGGAAATGCCAAAAAAACAAGTGATTAAATTTTGGCATCTCTAAGTGCTTTTTTAATATGCAAAATGAGCAAAATACTAAATGAAATGGGGGTCTCTATTCAGGGAGTAGGAAAGAACAAACGCTAAAAAATATTCATTGACGTATTATTGTTCATATATCAGCTAAGGACTATGTTAACCCAGTGACGTAGCTTAAACTTCTTCCTCTTCCCGTCTCTGAGTGCTTTTTAATATGCAAAATGAGCTACAGAGAGGAAAAAAGATTAGAGATAGAAAATCGGGCGTGAAAGGGGAATGTTTGAATAGGAAATCGGCGGAGGTACCACTCTCTGAGGTATATTTAAAAAACTCTGATTAGCAGATACTCAAAAATGACGGCTGGAGGATAAAAAAGATTAGAAGAGTTATAGAATAGGAAGGCTGTGGTGAATCTGGGAGAATGTGAATAGGAAGTTACCATCGCTCGGAGGTCTGCACTCTCGGTTATGGTTATTAGTCATTAAATCCTATATAATAAGTTGAACTAAAATATATCATGATTTTAAACATGAATGTGTATTAATGCATTAGGAATTCTACACTTACGTCAAAGAATGAATTTATTCAAAGATGACCCTTTGCGATACTTAGTAAACATTTATAAGGAATCTTATAAGTAAGTATGTACATGCAAATATTTCTTAATTGTATTAGAAAATAGTTAAAAATTTTAATGGTGCCAAAATAGGAATATAAAATTTTGAATCTCTAGTTTGTTACTGTCATAATTTTATATTGCCCTTGGATTTCTAAATCATGATTATATACCTGAACTAATATGCAAAGCAAAAAAAACATCTATGGACTTTGATGGGCTCATTTTTTAATGTTAATTGTAAGCATCAAAGTGAATGTTATATGTAAAGGTACTTATAAAAACCGTACCTTATGATCCCGATATGACATATTTATAAATGTGGTGGGGAAAATGTCTATAATTTTTTTTTTTAAACCCTTTGCCTATAGGATCAACCAGTCACCAAGACAATGATACATCTTAGGAAAATTAAATACTTTTTCCTTAATGGTGGAAAGTCATAGCATCTCACTCTTTACAATTATTAATTAAAAAAACATCTAAGGCGCTTTAACGGCAAGGTCTGTATAGTAAGGTCTGGGCAATACAAAAACAAACATGTAGCAGTGTGAGAACTCAATGACGTCACCGGAGAACGAATATATATATATATATATATATTCGTTCTCCGGTGACGTCATTGATTGTCACACTGCTACATGTTTGTTTTTGTATTTCCCAGACCTTATTATACAGAACTTGCTTAACGGTTATAAGCAGTTGGAGATCACTTATATCATATTTAGTTTTTTTTAGGAAGAAGATATGCTTGAAAGTGAGAGTATATTTCTGCAACACCATGATTATTTATTTGATTAGGAATTGATTAAAAACTTTTCCTTTCAAGGGTGTACGTGAATGTAATTTTAAGTGTGCATGAAAAGTATTCCTTTTATAGGAAATTACTAGGAGTTCTTAAATAATATAAGAAGATTTTGTAGTGGCAAAATTATATCATGAAAAATGCTTGATTATATTAAATTGAATTATCTCTTAGATGATTATTCCCTTCTTGCATTAAACCTTGGACTCAATTTATAATTATTGAAGTTCATCTGGACTATATTAATTGCATTTACTTAAGTCACCAAAAATAACAGTAGATGATGCCATGCTTAGGAGATGTAAAAAGTCAACAATCTTTTTATAACGGACTTTCATTTTTTTGTTATTTTATATGTCAATTTGATACTCAATCGACAAATAATCATTGCACACTTCTTATGTTTCCAATTTAGATATTCTTCATCGGTTTGAACAATAGCTAATATATTTTACTAAATATTATACATATTACCATATATGAATACATATATAAATCAGGAAACGACCGGGACACTTTTTTTCGCCGGGACCCGGGTCAGTCCTGGACTTAAATTGTTCAAGCCGGGCTGGGACTTTAATGTATTCGTTCCTTCGTCATTCTGAAAGTGACGACGCTTTTTTAGAAAATAATTTTTTCAATAAACTTTTTAAAGTCTAAAAAATAATATTTAAATATGTTTTGACAATATATATATACTTTTCTTAAAAATGTCGTCACTTTCAGAATGACGAACGAACGAAATATTAAAGTCCCGGCCCGGTGATCTTTAGACACCGAGCCGGGACGCTCAAAAAACAGCTGGGACCGGTCGTTTCCTGATATATATATATATATATATATATATATATATATATATATATATATATATATATATATATAATATATATATAATATATATATTATATTCACCTTGCAAAAGAGTGCAATGGAAATGATAAGGATGATTTTTTTTCTCCTAAAAATAGAGACCTTCAATAAATGGAACCTTTCATTCTGCTTAGACAATTTGAATTTCAGCTCATTTGTCCCAATAAAGCTTTTGCTACAAGGATATACTAGTTAAAGTACTCTGGATATATTATGTCATTTTTCAAATCAACATAAAATTTGCTCCTGGAAATAACTACAACGGCTTACAAAGCTTGGTGTATTATGTGGCGGTATCCGTATTTACATATTCTGACTTTAACATAGATATATACCCAACACAAATAAATAACTTAATATATGAATCTACGATGTAAAAAAGGGAGTAAAGTATCATATTTCTTTGTCTTATAAAGTCTCGAAAATAAAGCTTCCTCTGTTTGCCATATTTTTTATCTTTTATAAAATAACTTGTAGACGATTTGTCTTCGTTAAAGAATGCAAAAGAGTCGACATCTTGGAAACTTTACATTGAAAGCCGTGATTTTTATTGAAATTTTAACATTTGCCTTTCGCTGGCCATTCGGACAACACTGAAACGTGCACTGACCAAATTATAAGCACTTTTACGCAGTTACTTATGATACTACCCTGTCCAGTTTTTTTTGGGAAAATGCAATAGATCATCACTGTTGAAATCCCCTTTAGAATATATGTGACATGATTTAGATAAAAATCAAATTAGTTAATAACTGGAATAGTTACTGCGTTCAATTGTAGCTCTGCTTCCATCATCATAGAAATTTGGGGATGGATCACTTTTTACTTGACTTATTATATGTCTAGGATAAAATATGTCTTATATAAATATTCAGTTTCCAAAAAGATGGATCGTAAATAATACAACTCAAATTTCGATATATATATTTATATATATATATATATGACTTGTTGATTTATCGTTCATTGTTGTCGTTCGCGAACGATGAACGACAAAGTTTTTGACGAATGATAGGAAAATTCCTTATCCTTCGTCGTTCGCTTTTGGCGCCAAAAGAAGACAAAGATTTTTACTTTTCATGGGACATATTTCCTTTCTAAAAAAATGTCATCACTTCTTTTCAGAAATTTATTTCTAATAAAAAAAACCATCATCACTTTTTTTCAGAAATTTCTTCTAATAAAAACG
The DNA here is from genome assembly GCA_013387185.1 of Caligus rogercresseyi. Taxonomy (NCBI): domain Eukaryota; kingdom Metazoa; phylum Arthropoda; class Copepoda; order Siphonostomatoida; family Caligidae; genus Caligus; species Caligus rogercresseyi. The sequence goes on along the minus strand of CP045905.1, from coordinate 10,503,875 downwards.
TCCTCAATTTTTTTCAGAATGGCGAACGACAAACGAACGATGAACAACGAACGATTCAATTTAAAATTAACGATGAACGACGAACTATACTTTTGGCGAACGACAATTTTTCGCGAACGCCAACAAGTCTGATATATACCCATGAAATACGTCCACTCAGTTGATCTAGAATGATAACCAAAATGTTTAATTACTTATTTTAGCTTTTATATTTTTGAGAGCCTGGCTCCACATGGGTTCTTTGCCTTTGTGCATAGAGGTCATCTTGATAAAGTTCGAACGAAATCGAATAACCCAAGTGTCTCCTCAACGGATCCAATAGTTATGTAATATTTTTTTCTCGACATTCAATCGCCTCTCAGTTCAGCAAAATAAATATAATTTTTCAAAATAATTTGGTGCAAATTGTAGATGAGATCTTAAAGAGTCCAAATTACACTTTATACGTTTTATATTCATACAAAAAGAGCAAGTAATTAACGTTTTGAATGCGTAACTTGGGGGATCTTCATCGTATGTCTTTGAAAGCACTCCGGCCCCTCTTTAATATCCCTATGTGCAGCATACACAATGACTAAAAGCCAAGAGCAGCTGACAAATTTCTTGCCTTTTCTTTTTTGCCTTTTTGAATAATTAAAGCATGTGTGCTATAAGATCATTTTTTAAGTACACATGCTTCTATGAACTCTCATCTTCCAAAGAGACGACAAGAGAGGGAGGTGCTAGTTACACTTTCAAAACAGAGTCTATTTTTAGACCAGGAACAACGATTGTACATGCTCCTGCATTGTATAGAAGCATTCTGACTTTAAGAAAAGAAGGGGGGAGGCTTAAAAGACTTTGAGAGGGAGAGAGAAAATCTTTGAAATATATGTATGTTATATGTTAGTCTGTATCCTGGAGGAACACAAAAGACGGATGATATTTCGTGTTTTTTTGTAATGTGTAGAAGTGTATTTAAATATCCCTGCTTACTAAAATAATCCAATATGATTGTATGCTTTTTAAGTAAAGTCGTTGACGAATAAAGATATTAGATTTTTTCGTTGTTGTAGCATGTACAACTATATTTCATACAAACATTAATCGATAACAAATTTAATCACTTACAAATGAATCACATACGTAATAAAGTCTTCAATAATACTCATAAAATCATCCGGGGGGAAGGCAACTTTAGCAGATCGAAATTTGTACTTTGAAGATATAAAATTATTTTTTTAACAAAATATGTATATCATATTTATTTGTAATCTTTGAGAGCGATTGAATACTCTTATTGCCTTGATTATACTGAATTAGAAAAGTGTCCATTCGCAGCCTAAAATATGACAAAGGATTTGCTAAAGCACATTATTCTCTTTAGTCGTCTTGGTGTGTGTACTAGAGACGAAACTCCAAGCCATCACGTCTTTTGATCTATGAGCGCACAATACAGAGCTAATAAGAAAAACGAGGATAAAGGAAATTATTCAGAGGATATATAAATAGGTACATCAATGTTTTTTATTAAAATAAAGATGACGTATGCATAGCTCATGATTAGTAATCTACCGTCTGATACGGATTAAGTTCTGGTAAGGGAGGGACTATCTATGTGGGATATATATATATATATATATATATATATATATATAACTATGTGCAAACCACTCAAAAACAATATTTTTCATTAAGTTGGTGTCCTTAATTTTTTTGTATGTCTTATCGCCAGATGAAGGATCTATTCATCGTCATGAAAGACAAAGTAAAAAGTATTTTTTAAAGAAAAGCAAAGAAAGTTAGCTAATAAATGTAAGTAGTTATTATATTATCTGTAGTCTAACTGAGAGATCAGTCAACTTTTCTAGGCAAAGGTTAAAATTTTAAATGGAGCAAATTCTAAAATATATTTGTCTAGACACTCTAAGATATTTTTATCTTAAATATAACTATGTATATTTTTTCTATGAGAAAATAGGATAAAATGTACATGGCATTTGATATATTTGAACAAAAATATCTCTTTTTAAACTACTTTAAAGAATAAATATTTTATAAGCTTTTTGTTATTGTAGAAGAGTTCCACAGTACAAAACCAAAGATTTATAAATGCACTACAATATCAACAAAGAACAATAGTTTTTTTTCATGATGAATGAACACCCCAATTGGTGTTTTTTATATTAAAAAATGGTTAATGACGTTATTGTAGAAGAGTTAAATGATTATATGCTTTTATATAAATTAAACTATTTTGAGCTGAGTCACGATAAATAGAAGCTTAACTCTCTTAAAGAAGAGAGGATCCATTCAATGAATACAGGCAGTACATATTAAGACCAGGATAAGTCATGGATTGAACCTACTACATAGATTCAACGTCCACTTTATCTTAAGTACAGATGAATATATGAAACATATTGGGATATATAAGTGCGTCTGTATATATAAATATACAAAGTTGCAAATATACAATGACATATGTGTGTGTGTGTAAATGAATACTGTGGAGAGGGGAAATACGAAACAAGCTGTGAGTCTTGCAGCCCTTTGAGCTTATTTTAAATGTATTTGAACATCTGCTAGCAATTAAACATTAAACCTTTGAGCTTCATGAATATACTCCTTGCAAAAAATACATAATAATAATAATAATATTTGGAATAAAGCCTTAAAAGGGTGAGTATTTTTAATTTGTTTGTCCTGGGGTAATTGTAAGTTAGAAAATTATTATTGGTTATTGTAAGGATGACCTATTGGGGACATCTGGCATTTTTGTTGCAATGTTTAATAGCCTTGCTAATATACAAATATTTGGCGCTTATTTGGTGATTATATGTTATTGATGGGTATATTGGATACTTCTTCTTTCTAGCTTTGTTGTAAAAGGAATAAGAGTCATGGAGTTATTAATGTATTTATAGATATTTGTGTTTTTACTTTTTCGGAGTGCATATATACATGGTCGAAAAAGGCTTCTGATGAATTGATATTTGAACCGAAAACGATAGTGCTAGTCTCTTGATAGAGTTTATGTCTTTGTTAATAAATTATTTGTTAATTTGAATACCATCTCAAAAGCTATCATGTTTTTTTATTTCATTCGAGCAAATAACAGTATTTTATTAATATAAGGTAAATCTTTGTATATATATATATATATATATATATATATATATATATATATATATATATATATATATATATCAGGAAACGACCGAGACACCTTTTTCGCCGGGACCGGGCCGGGAATTAGATTTTTCAAGCCGGGCCGGGGCATAATATATATTTTCGTTCCTTCGACATTCTGAAGTGAAGAATTTCCCAAAAGAATTGACGACGTTTATTTTTTAGAAAAATATCTCCAGAAAAACTGACGACGTTTTTTTTAGAAAAGAATCTCCAGAAAAAAACTGACAACGTTTTTTACTAAAGAATCTCCAGGAAAGACCTGACGACGTTTTTTTAGAAAAGAGTATTTCAAAAAATACCTTTCTAAAAAAAATAGAATAAAAGTTTTTATGACAAACCAAATATTAAAAAAATTGATGTCCCGGCCCGGTGTATTAAAAAACCGGAACACCGGGCCGGGACACTCAAAAACAACTTATGTTACATTATAAAATACAGATTTTACTTTATAAATTAAGAAGCACAAAATCCCCCCATCGAAAATGTTTTTTAAATATGTAAATAGAATTGTTGGTGAGTTTTGATTTTGTTTTGTTTAATATTAGTTGTGTAAAATTTTATGTTTGTACGTGTAATGATTAAGTTTTTTTGATGTTTGTTAACATTCAAAATAAATGTTGTACGAAGGTACAAAAAAAAAAAACTTATGTTACATCTTTAACACACTTTCTCTATTTTCTATTGGTTATTATGTATATCTATATTTACCTCCGCCGAAGGAGGTATTGTTTTCACTGGTGTTGGTTTGTTTGTTTGTTGGTTTGTCAGCAGGATAACTCAAAAGTACTGAACAGATTCGGGTGAAATTTTGTTGGAGTTGTTGAAAATGCCAAAAGAAACAAATGAGTAAATTTTGGCATCTCTGAGTGCAGAATTAAGATGCAAAATGAGCTAAATACTAATAATATTTCAAGTTAGCCTACTCTGCCAATAGATGTCGCTGTGCTGTGAAATCGGGTGCCGGGAGTGTCTTCCTCTCGGAATTTCCGTCGAGGGGAACCCTCCCCGTCCCTCTACGCCTCCCCAGTCGTGAAAAATTCGCCTCGGAAGGCTCATAAGGACCCGTGACGGCGGAGGTTTGCACTCTCTGAGTGTATATATGCCTCTAGTTTTACATGTTTTTTAAGACCTTCTCGAAATTTAAAAAAAAACTACTGATTTCATTAAGATGTCCTCTCATACCTCACCTACAGTCTCATTTATTTAAGGTTTTTTAACAATTCTCATTCATGGACTTTAAAGTTTCCCTAAATTCCTTTTTATTTATTTTTCTTATTTCCTCAATGTCATTTCATCTGACCTTCAAAAAATCGATAAGTCGTTTTCTT
>CP045905.1:10464894-10499273 GCA_013387185.1 Caligus rogercresseyi | reverse complement strand
AATGGTAAAGGGAAAAATTGTCAAATAACATTCTGTTGTAGTCGATATTGTCGCCATTCAGAGTTTATATATCAAACGCTCTCAAGTTTCATTTTATATTAAAAAATATTGTAACCTCTTTATAAATATACAAAAACTGATATAGAGTTCGATTCTCTTAGTATAGCGCAATAGTTTTCATTAAGTTTCTGAATTGATGCATAAAATAAGACCAAGGATCCCTTACTGATGGACCGCGGAAGGAGTCTGGACCTGATCGTGTCCAATACATTTACCGAAATATTATTGTTAAATCAGTAATTGATTTGACGTGCAACTTTTTCTTTTCCTTTTGTTGTCTATTGGGCTCGATGGAGCTCTTCTTTTCTTTTTGGAAGCACAATTTATTTACTTAAAAGTCACATTTGAAAGACACGCAGACACTGAATCAGCTTCAGTGTATTTGAGACTAAAATCATAGCACAACCAAGTCATTTTGATGTTCCAACCTTTTGCTTTGCATTTTCCCCAAACTTAATCTTTTAGCTGATTTTACATTAAGACTCCTGATATACAAAAATGTGCATTTGCTCGATATAAAGGGATTTGAACAATAATTCATTCAATACCATTACTCGATACCATTTCAACATTTATTCTTATAAAAAGTAAAAATAACAACTATCATTGAGTAAAATTGTGTCTATAGGTAATCATAACCAAAATACAACTTACAATGAGGTAAATTCTGTGTACATATGTGTGTGCTCAGTACCTTGAGGTTTTTTTAACATAACTCGTAAATAATGTAGTATGATAAGGAAATAAAAAAGTAATTTGAAGCTTATCCCGTAATGAATCCTTCTTTTTAGAGGGTTTTTTTTCCTCCTTCATCCTCATTTTGACGAATTATACAACGAAATTATGGATATTTTAATTAATATATTATGCATCCACTAATTGTTCCCTTGGGTATAATAAATATATATATATATATCAACAGTCGAACTTCGCCTAAGTCGATTCTCTCGGGACTGTGCAAAACAATCGACTTAAGCGAAATTCGAGTTTTACAATTTTGATTGCTAAGTCAAGAAAAATTCAATATACAGGTAGGCGTGTGTGTGTGTGTGCACTCGCTCACATGCAGTCGCAAATCAATCGGCGAGGCAGCAAATATTAATTATAAAATTCCATGCGATGTCAGTGTGACAGTGGGTCTTGAAGATAAGTAAACGAATAAGTGATCTGATCATGTGTTTTGGAAAGTAAGCGCCCTCTTTCGACTTTATGCCAAGTTATTTTCTTGTTTATGTATTTTTACTGTCAAAATATCGTTCGACTTAGGCCAAATATTGACTTACAAAAATCGACTTGTACGATTTTATTACGACATTTCATGGAGAAAAATTGGACTTTGATTGTATTCGAGTTAGGCGACTTTTCTACTTATGCAATTTCGACTAGGCGAAGTTGACTATATATATACTACATACATATATATATATATATATATGTAAACGAGCCTGCAATTTCTAAGGTTGGAATACTGCGTGCTATTATAAAATCAATCAAAGCACTCATAAATAGACATGCAGCATAGGTATATGTTATTTAATGAGTCCTATGATTATATACGGATGAAGCAATAATAATATACTCCTAAAAAAGCACTCATTGAAACCCGATACATTTCTTACAGCAAAAGAGCGGCGAGAGAGGAAGTGGTGTGTTCTAAAATTAACTTCAATGAGAGAATCCTGGGTTTATTACATTCCTTCGAAAAAATAAGTGTTCCAACGTTTTTAAGATCTGTAATGTTACATTTGGTCGGTAGTGGGTAGATTAATATTTATGGAAACGCACAAAAAAAAACAATGCAAATATGTAGAATTAAGTTTCAGAAAATATATTTTATAAGGTTATCATATTTTTTAAATTTATATTTCAGTTCTAATTTTTTTTGAAGTAATTGCGTTAAAACAAAACATTATAAACATTTTAGTCTAAAATTATTACTTCGGGGGAAGAACAATACCAATTTTAACAATGATTAGACATAATCAAATAATAAAAATAACTATAAAAATGCAGAGAATATACTTTACCAGCGATAATCATTATTATTATATAAACATCATTTTGAAGTTTTAAGAATGCGACGTAAAGTCTTTAATGAGATAGTGAACTTGATGGGAAATATTTGATCTCCTCTGAAGCAATGGTCCACGATCGTTCATATTTCAGTTTTTTCTAGTAAATATCCTAATAAAGACTTTTAGCAATATATTGCTACAACATGAAAGTATGACTTTTTGTTGAATACTTAATATTATTATATATATATATATTATTCAATTAAATCACTATGGAGGACCATGCACCAATCAAATAGCTGTGATTATTGTAATAAATATGATATCACCTGAGTTAAAATAAGAGATAACCGATATTTTTTTGCCTAAATGAAACATTTAATCGTTCATCGCTACTTTTAATCATTAACGAGGTCTTCGATAAGAGTTAGTGAAATGATATAAAATTTGTAAGATACATAAACATTACTTATTTCCTTTATAAAACATTCTATCGACAATACAATCTTGAAATATATCAGGTTGTAAATACAAATAAACATTTTAAATAATTCACGATTTAAAAACAGCCATAGCCGCACAACTCAACCATCATAAATAGAAGAATATTGTCATGATTACGATACGTTCAAATAGATCAAGAGTACAAAAGTCGAATTGGATTTACCTCCCTGATGATGACAACCACTTATCGCCAAGTTTTAAGAATACGTTCAAAGTCGAGCCAATAATTCAAAATGTCACATTTTATTCAACCATCTACCTAATAGACTAATGTTGCTCTAAACTTTACGGCTTATGTTATTGCACGGTAATATGTGATATCGCGTAAGATTGGTCATTTATTGATCATTGCAACTTGAGTTTTTTAAATATATGTATTCAAAAGTGCTTTTTATCGTAACGCAACTTAAAACAGGCTAATTTTCATAAATGATGCATTCAAAGACAATGAAAGAAGCCCAGTTGGATTGAATCCCCAAGGACAAATAATGTTCTCTTAACGTTACCATACATTGCTATATCGCCATCGTTTGCTAACACTTGGATTATCTTAAGCTTTGATATTTTACTCAGTTATGACACATTAACAAATATTTTTTAAATCAATATCCCGATAACATTTTGGCTTACCTTTTGACCCAAGACGCCTGTCTTACATCCTAACTGAGCTGAATCCCCGTAGATAGAAACCCACAGTTACACAATCTTCATTCTCAGTTAGGGCAACACACTGAAGTGATGAGACTATTATTATTTTTTATTTGGAGCAGGGCAAGTAGCAGCTCTGCCTCCAAGATAATAGTAGTGTTAAAAAACAGCTCTTCCCTGCCGCCCCCTGCCTTCAAGCAGATAAAAAAGAACATAGGCACCTACTACTATATCTACTACATTCGTGTTTGTGTGTGTATGTACACAGGGGTAGGGGGAAGGGAAAACTATGAGAGGGTCTGAAAAACAAAAAGAAAGAACAACATTGAAACACCAACAGCACTCGCCCGTCTGCTTGTCTCAGGCCAAAGCCTAAGGTGAAATATATAAGATCTATACATAACTTTTTCTTCCTTCTCTATGTTTTTGATGTCGTCACAAAGGAGATATAGCATCAATATATATATTGTTGATTAAGACCATTAACTTATACTGAATGCATGCAATAAAATGAATAAATAAAAGGGAATATCACTCTCCCTGTCGCAGCTGATTAAAAAATCAAGAAAAGGAAGAAACCTTATTATTCGTTCAGCTGTCAAAGCCTTAAATCCAAGTCTTAAAGAATAGAAAAATTAGTAATTGACGAAATTGTACCCAGTGACGTAATTTTGAGGAACTACTTTTTAAGAAACAAACGGTGGCTTAATGGGTATTATTACTTGCTGGATTTCCTTTTTTCTGCTCCCAGACAACCTTTTTTACAAAGTAGACAGCCATCTTAGTTATTGTAGAGCTCTTTGACTGAATTTTTCTTCTCTGTTGAGTATTCAATTTTTATAAAGGTGGGTAATTAAGACACTAAACAGAAATAACCTTTTTCCAGAAATGAATATACAATTGATATTTCGGTATCTTTTTACATAGTTAGTACCGTATATGTTTTCTACCAATACCGATATTTTTGTTCTTAATGTACATAATGAATATCGTTACCTATTGCATGATTTTGTATATCAGAAGCTTTATAATCAAAAGTGAATAATAAACTTTTTAATATTTTTTGTTATGAACTGAAATACCGATAATACTTCATTTGTGAATTTTTAATGTCTATCTTATATATATATATATATATATATATTATATATAAATTTACCGATACTACATGGACCCAGTCAGCTAAAACTACCCCAAATATCTGTTTGTATTTGGAAGATTTTTCATTAAGATTATTTTAGTGCCTATCTTATATAAAAAGCTCACATAAACTCAATCTGTGATTAGCTAATGCCATTAGTGCACCAAAGGAGAAAATATAATCATTTCTCTGCTTTAATTATAAATACAAAACAGAATAAATGTTTATATAAATAAATACAAGAAGAGCATTCTCTGCACCTGAAAAATTTCTTAAAAGACTAATTAAGTCACCCACAATCACACTTTCGTGACTCCATAAACTCAATAAATATTTAGACTCATGCAAATCTTCTAGGCCCATATTCGCCTCTGTGACATCATCAAGAAGTTGATCACAGAACATTAATTTGACTATCTACGGCTATACGTGTTGGCACACCTTAACAAATAATCATCAGAAGCAGAGCCTGTGCTCAGGCCAAATCCTCATGCCGGCTACCTATGTGCGTGTGCTTGTGTATCCCCCTGGCTCAATCAGTTTCCTCCTATTTCTCTTTCCTCAAGTTTTTGTTTCTTCTTTTGACAGCCCCGACTTGCCCAAACAAAGCATTGGAAAAAGAAAATACATATAAACTTACTTATAAAGTAGGCACTCTCTTTTTGTATTATGATATCTTATTGACGTCATTTTGCAAAATGTTCGTGTATACATGTATATTAGGGTTGTTCTTATTTTTCAAATGTTTGAAATGTTAGCGACTTTGAGCATTTTCTGTTTCTTGGTGATAAAAGAAGACGACATACAAAGTTTGAACAAAATCGGTCAACATTACGAGGTCGCGCAACGAGGTCAAAGTTTTAAAAATTTAGTAAAATATAGTTTTTCGCCAATTTCTTCAAAATGGTGGACGTTACAGACTTCAATAATAATTATTAATTTAAAGGAAATCTAATTTACTACCAGACGTATGTTTGATGTTTTTTAATAAAACAAAGTTTTCAGTAAAAACAAAGCAAGAAAGGGAGTGAGTATTGTTAGCTTATTTCATAGCTTTTTTGTATCAATTAACTTCACTCGCCTGTAGAAGATGACTTGTTCGCTTCAGAGTAAAATAGTACTTTTAAGTTTAGTAAAACTTTAGATGATAAATCCAAAAATGACCTTGGTTGCATTCTATCAATTCAGAATTCAGTACAATCTGAGTTTACATCATATGATTCAGAGCCTGTATTGACCTATAAGAAATCGATTATGAAAAAAATAAATCATAATGTGTTTCTTAGATGTGCGTCAAGGTATCCTCTCAAAATTTTACTTTGTCTCTGACGCATTTATAATCCATTATATGCGTCATTTTGTACGCGAGATAGGCTTTTTTAATGTGCATATAACTCTCTACTTATTAAATTGACATGATTTAGTATACCAAAATATTAAAGCTGGTTAACCAAGCTTTCATTTGATATATTTTGTGTTCTAAAAATCGCTATACTTTAAGAGATATAAACAAATACGTACTCTCCCCCAAAAATGATCTTTTGATATGAGAATATACGATTACCATCTGGTAACTCTGTTAGTGTTACCTGGATAGAAGAGAAGGGAGGGATTTTGCCTTACTTCTCTCCCTTCTTTTTTTCTTCCTATCCAGGTTACACTAACTGCCGTTACCAGATGGTAATCGTATATTCTCATATCAAAAGATCAATTTTGGGGGAGAGTACGTATTTGCTTATATCTCTTAAAGTATAGCGATTTTTAGAACACAAAATATCAAATGAAAGCTTGGTTAACCAGCTTTATATTTTGGTATACTAAATCATGTCAATTTAATAAGTAGAGAGTTATATGTACATTAAAAAAGCCTATCTCGCGTACAAAATGACGCATATAATGGATTATAAATGCGTCAGAGAAAAGTAAAATTTTGAGAGGATACCTTGACGCAAATCTAAGAAACAAATTATTATTTATTTTTTTCATAATCGATTTCTTATAGGTCAATACAGGCTCTGAATCATATGATGTAAACTCAGATTGTACTGAATTCTGAATTGATAGAATGCAACCAAGGTCATTTTTGGATTTATCATCTAAAGTTTTACTAAACTTAAAAGTACTATTTTACTCTGAAGCGAACAAGTCATCTTCTACAGGCGAGTGAAGTTAATTGATACAAAAAAGCTATGAAATAAGCTAACAATACTCACTCCCTTTCTTGCTTTGTTTTTACTGAAAACTTTGTTTTATTAAAAAACATCAAACATACGTCTGGTAGTAAATTAGATTTCCTTTAAATTAATAATTTTATTGAAGTCTGTAACGTCCACCATTTTGAAGAAATTTGCGAAAAACTATATTTTTACTAAATTTTTAAAACTTTGACCTCGTTGCGCGACCTCGTAATGTTGACCGATTTTGTTCAAACTTTGTATGTCGTCTTCTTTTATCACCAAGAAACAGAAAATGCTCAAAGTTGCTAACATTTCAAACATTTGAAAAATAAGAACAACCTAATATATATATATATATATATATATATATATATATATATATATATATATATATATCTATATATATATATATATATGTATATATATATATAGATATTATATATATATATATATATATATACTATATATATATATATATATATATATATATATATATATATATATATATATATATATATATATATTATATATCTATATATATATATTAGACCTCCCCAAAAAAAACCACTTTTTTGTTCTTTATATATACCCAGCGATTCTGGTTATTTTTTGATGTTGAAAACGGGTATCTAAATAAAAATCTCTAGCATTGTTAGAAATCGGACGTCACTGGTGTTAAAGGTTTCGTTATGAAGCAAAACTTTTTATTATTACTTATTTTGAAAAAATTAGTTTTACAAATTTAGCTATGATCAATTAATGACTTTGTTATTTTTTGCAAATTTTCGTCAAATAATATTTAGTGCCAATAAATGAACATAAGTGCTGACGCACCATCCATTTTTAAATAACAGCTCCTACTAGGGTTCTTTATAGTTTCAAGAAGGAAAAGAAAAAGAGGGTACCAAGTGATGTTTTTAAGTTATCTTTTAAATACAATACAATAACCATTTAATCTTATTTCATCAAAACTGTTTTTATAATAAACACGTGATTTAAACACCGTATCAGATTCAATTTCACTCTTTGATCTATCAGTCAAGTGCCTTTAACATAAAATGGAAACTCGGACACTGAAGAAGTGCTTAAGCGAGGCACTGGGTATTGGTTATACTCTAGAAATTTCAAACCATGTCCATTCCCGTTAACCGAAGAGGTGATACGGCACTTTTACTTTCATCTTTGGTCTTTGGGTAGAACGGACGCGCAGCTAGCTGCCCAGAGCACCGCCGATTCCCTACTATATATATATATATATTATAAATATATAATATGATATATATATATATATATTATTTATTTAATAATAATAATATAATATATGTTGAACAAATGTCTATTGGCGAATTCACGAGATTACCATAATGACATTTCCATTGAAAAACTGTATTTTGAGAAAAACAAAAATTAAAAGAATTGGTATCAATACTGATGAGAGGGATTCAGAGGGAGTAGATTGGGATTCGATGGGGAAATCTACTATCATTAGTCGTTTTAAAAACGTATTAAAAAGATAACTTAAAACATCAACATGAGTACCCTCTTTTTCTTTTCTTCTTGAAACTATAAAGAACCCTAGTAGGAGCTGTTATTTAAAAAATGGTTGGTGCGTCAGCACCTATGTTCATTTATTGGCACAAAATATTATTTGACGAAAATTTGCAAAAATAACAAAGTCATTAATTAATCATAGCTAAATTTTGTAAAACTAATTTTTTTCAAAATAAGTAATAATAAAAAAGTTTTGCTTCATAACGAAACCTTTGACACCATGACGTCCGATTTCTAACAATGCTAGAGATTTTTTATTTAGATACTCGTTTTCAGCATCAAAAAATGAACCAGAATCGCTGGGTATATAAACAGAACTAAAAAAAGGGGGTTTTTTGTATATTATATATATATATATATATATTTAATAAGGGATATTGGAATATTCAAATTTTTTACGTTCCATTATGAAATATCTATAAACAAATAGGCTTATTTTAAATATGAAAAATAGGATCTACTTGACGTTACTTTTATATATATATATATAATTATTTATGTATATATATATACTTAAAATTTCCAATTTTACATATAAAACCACTTATTTTCCATAAATCCATTTGAAGCATGCTGATATTAAAGATATTACTGCAAATAATATAGAATTGCTGAAAAAATGTACCGAATAAAATGTTTAAACCGAAAGAAAAAATATAATTGCAACTCTAATATAGTAAGCAAACATATTTCTTTGGAAGGAGCCAATTCTAGATAAGGAGTATGCTTGCGCATACTCCTTATGTTGATTATGTTAGAATGTATTTATCTCTTATGTGTATTTTACTACTTTTCACTGTATGTTTCACTCTTCAATTAAACTTAATATATCGGTTGATACTTAGAGGTCCCTGCTCAGACTTATCGTTTTGAAAAAAGTCAATTTCATCATCAGTATCAGGTGGTATTGACAAAAAAGCTAAGGAATTTGGAGATGACATCATTGAATATCTAGACTTGGAGAGTTACAGATCCAGCCAATGTAACACATGATTTAATAAACTCTATAAAAATGATGGTAGAATCATGAAAAACTGGCATTGAGACGGAAGTTGCCTATATAAATGCGACGCGTGGCTTAATACAGACAAAACTAATTTCTTTCCGTTTGATACTTTTATGTTTAACAATATAATATATAACAGAAATAAATTTATTGCTACTGAGTGGCATCATGAATACTAGCTTGTTCATCGATGGAATATACCATTGGATAATTATCCTCAATTGTTTGGACTGCATGTCAGCTCTATTTACACATTCCAATCAAGTTATCAGTCTTGCTTTGGGTACATAACCTTTTCTGAGTAGCCATTATTTATAACATTCAGAAACTTTCAATACAGTTCATAACGCATTTATGTGGACCAACGAAAACCTTTCTTATAACCCCTTACAAAATGTGTTTGCTTCACATTGAACTATCCCATATTGTTATTTGGTCATATCTTACAATTTCGTCTACCTTTCAATCACTTATATTTTTTAGCAAAGGGATGTTTTGAGGTATTCAATAAGAATTTGAGATATATATGTATAAATTTAGTATGTATTATTTTTTTTCTTAATGCATTTCATAAAAATTGACGATACAAAATAGTAAGGAATAAAAATAATGTAATCGTATGGATTAAAACATGAAAACAGGTAAATATAAGAAAAGGATATAAGAAGGATATAAAATGAGGTTGTAATAATAATTAACAAATACACTAAGAATACACTCCAGGGCAGAATTAAGAGGTGTGAAGCTCCATCAATTCCTTCCTCAAACATAGTACCATCGTTGGGCAGTGGGGACATCGATGAGGATGTCCGTGCATTTAAATTGAAAAAAATATATTTTCTTACTTTTTTTGGTTTTTAACATAAATTAATAATGTACAGAATCACAAATTAGTAACGAAGTTTGTGACATCGTCTACCTACATAAATAAAATTAGCATTTGATATCTGTTTTTGGCAAACTTATATATTTATTTTTATAAATATCTTTTGGAGAATTTTGATCCAGTTATAAAATTGAGCCTGTGTTTCCTCCAAAGGATTCAAATGGAACAATGATATTATGGAGATTTTTCCTATATAACGATAGCTGTTTCCGCCTAGCAAACACTATTACCACAATACCAAAATCAGAGTGCTTAGGAGTTTGCAGTATTCATTTGGTTTGCGTAACGCTCTCTAAATGAGGCATGACGCTAGTAGATATCCGTGATTATACTTGAGATGAATATAAAATAAATAATTATAAATATTTTACTCTTAATGATCGGATGGATATAGATATAAAGATCAGAAGAAAACAACTTGTAGACTTTCATTGGGGTGTACCAAGAAGCTTAAGCATTTAATTAAGTAACTTAATTAAGGATTTTTTTGTAAAAATAATTTTATTCGATAGTTTGCAAAAATAAAATACACTAAATTATATACAGGAAACAAAGCAAAAATATTCAGGGCAGTTAGAAGATATATAAATGAACATTTTAGTTCATATTTACTGCTCTGAAGAATGACCTTAGCTAAAAGGACGCATATTTAATAAATTGGTTTAAAATTCACAATGTCTTCTTTAATTTATTTTGTTAGTTTTCATGTAGAGCTTCGATCTTCTGGCACATTTTAATGTTGTCGCCAGTCCATTCCACGTTGGTACTCCTAAATCAGGGATTTTGATCGAGAGAGCAGCGTGGCGAGCAGAAGCACCAATCATTATGGGTTTTCTTTGACAACGTAGGAATTGGTTATAATTTTTTGTGCTAGTAAAAATTATATATTTTGTAATGCAGATTGACTTGCTTTGTGACTAGAAGGGTGGATAAAACAATATTATTTCTAAAGAAAATGTGAGCTTTTGAAATATTCAGGATAAATCGTCGTTTGAGGGACGTTTAGTTTTATAATCTTTAATAATTTGAAGAATGGGACAATCGGTATCATCCAATCAAAATCCACAATTCATGCAAGGATTCTGAAATATACAAAGCATCCCTGAAATCTTTAAGAATTAGTTGATTTTTTGTTCTTATATAGAAGATGATATAGCAGCGTGATTGTCATTTTTTTTTTGGGGGGGGGTTAAAATATATATTTATTATTCTAAAAAAATATAGTGAAATACACAATAACATAGAAAACAAATATATAAATATAAAAATCTAAAGACAGTTACGTTAAAACAAAAACATAAATGAACATTGTAATTCAAAATTACTGTCTAAAGAAAAAAAAACTAAATATATAATATGCACCTAAAAAACAAAACAACTTAATCTCTATTCAATCTGTAACGGCGGTGTCTACGTATGGTAGATTTGATGATATTGAGGTATTGGAGGGAATTGGAGGGAATGAACCTTATTAGGTCACCAGCACATGTCCACGAAGATGCAGAGACGCTTGGAATTTTAATTGCCATAGCGCAATACCGAGCAGCTGTCCCAATCATTATAGCTCTGAGGTCTTCAATTTTTATATACGAATGATTTGTCAATTTCTTTGCTATTAAAGATTTTATGCTAAACAGCGAATATTCAATTGCCTTATGATGAGATGCCAGCTTCTGTTTTCGCCTGAAGGGTCCAAACAAGATCGATGCCTTAATGATATTGGAGTCGATATCTTCTTGCGGAAAGACATTTAATTGAATAAAATATCTCACAGTCCTTAATAAATGACAATCTACAAAAGCGTGTATTATATTATTGTATAGAATGCCACAATTATTGCAAGGATAAAAAAATTAATGAGCCCAGTCGAGATTTGAAATTGAGCTGTAAATTTGGACCCATCAGCAATACTCCAGGTCGAACACGAAATTCTTTTTTTCCATGAGGAAGGAAGACTAAAAATGCTTAAAAACTACTTATTATTTCTTTTTCTTCATAAAACTTCTGCCTGTCAAGATTCAATTTTAAAAACCACGGCATTGTAGGGCACATGGTTTTGACAGACCTCTGAAGAGGAAACCTAAATCTACCTTCCGCGAAAATGGAAGCTGCCTCCACGTCGTGGATTGTAATAATTCCATTCAAAAGAGCTGTTTTTCTAAGGAAGAGGGATCACCAAATCTATTAATAAAAGGTCGGACACCCCTGTTTTTGTGAATAATATCAATCGAAGAGTCTGATAAATATTCCAGGGGTAGCATGCCATATAATTTTTTGCATCGACGCAAGAAAGGGTGAATTTTTTTCCAAAACTTTATTAGTTAAGGGGGTACCTAAGTGTAGCCAAGAATAGTACTCTGAAGAAGTATATAAAAGTCGCCACTCTTTGTCAGGAAAAACTCCTAACTCCCTACAATCTTTTATAATATTTTGGAATTATAAATCCCAACTGGCACAATCCGCCGCCAATCCTGTCTTTTGGACGCTTCAAAGAAGGAATATAGCTTTTGTGGAAGAGGGAGTGAAGCCACGCATCTTCCTCAGCTATTGCAGACTCAGCTAAAGACGGCAAAGAGGTTGATTTATATAAAACAAGAGGAATTATACGACAATTATATAGATCCATACGGGTTTGTAGAGCAAGATTTCTCCACTGACATATCTGTTTATAAATAGTTATATTCAACTTTGTCCAATTATTTCGCGACAAACCTGTTCTTGTCCATTGTATCCCCAGAACATTAATAGCCTCTTCAACTTTACATCATTAATTTCCATACACTTTTCGGGAAACCAGGATCCCAAAGGTAGTATGGTTGTTTTATTTTTGTTTATGGTAAGTCCTGATATGTTCGAGAATTTGTTGAAGAAGGATACAAGAACGTTTATACGAGCAATAAGTTGCCTTGCAGATGAAGCTTCAATAAACAAAGTAATGTCATCCGCATAGAGATCTATTAGATGCTTTTTTCCATTGAAGGAAACTCCAAACCCCCATATTTCCTTTTTAGCGCTCGTGTAAGTTCATCTATAGCACATATGAAGAGAAGTGGAGCCATAGGACAGCCTTGTCTGCAACTTTTTTTAAATAAAATTGGCTCACTGTTTTTGCCATCTAAAGAAATGATAGAAGAGCCATTGTTTAATAAAGCTCTTATGGGATTAAAAAAATGTCTAGGTAGAAGTTTTTTTATCGAATTTAAAATATGGCCATGGTTGACGGAATCGAACGCTTTTCTAAAATCAATAGCAATCACTGCACCAAATTTTTGACTTCTGTTGAGGGATTCAGTAGCTGCAAGAATGTTTCGCGATATGTCAGTGATTTTTCTTTCTTGAGGAATCCTTTTTGTTCCTCTAAAATTTTCTGTTTAAAATAGGTTCTATTTGTTGAGCTAAAATTCCCGATAAAATTCTATAAGCATAGTTTAAAACAGTGATTTTTAAACGCTTATGACTACATTAATTGAGTAATCACCATGTAATTCCTTTTTTTAAGAGAAAAAAGGTGTTTTGATATCATGTTAATATCCTCCATTTTTCGTAGAAAAGTGGTTTCTTATTTGTTTTTGGAAGATGTAATTATAATTATGATATTTTTATAGGACATTTCCTATTTTTTCAGGCATATGTAAGTACAAATTTAATTTATTATCTAGTGGACCAACTTTTAAGACTACTATAATCAAATAATCATTTCTAATAGCTTCTATACCATGAAGTGGAAGTAGTACTTTGTTTTGTAGAAGGTCCTTACATTTTATTAAGTTATCATGAGGAACAAATTAGTTGAAATAGTTTCATAAAATCTATAATAATTGTATTCTTTAAAAGATGACTAGCAAATTGAAAATATAGACAGGAAGATTGTGCCACCAGATTTGATCTTGCTGTGTTTTGCCATTTTCCCCCTCATTGAAAAGGTCTTTATATAAAACAAATTATACATACAAATAGAAAAAAGTAAAACTATATTTATTATATAAAAGGAAAAGTGTGTTTTATAAACATAAATATACATTTTAATTTCTCCATTTATTTCGTGGACGGTCCAAGCAGTCCGTAAGACCAGGTTAGGGTACAGGTGATTAAAACTATTATGCAATACTAGCTTCTTTATTCAAATGAGAATATAATAAGCATTATAGACAACCTTTAAAAATCTTAATCGAACCTAAGAGCATTTTTCGCCTATTTGGTTGGATTTAATTGCATCTGTGCGGATATGAATTCGCATTAATGCCTTAAATTAACTCAATCGAACCCAGGAATCCCTTATCAATAAGCAGTATTAACATTCCCCCTTGGGATTCGAATCTTCGTTCTCAATATTAAAAGTTGAACACGTCCTTACCATATATATATATATAAATATATAGAGAGCTTATTCCCTTCAATAGCAGAGAAGCATCCTTCATCTGTCGCCATTGCCCATTATAAACAAAGTATTTTCATCTACGTCATCGTAAGTTGATCATAGAGATAGAAAGATTTGTTTATATTGGGCAATATGACGTATTCCTCTGAAGAATTCAATAAGCTCTCTTTATATCTCTATGGACACTTTACGCACTTAGATAAAACGCTCCCGACCATTTTTTTTCTTCTTCTTCTACTTTGCAATTTCCTCAGAACGCTCTTTAATACATTATATAATGTTGTTCCAGATTAAGGGCTCCCTCCTAAGAAACTCCTTCAAGGTCATCCCGAACATTCTGAAGGACACCCATCATTGACCTTTCTGTATCCCCCCCCCCCTCCCTTCCCTAGTCTATCCCACACCCTCTTATGTCAAGAGGATTAGGATTTGAGGGAGGCAGGTGGGTCCCTGAAAGATCATCTTAAAGAGAATAAAAAATGCAAAATATTTGTTGTTTATTGGGCTCATATTTATGATATAAAGGTGGAATAAGTCTTTGAGAATTATGGAGTTTTGATTTTGTGTGTGTCTGAATGATTCTATGTACATTGTAATGACATAATGATATGCATTCCTCATAACCACATAGCATGCTTATAAACTACTCCAAATTTCGCTCTTTGATATATATTCTATAATAGAATACTAGACCTGGCTGCATACAGTGCTATACTACACTTATATATCTCTTTTATATTACTTTAATATTAGGATCTGTGTGGACATGAATAATCATTATAGCATTAAAATTAATCAATCTAACTTGGGATTTTTTTCAATTAGATTGACTGAAACGGGCCTTCCCCTCTCAGGATTCGAACCTGCGACCTCAACATTCAGTGTCGATTACGCTGAACTAACATGTTCCTTTATTTTAAAATAGTATTTAATTTAAAAGATTTTTTACGTATTTTTGTTTGATATTTTTGAGTGACATTTTGTATCTTTTAAGATATGACGTGTTCTTCAAATGATGCTCGTGAGAAAAAAAAATGAAACACATTTTTCTTTGACTAATAACTTCGACTGCATAAGAAATGATGCGATATATATAATTTTCGAATTTGCATCTTATATACTCCACAAACAACAGCAATCACAATGAAAAACAATTATAACGGGGTTAGCATTTCATATCATGCTTTTGGATGATTACAAAATGTTCTAATACTGTCCAATTGGCAATTGATTAAATTATTTTGCAGTAAGAGATGAGCAAGTATATATATATATATATATACCTATAAATATATATCGGTTGCCTTAGACTATCAACTGGTTCTCACCGGAAAACCAATTGGCAATTGATTAAATATTTAGCAATAAGAGATGAGCAAGTATATATATATATATATATATATGTATATATATATATATATATATATATATATATATATATATGTACTTAGACTATCAATGGTTCTCACCGGAAACCTATTATTTTGTGTTGTCCTGATTGAAATAGTTTTGAACTATTTTTTACGTAATTGTCCAGATTTGATATAATGTTATTTCTATTTTTTATTATTTACACTGTATTTTATTTTACATTAATAGAATAAAATCCTTTTAACAATAGTCTTTGTTAATGCAATGTAATAGCTTTTGAATTCATTGAAATTGAGCAGGATGATTTAAATACGATTAAATTCGCATTCTCCGGCGAATAAAGCGAAAAGTTGAATTTGCAACAAAAAAAAGTAGAACAATTTACATAAAATAGTAAACGTATATGATATAATTTTGTAAAAATAGGCCTCGCTTTAAGAAAGCACATAAATATTTTTATAGTTATAATGATATTTGATCTTATATCGGTTATAAATAATTATTTATTATAATCGATTTTTGCTATATATATTTGCTACTTTAAATGATTGGAATAAGACAATTGTGAAATCATAATGGATCTTTATTATAAGAAGGTATACATACAGTTCATACATACATTGTATAAATAGAACTTAATTAATTGGTGCAACTTTAAATTTATTTACATTATTTTATAAATTAATTGACATTTTTTTAATTTAATTTATTAGTATTTATTTTATAATCAACATGTTTTAATTTGCATGGTTAAAATAGCGTTTCATCTGCAAATGTTTTGTCTTGTACTTCCAATTATGACATCTTAGAATTTTCAAATAAACAAGAAAATAATATTTCGAAACAAAGTAAAGATTTGAAACTAAAATGTTTAATTATTTTTTTTACACATTAACATCATTTTATATAAATTTACTTATTTGTGCTTGTATATTTCTTATAGACTATTGAATAATAAAAAAAGATTCCTGATCTAATAAAAACACTTTATGACTAAGCCATTATTAATTGAGCTCAGTATTCCTAACTCACAAAACAGCGATAAAAACTGTTTACATTTGATACAACCAACAAAAAAGAGTTGAAACTAATAAAATATGGCTGTCAGTTCCTAATTTTTACATTATTTTGGAGCATTTTTTTAGAGAGGAGTTAGCCAGCATTTTGGAAAGTTCTCTAATCGAAAGGAGATATCAGATAATTTTTCTTTTGATAATATTATTAGAGTGTAATAAAATTCTCCTCTTATTGCTTTATCAATAACTGAGATGCATGTAATGGATTTAGCCATATATTTTTTTTCATATATATTTTCATTATACGGAAATGAAAAACAAAGATATGAAAATATGAATAAAGCGAAGAAATATTTTTCTATCAGAAGTCCTTGGATTGATCAATTGACGGTTTTTGATGTCATGTCTGAACATCAACATATTGTACGCAAGTCACGTTCGTTTGAACTGTTCGAACTCAATCCGTCATCAAAGTGCACTGTTCATGTGAACAATTATTTCGAACACTCACAATTCAAGGATGAAAAAGTAAATAATAGCTCTGAAGTTGCATTTGAGTTCATTAAGCTTGTTTGTTCATTTTCATGATTTTATATCCAAACTGCAAATGGCCCCCTTGTCAACATATAGTGATTCCAGGCCTTATTAACAGCTTAATTATAAATGACAAGTTTGCAGAAGAACATGATATTATTCCATATCAAAAATGTCAAAAGTTTGGAAATGGTATGAATATTTGTACATTTTATTCATACATATATGAATGTAATTTTACCAAAAAGCATCTTATTGTTGTACATTTGACATTGACTTGTTGTATTATATACTATATATATATATAGATATATATATATATATATATATATATAGATATATAGATATATATATATATATATATATATATATATATATATATATATATATATATATATATATATATAGATATAGTATATATAGTACTCTTTATATAATGTTCTCGAAAGTTCAACTACTGCTGTTACAAATAGAAGAGGAGCTACAGGGTAGCAGCAACTGTCTGCAACTCTTCTTAAGATGAATGGGAGGACTGTTGATACTTTTCAGGGATATGATAGGATGAGCCATCGAACAACAGAGCTCTGTTGGGATTTAAAAAAGGTTTTTTAAAGAAGTCTTTTAATTTACTTAAAAATATGAAAATGACAGACGGAGTCAAACACTTTCCTAAAATCGATTGTAATAATATTACCATAGTTTTTACGACAATTATTAGATCCAATTGCTGTGGGGATATTTCTAGTGATGCTTTTTTGTTGTTGTATGAAATCCAACTTTATGTATCTGTAATTACATTAAAATCTCAGCAAAATATACAAGATGATTTTTATTCGTGGAAAAATTGCATTTTTCTAATATATCTAAAAAAAACAAGATATCAGGTGTTTCCTTAAAGCTTTGTTATTACCTCCGCCGAAGGAGGTATTGTTTTCACTGGCGTTGGTTTGTTGGTTGGTTGATTGGTTGGTTGGTTTGTCAGCAGGATAACTCAAAAAGTACCGAACGGATTCGGATGAAACTTTGGGAGTTGTTGGAAATGTCAAAAGGAACAAGTGATTAAATTTGGCATCTCTGAGTGCTTCTTCAAGATGCAAATGAGCTAAATACTACTAAATATTTCAAGTTAGCCTACTCTGCCAATAGATGTCGCTGTGCTGTGCTCTCCTCTTTGATGAACTGGAACGCCCCCTATAATTCAAGGGTGTAGAGTTAAAAGGACAGTGCGTACAGGTTGGAAATGACAAAAAGACCAAGTGATTCATTAGGTGGGGATCGGCGGAGGTTTGCACTCTCTGAGTGTATACATGCCTCTAGTTGGAAATATTATTTCTGATATGGCATGCAGAACAATGCTCATCACAGGGAAGATATTTATATTTAAGGAAACATCTAGTTTCAATGTCCCTTTGTCTATCCATTTCTGTTTCAACGATATCGGTGACTCTGTTTTGTTTTAATGAAGATCAAGGAATCACTAATACACCTTTGAAGTCCTGCTGCTTTCCTTTTCTGAGTCTTGATAAAATTATTAGCATTTTGGTGTCTTATTTACCAATAGGGAATATACTTCTTTAGGAGTAATCAAATTATGTCCTCTTACTAGGCTAGACTTGAACTTTAAAGCAAATTCTTCAAAAAACCCATTTTGGAATTCTGAAGGTATTTATCTTCGGAACTGACGAAGGGTGACAGTCTATTTTATGGTTGGTTAAGGGGCGGGTCTTATTCTTAGTCCTTTGTATATTGTTTCACAATTGATGAAAATAGATGATAAAAGTCCTTGTTTAGTTCGCCATATACAATCACAAAGGGGTTTAGTTTCTTGATACAAACAATATGTAGGTATTGAGTTTCGAGAAGTAAAATAATAAAAATTGGGTAGACTTATATTAAAGTGTTTATATTGTGTTGTATGGAATACAACTTTATTTATTCGTAATTACATTAAAATCTCTGCATAATACTCAAAGGGACATATTCTAGTAGACAATATTGTTTAAAAGCATGTCATTGTATTTCTTTAATGTCTTATGAAATTAACAAATTGCCGTTAGGAACTTAAACAAAGAAACTCATTTTAAAATTCTTTGCAAAACTTGCTTTCATTAAAACTATACAAAGTATTGTAAAAGTATACTTTTTTTGCCTAATTGGTTCGATAGAATTGTATCCGACAGGATATAAATAAGCATATTTATATTTATTAGAGCTGAAAACAGTTATCAACAAAAAAAAATATAAATAACAATAAAACGCTTCATTTATCAATATAAAAGTTCAAATTACTCGATATTATACATAAATTTGTAGAGGCCTTTAGTGATTAAGAAAGAGACTCTAGAGGCACTGACATCTACGTCTTTCTTCACCTACAATTATTACGCCATTTTATTATAAATTGAATATTTGAACTGATCCTTCATTAACTAGATTTCATCTTAGTTAAGTAGTAATATTACTAAATTCTATATATAATTAGAAGCCAACTCTCCATAAAACAATGACTAAATTCACTACTTAACTCTAAAAATAATATTTTTTCTTTTATAATCTTGCTCAATCCACAGTATGTAGATACAAAAACAATAATTTATTTATGCATACAACTAGCAATACTCTTTTTAATATTGGTTCCATCAAATATTCTTGAACATGTACTCTATAAGCGGCCTTGATGGGTGATTATTGAATAATCTAATAATCAATGGCTATTCTTTGGCCATTGATGTTGAATGACGTCTATTTTCCTTCCTATTTGGTTCGATAAAATTTCATTTAAAATAAGTTAAGACATATGGAATGCTTATGTTATTACAAAAAGTAATTTAAAAATACTGTCGGTATACATATATTCCCATCTGAACAATAATTGAATATTCCTTTAGAATTCAATGCCGTTCCAACAGATAGATAAAAGGAACTGCATAATATACTATGATATAAATATTTAAAATGTTAAAATATGAAATTCTTGAATATATAAATATTTGAATCCGTTTTGTCGTATTATCACATGTCTAACATATGCATATACAATGAATACTAAAACAACAAGGAAAAGAAGGCTCGCGAGGAAAATACGATGAGGGATCTAAAAGGAAAAAGGAGAATACGCGTACATTCTCCCCTTTCCTTATTTATTTCATAACAAATTATGATTTGAGAACGAAATATATATTTTTTACTATTTACAAATTTTATGGACATATAAATAAATAAACATAGATACATTTAAGACATTCTGAAAAATTATAATAACATATATACATTTGTTTATTCTCCTTTAAGTTTTTTCAATCTCTTAGAATTATTTGTCATATTTTGACTGCTTGTTTTTCTTTTGTTTTTGTGAATTTGATCATTGATTTCTGAAACATAATTTGTGGGCATACAATTAAAAATTTTAGCAGCGATTTGTGGAATAATTTTTGAAAGGAATGGTCTTCTTCGCATTCTGCTAAAATAATTTCAAAGCGTAAGTATCATTTTCCAAAAGTTTAACAAACGAAAGAACAAAAATATTTTTGAAGAAGGGGAAGAAATCTACTCTTTGAAGATACTTTTTGAATTTTGAATTTCTGAAAAAATGCATAAACAAAGGAACACGTTAAAAAAAGAACATCAGAAGGACGAGTTAGCCCATCTCGATTAATTTGATCTAAAAGTTTACTTTCATCATCAATATTTTCTAAGGAGAATAATTTTACATCGAATTTTTTATTTAAATATGTCAATAAATTGTGGCAAAAATAACGGGCTATAGTTTTACATAAGGAAGGCGCGATATAACTAGAACAAAAGTAAACTATAGATACGTCATTAATATATTTAAATGAATCTTTAAAAGTAAAATGTTTTAAATTGGAAAATATATTAAAGAGAAGAAGACCCACATCTTCTCTTATAGAGTCCAAACCGAGCTTCAATAAATCTGAATTGATGTGGCCAAGAAGAACGTAATTGACATCAGTTTTCTTCGAGCAAATCTTCAGCCAATTCGCATAAGCCTTGGAAGTTTGTTTAGCTATTAGCTAAATTATACTAATATTTTATCCTTATTTCGACTTAGAGCCTTGAAGCGAGCCTTTAGGAAAGTTATTGTAGAGTCAGCCAATCCAGTTTCTAAATTCAAAGATGAAGAAAGTTCCATAAGGTGACGTATTGTAGGTAATGTGAGAACTTCTTTACATACGCAGATCTCAATAAAGACTCGTTGAGAACCTTTCCAGGACATAGATAAGGCGTACAAGGCAGGACTGTATCTCCGTTGTTGTGGACATTTAAACAACAAGGATAATTGTACAATCAAAAAGTATAATTTCTTCTCTTTTGCTTCGTCCAAATGGGGCAAGATATTTGTCAAATTATTTAAAGCTGTGTTTAATCATTTTCTGAGCTAAATAGTTGATTGGTGGAAGAGTTTGATGTCAATGAATTAAGAAGGCAAAATATTAAAAAGGGTGTCACATTTTGTGATATGATTGTTCTTGGTGATATGTTCGAGATGATTAAAAGATAGATCTCTATCCTTCACCCTGAAAAATACAACATAGCAGGGAATAAAGTCATCGTAGTTGTATGAATCAGTATTAATAAGAAAATACTGAGGAATAGTCAAGTTTTGATATGTGAAAAACAATATATAAATAAAGAAGGTTAAGGAATGAAGTTTGGCTTACTGTATATGGATTGTCATTTCTTCATTAATCTTTAGACTGAAGTCTATTGACGGTCCTCCATGACTAAAGTTCATCTTGAAGAACACCAGCTCTTTATCTTTTTCATCATAATGTTCTTGAACGCCGCTCGGAAGGCAAGTCCTATCCATTTTAATTTGAAGCTCTTCGAGTGTTAAAAATGAGTTGGCCTCTTCAAAAGCCTTAATCTTTTTTAAAATTCGCTCGTTTTCATTAAGGAGTCGTGAGGAGGAGGTTGAGGTGGAGGAACGTTTTGGAGGAGGCTTTTTGAATAGTAGTGAGGAAGATTTGGAAAATTGGAAGGGACGGCATCTTTTTTTAATATCTTAAGACAAAGAGTTTTTCCAGATCTGTCTGAACGTGATGGATTAGAGTCAGTAGACTCTGGCTTATAATCGGAGGGCATGAAATGTACGTCACACAACGCAGAATGTCTTGAAGGTATCTAATTTTTTCGAGGAACAGCCTTTGTCTAGAGTTGGTGAAGGGACTCATCCTTGGGGAACATATGAAACCGTCTCTTTTCCCCATTATTGCCCTTTGGTTTGTAGCCACTCTTGCAACCCGAGCAACACAACCTTCCCCATTGTGTCTAGTTTGAAGATAAATAGGTAGTTCTAAAACAATCCTCTACACACGTTTCACTACTTCATTCACGCGGCAAATATATAAATTAGTCGATCCCACTTTGTATTTGTGTTTTGAAAGGTGCACGACTTTACCATTCCTGATTGGTTTATGATATATTTATATCATTATATTATTATATATATATTATATATATATTTTGTTGCGTCTTTTAATGGTGTGAACACTATATTGACTTTTACGCGGATGACGTAACTCTTATGATAAAAGTCAGCTCAGAAAAATAATTAATAAAGCGAATTAAAATACTGCTCCCATCCCTTACCAAATTTGACCGTTAATCTGGACTGGCAATCAATTTTAAGAAGACTTCAATACTTCTGTTGGGTTCCTGATCTCCAGATAGACCCATTCAACTCATAGTTGCCGGGTTATGTTTATGTAAGCATTTTGGCATTGAATGAAGAAAAAATGTTCAGAGAATAATTGGTTTCATATGAATCTGATTATATACTATGAAGTAAGAAAATCGATGTATCTTTCTTCGCAAAAAAGGATTATTGGCCTATATGATACCGAATGATTACACTGGTTATGTATAGATCTATATTCGTTCCGTTACTTGCTTAATTAGCAATCATGGCCTCTTGGTTGAGTACTCTTTTTCACAGGTCGTATTTACCGTCTTTAAAACGTCCTAAAATATATGCTGGAAGGGGATTTCGTCAATTAGGCTATTCTTACATATGTATTATCTAAGAATCCTTGACGAAACGGGTGTTTATAAGATAAAGATTGGAGAATATTATATACATCCTTTAGTTTGTCAATGGTTCCACCTGGGCAACCCTTTAAGGGACCCAGAATTGTAAGCTTTCTCACTCTTTTTATCTTTGATACAAGGAATTTTATTAATTTTCTTCTTTGAAACTACAATAGATATAATTTATCAAAATAGGAAGGATACCCTTTTCTCAAGAAATTTGGCTATTGTGCTGCCTTAGAGAAAATTTTTTACCTCGCCGAAGGAGGTATTGTTTTCACTGGCGTTGGTTTGTTGGTTTGTCAGCAGGATACTCAAAAAGTACGGAACGGATTCGGATGAAACTTTGTGGAGTTGTTAGAAGTGCCAAAAAGAACAAGTGATTAATTTCTGGCATCTCTGAGTGCAGAATTAAGATGCAAAATGAGCTAAATACTAATAAATATTTCAAGTTAGCCTACTCTGCCATAGATGTCGCTGTGCTGTGAAATCGGGTGCCGAGCGTCTTCCTCTCGGAATTTCCGTCGAGGGAACCCTCCCCCGTCCCACTACGCCGCCCCAGTCGTGAAAAATCCGCCTCGGAAGGTTCATAAGGACCCGTGACGGCGGAGGTTTGCACTCTCTGAGTGTATATATGCCCAGGGGCGCGGGAAGTGGGGTGCGGGGGGTGCGGCAGCACCCCCTGGTAGCGGAGCTTCGAAACTGATATTTTTAAAGAGACGATAAAGTTATTTGTAAAGTAAGAAAAGGGAAAAAAAAGAAAAAAAATACATATATTTTTGTAGTTATAAGGAGAGGAACTTAATCAGGATTTACTGGATAATATATATTTTTCCCTCTCCTTTTTATGAAAAATATTCACATCATTCTCTATCATATAACTACTTTCTATACGACGTCTCCATCATCATCTAAACAAGATTAAAAAACTTCATTGTTTGATGCAAGGTTCAATCCTTGCCTCAACATATTATCCATAGATATGTTACCATGTATAAATGCTGTGGCCGTAGGCCACCCACCCGCCCGGAGGGCCTAGTAATAAATAAATATTTAAACTAAGAATAAATGTTGTACGAATGTATAAAAAATTAAATTAATACAATTTGTTGTGTGGCCAATCAGATTTTCTTTTGTCCTGACGTGATTGAGATTCCTCGAAACAAAACCCGCGAGCCCGCTGTGTTAAAATAAGCAAAGAGTCGAAAAACATGTCGCAGAAGAGGATGTCGTCTTTTTTTCAAAGCCTCCCCAAAAACAAACTTTTGAAGAATAGTAATCCACAGCCCAACGCATTGGACCAAGAATATTATCAAGCACTGGAGCGTCAGGACAAGGTTGCTGCTGCTGCTGATGTGATCCCTGTTAGCACTGCTGCTAGCCCTTCGCAAGATACTGAGGAGAGTGTCGTGGAAACAGGGACATCACCTCTGCCATCAGAGCCGTTTCAGCCGCAAGCTTTGGATTTTCCAGCAAAACAATTCGGGACTGAAACTTTTACCAGATCCTTCAAATCAGCATGGTTTGGAAAATGGAAGTGGCTGCATTACCTAAAGGATGTGGAAAAAGCTTTGTGTTACACCTGCGTGTCTGCGGTCGAGAAAGGTCTTATACAGGAGGAGAAGAAGAGAGCAGACGCGGTGTTCATTAGAGGGGGCTTTTCGAATTGGCGTAAAGCCACCAACAAATTCAAGGAGCATGAGAGATCGACATTTCATCTGGGCGCCGTGAATAAAGTTGCTGCACTTAATAACACCCCAATCAGCGCTTTACTCTCCGACGTGGTGGCAAAAGATCAGAAAACTGCCAAGGTCGTTCTGAACGAGGCGTTCAAGTCGGTGCGCTATTTGCTCCGACAGGGCTTACCACTCCGTGGCCACGACCATCGGGACGGCAATTTTTGGCTAATGATGCTGGATCGCACCGAGTCTCTTCCTGAAGCTCGCCAATGGATGCTGCGGAGAGATAATTGGCTCTCGGATACGATCCAAAACGAAATGATTGAGCAGCTTGCACATGCTGTGCAGCGAAAGTTGGTACAGGAGGCAAATTGTTCAAGTTACTTCGGGTTGACAGCTGATGGCACCACAGACATCAGCTCATCGGAACAGTTTTCCTGCCATCTACATTACGTGGATTCTCAAATGGGCAAACAAAGTGTTTTTTTTGGGGTTATACAGTGCACCAGACTCCACGGCAGACAGTCTGTTCAGGTGCATTGTTGACATATTTTTGCGACTGAACCTGCCTATTGAAAAGCTGCAGGGCTACTGCTTTGACGGGGCAAGCAACATGGCCGGAAGAATAAGTGGAGTGCGGACGCGTCTGGCAGAACTTTGCCCTGGCTCATTGTTTGTCCATTGCTGTAACCACTCGTTAGACCTGGCATTGCAAGAGGTGGCGCGGGATGTTTCTCTGATAGCGGAAATCTTCAACTTTGTACAAAGCGTCTCCACTGTCATCCGGGAGTCTGCGAAACGAATGAGTCTCTACCAGAGCCTGTTCTCAGAGGGGGAACCTGTCACCAACCTAGCAGCGCTGTGTCCCACAAGGTGGTGTGTGAGGACCAGGGCTATAAGCAGACTGCTACAGGGTTACGGGCCGCTCCTCCAGACCCTACGCACTCTACAGGAGGACAGAACTGTTCGTGGCGAGACTCGCCAAAAAATATTTGGACTCCTGAAGCAAGCGCAGAAAGCCAGAACAGCATACGGTCTGCTTTGCTGTGAAGCGATGTTTGGGCCATGCGAGACAGTGGCAAAGAGTCTGCAGGGTGACAACGCGAGTGTGTCCGGCGCACTTGAGTGCATCCTCGTTCTCAAGGAGCGCATGAGTAAGAATCCGATTCCTTCATTGTATAAGCCTACAATTATATTTGTGTTTTCATGACCAAACAAAATATAGGCCAATAAATAGGCCTACTAAGATATGGTATTTATAAATCATTCTGGCCTGAGTTTGACATCCCTGGCCTAAGCTATATATAAATACTGTATATATGACACATTCTTTGTTATTATACTTGTATGTGCACTGAGGGGAGATAGAGCTGTGGACACAAAAGGCCTAATAGGTCTATAATAATAATAATAGTACTGTGATAATGTATTTATTTTTATTCAATATCAGCTGCACTGAAAAGCAATGCAGTAACTCTTCCGCAACAAAGGGGGAATTGGCAAGTCATTGGGTTATGCTATTTTCATGTACAGCACCGCCGAGTTTTAATTGCTATTTTCAGTGCCGTAGGTAGTGCTGGCAAGAGCGAGTGCATGAGTTGCTACCATTGATTCTGATTGCTACAGAAATGATTGTGTTGTGTGTACCAACTCTTTGGTAGATTCTGAAAGAGTGAGTCAGATGGGATTTGCCATGCCCTAAAATTGATTAGAATGCAGGAAGTTGCATCTATAAAAAACATTTCTGGGGGAGGGCCCCCAGATCCCCGTTCAAAAGTTCGTCCCCCACCAACAGCACCCCTGCCAAAAATGTCTTCCCGCGCCTCTGTATAGCCTCTAGTTATGATAGTCAATCATTTATTCAATTAAATGTTTGCGAAAAAGAAATAATTACCTAAAACCTTTAGAAAGCCTTTATTCATTTTTTACTTAGCAAGGATAATAAAAGTAAGGTGATCAAAGACCGTTAGAGGCAGGTGGCCGCTATAGACAGAAAGTTTTAGTGCCAAACTTTTCATCTAGGGGCTATGGGGATGCAATGTCAAGGAGAATAAAAATATGTGAGTCAAAGAGGAGATCTTTGACTTTGTTCTTGTTCGAAAGGGTGATTGTGTGACGTCACGAATGCTACAATAAAAACATTATTATTATTGCTATGATTTAGAAATTATTTTCTTGACTTTATCTCTCAATTGAAAATATTTCATTTATAAATATTGTTCTGTGCTAGTGAATAGTACCCATGTTGCATGAGAAAAATTGTTATGTAAATGATATATCATTAGTATTCATTATTTTAAGTAATAAGCAAATATAATTCCAAACAATAAAAATATTTTTGCAATCAAATTTTATTTATTTGAAGGATTAATAAATACAATAATAGAATAATAATACATTGTACATACCAAAAGGGAAATATGATATAATGTACGCTAATAAGTAAACTGGCCTATCTGTTTAAGTTTTCTTAAATTAGCACTAGTATTTCATTTTAAGTAGCTTATTAAACAATTGACTCGAATTCGTAGATTCAAGTTTTGTTTTTGCAAAAGCAATAATAATTTATTTTTGCCATTTGAATATGATTGATAAGTGGCTTAAAAAGCCTTTGAAAAACATGGGGTTCTTTATCGATTCCGTCTTGATGGCTATTATTAAATTTTTTGAAATGATTTTATAAGAGCTGGCAGAAGTTCAAAAATCGGGTGAAGGGGCGGCGGTACAGACCTCCCTTGGATAATGACTCAAACCAAGGACTGGACCGAGGAAGGAGTTTCCACGAGCGCAAGTACTCGAAGGCCCGGGCGTACTTATGCTCCGTAAAATGAGGGCGTGGTTACATCGTATTATGAGAAGCCACGATTTAATTTTGTCGAAGGATTCATTAACCTTCTTATTTGAATAGCTATGTTATTATTTTCCAATAAAGTCCTAATTAAAGTTTCCTTATTTTTTTCAGCTAAGTTAGAGGCACTTGGCTTTGTTTTTCATTTTTGTGAATAAGAGTTCCTTTCGAGCTTCTTGTACTTATGCTGCCAAAAAAGAATCCCCTTGGACTCTTTGCACTGGATTCCTTTTTCCAGTTTGTAAATTCTGTCTAGTAGAGATTGTTCTCTTCTTGGACTCAATCACTTCATGAGATGTCTCCAATTCCGACTTCTGGCCTCATTCCTTCTCACTAGTCGACTCACTATATATTTTTTCCTTCACGGGCTTCTTGACGGACATATCTGAAGGACTTGGACACACTTGAGGAGGGTGATCCAGGATGAAGAATGAAGGAACGCTTGAGGCTAAGCTTCTTCGTAGCAGAGATGCCAAGAAGCTCTGCTTGAAGATTCCTTTGGAAGTCTTTTGGAGTATAAGGACGATTGTAGATCATCGCATTCTGTGGCAATCCTACCGGATCTTCTGCATCATGCGATCCACAAACG
The DNA here is from genome assembly GCA_013387185.1 of Caligus rogercresseyi. Classification (NCBI taxonomy): domain Eukaryota; kingdom Metazoa; phylum Arthropoda; class Copepoda; order Siphonostomatoida; family Caligidae; genus Caligus; species Caligus rogercresseyi. The sequence goes on along the minus strand of CP045905.1, from coordinate 10,470,819 downwards.
TTGGATATTGTGATCCTTCGTCGGAAATGCAAAATATTGAGCCTTTCGAGGATAAGAGCAAAAGGGATGACACAAACACGATTACTTCTTCGATGATATGGCTTTTCGCTTTACTATACAAACTGAACTAGAAATCAAGTGTAGCAACTGTGACATTACAACGACAATGTAGTCAGCTGTCGACCTCCAATTGCCGACGTCGATTTCCACCAACCTCATCTTATTTAAATCCTCCTGATACTTACAACGTAAATATAATGCCCCTTTAGTCTTAAAGCAAGAGTAGCGCCAGCAGTACTTATAAAAACAAGGCCCTTAATTGCAAAAATTATTCAAACAAACTCATTCATCGAGGTCGAGAAACTAAGGACAATAATAATTGGAGTCGCCGCTCGCTACTCAGCCCTGCAAATAATGATTCCGAACATAACATCAGATGATTGGAAATGGACAAGATATGTGGTTATGGTTTTGTGTCATCGAGGTTAATTATTATTTCAAATTCTGCCAAGAGGACTAAAAGAAAATACCAGCGTTTTTAAAGGAACCTATAAATTGGCATTATATTTTGGTTATCACTTTTTAATAATAAAATTCGAACTATACATATTTCCCCGAGACTTACTGCGATCCTCCTTGGCCTTGGGTGTCTTCTGGATGGCAACTCTAGGGACCTCCAATCTCTTTCTGAGCCTCTGAATTCTTATAATGTTTGCTTACAGCATGTCTGAAACATAGAAATATAAAGATTAAGAGAGCTTATTCTCTTCAATAGCAGAGAAACATCGTTCAGCTGTAGTATGTGCCTAAACTAAACAAAGAGTAATTTGTACACCGTCATCGTAAGTTGATCATAGAGATAGAAATATTTGTTTTATACTGGGCTCAATGGCGTATTCCTATGAAGAATTCAATAGGCCCTCTATGTCTTTATATCTCTATGGTCTCAAATGCCTCTATTCCTTGTTTTGCCAGTTTTGTTTACAAAAGCTATGATTACGGTGCACCACTTCTCTTGATCGCTGCATTCCCAAGAGATATCGTAGATTTGCTGCTTCCATGGCTGCAGGATTGGTCCTCACGAAGAGCAAAACCCTTAAGCTTTTGAAACGTATATTAGTAAATGACGATCAGAAATGTTGTCTGAGAGATATTCGCATTTTCAAGATACAAATATTTGAATTCCTCATAGTAAAATTTGCTATTTTTGCATTTATGGGAGCACTTTAGGAAAAGTTATTGAATCTCACGGTGACGAAATGTCGTTGGTTGGCTTGGCTCTTATAGGTGCGAACGGTTCTAATTTGAATGTAATATTATAAGGGTGAAGTATATTATATAATATGTGTTTAATTGTCATGATTATATACAAAAAACTATTTTTATTCAAGTATTTTAGCAGCATTTCAGTAGTTTCTAAATATCTCAATATAAAGTTTCTCATAGCAGCCAAATGAAAGTAGTAATAGAGTCGTTCATTGGTTGTGGGGGAGATATATCCTAGAGGAAAAACAAACAATGAAGCCTTCGGCTGTATGATGATGAACTGTGTCAATTACATGCATTTTCAAGAAAATTGCATATCAATTATAATTTCCAATGCATATATTTCTGTAACTTTCCTTTTGTCACGTTCCCTCAAAATATGCGCAATAATACTCTTTCTAATACCCTTATAATGGATTGCTTTTTGGTGTATTCAATGCAAGAAATGAGTTAATAAACAATCGTGGAATAGGAACTTCTTCTTTTTTATGTCAATATTTACCTACCTTCGTTCAAAAAGGGGAAAAGGAGGAAGTTCTGTTCCAGGCTATAGTATTCCCTGCTTAATGCTTATAAATATATGCTAGTTTACCTTCTAACCAAGAAATACTAGAAGCTAGCTGGAAGGATGACGTCATAAACGAGCACTCCCTTTATGCGCACGTAAAGGCCATCATTATTAATTCAGTTTTAATATATTTATTTCAAAAAACGTGGTTGTGTAGTGTTATTTTAAGTTCTTTATATTCTGTGTTCAAAGTGGTATACAAGTTCTCTATGCCAAAGAGGGACTACTCTTTCTCGAACGATCTCTTTGGGAAGCTCAAGAGTCACTTTGATATCCACAGTTTCGCCAAATCATCTGTCAGCCATTAATGCGGCCCTCTTGAACAATGTCACCTCTGTCCTTATGCCCACGGAGGCGGAAAGAGTCTCTGCTATCAGTTACCGCCCGCGGTCCAGGGCGGAGTTCCCTGTAGTCCTATCCCTCCTTGTATCCCTCATATATGATAAATTCACAAAGCTCGACGGTCTGAGAATCCCAAGCAGATCATATTATCGGGGACAATTATGGCCGGCAGCGGAAAATATACGAAAAGTTCTGTCTCCTCACGCCCCAAATCACACTCCTCTACGTGACTCCCGAGAAGGTATCTGCCTCTCAGAAGCTCAATAGAGTCCTTCGAAGCCTTTATTCGCGGGATCCCCTCAAGCGATTCGTTATTGATGAGGCCAACTGTGTATCTCAGCGGGGACACGACTTTAACCCGGACTACTAGCTTCTCCATAAGCTTTAAGGTGATTTCCCCCAAGTCCCTTTTATTGCACTAACGGCCACCGCGACGCCCCGCGTCCGAACGCACATTCTACATCATCTAAAAATGAAGTCTCCAAAATGGTTTCTCTCCTCCTTCAACAGACAGAATTTGGCTTATGAGGTCCAACCAGAGAAGTCCATCCAAAACTGCTATGCTGCCCTTCCAGTGGACTGCTACCGTGAAATGGCTATTAAGCTACCTTGCTCCAAGGGTGAAATAATGGACATTGTTCATGTGAAGGAGCTTCGATACAAGAGCTACGAGGAGGAAACTTATCCCAATTTGCCAGAGCTTTTTGGACCAACGGTTGAGTTATTTGTAGGATAAGGAATACGCTGCATTTCTAAATAGCGAAGAAGACTCAGGGGATTTTTCGTATTTTAGCTCGAGCATCGAGTCTATTGGTGGATAGATGTCCATGTTAAAGTAAGTGTTTTAACTATTTTTTTAATAAGAGTTTCTAACTATTCATCAAAAATAAAAGTACCATTTTTTAAATCTTAAAGCAATTTTAAAAATGAATTATATAAAGATATTTATATATATATATATATCTAATATTAATCATAACTATTTTATTTTATGATATAGATTTTTACTTTATCACAATATCAAGCCAATAAATAAGTAAATAAGTATTAACAAAACTTTAAATATGTTGAGTGTATCATTGTCCAATTTTAATAGTATCGTAGCTATACGTAGCTTTTATTCTGTTATTGACTTTGTTTTTTGTAATGGAATGCATATTGCATCATCTGTTTTTAATTAAATGATGTTAGGGTAGTGATAAACAGGATGGAGTTACGCTTGGACGTTAAATTTATTTCAAATATCACATAATATGTCTTATTAATTATTTATATTGTAATAGGGGCGGAAGAGGCAAATACTATCGGGGTCGGTCTGTGGCGGAATGTTATCTTTCCGTGGAGAAAAAATCTGGCTCAACCTCTCCGAACCAGAGCCGCCCCTCAAACGCAACGCCAGTCCCGCTGTAACCTCCTCAAGATCCTTCGATTTGAAACTCATGGCACCTCCAAAACTATAAGTTTTATGAGGCAGTGTAGTTTCAGAGAACAAAGACGTCATATGAAATTTAATTTGAAAAGAAAAAATTCTTAATTACAGTCTATTTCACAATGAAAACATATAATCTTCAATTACTTGTTTGTAACTGTTAAACTATGTATCGTTTATAAATAATATTATACTTACTATTTTGGAAACTATTGTTGATAAATAAAAAGTATTAAAATATATATCACCCTAGTTATTCATTTAAATATAATAGCTACTTGTTTGATTGTGAATTATGAATTATTGAAGTGAAATGACTCATTTAGCTAAAAAATAAATATAAACTTTTAATTTATTGCTATTTTAATCAACGTAGCATGGCCTTAACTTGAAGCTACAATTTTCCCTTTCCTTTCCAGTTAGTTTCTAGTATTCCTTGCTTCTAACATTATTTAAGAAATGAGGTAAACGTTAGATTAATAAATAGGGACTCTTGACAAAATGTGAGTCACGAAACCTTTCATATATAGGGTTATGGTCTGAGTAAATTAATTGCCACACATATTTCAACATCATTTACAAGAGAAAATGCCAAATATTCTAACAAAAAGGTGTATCATCATTGCATTACATATATTCTTAGGCTGATAAAATCTATTTTTTTATGTTTGTAATTATATTGTACATCATGTAAAAAGAAATATTTATATACAAAGGACTTACATTTTTTTAATACTGAAAATACCCCTCATTAAATGAAGGTTTTTACATAGAATACTATTTATTTATCCCAGGTTAGACTTGTATTCGGTTGTTTAATCAGGATTACAAATAATAAGTAATATAAAATTGATGTATAATACCTATTTGATATATCCGTATCACTTGCCGTTCGGTACAAAAAAAACTTGCTTTTACATGGCAGATGAAATTGAAAAATTTTAATTAAAGAGAGAGAGAGAGGGAAAGAGGAAAAGTGGAGGCGGCCACAGACATATATATACTCTGATATCTTCAAACACACACCTGCTTATTGTTTCTCTCGTTATTATACATTAATACAGACGGTGTCCGGTTCAACAGACCTATTCCTGCATTTCTGATATTAAAATGTAATTTTCATTTAACAAATCTTTAAATATATTTTTTTATGGTCCTCGAGTTTTTATGCTCCATCTTGCAAGGAATAAGAATTTTTTTTAGTTCATTTTTTATTACACTTATCCCCTTTGCACCTCGGACTTCAAGAATAATGGCTGAAGGAGTGACCCTAAAGTCCCTGTTATTTCAATGACACCACTGCATTTAACATGTCGAGACCGTGGAATTATTTTAGGGAGCTGATATAGGGAATCACTCTCTTGAGGCGAGCACGAAGACCATAGTAAACTATCGAAAAATCTTTTTTTTTTCTTTGAATTAGCATATTTTATATCGATTATGAATAAATTCTTTTGTACCATATTAACTGTTGGACACGAGAACATATGTATTTTCACCAAAGCTGGATTCTGTATCGCCGATTCGGTATTCGGTAGATTTTATTATAATCTACCGAATATATCGATCGATGCATAGATAAGAAAGAAAAAGAAATTTATTTATGTATCTGTTCAGTGACTTCTTCATATCCATCTAGTATCGGGCAATTTATAATAAAAGACACTTTAGTACATAATTTGCTGTAATTCTTTTCAAGATTATTTGAAATTTAATACATGTTATTTTTATATAAATCATAACTGCACTCGGATTTTGAAAGAAATTGAAGGCAATAGCAAACATATTATTTCCTTAACTGTCTTTTGTTTTAGGTTGTCCGATATTAAATGCACTTTCAGCTCCAGAGTTGTTTATTTATTTTGCAATTTCAACTTCTTCACACCAGGTAACAACGCTTCCAGTTCTAAATACCGATTTACATTCGGTAGTCGCAGCTCCAATTTACACAGGAGCAGTACTCAGTAAAGCTTTCAAACCATATTTGTATAATTATGATTGACTTCCGAACTCATATTGGCTCAACCATTAGGTAACCTCAATTATGTCTGTTTTACTAATGTGAGTTACATAAAACCATTTACACTATAAAACCTCATTAAACTTTGGAAGAATCTCTTCAATAAGAAGAGATCGTCCTTGAAGTCGCAAACATATTTAATATTCAAAAATATTTTTACCAAGTGCGGTGTTGATAATGATCATTCATGGAATTATTGTTCTAGATTTTTATATTTTATTTAGATTCATGGAAGTTTTTCTAAAAGATGCCTTCTATAAAAGTATTCCAGAACTTGAAGGCTATTAAGATTATCTAAAT
>CP045905.1:10439385-10464794 GCA_013387185.1 Caligus rogercresseyi | reverse complement strand
GCTTAACCCTTTTTAACGCGGCTCCGTGAATTGTTATCCGATTTTCTTCAAAGTTGAAATATAATCGCCTTTAACCTTATTTGAATGTACCCCAAACGAATTTAGCTGACTAAATTCTAAGTCATGTTTTTGGTATGTTCCCAGTTTGGGAACGTTGGCGCTTCAAGTACTACAAGTTTGTACATTTTAATATTGTGTTCTTTATTTCCTTTATTTGTGTATTTTGCAACATTTTTCATCGACAATGGAACTTTTTATTGTTGTAATAAATAGGACTACATACCTTGTACAATCTTTTAATACACTTTGTACATGAATATAGTATTTTTCTGATATAAGACACACCTTTCTTGAGTACATGATTAAAAAAAATATTTATTCTGGCAAGTCTTATAACTCTGGTGGACTTAGAATACGTCCTCCAAGAGGCACCGATTACTTTGACGATGTATCAGAGTCAATATCCCTCCTAAATTGTCGATGGCTCATTTTATCGTTTTGGTTGGCCAATAATCCACTTAAATACTCCCACAACCGACAAATTGAGTGGAAGAATAAAAAGATTCCACCACCGTTTTTGAGCATGTATAACTAGTCACAAATATTTACCGCCCCCATTTCAGAAATATACACTCTAATTGTCTTCCTGGTTTTGTGTTTTCCGGATTAAATATCGAAATTCTATGGATATCCATCGGAGCTACACATCATCCAAATTTTATAGCAAATCTTACTGACTTGTTCCTGATATAATTTTTTGCACCTAGTAATCCACGATATAGGATCATGGATTATCCCGCTAAGTTTTTCGTAAAATCCACCACACTGGAAACAATTTTCTTTTACCATGTCAAGGGTAAGATTTCAAAACTTCATATTTTTCTAATTGGGAGTTGACATATAATTGTCAATGTTCAGTTACTTCAACAAGAATGGAGTCTTGATACTGATATTCGTCGTCATTTTCTTCGTCACTAGGTATATACCGCTCACTATTCGTTGAAAAACCTAGAACCACAATCTCGATTTCCTTACTTTTGATGCTTTAGATCTCCTCTATAGCACAACTGAGGAAGTCATGGGGGATATTTTAATCGATTCTCTAAATCATTTGAATCAGGAAATTAATCGAAATAAATTATAAATATTAATACTTACTATTCAACTCTGTCATCCATTATAAAAATAATTATAATACACATTTGTCTTTTAGTTTTATGTACTTATATGTACTAACGTACGTAAACTAAAGCGAAACAAAGAATTATACGCAAACACGTAGAGCATGAAATGAGTACCAATAGGCGCCAACGTTCCCCTTTTGGGAACATCATTTTAAAAGTCGATTTTAGTCTACTAAAATATTAATATTATTTAAAAAAATTGTTCAATGCAAATCTTTAGTATATTTGCTTATCAAAATAGTTATAAAATAGTAATACTACCAGTTTTTAACCCTATTTTTCTTATTATCAAAAGATAAGTCCAAACTTGATAAACTCGGTTTTTTCAAAGCACTCAAACTTGTATTAAAATTAGTTTTTCGTTTATTTACACATAAAATATTTTGTTTTCTAAGCCTAATTTATAATATAAACTCATTCAATTTTGTTTTTTATTGAATATGACGCGATACAGAACACTTCAAAAGTATGTTCCCAAATGGAAACGTTGGCGTGTAAAGGGTTAAGCTAACCTTGCTCCAAGGTGAAATAATGGACATTGTTCATGTGAAGGAGCTTCGATACCAAGAGCTACGAGGAGGAACTTATCCCAATTTGCCAGAGCTTTTTGGACCAACGGTTGAGTTATTTGTAGTGATAGAATACGCTGCATTTCTAATAGCGAAGAAGACTCAGGGGATTTTCCGTATTTTAGCTCGAGCATCGCGTCTATTGGTGGATAGATGTCCATGTTAAAGTAGTGTTTTAACTATTTTTTTAATAAGAGTTTCTAACTATTCATCAAAAATAAAAGTACCATTTTTAAATCTTAAAGCAATTTTAAAAATGAATATATAAAAGATATATTTATAATATATATCTAATATTAATCATAACTATTTTATTTTATGAGATAGATTTTTACTTTATCACAATATCAAGCCAATAAATAAGTAAATAAGTATTAACAAAACTTTAAATATGTTGAGTGTATCATTGTCCAATTTTAATAGTATCGTACTATACGTAGCTTTTATTCTGTTATTGACTTTGTTTTTTGTAATGGATGCATATTGCATCATCTGTTTTTATAAATGATGTTAGGGTAGTGATAAAACAGGATGGAGTTACGCTTGACGTTAAATTTATTTCAAATATCACATAATATGTCTTATTAATTATTTATATTGTAATAGGGCGGAAGAGGCAAATACTATCGGGGTCGCTGTGGCGGAATGTTATCTTTCCGTGGATAAAAAAGTCTGGCTCACCCTCCATCCGAACAGAGCCGTCCTCAAACGCAACGCCAGTCCCGCTGTAACCTCCTCAAGATCCTTCGATTTGAAACTCATGGCCCCTCCAAAACTATAAGTTTTATGAGGCAGTGTAGTTTCGAGAAACAAAGATCGTCAATATGAAATTTAATTTGAAAAGAAAAAATTCTTAATTACAGTCTATTTCACATGAAAACATATAATCTTCATTACTTGTTTGTAACTGTTTAAACTATGTATCGTTTATAAATAATATTATACTTACTATTTTGGAAACTATTGTTGATAAATAAAAAGTATTAAAATATATATCACCCTAGTTATTCATTTAAATATAATAGCTACTTGTTTGATTGTTGAATTATGATTATTGACGTGAAATGACTCATTTAGCTAAAAAATAAATCAAACTTTTAATTTATTGCTATGTTAATCAACGTAGCATGGCCTTAACTTGGAAGCTACAATTTTCCCTTTCCTTTCCATTAGTTTCTAGTATTCCTTGCTTCTAACATTATTTAAGAAATGAGGTAAACGTAAGATTAATAAATAGGGACTCTTGACAAAATGTGAGTCACGAAACCTTTCATATATAGGGTTATGGTCTGAGTAAATTACTTTTCACACATATTTTCAACATCATTTACAAGAGAAAATGCCAAATATTCTAACAAAAAGGTGTATCATCATTGCATTACATATATTCTTAGGCTGATAAAATCTATTTTTTTATGTTTGTAATTATATTGTACATCATGTAAAAAGAAATAGTTATATACAAAGGACTTACATTTTTTTAATACTGAAAAACCCCTCATTAAATGGAAGGTTTTTACATAGAATACTATTTATTTATCCCAGGTAGACTTTGTATTCGGGTGTTTAATCAGATTACAAATAATAAGTAATATAAAATTGATGTATAATACCTATTTGATATATCCTTATCACTTGCCGTTCGGTACAAAAAAAACTTGCTTTTTACATGGCAGATGAAATTGAAAAATTTAATTTAAAGAGAGAGAGAGAGAGAGGGAAAGAGGAAAAGTGGAGGCGGCCACAGACATATATATACTCTGATATCTTCAAACAACACCTGCTTATTGTTTCTCGATTATTATACATTAATACAGACGGTGTCCGTTCAACAGAACCTATTCCTGCATTTCTGATATTAAAATGTAATTTTCATTTACAATCTTTAAATATATATTTTTTATGGTCCTCGAGTTTTTATGCTCCATCTTGCAAGGAATAAGAAGTTTTTTAGTTCATTTTTTATTACACTTATCCCCTTTGCACCTCGGACTTCAAGAATAATGGCTGAAGGAGTGACCCTAAAAGTCCCTGTTATTTCAATGACACCACTGCATTTAACATGTCGAGACCGTGGAATTATTTTAGGGAGCTGATATAGGGAATCACTCCTCTTGAGGCGAGCAAGAAGACCATAGTAAACTATCGAAAAATCTTTTTTTTTCTTTGAATTAGCATATTTTATATCGATTATGAATAAAATTCTTTTGTACCATATTAACTGTTGGACACGAGAACATATGTATTTTCACCAAAGCTGGGATTCTGTATCGCCGATTCGGTATTCGGTAGATTTTATTATAAATCTACCGAATATATCGATCGATGCAATAGATAAGAAAGAAAAAGAAATTTATTTATGTATCTGTTCAGTGACTTCTTCATATCCATCTAGTATCGGGCAATTTATAATAAAAGACACTTTAGTACATAATTTGCTGTAATTCTTTTCAAGATTATTTGAAATTTAATACATGTTATTTTTATATAAATCATAACTGCACTCGGATTTTGAAAGAAATTGAAGGCAATAGCAAACATATTATTTCCTTAACTGTCTTTTGTTTTAGGTTGTCCGATATTAATGCACTTTCAGCTCCAGAGTTGTTTATTTATTTTGCAAAGTTCAACTTCTTCACACCAGGTAACACGCTTCCAGTTCTAAATACCGATTTACATTCGGTAGTCGCAGCTCCAATTTTCACACAGGAGCAGTACTCAGTAAAGCTTTCAAACCATATTGTATAATTATGATTGACTTCCGAACTCATATTGGCTCAACCATTAGGTACCTCAATTATGTATGTTTACTAATGTGAGTTACATAAAACCATTTACACTATAAAACCTCAATTAACATTTGGAAGAATCTCTTCAATAAAGAAGAGATCGATCATTGAAGTCGCAAACATATTTAATATTCAAAAATATTTTACCAAGTCGGTGTTGATATGATCATTCATGGAATTATTTCTAGATTTTTATATTTTATTAGATTCATGGAAGTTTCTAAAAGATGCCTTCTATAAAAGTATTCCAGAACTTGAAGGCTATTAAGATTATCTAAATGTTTGTACTTATCTGTCAAGTAAATGCTTGATTTTTTTCCCCATCAGCAAGGTTTTTATTATTATAACGTGCAGAAAATATACACATATAATAGTTATAAAAGGTAAATTGTGTTCAATACAAAACATAAATAAACATTAGAGTTTAAAATTATTTTCCTTTTAGAAACCTTAAACACAAACTTATGTATATATCACCTAAATTCTTAACATAAAATTCTTACGATATAGTATCTAACGAATATAAACGTAAATATCAAATAATTTTTAGCATAAATTAATGTGATAAAATATTTTAAAAAAACATTAAGAAACAGAGAATAATATAAGTATATGGATAAAATATCATTGATTGTTCTTGAATTGTCTGATGATTATTTCCAGGGATGGGTGTGCAGGGGAGAAGTAGAAGGGAAATATTTGATGACTTCCGAAGCATGATTCCAGGCGAACTTTGTACCAATGGGATCCTCAAGGAAATGCCGCGTAACGAGCGGCGGCCGAAACCATGATTGACCGGAGATCTCTTGCATTGATGGTTTCCCTCCCATCAGCTTTTTCGCTATGTAGCCTTGCAATTAAGTAGCGACGCCCTAACGGTATTTCCTCTTTGCAGCGTTTCTCGGTGTTGAAACCGCCGAAAAGAACAGTGCCCCTCATATTTTCCTCTTGCTTGATTTATAAATATATATACATATATACTCGTATATATACTGTTTTTATAGAACACATTGTTTAAAAAACAAAACAAATACAATGTATCAAAAAAAAAGGCTCGAAATAACGTTTTCATATTTGTAAAGACATGTTTGCGGATTTCTCTAAAAAGAATTTACTCATTTATTAGTCAATGAGAACTCCTTCCATTTTCTCATTTTCTTCAAAATGAAGATTGTGCAATTCTTTGACATAATATATTTACGGTTAATATCTTGTAAACCCCGACTGGGAGACCCAAAATATAAATATTTTCTTCCATTAAGTTCAAATAAGGATATAAAAGTATAAATTAATAATTTATAATTATCAGTGCCTTAATTAATTTTCTAAGTAAGACTATATAAAAGTATATATTATATGTACACTAATTAACTTTCTTATTTTTTCATGTATCATTTTTCCACGGAATCAAATACAAAATGTATATATCAACTAATTTCCAAAAAGTTTATAAAACACACATAAACAATAGGTTCCTAAAAGTCCAATATTTTTTATACAAAGACATAAAGAATATTTGTTTCTTATTGTTTATTGCTCTGCGACAACCTTACAAATACTTACTCCTCTCTAATTATTTTGTAAATACTGCGTTATTGAAATAGATTCAATCAAAGTTTTTGTTAAGTATGGCGCGAATCCCCATTTTAAACATGATTTCGAGTAATAAAATTGTGCACATTTCTTGTGCTAATATATATATATATATGATTTTTTTTTGGTTAATTTTTTTTTATTCGGCTATCAAATATTATAAGACAGTGTAAAATATTAACTACACTAAAATACAAGACACTAATAAATAAATAAAAAATACTCTCGACAGTTGCGTTAAAATAATAACATGATGAACATTGTAGAACATATTTACTGTCAAGAGATTATAACCTTATATACATGGACGAAACAGCGTTTATTTATTCTTTAAAAATCCCGATGACGTTTTAAAATCCTCTTCAGAGCTTTCAGGTATACTCCTGAGCGAGATGGCACAAATCGTACAATATCTCCCACCCATTTCCAAGAAGGAGATCCAGGGTCAGGAATTTAACATCGAGCGCCTCGTAACGAGCCGCTGCTCCAAGGATGATCGCTCTCCAGTCCTCAGCTTCCACATAAGAGTTTACCGTTAGTTGCTTAGCAATTAATGATTTGATGTTGCTTAATGCTGCGTTTAAAGCTTTATGACTAGAGGGGGATTTTTTTTTTTCAATTTGTATGGTCCGAAATAGAATGTAGGCCTTTAGAATACTAGGGGAAATTAGTTTATTTTTAGATAAACTAATATTTTTTTACTAGCAATCCAGTGAAGACAAAGGAATGAATAAACATACTGAAAACATAAAACTAATACAGCTAGAGACACATCTTCTCTATGCACGTAACGTGTGCGTCTGCCATTTTTATCCTTCCCCAATTCCTAAATCATTGAAACATCATAACTTTTACTGGAGTTACTCAATCAATATTATCTAAAAATGATTATAGTTGTATCCTCGCTTCTGACCGTCACCAAGAAAGACCATATTCTTGCATTTATTAATAATCTTTAGGGCCTATAAATCAAAACTTATTCTACAGTCGGTCATCCTTGCAATATATATCTTAGTAGAGTGACTTTCCTTTTGATTGATGATTCTGAAAGGAAGCTTTTCCATCGTTTATATGCTGTACTATGATTTTTATTAATACGCATTACCAGAGTGAATATTCTGGATTAAATAAATTGGATTCCATAACAAACTCAAAAAATCGGCCATTTTCTCGGTGTAACGTTTTACAAAGTACATAACATCCACCAAATTTTTATTTTATGCATGGCTTATAATAAAAATAACGAATAACTCAACAAAAAGGGTCTTTATAAATATCTGATTGAGCAGATAAAATATTTTTTGGTTATATTATCTGTTATCTTTCTCCAAAGCACAAAGAAAAAATGTTATATTTATATATATTTTAAAGTTATATCGTTTATGAATATACATAAAAGAGAAATTATTTTTTTGTTGAAAATTACTGTTGTAAACGAAAGGTTGTGTGAGTGATGTTTTGTCATTAATTCCCATTTATTTATCACATAAATGTTTATGCCTTTATCTAATTTATTTAAAACTATTTCATATTCAACTATAATGTGAGTTTAAAATTCATTCGTCACTAGCATATCCTTCATCCGACCAAAAAAGTATTAATTTAGTGTATAACTAGATTTATTAAATACAGGAACAGTATTTCATGGTATTAAGTAGTTTAAAAGAATATAACTATTTATTGTATGAGGTATAATAAATGAAACTTTCTCTAAATATATATATACTGACATTTTAACATTCGTATTTTTTCAAAAAAATTGGCTTGGATCATATCTCTAATTTCAAGATTGTTTTAAAAACAAAGGTTCAATAAAAATTAATGTTTTCGCTACTGAACAGTAAAAGCCATACTATGGGTGGTATTTGTTGAGGAAACTCAAAATTAAAGTGTTTTTAATTGAACAAGGATACTAATAACGAAACCCTAATGGCTTTTTTATATGTATGCAGAATGAAAAGATAAATATAAACGAAACGCTTGTACACCTTCTATCCATTAGTAACAGAAGTCTCACGATTAATCTTGAATTTTAGTATGACAAATTGTCATACATATGAAGAATTGATAAGAACTCAATCCTATACTGAAATACATTCTTAAAGGAAAAATTGGAAAAATATACCTAATTATTTATTTTCAATTTACATGGTATATATAATTTTATAAATAAAGCTCCCTTTCATCTAGAGATTCTGAAGAATGTCCTTGCATACGTTCCAGACCCCCATTGAAACAGCAAATCTGAAATCAAAGTAGCAAAATCTGCCATTTAAGAAAAACTTACTAGAAAGGCCGAAATTTCGACTAATAATAGATGTTTGGGGTTAATTAAGCCGTTGAATAGTCAATATGCTTATAAACAAGGCCTGGGCTGCGTTCTATCGAGTAACATTGGTCATGGAGAACTCATATCTAACCCATATGTATATAACTTAATTAAAAATATATAATATTATATAAAAGTAGTAATTCCAGTATTTTTATCTTTTTAATTGAAATCCTAAAACTTTTAAAAAAGGTTTAAGATTGTAAAAATAGGAGTAATTATAATTAATTAGGTCGTTATGTATCCGTTAATGCCCATTTAGGACGTAAAATATAACGCTTTTTGTTTCTTTCACACTTTGTAATTCAAATATAGAAATTTGCAAATCTTACTTATAAAGTAAAAGTAATAATAAAATTTTTGATGATATTTTTGACAAGCGATCTAATAAATTGATCAAATAATTGAGGTAATGTGCCTCATTAGAAAGAATGGATCAAGTTTGAATAAGAGTAAATATATCTAATTAATTTATTAGATTACTATCATAAATGGAGATATCACTGCTATAACACCATTGTAGAATGTTTTAGAAATAGGTTGTGTGAATATATGATATAGAATGTTCCGTATATTTGGAGGAATAACAATTTGTTTTAAACATGATTATTTTAAAAAACAAGAGTTCATTTTGTTCTTAAGTACAAAGTATCTATTAACCCAAGATTTTTGTAACCTCCAAATAATTATTCATTGCAGGATTTAAATAGATATAGGTACTCAGTAGACAATAACAAATAGATAACTTTTCTTCTGTGTATATACTTTTGTTATCATTCATTAACACCATTTCCTTTCATTCCCTTCATTATTTCGAGTTATTTTACTCCAATATATATCATACATTCCATCTTGCATTATTTATCTTGACGTATTATTATAAAATCTATTTGTTCAAAAGCAATTTGTGTAAAAAATATCCATGAAATAAAAATAACAATTTTAAATTGACGATAAATATATTCATTTAAAAAAGTAATAACAATTATTAATAAGTTGTGTGCGTACGATTAAAAGGACTTAATTTATCTCTAAAAGACAAAAATGTGCAATGACAATAATTGAATTGAAACGATCAATATATAAGACATTTAGGAGACGCAGGGATTGATTTCAGACAAATCCAAGTCCTATTATAAAGTGATAAAACAACATTTGGTTTGTTTGCGCATATTTTCTCCGCGTGAATATTTGCTTTTTTTTATGGTAAGGGAATTGAACCAAATAGGCAAAAGGGGTTAATGCTTAAGAATCAAAAACGTAGTATTTTTCGGATGTTGATATATTTTATATGTCGCAGTAGAGATGGAGATCCAGTAGAATCGTTGACTCTCCTGGTAGAGTCACGACCGTACCTCTCCGAGTAGTGACTACGAATTGCAATTTATTCAAAAGATCGACGACTCACTTAAAAGAGATCAGGAGTTATATCTCTTAAAGGACCACGACTTAAATATATGTAGATGGTATGACGACGTTATTCAAACTATTCTATTTTTCGGATGGGTATCAAATGTTGTTAATTATAATACATAGATACAATGTAAGTAAAACATTGCGTCACATTTGCTTCCTTAAACACACAAATGAAATAATTTTCCACCAAAATATAGAATATAAATTTACAATTGAAATATAAAGCTTTACATATCGTTGAATATTATCTCCATATTTAAGTCGCCATCTCTCCTAGAAGAGATAAGGATCGTAATCTCTACCAGGAGAGTCAACGATTCTACTGGATCTACATCTCTGCTGCGATATTAATATGTGTGAGTGTGTTTATTTTCTTCCATAATGCCGGATGAAAAATGGATCAACTCTAACCAATGTAACAAATTGGCGAGTTTATTTGGACAGTCATAAGACTATCTTAATTAAAACTATAACCAATATCACTGTTAAATGACTATTAACAAGCCAAAGTAAGATTTTAATTAATACTTAATTAACATTAGTACTAAACAGAGATTTAATATTTGAAAAAGTATGTAGACGGATAAAATAACTCCCATTTGTAGACTGTGCTGAAGCTTTAAAATATTGAAGTAATATGTTTCCTGATTGTATAGAAAATAAAACTGCTTGAGGAGCTCCAAAATTTACATTTTTATAACACTCTCCGCGATTGCAAGAAAGTAATATTTAGATAACCATAATTTATTATATTTAATAACAGTTGTTGATTCCTTTTTTTTAAAGTATATTTCGTTTTATGTGATAACTTGAACATAGTTACAAGAAACTTATGTTTTCTTCAATAATGTTCGCAGCGATAAATATCTTTAAGACATCAAGCAAGTGATTACAATATAAATAACTATTGTATTAAACATGTTTTCTAACATTAAAAATGTTAACCCAACTAAATAATGCTCAGAATATAAAAACGAATATCGCAATAAAAAATGTAAAAAGATCATACAAAACATCTGAAAGATTAATGTCCTTGTTTTGTGTAGGTTATCGAATACAAAATCATGCTTTAAAAAATATTAATAAATCGTATAAAAAACGGTAAATATAAAAAACTAAGATGCACAGAAACATCTGACGGACTCGATATCATTGTTTAGCGTAGAGTAGCGACTATTCCGATGCGACCCCAAATTCACCAAAAGATCCCCATCCAAAGCCCGAGCCCTCAGACTATCATCCGAGTAGTCTGAGTCATCATATGCCTCAAATATACACCCTTCACGCACCATAAAGGACTCTATTTCATTCTTAAACTTAAAATTCAAGAGCGTCTTCAGTATGGAGAAGCTTCGATCCTCCCCGTCCGCAAGAACAATGCTCCGATCCCAGTCATCAGAGACGCAATTCTCCTCGTCAAAGAGAACAGCACAGGCATGTGGAGGAATCCAGGGGCACAGGGAAGGCTCAATATTGGATCCGGGATCAATGCGACGTCGCTCCTCACTTCGTTGTTCATGCAGCTCCTTCTGATCGTAGCAGGTACATTCCACAGAACTGATATCGTCGTCCAGGGAGTTTCTATCCAGGTCCTTCCACATGTTGTAGGGCTTAAAGAAATTTCGGGCGTCCATAAGAAGCCTCTCCCCACGATCCGCCTCTGTCGCGCCATAGTGATCGAAGCCCTTAAAGACACAGCCCTTGCGAACAACTACGGACTCTGCATCGTTCCGATACCACCAAGAGAGCTCTGTATACCCTTCCGGCACGCCGTGTTCCCATCCTTCACATCCGTCGTCGTCATAGAGCACGGCGCACATTCCATGCGGAACGGTTTTTTCAGGCATTCATTCTGAAATAACCGCCCCAGGATGTTTCCCTGAGCGGTGCTTAGAAATAGTAGGAGAAGACTTATGCAGGAGAGGCTTTCTTTCATCATCATCTTGAGGGATGGGTCACAGATGTGGAACTAATGATGGATTTTGTCTACATACAAAGAAGAAGGGAGAAACAAGAAATTACGCATAGCTGAAACTAGTAAATGCGGTGATTTCTTGTTTTCTTTGCTTAATCCCCAATCTCATAATGTTTGATGGGAAGGAATTAAAACTGCAGATTATTATTTTATAAATAAGTCACTATTACTCATTTGATAAAGAAGGCGTCGGGATATTTACATGTGTATTGACCTGGAAGTGGCGCGGCGGAGCTACCATCTTTTCTGAGGAAATAATTGGTAGCGATACATACAAATGTAATGTTAATTTAGGAAAAAACAAATGTTTAGTAACGAATCTTAAATCACCGCTAATGTAATACCTGGATAATCAACAGAAATATAGCTTAAAATATGTTATCCATTCGTTTTCATTCAAACATTATTGTTGAAGAAACAACATGAAGAGACTTCCATAATCAACTCACATAAAACTATGATAAATATTTCATTGCATCACATTGCATTTTATCCGATAGTGATTTTACCTATTATTCTGTACAAGGATATTTTTGTACCCTTTGAAGCAAATTCTTCTCATTTAATTTAGAGACCAAAGTTCTGCAGGTTTTTGGGCAATTTAAGTCTCTCACAAGGTCATTTAATTCACCCTGGTTGAGCTGTTTTGGCTGTGATGTTGTGCCTTCAAAGTCTATATGATCATGATTGTGTGAACTATCACATTGCAACTGCTCAGTCGCACTCTCATCGTCTGTTACATCTGGAAGTGACTCAAACACTGGAACATCTTCACTGTGGGTCTTTGGTCTGATAGCAGAATCTAAGTTTGTATACTTTAAACTCTTTCTGTTTTTTATATTTATAGCTATAAGGTTTATTGTGCAAAAATAACAATCATCTGAGTGGATTTTTGGTTCTCTCCACATTCTTATTCTTATGTTCTTATTCTTGCCTTTAGACTGTTCTCTAAGCTATGTAATGCAACTAGGTAACACACACAATGTGATGGGCCACTCTTTAAGAGACACAGTTTTAAAGATTATGTTTAATTTTGCGAAAACTTTTGTAATTTTTTTGTTGATTTATCTTTAATTTATCCTCTCAAAACCTATCTCCAACCCACCTAATATGAGTATGCCATTTACAAAAACATCCTTACTAATTTAGTAGTTCTATAAACAAAAGTTATAAAAATCGCCCAAAATCAGCAAAATTGTTTTTTGGCTTTTTTGAGCCTCTCTGATCATTTTTTTAAACTCAAAACTAGTCTCGGCTCCCACTAATATGCCCATGCCATTTCCAAAAACACTCATAACATTTTTGTAGCTCAATAAATAAAAAGTTGTGATTTTTGTCCCATAACCCAAAATTGAAAACAGAAAATCAAAATTTCAAAAAAATCTGACCTGATTGAGCAAAACGGGTTTTTATTTAGTTATCAGGGACCCATTAAGTATTCAAATCAGTTGATATACCCCAAGAAACTTTTTCTCAGTTCTCCAGTGTAATAAATCATTGCAAAAAAGTATTTTCAATCGAAAATATAGTGTTATATTATAAGCTTTAAATTACTTATTATAAAGAAAAAGGATAACGTTATTTCCTTACTTTTGCCTTCCCTTTGTTTAACTCCTAAACAGAACTCACCGGTATCAACTACTTTTACTATCGTCTTCTTATGTGTAGATACTTTGAAAATATCTATTTGGTATTACAATTGTGTATACATTATATTAAAGATATAATAACTAAATATTTTTTAGCAGAATTTTATTTTAATAATTTTTTTCTATATATTTTTTTCCTTCTAATAAACTAGAGGGAAAGATAAGCATTCAATTTTAACTAATTGGATGTAACTCATTTGAACTGTCCATTAAGGCGTGTTCAACTCTTAGTGTTTAGGGTGCAGGTTCGACTCCTCACAAGAGGGATAGGTAAATTTTGATCAATATCATTCATAAGATCCTAGGATCGATAGACTAATTTACACGCTATAGTGCTTATTATTATCCAGCTGGATGCAAATCTATCGAACCAAATATAAGGGGGGGGGGGGGAATCATCAATCTAATTGTTTAGCCGGAAACGACACTTAAAATTAATTAATCCTTTGATTTTCTTTTACAAAAATGAAGCTTAAAGCTTATAAATACTCTGATTTTTTATTTTAAAAAAATGAAACCTAAAATTGATAAATCAGCTGATTTTAATTAAAAAGAGTATTAAAATTTATAAACCTCCTGATTTTTAATAAAATGAAACTATACAATAATAAATCAGTTGATTTTTAATTAAAATGAAACTTAAAATTTAAAGATCAGTTGTTATTAATAAAAATTAAACTTAAAATTGGATAAATCAACTGATTTTTAATAAAAAGAAACTTAAAATTGATCAATCCTTTGATTTTTTATAAAAATGAGACCTAAAATTTATAAATCAGCTGATTTTTAATAATAATTAAAACTTGAAGTTAATAAATCAGCTGATTTTTAATTTAAAAACTTTTTTTTACCAAGGTAAAACTTTATTCACATGATATTAAATCCTATAATATTCATAGAAATACATTAAAACGTCGTGTTATTAACAATATAATCAACCAAAGAAGTAATTTTTTAGGTAAAGGAACTCGAGTAGATTTCATTTTTTACATAAAATATTGAGTTTTAAAGGAAATAGAATTAATCTCTTCTTGGTACGGTCCAGTATGAAAGTAAATAAAATCCTTACTCCATAATTGTATATTAAAAATATCATCAAATAACAATTTTAGATATTCTAAAATTTCTACCACAGATATGCACTCTAATAAAAAATGTCTTGATGTCTCCAGCGAATCCCCGCAAAAAAGCACAATCTTTCCTCCACTGTAGTCCCATATACTACCAAATTTTAATGTGTTTGTAAGTATTCTGTATTTAAGCCAATAGAGAGAGTGATTTAACATTTTTGATTTTAAACCATGTATTAATATATATTTACTGGTGTTCTCAGAACGTAATCTTCTTTCCTCCTCTCAATTTGACTTAAAAAATGACTTTTTGAATTTTTATCAACTAAAAAATGTTAGAGTTTCTTATTGCCAATTAGTTTTATAAAATTGTACAAACTATTTCTTGGACCGAACTCCCTTTTCTTAAAATTAACCCATTTTAAAATTGATCAATCCTGTGATTTTATACAAAAATGAAAGTTAAAATTGATGAACCAGCTGATTTTTTATAAAAAAAGAAACTTATATTTGATAAATCAGCTGATTTTTTATAAAAATGAAACTAAAAATTTATAAATCAGCTGTTTAAAAAAAATGAAATTGACAAATCCTTGCATTAGCATATTACAAATATCGAAACACACATATTCATTCAATATTTGACCTCGTACATTGTATTGCAAAAATATACTTTTTAAAACCATATCACGACATTCCTACCACAAAGGCAAAAATATGTATGTGTATTTGTTGCACAGTTAAGAGAAACTGAAGGTTATCTTCAAGGCTAAAGCAATTCTACTTTATTTATTTTTCGTCATATTCCTTAAAGTCACATGTTCTTACAGCATTTTCTTCAATTAACTTTCCTACCATGTTTTTGTCTTTGAGAAATGTCTTGAGGGAGGAAATGTCAGCAAATATTTATTGCCGGGGACCCTCCGCATTTACATAGTACTTATACATATATTATTATTATTATTATTTGTTCAAAATAATAATAATAATAACAAACACAACATTAGTCTTTCAGCGCTTTTTTTGCATTTTGTGGTAAAAGGGCCTTGAAGGATCAAAATATTTTATTTTCTTCTCCTTTTTACTCAGGAATTGTCATTTGGACATGCTGAAAAACATTTCATAAAGTCTGTGCTAGCATAATAAATATCGATATTATGCGACAGAAGAACACAATATTATGTTTATGGTTGGATCAGCCTGTATATAGTATATATAACACTTTATAAAAAGCCTTCTTTGATTGAAGCATGCAAAAATGGAATATTGTGCAGTTTTTATATTACTTTCTTTAAAATAAACAGGGCATGAAATAAAGTATTTATGTCGCATTCAGCGTGTATTATTGTTTATCTATCATTTTATCGCGCGCGGCGGCAGTCACTGGTAATATAAGCTTTTAAATTCAAAAGCGCTCATTCCAACATGTCAAAATTTTAAACTAAAATATACTTAATTATATTTTTTACGCATTAACATCATTTTATATATGTGCATTCTCTTTTTTTGTGCTTGTATATTTGTTTATTAATTGTGGAATAAATAATATAAAAACATGTCAATACATACATCCGGGATTTTATTATTTTTGTGTTTATTGGGTCTAATGAAATTGCCTTCATTTAGATAAAAATAAACACTATCTATTTGAAGGGAGTGCCATAGCTTAGTGTGTTAAGGCGTATTCAACTCTCACGTTAGTTCAGTGGAAGCGTGATATATTAATACACGGAATGTTTAGGATGTATGGGAATAGAAATAGAAAATCCTGCAATAAATGTCTTGTGATGACGTCACCCTATGTTTAATTTAATATTAAAGAAGTACTCCCTTAAAATGACGTCACTACTTTTTGTGATATCTCCTTTTTTCTATTATTCTTTATGACTTGGTATATATACATAGACTGCTTTAAGGGTATTAACAAGTATTTCTTCCTTTTCTTTGTTGTTTCATCAGTTGCTAACTCGGACATTGATCTTCCACCTTTTTATTAGTCTATATTATTTATCTGTTATGTATCCAGCAGAACTGATACTACCGAATGTAAGTCGGTATTTAGAACTGGAAGCGTTGTTACCGGGATTGAGGAAGTTGAACTTTGCGAAATAATAAAGAACTCCGGAGCTGAAAGTGCATCGGACAACGTATAACAAAAGACAGTTAAGGAAATCATTTGTTTGCCTTTGCCTTCCATTTCCTACAAAACCCAAGTGCATATATGATTTATATAAAAATAACATGTATCCAATTTCAAATAATCTCTAAAAAAATATAACAAATTATGTACTTAATTGTCTTTTGTTATAAATTGTCCGTTACTAAATGCATATGAAGAAGTCAGTGAGCAGATACATAATTAAATTTATTTTTCTTTCTTATCTACCGCACCGATCGATATTCGGTAGATACATAATAAAATCTACCGAATACCGAATCGGCAGTACCGAATCCCAGCTCTGGTATCCCGTTACTATAAAGGTTGAGTAATATTGACATTTCCCACATGGAAGGTGAATCTTCGCCCTCAACATTATGAATTGAACCAAGGAATACTATAAACTACATGGAAGTGTGACTCTTTACCTAAGTAGGTATTAAGTAATTGATTAGTTTAAGTTTTATATTGAATATTTTAATTTAATAAGAATATAAAAGACTTAAACAAAAAATATAATATATTCACTAACATATATAATAAATAAGTAGAATTTATATGTCCTGCTTACGTATTGATTTCCCGGCGCGCGATAATAGTCACTCTTCCATGTAGTTTCTAGCATTCCTTGGCTGAACACACCAAAGCCTCAGCGAACGCTCTACCTTCACTTATTTTCTTTTTTGATACATGTTTATTTATTAATGCGAGTGTTTATAATTTGTGGATTCATTATTTCTTTGTTTTATATAAATTTTTTTCTAAATGTACGAATGAAATTAATTAAGGATATATGACCTAGAGGAGCATTATAATTTAGTTATAAGAGAATAAAGCTTCATGGAATTAATGTATCATTGGTGTACTCCATAATATGAAGTTAAGTTAGATTGCTTGGTATCAAGTCATATTTTCATAACCATTTATATGATATTCTGATTATTTTTAAGTTTCGAACACGGATACAATTACATTAGTTATTTGATTATAACTTAATTGGGTTAATTTATTTATCTGGACTCTTTGGGAGGACTTACATATATTAAAAATATAGTAGAAAGCAAATGGTTCCCATAGTAGAAAGCAGGCTCATTATCTACCGTGCTTAACTTTTAATGAAGGCAAAGATATTCTTTTTTTAGGTCAACCAAAAACTTGCGACACTTCCGCATGATATTTGACTTGACCAGAAGGGGAGAAGGATACTTTCATTAAAAAATAAAGTAAGAACTGAAACAAAATCGATTAGCTCATGAACTCGAGGGACTCATACGCCAAATTATAAACTTTAAAAGTACAAGAAGCACAAAACATGAGTAATGTTATATATTTGGTTTATCAAAATATAATATTTTTGTTATTATAAATTGTTGATGAAACTGCATAAGGAGCTCGATAGCCGTGCGTGCTAAGGCGTGTTCAACTCTGAATGTTGGGGCGCAGGTTCGAATCCCGAGAGGGGATGGTCAATTTTGGTCTACCTCATTAATAAGATCCTAGGTTCGATAGACTAATTTTAATGCTATAATGCTTATTTATATCCTGTTGGATGCAATTCTATCGAACAATATAGGCAAAAATTATAATAAAAAAAAATAATAAAAAACGCATAAAAAATTGTCTTTAAAAAAGATTTATTGTAAAGAGGCTCTTTATTCTTAAAACTATATTCTTATTGATAAATTATGTCGCATGTTTTTATTGTTGTTCTTACTATTCGATAAAGACAACTTCCTCAGCTAGCTGCTCGATTTATTTTTATATTACGTCTTAGTGTTAGAGTTTATAAAAATTGATAAATTCCTCATCATGATTGATCAAAAAAACGAATTCATTCATTTCCTGAGCCGCAAAAAGGAGTTATTTATTTTATATTAATATGAACTATTGGGCAATAGTGTTCATGAGATTCTTAAATATATTACCCTTTGATGCATAAGTGGGTCAAAAATGACCCGTGAGGTTGTTTCCTTGAAATATCTTCGTAATGAAAATTGTATATTTCATATTCCAGGTATTCCTCAAAAAACATGTTTTTGATATAATGCCATTTACACTTTTCACTTACC
Source organism: Caligus rogercresseyi (assembly GCA_013387185.1). NCBI lineage: Eukaryota > Metazoa > Arthropoda > Copepoda > Siphonostomatoida > Caligidae > Caligus > Caligus rogercresseyi. The sequence goes on along the minus strand of CP045905.1, from coordinate 10,445,993 downwards.
TTTTATACATTTTAAGGAATTGTAGTTTTTGTATTACAGGTAGTTTGTCTGAACTGCATACAGTGATGAGACAAAACACATTTTTCTATTACTGTTTCTGTATTTTCTATTTCTAAAATGTTAAAAAGTGAAAAATAAAGATATTTCAAATATGAAATCATTCTTGTGTGGTCCTAAATATAATACTAAATATTATACAAGTGATTATCCTTAACCAAATGACAAAATGGCATAAAAACATTGATTTTAACATGGGTCTTTTTGACCCACTTATGGAAGAGTGTAGAGAGTCCAGACACCTCATGCATCTAAGGGTTAAACATGTGGAAAAGGAACTTAGTGTATTTATAGATGAAATTATTAGCTCAGAGCTGATGTGTCACATATCCATGTGTGAATTAATTATTTAATTTAAAACTGCTTTTTTAACACTATAGCCGCTTCTTTTCTTAAAACCACGACAATTCCAAGGTAGGGAGAGATATATTATCCGTCGAAGGAGCTCAGCCATATAAGTTGTATGGTAGTAATTTTAAAAGTATTCAAATATTTTTATTTTACTACTTATCTGATTTCGTTTCGTATTTTTTAAATTGTGTTATTAAATCTGTATTTTCATTTTATAGGGCAAATATTTAAATTACAAGGTCTATTTAAGGTATTTAAAATTAACTATAGGTATATTTCAACATTAAATAATTTAAGTCATGTATGTATGTATATTAAAACTTGACAAGAGATAAAAATATAATTTTAAACGCTATAAATGCAATCTGAAAATTATATTTCCTCTCTGCCTTGAATTATGACTCATGGAAACAAATTGAATTGATATCTATAGCTTTATCGTTTTATAAACAAAAAAAAACAGGATAAAGGTGTGTAATCATCGTATCAGATGAGAACCAGTTGATGTGCTAGATCTATCAACAGTAACGTTTGCTCATATCTTACGGGCGCAGGTTCGAATACTCCCGTGAGGGGATGGTCATTTTTGGTCTACCTCATTGATAATAAGATCATAGGTTCGATAGACTACTTTTAATGTTAAAATGCGTATTTATATCCGTCGGATACATTTCTATCGAACCATATCGGCAAAAAAAATATGATTATTATTGAATATAGATATTTTGCACTTTTAAAGAGACTTTTGCCGTAAGTCAAAAGCTTAATATTTCTTACATGTGCAGGAGCACTTTTTTCAAGATATATACATTAAAATGGCATACCTTTCATATTATCTAAAAAGAGACACTATTATCGATAATTCTTGTAAATCATGGCGAAGGGAATCTATACTTGATCCTAATTTGTAATTAGCATATAATTTTTGTTGTTATAGAAATTAATTAATCTTGATGTGATCCAATAACCAATTCAAAAACCGTTATATTTACATTTAAACACCAAATTGTGATAAAAATGCTTTGCGATGACTCAGAATTATCCCAGAGTGGAGCAACAAACTATATAATCAAATATATATTTTTAACAAGTTTTGGTGGATGTGATTCATTATAAGACAATTATTGCGGAGGAATAACAAAATAAAAGTGCCCGAAGTAAAAATGGATGTGAAAACGAAGAATGCGTTATATTTTTCTTCAACATAATTTTAAAACACACGTCAAATATATAGATAATGTATATATATTATGTATCCACGATCTCTGTTTTTAAAACATTCATAATAAGAATAAAACCCTTTGAAGCTTTCCATGACATATTTTCTCCGTCATGCAAAGGGTTTTTTATTACCATTAACGATAGGAATTAGAATTCGTATTGAAATTCTATAACTCTAAAAAAAGCTTTCTACAAGACAATTACAGTCATTTGTTCAATTGAATTTATCACATGGCCACCCGCATAAGCTAAAATTGTTTCAGCATAAAAACTTTTTTGCTTTGTCAAAGTCAATTAGGTGGTACATAACTGTACGACTTAAAAACAGCCTTGAAGTAGGAGGGGCTGTGTGCAACCTTGAAAGTAAATATTATAAAAGCATTAAGGTGTATTTTGCTAAAAAGCCCTGCATTAAAGCAACTGGGCTTTTAATTGTCATTTCAAAGGCATTTAAAATTATAGGGTTCCACATAATGACTACGTATTTATAGAGAAAGGTTTTTAATTATTTCGTCGTCATAGTCCCATGACTGGCCTAAAAGCTACTTTTAAAAAGGCTCAGACATCAATCAGGGCTTTTTCTTATCGCTTGAGCCCCGTGATTAGAAAGTCAGTAAAGAAGCATTGACATTGATATATGTTTTTCTATTTCTTTTCACACCTCTTTAATGCGTATGATTAATGGCAATCAGGATATATTTGCTCACGGACTCAAGCAATATAAATTATTATTTTTGTTCATTTTGCGTATGCCAAGTTGTTTAAGCGGGCAATAAATAGTCAGTGATGTGTAAAGTAACAGAATAAAAACATTTTTGGCCATTTTTTTATTATTATTGTCCATTAATGTTCCGGTTCTAATATTATTTAAGTTTAAGTTGTAGTGGTAGAACTACTGAAATTTTGTATATATTCGCTAGTACAACTAAGTCAATGTTTTTTTAATCTGGCTTAAATGATCGTAGATAAATAGAGACGAAAAAACCGATAGCTGCATATAAGCTCCTCACTTTTATATTGGTTCTTATTTCAGCTAAGAATGACCCCTTACATTAATACTCATCAATAAACAATTTTATCAACATGAAATCAGACTATGAAAAATAAATATATATATATAATATATATGTATATATAAAAGGGGCGGAGTGGCCAGCGGGAGTACCGGGACTATTCCCGGTGGACCGCTGGCCTCAAGAAACATAAACGGCCGTTGACAGCCTCCCAATGGCATATTGGGCCTGTATAAGGCCGGCGAGGGCATAATGTCCCGGTGGATAAATTTCTCCCACTCCGTTCCTGTATATATATATATATATATATATATAATATATAAAGGCGAAATTGTCATCTCGCTATGAACAACCTACTGATGCTCCATCAGGAGGGTGAATTTTTTTCTCCCACTCCGTTCCTGTATATATATATATATATATAATGTAGGATATATATATATATATATAAAGGCGAAATTGTCATCTCGCTATGAACAACCTAATGATGCTCCATCAGGGGGGTGAATTTTTATTTTTTTCCTCCACAAGTTCAACAACGTCACCAGGATCCTCTTATGTTCAATGAAGACAGGTGAAGGACCGATCTAATTTTTTTCTCAATATTATATATATATATATATATATTATATATATATGTATATAATACCTATATATATATGTATATATATTATATATTGATATATATATATCTATATATATTTATATATATAGGTATTATATGAAAAACGTCTTCATACTCTTAAACTACCCCTTTCCACCCTTTGTAAATATCTATATTTATTATATGTGTATGGGGTCCAAGTAAATAAACAAAAGGGGTTGACTCACCCTTATCATGAAGTATTAATAACCATGATTATATCGTTTTATTATTATTGATCTTCTTATAAACATTTTTTATGAAGAATATAAAAGTACCTTTTTCCTCCACTGAACAACCCCCTTGATAATTTCAAATTCAGTACTTAAGCCTAAGTTGGACGACAGGTAAAGCCTTCGTGACTGAGACTCTTAATATTATAAACTACAAACTTTTAATACAGAGTGTTTATTTTAGAGTGGATTCACTTTCCATTGTGACTTTTAGCTAATCGTAATTTACCAATTGGAAACTGGGCAATTTTGTTCAGCATGATATGCTAATGTTATTCCTGATATGTCAACAAGGCAAAACTGTTAGTTGAATAACCAACTATTTTGGGTTTGTGAATAAGCCTTGAAGATATATCTATATCAGGAAACGACCGGTACACTTTTTTCGCCGGTACCCCGGGCCGGACTTAAGTTTTTCAAGTCAAGCCGGGCCAAACCGGGCCGATATATTTTCGTTCCTCAACATTCTCAAAGTGACATTTTTTTAGAAAATAATTTCTAAAAAAAAAATCTCAAAAAAAGGGATGACGTTTTTTAGAAAATCATTTCCTAACTTTTTATTTTATTTTAAAATTCGTCGACATTTTCAAAATAAAGAACGAACCTTCGCTCAGTATATATATAATATAAATATATATGCTAGCGAGGACCCGTCACACAGTAACGCTTGTGTTTTTAACAGAATAATAGAAAATGTCCTTTTTTAAATAATAATGTTATTTTATTCCAATGAGAAAATATTCTAATAAAAATACAAGAAAAAAAATGAAAGAAAATCCTTAAGTGGAGTCAAGCACTTCCCGATATATTACGTTGGGTTTCACTGTATTATTTCTCCAACCTCCACCTTCACACCTGCCATACACTTTGCCCTTGAGAAAGCCACATATAACTGGCCATGTGAGAAGACTGGACTTGGCAGATAAATTCCCACTTTCTCAAAGGTCTGACCCTGTGCCTTATTTATTGTTATGGAGTAAGCCAGTCTCAGAGGAAACTGGTGCCGTTCCAGGATAAATGGCATGTTAGTGTCACTGGGTGCTAGCTTGATGCGAAGAATCAGGACTTCGTTACCTTGGTTAGCACCTGTCAGAATTGAGGCTTGGATGCAGTTGTTATGCTGTGAGTGACCAGAAGGTGTCAGCAAGTTGAGAAACTCTACAGGATAGTTCTACCTTAATTAGGGGATTAAGTGGCATACAGGTTACTTAATAAGCATTGCAGGCACCCACTCACCTGTACTGTTTGGGCTCTAAATGAAGCAAACGAGAAGGCACTGTTATATTGTCTGATGTTGTCCCTAAAGTTACACGATTCAGTGCTACAGCCTGTTATAAGGTCCTCGAGTGGGTGATGGATAAACAGCAAATGGTGGGAGTTGACCTTCCCATTGTGACAGCAATTAAGGGTCTCATTTGGAAATCTAAAGGCTTGACAGTACAGACAAAGTTTAGTCATCGGACCCAAGTAAATCTTGATTGTAGAGCCAGCGTTCAATCTAGTAATTCTCAATATTCTCATCCTTTCTCTTTCCCTCTGTGCTGTTGACATATTTTTTCTTGATATACATACTTGATCTCTCATTTGTCCTAGCTCTTTGTGCCTCCCTTAATCCTTTAGAATGAGCAGCTTTCCTGTTTCTTTGGCACTGAGTCCTTTGAGTTATTTTGGGGCCTCCATCATATATTATTTTTCAGATCCTCTCAAGTATAAATATATGTCAATTGTGATGAGAATAAGATCCAAAAGAGAAAGATGTTTGTAGATAAGTTGAATTATCTGGGAAGAACATATATGGATCATAGAGAAATTAAGATATAGACAGCTGATTCCCCAATTGCAGATAAAACAGCGTTCTGTTGTTTCTTTATATCTCTATGATCTGGGTACACTAACTGAATAGTGTCCTCCTCTTACTGAGTAGATTAATTCATTAATGCACTCTTCAATAGTCTCATTAATATGAAACCGGCGGCAGTGAAATTGTGATAATTGTGAAAAAAGATCAATTTTATTTGAAGAGAGTGTCTTAGAAAACCGTTTCCTTCAATTTTTTAAAACAGCAGAAAAAAGGTTGTTTTTTAAACCAAATGGGGTTGTAAGGAATATTTAAATTATATCGTTTTTCGCCAATTAATGGAAACTTTCAATTAAAATCACAAAAAATAAAGCGTTATGACATCTCAAGAATTTTTATTTTGTTGATATTATGTACTTTTAAGCCACTTATCATTACCCAATAAGGACAAATGGGCAGTTAAAGTTTTTTGGGTTTTTCCTCAAAATAATGAGTTTTTTAGAAAAAAGTTCAAATACCATTTATCTATGATGATGAGAATTTTGCATGAACTACACGTCATACTTTATAACATGGGTATTATCTGTCTCATTATTTTCACTTAGGGCGGCAATAATTTTTCCCACTAAAAAACTATTCTGCTTTGAGCGTGAGATATGAGTACCTCAACTCTTGAGTAATAAAGACCCCTATTTTATTACCTCATCTTAATTATATTTCTACTTAGAGTTCACAAATTATATCTTGGTATGTATTTTTTTTATAATAAATGGATAAATTGGCATTTTTATTTCAATTGCTATATCTGTATGTATATACGACGAATGACAGAGCAGCAAAAGCATGTTATACATTTTTTTGGCTCAATCATATCCCTCAATAAAATAACATCCATACTGAATTGCAATTTGATCAATCTAGTGTTTAAGCTGCTGCATCCACATGACATGACTTTTTAGTGCATTATTAAATGATAATGGCATTCATTTTTTCTTTCCCCCTTTTATATATAAACTTTGATCGTTCTTATAAATGTAGTTATTGAAGATACATACCAACATGTAATATCAATTTTTTTAGAAAGAGTAGCTCTTTAAAATAATTTGACACAAAAAAAAAATACATTTGTTAATCAAAAACTGGAAACCCAACTTTCAAGGCCTTTTCTAGTCCATTGTAGCCATAAAGACAATTCTTTTTTGACCAATATAATCTCCAGATAGAAACACATCTCTGTGCTAAATTTCAATTCGATCCATCAAGTGGTTTGGCTGTAACATACAAAATTATCT
>CP045905.1:10337009-10439285 GCA_013387185.1 Caligus rogercresseyi | reverse complement strand
AAAGGAACAAGTGATTACAATTTTGGCATCTCTGAGTGCAGAACAAGATGCAAAATGAGCTAAATACTAATAAATATTTCAAGTTAGCCTACTCTGCCAATAGATGTCGCTGTGCTGTGAAATCAGGTGCGGGAGCGTCTTCCTCTCGGAATTTCCATCGAGGAACCCTCCCCCGTCCCTCTACGCCGCCCCACTCGTGAAAAATCCGCCTCGGAAGGCTCTAAGGACCCCGTGACGGCCGGAAGGTTTGACTACTGCTGCCTGGCAGTTTATTTGTTGCCTCTAGTTTTACATATTTTTAATGTTTTTATTGATACATTTTAGACTAGTTACAAATGTAACTAATGTGCCCAATGGCAAATATACTCGATTACACACACTATATTATATAATACCAACTGCTTTTTATTATTATTCCTCCCCTTTTTCTTTCAATCAATCACGTTGCAAAAACTAGCCCTTTTTCACCTTCCCTAACTAATATTTCGTATCTCTGTTTTCTTCAGTTATGCGGGTGGGTGATGCCCTTTTGGTCTGCGACTTCGAGCTCTCCTCCCAGCTGGGTCGCTATCCTCTCACGTCCCTCTCCGTTCAAAACCACATTATCGCTATTGGAAACTCTCAGGGAACCCTATTCTTCCATCACTTACTCTCTTCTTCCAAGTCAGACTTTTTCACTCGCGTCATTGGAACTGTGCATCTGGCAGAGGCCTTCCAGCTAGAACAGGAGTTCTTTCATCGAGAAACACTTCAGGAACAACCCATTTTGAATAAGGGAAGAAAATACAATAGTGGTTGGAACTAAAAATATGACTAGGTTTTTTAAAGTAATACAGATCAGAAAATCAAAGGCATCTTTGTACATAATAACTATGTACAACAACATGAGTTTTAAATTTTAATAAATCACATAATTTCAACAAAAAAATATCATTAGAAATCATAAAATTTATCAAAAAACTAATGTTAATGAAAAAAAAATGTGTATACCTATAATATTGCAATTAAATAGCCTCCTTTCAAATAACTGATAGTTTAGACAGCTGCCGTTAGAGTTGCTGTTTATCAAATTGAAAAATAACAACTAAGACCTAATAAATTAAAAAGTGATAGATACTATATATATATATATATATAATATATATATATATATATATATATATATATCTATATATATATATCTATTATATATATATATATGTATCTATATATAAGGGTGATTCCTATTTCGCGTTCTTCGGATTTGAGAGTCGGGCCCCCTAGGATTTTACCTTAGTGCATAGAGAACATCTGTGAAAGTTTAAACAAAACTGAATAACGTTTAACCCTAAAGGTTATTTAGTAAACTTATATATCATTTTTTTCGCCATTCCATCGCCTCTCATGTCCTCAATATAAGTGCTAATTTAAATAATATGGTGCAAAATGTAGACATAATTCAAAAATTCCATTTTTCTTTTGTTTTCTATACACGTACCAAAATAAACGAGAAATTAATATTTTGTAATAGTCACTTTTGGGGTATTTTCCATAAAAAATACTATTTCGAACTTTTATATTTCGTTTAATTTTGTATGTATATCAAAAACATAAACTTATTTCGAATCTTGAGATCATACCCACATTTTGCACCAAATTGTTTGAAAGTAACATTTGTATATATTATACTATAGAGTAATTTATTATCTGACAACAACCAATTGTTTTGCGCACCTTACTGCTTAAGCAGTTGGTGTTATAAACTTAACCATTCAAAATGGGTTGTTTAAATTTGTACACCTCTGATACTCAGAATGGAAATTACCACAAACGGGCTTCAAAAACAACGTTCCAAACTTTTCTTCCTCCATCGTCGACATTGGATGTAAATACTGGACATGACCTTCTACGGCGGAAAAATGTAAGTAAGAAAATTTCCCAAATGTGCTTCCTATGTCATCCAACTAGAGCTCACAATATTGTTAATAGAGTCAGAGTTGATTGGGAGAACGAAAAAGGAAAACAATGAAGAAAGAAAATACATCGTTTAATTCTCTTTTGTTTAACTACTGCACAAATAAAAATAATTCAGCAATAAAGGTATCACTAAGTTTTGAATAAAAATTATCAACTATACTGACAAATCAAATTCATGAAAAAGTTTCATTTTTCATTATAATATAATTCTGGTTTATACGAAAACTGACATTAAACATTTTTTTTTCTAGCGTCCAATTTTTAAAAAAATATACCTGCTTGCAGGGCTTTTTTCTGCCCCGATCCTCGGTATTGTAATAGTATTTACGATAACTTACATTAACTAGACATGAACTGATAAGAAGGGCCATAAGTTAGTTATTATCTCCGTAATGGTTAGAACGCTTTCCACAACGACATGTTTAGCGTTTATTTAACTATTTTTAGTATTCTTGTCCCTTGTATTCCCCTCCCAAATAATTCCTTTTGTTTATTGAGCATGGACCAAAATAATATACATGCATATAGTTCTACTAGTTCATTTATGATCTTCTTTTTTTGAATCAAAGCGTTTCATCTTTGTTTTATTTACTTGGAACGAAAATTGCAGTCTTCCGAATGATTTCTAAAGGATCTCTCATTCAATTTATTTTCAAAAACAATTTACAAATTTGAAAGCTTGTGGATGGGGAATATCGTTGGGTATGAAAATAAATAAATTCAAAATTGAAGGCAGTACCAAATCAAAGAAACAAATACAAAAAAACTTCATATTCGAATATAACATCAAAATATTCATAGAACACACAAGACTTTTTTGTGAGCCCATTAATTACACCGTGTAACAATTTTTTTTGTTCTTGAGTTGAAACTGTTATTCCTATGGCCTATGCCAGAAACATGAAAAAATACTTTTATTCATTTTAATTTTGCTTTTGTGTCCAGGATAAGAATATTTGTGAAATTTACCTATTCTCATAGGGACAAAGTGGTATATTTTAAATTGATTTGAACAAAATAGATACAAAACGATATATATGCATATAGCATTGATTTATTCTAGATTTACATAGTGAGACAAATAGACACATTAGAAATGAGTAGTTTTTCTAGATTTACGCTTATACTGTAGATTACTTTCACGAATCAGCCCCCAAATATAGTCTCCCATCATGTTTTCATTATAAGACCCCTTGGTAGCGGCGTTCAAAGTCCAATATATCCTGGTGGAAGCGTTCTCCTTGCTCCTCGAGTACGCTCCCATGTTTCTTTAAATTATGAAGATGGGACATCCTGCAACCCATTTTGCCGTAGTTTGTCACCAAGGTGTCTCAACAGCTGTCGATAAAGAGCCGCCACTCTTTGGGGTTATGAGTAATTCCAATGCCTTAAACAGACCGGTCACATTGTGGCAAAAGCAAAGCTCATCTTGACTAGTGAAAAGCTTGAAAAAGGCTGGTGACGCTTTCTCTGACCTGATATGTGCACACTCTCATCTAGCAAATTCCACTGCTTGAGTCTCGACGTCAAAAAGCTCCCATTTGACTTCGTGAGGTCAAGATCTCTTATGAGATCATTGATGTCTTCTTGGTTGGGGTAGTATGGATTTCTCTCATCAGTTACGTCTCTAAACTCTGGATCAGTGTCTTCATGCTCTTCTGAATACTTTCTTTTGTAAACATAGCTGCTCTTCTTGGGAGGAGTGGGTACGGGGAGCTCAGAGCAGTGTGGCACTGGCGCAATAGATGACAGAAGGTCAGGATATATAATAGCAGGTGCATTTTTTGCCTCGTCGACGTTTGGAAGGGTCTACCATACGAAAAAGCAATTGCTTGAGTGATCAGTTGTTCCCTCCAAATTCGTGGGATTGCAAATCTCATAGCTCTGTTTTCCCCTCGGTACCAACCTTAGAATGAAAACATAATAAAAATAAAACACTTACAATAAATTTGCTATAAACTAATTGTAAATAAATTATATATATATATATTAGGTTTTTCTTACCTTCCAGAGTTCTTTTGCAGAGTTCGCAGGTGAAATGAGGTGCCCAAGGTTTGTCTGATCCCCGACAGGCATGCCGAAATATGCATTGTAGTCTCGCGCATTTTTGGTGATCTTTCCAAGAGAGTACTTTTTAGCTCTAGTTTGATAAACTCGCCACAGACGTAGCAAAATGCGTCTGTCGGATGCTAACCTCATGCCATGCTTGAAGAATGCAGATAGGAATGACTGATGACGATCGACTTGTCTACGCAGAGACGACTAGAAGTAAACTGACCTGTTGAGCATACTGCCATCTAGGTTGCAAGAATGTTTTAGAAGTTCGTGGAACGTTTAGAAAGAATAGTTTTGAAGGTTCTGGAGTCATCCAGAAAGTTCTTTAATTTTTTTTCACCTATTAGTGCAGAATCTGTCTGAATTGCTGGGGATAATTGAAACTAGCCTATCATAATAGGCTAGTTTTAAAAAATCGCTGGCCAGCCTAGAAAAATCAAAGTTTCAAGAGAATAATCATTATTTCTTAAGTTTGTAGATGAAAAGAAATAGATAATAACATTTATTGACCAAAGACAGAAAAAAGTTAAAATTTTGTAACACAGTGTTATTTGTATGATAGATATTTTTATAAATATTTAGAAGGAAAATAAATTGTAAAGATTAGTATAATCCATAATGAAGTTATAAATACGTCAATATGTTTCATTCAATATATATTACCAAAGCTAATTTCATAAATCCTACAAAATACATAAGATAACATTGAATTCATGATTTAATAATTGCCTTTAGACAATTTAACGAGTATAACTTTGTTAATCTACAAATTAAATGGTAAATACAATTGTAAATAAATATTTGGACTGTTAATATATAGCTTTCAAAAGTAATGTAAAATAAATAGTTAAAGCAATCCATTTTATTATGTTAAGTCGAATTTGATTTTAACCCAGAGGGTTTTTTTTCATAGTTGAGACTTGAATTGGAGAAAGTGTTCCTCTAAATAAATGTAGGTACTTAAACAGTTAAGTATAAACAGAACGGGAAAACAAGACGTTTTTGTGGTATGTGCCATATGTATTATGTATAATATATATGCATATATATATATATCGAGTTTATTCTTGTGAAGTATCAAACCTTTTGACAATAGTTTGAATCTAAATATACTTACATTTAATTCTTCATATTTCATATATTTTCATTGAATTAGATATATGTTCATAGTAATTATTTATATATTTCAATATTAGTATATATGATATGTATATATATTATATATATATAGTTATATATATATGTATATAGTATAATATATATATATATATATATATATATATATATATATATTTACTGCTACATACAGATTTTTGAAAAGTAGGCTAATAGACGTATGCCTATTTTTTACTGAAGTAAACTGAATAACTACTCACATTGCGCATTGAGAAACTAGCGTATTATTGCCTTTTTCATGCAATATTGTACTTTGTTTGCATAGGACGATAAATCCATTGTTACTCTTGAAGAATATCAAACAAAGAGCTTTTTTCTCTCCTTGTTAACAACTACTTTATTTATGGTCTTGACAGCTAGTTATTTAATATGCACTTATCAAGAAGAGTAGATATTGTTATACCCTCTATGTACTATAATTACCAAAGGGTTCAATGATATCATTTCTCTTCAATAATTGCATAGGTTTTTGATATAGCGACACAGTATTTTGTTTAAGAAATTGTGAAATACATATAATACAGAGCTACGACTACCGAATGTAAATTGGTATTCGATACTACCGACGGTAGATTTCAAATACTGAATCGGTTATACGATATTCGGTAGAAACGACCAAATACGTACCGATTGAAAATAGGCAGGGTATATTTGAAAGTATGACTTTTGTGATATCTACATAGAGACATAAAGAGAGCTTATTCCCTTCAATAGCAGAGAAACATCGTCATTCAACTGTCGCTTTGCCCAACATAAACAAAGTAATTTGTACTACGTCATCGTAAGTTGATATTTGAGCTTTGCTAAGGTAAAATTGGAAGCGCTCCCTTGATTGAAGAACTTGAACTTTGCAAAATAAATAAACAACTACAACTTATGGTATTATGAAGCAGATACATAAATATACATTTAATATAAGCATATGATATGCACTGAATACTAGAGTATCTGAAAGTACATATAATATCGGACAATAAGATACAGTAATGAAAAAAACTCTATAGCTTCCATTTCCTACAAAATCCAAGTACATATATAATTTATATAAGATTAATATGTATTGAATTTCGAATAATCTCTAATAAATTATAACAAATTATTTACTTAATTGTCCTTTCTTATAAATTGTCCGATATTAAATGCATATGAAGAAGTCATAGAGCAGATATATAAATAAATTTATCTCTTTTTTTAATCTACCGCACCGAATATCGATCGATACTGTATATATATAATAAAATCTACCGAATACCGATATCGATCAGTAGAAGCTATATACCGAATACCGAACCGGCAGTAGATTTTTCTATCGAATCCCAGTTCTGATATAATTATTTAAAAATAGGTAGAAATGTATAAATATAAACAAATTGACGGTCTTTATTCCACTCCTGAAGCTAGACAAAATATTTTTGGTAGCTGGTCTTGGGTTCTTAAGGGATCCAAATGTGGAACACCTACTTCACAAACAAATTCAAAAAAGAATACAAACAATACGATTATACAAGCACAGAGCAATTTCACGTCCGCACACTTCAAGACAAAAATACAACTTCTATCTGTGTCACGTCTATGTTTTTAATTTATCCAAACGAAATATTTTATTTGTTTCAAAGAAATCTTGAAAATATTTTTTGTAAATGCAACGATCATTTTCATGGGTGCATCACAGAAGAAATGGTATTGTATATTGGCATTCTTTTTCAACAATCATATAACAGAAAACTAAGTAAAAGATTGGCCCACACCTTGAAGATTATTTTTAAGTAAATCAGAAATATTTTCAACCATTATAATTGTATTATAAGTTCTATGGTTGGTGAAAAGTCCAGTTGCTTTAATTTATATTTTAACTTTTTTTGCAATAGAATGGCCTGTTCGTAAGCAAAAAGAACCATGTAGTACAGTTTAATATTGTTTTGCAGGCAATATACATTTGGTTAATTATTCTAGCATCTTTATCTATATTATATAGATATAAAATATTACTCTATCTTTTTTACTCCAAAAAGCATGAAATGTCCGTTGAACTCTAAAGCATCCTAGATATTATCAAAATATGATTATGATCTTTATGAGTACCTTATTTTTACTACAAAAAAACAACTGTTTAAACCAGCTTAAAAATAGAATATACTTTTAGGTGATTTAGTGAGCTAGATTTTGTATACCAAAATATGTATTTTCCTAATTTTATTTTCACCATTTTTGTCTTTTTCGCCTTTATGGTTCGATTGAATTACCGTCCCTGGGGATATGATATAGCATACTAACTCAAAATTAATCTATCTAATCTGAGATACTCCTTGAAATGAACTTGATCAAAATATATTATCCTTCCCATCTCGGGATTCGAACCTGCGCCCTCCACATTGAGGGTTGAACACACATACAAGTTAACTTCATTAGCCTTTACCCTTATATTAACAAGAACTATAGCTCTCATGTGACGTCACTTTGAAAATATTCATACAATGGGATAAAACTTATTACCTGAAAAATATATGTAATAATCATATCTAAAATCCCACTTTACCCTCCAGAAATGAGAGCTCCAAGGAAAAGCCACCCTGTCTCATCATTGGGACTAGCGTGGGCATCGTTTCCATGAACGTTCGAACTCGAGAGCTCATTTCCATCCTTCCCTTCCATCACATATTTGCCCCCGACGAAGGGAATCCACACATTCTGGACTCCATGGCCAACGGCCTCAGCATCAATCGACACTCTTCTTCATTCTACAAGGCACGAAATGCCATTGGAGTCGTGGTGCAAACGGCCACGGATGGAAAGACATGGAGCCTAAACATCGAGCTGGAGGTCCTGAAGCGAAGACGAGAGAGGGAAGTTAAAATAAAGGGGTTTTGAAGTTAATAGTGTTGTTGTTAAAATGGATGTCAATGTTTAGCTGATGAGATAACTGATGTCGTCATTGTTAGCTTCCGGTATAGTACAATAAATATGTTTTACATTGCTCTATTAGAGTATGATCCATCCACTAAAATTTTGCTTGAGCATGCCCTGGATGAGATATTATTTAATACAATTAAAGTTAGATATCGTATCCAATACTCTTTGGATTGTGGCGTGGACTTTTTGTTAACGTCATAGAACATAAGAAAAGAAGAAGCAGTCATTTTAATAACACAGTTGGTATTATGGCTCTTTAGATCTAAACATCCTCAATGCAGCGATGCAATATCATCCTGACGAACAATACGTTCATTGAAAATTAATTTAAAAAAATATCCACTCTATAAAATACAGAAATATAATTTTCCCAACTAATTTAAAAGCTAATTATATATCAGGAAACGACCGTTACCGGCCCGATATCCGATGTTTTTTTTGAGTGTCCTGGCCCGGTGTCTAAAATCACCAGCCGGGAGTATAATATTTTTATTTTTAAAAATTATTTTCTAAAAAAAAACGTCTCGTCCTTTTCGAGATTTTATTTTATTTAGGAAATTATTTTCTATAAAAAATTGTCACTTTTCTTAGAACTTTTTTATTTAGGAAAGTATTTTCTTTAAAAAAACGGTCGTCACTTTAGAATGACGAAGGAAAGAAAGTTTAAAAAGTTCCGGCCCCGTCTTTGGTCCGACCGTCTTGAAAATGATAGGCCCGGCCAGGGCCGGCGAAAATATGTCCCAACATTTATAAACATTTCACTTCCAAACCTAATACTTTGTTTTTAGTTATCAATTTCCTCTTTTAAGGGATTGTTTTTTAGCACGAGATTGTTGTTGTTTTTATATTAACAATTTTATTTACAGATAATCAAGAGAATGAGGAAGAGACATTCAATGGATGGGAAACGTCTTTGTGTGCAAAGCATGCCATTGCCGAGGGGAGCTTCTTTAATAAGTTCAATAAAATACGGAAGAAGCGAATGGGTAAGACAGCTAAGAGAATAATATACCTAATACTCTGATATTTATAGCTTATTGCCTACATAAATAGAATAGAAACCAAATTTTATTGAAGAAAAAAGAAATTTTCAAATGCAAATCTATATTTTTTTACAATAGCTATAACTTTTATTGGCTTATATTTCGGGTCATTTTGAGAAACTTAGAAAATACCAATGACCTAATTGTGTTTGATATTTGTACTCTTATTATTGTTGCTCCATTTGTTTCATTGAAATGTCAAGTGACTCTAAAATATTAAATTTCATATCTAAAGTTTAGTCCCAGCTCTACGTTTTTAGTATTAAAGACTAAAATTCTTAACTTTTTTTCTCTGAATTCATTTTAGGCATGCTTAGCAAATCTGTTCCAAATCTTGGTCGTGTCTTTGATATGTCAAGCAGAAAGATTCGCTCCTCCGCTATGGCAACCAGGGTCACAAGCGGAGAAAGATGTTCACGCCCTTTACGAATAGCTACAAGCAGTAAGAAAAGCCTCGCTAAAATATTTCCATCCTCTACGGTCCTCCTCTCCTGCTCTTCCCTTCCTCCTCTGTTTCCCTCGCCAGCGGCCTTTGGAAATGGCGCGAAAAATGATATACCGTAAGTTATGGGAAGTAGATTCCATAGAAAACAAAAAAGAACATTTTTTGCTCATTCAGATAGAGATTTTTATTTATTTTAAAAGCAATAACCTCCACTACCGACTGCATGATATGTGTCGATCGGTATGTAAGGTAGTATTATATTTAAATCAATTTAATCAACATAAGTTGACAATGTCTTCTTTCCATCTCACTTAGTTAGACATATTTATATATTTAATTTTTCAATTAAGCGTTTCGTCAAATGTCTCATTGTTATTTGATCCTGCAGGGAAGAGGGCGTTGGTCAACCACTAGCTCACAGGCACTCAACCTCTCTTCCAAACTATGTCGCAACGAACGAACGCTCCCTCACATTCCTTTCCACAGGAGCTCGTTCGTCCTCCTCTTTGGCGAACAAGGAAGTCTCCTCGAGCTACCCGAGATCCTCTCACAGGCAAACAAGATCTGGAGCGGTGACGGCGTCCTCTCCCGTCTCAAGTTTTCTCCAAACGGTAAAATCCTTGGATCCTATGGATCTGAGAAGTCTGCTCAAATCCTCAGCGTCAACGGCAAGGAAGGTATTCATCTTGTCGGGCATACGGACCCATAAACTCTATTGACTTTTCGCACTCTCGTGGGAACTCAGTACTTACATCGGGTATGGATAAAACCGTTCGCCTCTGGGATTGGAAGGCCCGGGTGAATAAGTCACTATTGGGGGAGTAAGATCAGACCCTAGACACCACAGGACTCTCAAACAAACTCAACATCTACCGCAATAAGTTCTCCAGCAACCGAGCCAAATATGAAAAGTTTCGCTTCGGCCAAGACGAAATTAGAAGAGCACATTTTTATTATCTAGATCAATTCATATTATCCATCTCTGGGAACGGTCCTCTATGTGCATTCTCTAGAGGGAATGGATTCCGACTACCGTGAAGATCTTCAAATAACAGAGATCGATGCATTCATATTCCCAAGTGCTAAGACGATTACGGACTTGTTACGCCTCGAATTCGTGTTTTTCGCATGTGGCCATAGTGTCCTGTTCGGACAAGTCCCTTAAGGTATTTGATTTGAATCATGGGAGGGTTATACGGATGTGATCCGGGCGCATTCGAGACCAGTTCTGAGGATAGCCCGCTCAGAGGGTGGACTCTGTAAGTTGGACGAGGAAATCGGTTGAATGAGGATTACAATCTATTTGCGACCTATACTTTAGGAGATGGAGCTAAGATCTGGGATATCCGATCTGTTGAGTAAGTAGATATATATTACAAGAATTCCGTAATTTGGTCAAAGTATTCATATATTTTAGATCCAAATCTAAAGTGTAGGCAACATAATTTTAAGTGTCAATTCATTTGATTTTTGTGAAGAAATGTGGACCCTTTGGAGAAAAGGGAAATAAGAGAAATTAGGACGGTTAAGAATGATTTGTTGGAAGAAAAACTTCGAGCTTTATGGGGAAATAAACCTTACACAAAGGTAATGTAGATAATAAAGGATTTTTTTATGGATCACTGTAAACAAACAGGATCCATTTGTGATAATTTATCTCCTTGGGTTGAATCCATTCAACAGATTTAACGTTCCTCATTTTTTAGCACTAGCGATAAGTGATCATCGATAAGTCATTTTTTAACTTCGAGATAACTATAACAAAGAAAAGTTAGACCTCTGAAATAGATATTGTTCGTCGCTCATTTAATGCAAGTGGAAACCACTACATATATTTGAGATCAACCGATGTATCGGTTGTCGATTAATCAAGCCAAAAAGTACATTTTTTAAACTATCAGTATCGTTATTTTTTGGGCACCGATTGTGCATTATTTATTTATTAAAAAATATTTTGTTATATTTCAGGGCTTTCAAATATATGTTATCAAATTTACCAAAAATACATTCATTTAATCAAAGACGAACGATTAAAGCTCCTTTTCTGTAAGGCGCTGTACCTTCAAACACAGATAGTGTGTAGAACTTAAAGCTCACTTTTTATCGCAACAAGTCGGGAATATATCGGCCATTATAATCAATTATCGTAGGAATTCTGAAGCAATAATAATTTATTATTTACTTCTTTATATTATCAGGTCATGTGTCCAACGATGCGACTGGCCTGGATCTGAGAGGGGCGGTCGAAAGCTTCAAGCATAGACATGAGTCCTTGTTCAAAATACTTAGTTGTTGGTGGAGAGGATGGAGGTAATTTAAAACTTATTTTTATTTTAATGCAACATTCATTATAAAATTTATTTTATACTTAAAGTAGTAAAGTAACTTTTAATACTGCAATATTTTAGAGGAATGTCCTTTACTTTCTATGATATTTATTTTACCGTAATAATTTTTATCCGAGTCCTTTCTTTAAAATTTATACAATTAACATACATACCATATATATATATATATATATTATACATATATATATATTTTATATTCTATATACATATATATATATATATGTATTATATATATAATACAATTAAACGTTGACAGTTAAATTGACCGCTATCAATTGGTCGCCGCTATCACAGAGTTGACTGAATTTAATTTGTTACCTTAATTTTATTTTCGTTAGCAATTTGAAAGTATTTATATTTTTAGCAAATTGATATTATTGACAACATATTTTTATGTTTTTCAGTTTTGTATATACTTATAATTTTGCCTTTCTTATTTATTATATTGAGATTAGTTTTCTTGTACAACAATTCATTTTGCTAATATTATTTGAATAAATTACATTTACATTTTTTATTAATTTAGATGTATATACTACAATTATAGAATATTTATGTATTATAATTTATATTATTTATATTATGCCACATATATATTATAAATAACTTATGTAAGTTTATCCATTCATAAGGCACTAATATATATATATATATTGTATCTTAATATTACTTTTCAAATATTTAGTTTTAATTCATGATGTTTTTTTATTGCACAAAAGCTTATCCTTAGTTCCTTTTCCTTTAGGCGTCTACGTCTTTGATCTTCGAATGACGAGCAGCTACTGCAGTCGGTACTCTGGCGGGAACTCATCAAGTCCAATTACTGGCGTCACATTTAATTCCACGGCAACAATAACATATTCGCAACGAATCTACAAGGAGAGTTATTTCAATTTAGGAATAAATGAATAAATTTTGGTGTTCTGTACTTTTTTAGAAAATGTTTTTTTCGGATATATATTATTTTATAGACGTTTTTGTCAATATGTTTTGTCCATATAGTGTAGAATATATTGAAGGTCTTCCCTCCAGGTTTGAGGCGATCTACATCGTTTTTAGTATTATATTATATTAACATTTATTGGTTCAGTTTTACTAAATTAACCGGAACTAAAGATGGACACTTCAAATTTATATATGTATATATATATATATATATATATAATAGGAAGGATGTTTTTTAATGTTTTCATGTAAAATGAAACGTTAGGAATCTCATTATCATTTTGATTTCATCAAAAACCAGGTGTAATGTTTTGGGGTGGGTTTTAATGACGTCACAACGGCAATCAAAAAGTCAGCTCTCATGGCACCTTGTATTTCAATATTCCTATGTTTATACAAAGTATATGTACAAAATTAATGACCCACATAGGCAAACACTTATTTGTTATTTTTATCTGTTTATTCTTAAGATTATAGTCTTTTAGAAAGCTTATGGTTATCAAATTGAAGCATTCTAGAATGATTTCTTCAGAAAGGATAAATAACAAATTACTGATTGAGTACTAAATTAGAATATGGAGAACATACCAACTAAAATGGGAGATGTATATTTAATCTTGTAATAGAGCCATACACAAAGGAATTCAGGCAATATTACTACGCTAAGTTTTCTATTCGTAATTTCCCCGTATCCCATCAGAAATTACCTTTTCTTTATCATCTGCTAAGTAATAAAGAAAATATTTCAAATTCAGAATAAAATAGTCCAGATGATAAACCTATGTTTCAAATAAACCGAATTGAGTTGATATTATATAATGTCAGTTTTATAATAAATGAAAGGCTTATATCAATTTAAAAAATGTATTTAATTACTTCAAAACCTGCAAAAAAGAACTATAAGAAAAATTTACGATTATCTTTTAAAACAAAGTTTAATATACGATTTTTATAATCTTCATAAATGAATAAAATTATACAATAAATCTGAGATATCAAATACTTGTCGATTGTATCATATCTATCTATATATATATATATTTATATTATATATATATATATATATATATATATATATATATATATATAATTGGATAATAGAGAATAAAAATCTATATATGGTTTTCCCTCGGGTATACTTAGCGCGCCTGCGCACGCTTTCTTTTTAAAGGTTCTCCATGAAGGACTTTCCTTTCCGATATCTGCTCTCTCTCTCTCTGTTTCTGTCTTTTGGTTCTCCTTTACCAAAGGAAAAGGACCTGCCTTTAAAAATATCTTCATACCCTTCTATCAAAACAGAGCCCTTATTTCAAATGAGAAGAGGATCCCTGGTTTGAAAGTTTTCTGAAACCAGGGAAGGATTCATCCAGAGGATACACAAACATGAATATTCGGATTCAATAGATCTTACCTATACATATATTGGGATCCTTTCAACTTCGATAGGATGAACTCCTTTTCATCCTCCGTTCTGGAGGGCCTATCCACCTCACATCTCTCCTTTGCAACACAAATCCAAATATCCAATCGGGAAAGAAGACAGAAAATTGCTCTCAAATGCCTTGAACTTGAAAATATGCTGGAGACCAAGGGGTAAGGAAGCCGTCATTTGATATATGAAAAGTTATATTTATTTCATTCTTTATATCAAAAAATAATTAAACATATAACTGGGGGAAAAGATAAAAATAATTAATTCCAGAAAGTAAGACAATTTGCATTGAAAACGAAACTAATCCGATATTTATAACTCCTATCAAATCCTTTATTTTGAATGTCATTCACTGAAATCTAGTAATAAAGCCTTAGGATCTAATTCTCAAATATTTTTGATTTACAATGTGATCTAACGAAATTAATTCAAAATAGCACTTTGATGTAATCCTTCATTATGAATGTCAGTCAGCGAAATGTATAAAGAAACTCTTCGAACATGTTCAAATTAACCATTTCATTTAGAATGTCAACCCATGAAATTGAAACCAAAGTTTCAAACATTTAGATATTTTTACTCCGACCAACACAACCATTTGATCTCATTCATATGTATTCCTTTATTTAGACTTCAGTCCACGAATCTAGACCAAACTTTTTATAGTTTCTAATCCAGGAAAGCCGATCGTTTAATCGTATTCCACTTTAATATTTTTTTAGAATGTCAGCTCACGAAATTGAAGCCAAAGTCTCCAACTTTCGAATGCTTCTACTCCGACAAACCCCACTAACGGCAGCTAGTCCACTGGCCACCAATGGACCAGTCCCTTCTAGTCTCTTTCCCTCCCTTCCTAACCTTCAGTCCCACCTTCACCGACATTTACCAAACGGCCTTTTATCGACTCGTGCAGCTCTCCAGTTTCTAAAGGCTGAAACACGGTAAGAAAATACCCATTTTATATATAGAGATATTATTTTGTTAAAATCATCTGGCTATCAAAAAGAAGGAAGCTCACCCCCCCCCCCCCCCTGGTTATAATCTTTGGTTGAGAAAGAAGAAGAAGAATACTGTCAGGCTCTCCTCCATTTCTCTTTGTCAGTTTTTGTTATTTTTTCCCTTCCACTCTCAAAGGGAATAAAAATCAATAGTTCCTCTTCTCCTGAGAGTTAGAGAGTGAACCGGAGGGGAAGCCTTAGAATCATCCCCCTACATCATCCTCATCTTCTGAAACACAAAACTCAGAAGATGAGCTTCTTAAAACGAACTCCATAAAATCCCAATCCCTATCATGTGATTCCCAGTGCTTCCATACTAAATAATCCATGTCTTCCAATACATCATAGATTTTTAGTTCATATATATCTATATATTTTTTCTATTACACATAAAACATAAGTTATTAATCCAGAGGGACAAAATGAGTAGTTTCGAAAGAGATCTTCTTGATCGGCTTTGTAATGGAGCCCTCCTGAAGTTCCTTCTGGTTCATTCGTCACTTCCTCTACTTCTTCCACCTTTCATAACAACGGAGGAAATAAGGGCCTTCTCTCACTTCTAAGTCCCCTCTTGAGCCCATCCTCTAGCCCATCCACCTTTCCAAAGGTGGACAAAGAGACGCAAACAATCCCCTTCATTCTTGATAAACGGTGTGATAAAAAAAACAACACTTTTAAATATTGCGAAATTGCCTTTTTTATTATTTCATCATGTTTTTTTTAATATAGAAAACTTTTTTGTCGGACAAACTGCCGCGAAAAGAGATTATCGATCCCTATTATCGACGGATTTATCGACGGAAGAGAAAGCATTCCTCTTCCCGACGCTCTCGAAGTGATAGGAAGCATCGAGGCTCTAAAAAGAAGAAGAAAAAGAGTAGAAAATCATCCCGACGTCGGCGTCATCATTCGGATTACTCTGATTATTCGGACTATGAGGAGAGTAAGGAGTCCAAAGGGAAGAGGTGAGAGAGAAAAAAAGAGAGTAGCCATTAATGGGATCCATTAAGCCAATATATATAAAGAAAGATTTCAAGGGAGTTGAAAACGAGAGGATCAAATCAAATGGTTGTTTTGTATGTAGTATAACTAAAATAATAAAATAACTAATATTTGTAGTGGTTTAATATGCCGAAATAAATAAAAACACAAGTTATAAACCTTTAAAAATGGGTTATCCTATCCCATTGTATGGATCGATTTGTCATGACCTATATGTGACGTAGCTTCATGTTATTGTTTTTCAAAGACCAATGTTTATTTTTATTGCAACCGGTACGTTTTTTAGATATGATTAGGTTCTTTCTTAGTAAAATGTATTTTTTCATGAATTCGTGTGGTTCACACAAATCTAAAATGAGTATCCAATCCATAGAGACTTAAGATATAGAATGCTTATTCCCTTCCATACCAAAGAACCATCGTTCAGCTGTCGCCATTGCCCAAACTAAACAAAGTAATTTGTACTACGTCATCGTAAGTTGATCATAGAGATAGAAAGATGTGTTAATTTGGGCAATATGACGTATTTCTCTGAAGAATACAATCAGCTCTCCTTGTCTTTATATCTCTATGATTCAATCCCATTTTATGAATCCATGTAACGTGACGTCAGACGTGATATGGACCATTGACGTCATTTTTCTAAGGTCAATAATATATATTTTATAAGACGGAGTAACTCCTCATTCAATATGGGGGTGATGGCTAGGCCGAACCTTGCACATTCAATAGATTCATTCTATGAGATTGGATATCTAATAACTGATAATATTTGATGAATTTTCTCTAACATTTTGTTGCTCTCAAATATTTGTTTATATAATATTAATTGTGGAAACGTAATATTATTAGCCCTTTTAATAAACACTTTACATATTTATATACCAATATAATGTGCAAAAGGTGTGTTAATTAATAAATTTATCTCTTATAGTAAGAAGCGAAAGTATGACTCACAAGATGAGGAAGAACATGATGATACAAAGATGGAAAAGGGCGGGAAGGATCAACCTCTGAGGGACATTCAAAGGTAATATTCATGCAAATATTCCCCTCCTCTTTTAGTCCTTTAAAATAGTTAATATTATTATGTGACTTGAATAAGATCAAAATATTGATCCTGGGTGCATATTTATTTCCTTACTTATTTATTTCGGAAAGTTTATCTCATTGTTTTGTTGCGAATCCCCGAAAATTCAAATTAATAAGTTCATTACCCACTGCTAGAGGGAGCTCTAGATCCTTTTCGGTTATTTTTTGTATATCATCAAATCTGTATCAAATTGAATATATCCTTTTATAGACTGAGGTAGCCAATGAGGATACATTTAAACATTCAAATCATTTTTAAAATAATACATGGCTTGCTGGAGCACAAACTCGTCACAACTAACCACTTAAAATGCTCTTGATAAATAAAAAAACGACATTTTCCTTCAAAAACTAATTAAATGGCTCTTATAAATAGTATAATATACTTATAAAGACGAGTTTAGGACTAGTACCCTCCAGACAACGACCCCCCGTGCCATTCACCCCCGTTACTAATAATGATTATCCCTTAAAGTCCACTTATGAAGCTAACTATGTTTTCTTTATGACAAAATTGCATTAGTGTTTAAAATCTACGTTGTTTAAACGTTAGCCCTCTGATTGGGCCCCCTGCAAATGATTAGAACTCCCTCCAAGCACTTAATCATAATTTAAAAAATCCTCCTACTCATATATATCAAATGTAACAACATTTAGAAAATGAACAAAGTAATCATTATTTTCCTAATATTTTCTTCCATTTTTCCCTTATTTTTGAACATTTTTTCTGTTCCTGGAGAAAGATAGGGCAGAGTTTTTTATATTTTCCAATCTCACAACCATTACACTGCAAACAGGACTTGTTGAATTCGCTTCTTCGTAAGTATTAAAATTACTTAAGAATAGAAAGAGCCACCCGCTGTTGGCCAACGTTTTGTGTTTTTTTATCATTGACTCCTTAGTTTTCATTTAAATATCGTTCATGCTACTATGAATTTATATTGTTTAAATATGAATAACGGTGAACTTCTTTTTGTGCCTTTCCTATCGTTTTTCTATGCAAACCTTTCATTGCAAATCAGTGGTTCCTCGGTTAGCGCGGTTAATGAGGGCTATAGATATAGACCCCCTTGCTTTTTTAATCTGTCTTTTGGAGGCTTTAAACATACAGAAAATTGAAAAGACTCAAATATTTCCCTAATGCAACTATACTTAGCTCCAATCTATTTAATCAAGGAAATTAGCAATTATTCCAAGTCCAAAGTTTCCCCTCAGACATTTAAATAGCCCTTTGAGGATTTAGAAGCCACATTAAATCAGATATATTATACAAATATCATATGAAGTTATTTATGTTCAAATATTTTTGGTTTAATGTAACTTCGTAATAATGGAATATTTGTGAAAAATGCATATTTTACAGCATTCACTCATTGCTCACGCAACCTCTGAATTTAAAGCACTCGCGTTGGACCGAGGGACTTGTTATATCAAGACGCGTTAACCCAAGAGATCACTGTATATTCTTTTATATTCACAAAAATCGGCAAATTGTAAGTATAATATATTATGCATTATAATTTTTTTTAACTTTCAAATCAAATTGTATCAAATTATATGTTTGTACGGTTTTAACTGCATGATAAACAGAAGGGCTTCGAATTTCTGGCTATAGTTTTAAATATATATTGTGTCTTAGAGATTACATAACGAATCAAAGCATATATTTGGTGCAAGACCCCTTATAGATTTCACTTTTTGGGTGACGGATTAAGTTCTAGTTTAAGGATTATTTTATGCCGTTTTTAAAAAGCCGGAATTCGAGGGTTTTGAATGAATTAAGGCTTTCATGTAAGAGATATTTCATTCATTTTGATATTTTCTTATAGGATAAAAAGCGACGAAAGAAGCAAAGCAGTCGGAAACGATCTCGTTCTCGGGGTAGATCCAGGTAAATATTTGGATTATTTTTATCAGGGATGCCCAACCAGTCAATTGCGATCAACTGATCCATTGCATGCTAGTTCCACGTTGATCGCAAAGGGTTTGTGAAAAAAAGAAAATATTAATGTTTTCTTCCATTATTTGAACTCCTTATTTCCTAGAAGAATAGTTAAAACCTCTGGTTCTTGCTAGAATGCCCGATGTGGCCGTCTGTTATAGGAGTGCTCAGTTCGACTCAGCCCCTAAAAATCATCGAGGTGATTGGATCATAGAGATGCAGGTGTTTTATTTATTTATAAGTGACCCGGTTTATGCCTGGTCCGAACAATTTTGATAAAACTTCAGATCGATCAGCTCTTATAAACTGGTTATATAAGAATATCTTGAGATCTATTAGAAAATTAAATAACAATTATAAAAAGGGTTTGGGCACCCTTGATTTAAATGATTGCATAATAAAACGGTTTGACAAATGATAAAAATACTTATCATTATTATTTTAGGACCCGCAAGCCCAAAAGAAGAAAAGGAAGTCTTCGCATCATCGAGAGTCTGGTCCTCGGGACAAAGAAACGGAGACTACCCCACCAAATGAGTTTAAATCCCAAGAAAGCAAGGGGATATTCATCTCCAAAATCGAGGATTTGCCAACTCTACAAGACGGAGAAGAGCCTTCTTCATTGAATGGAACAACATTAAGTAACCACAATAACAACACCATCAATAAACAAAGCAGCGGGAAAATCCAGCCATTTGAAATCAGCAATCATTCCAAGTCCAAGGTTCTCCCTCAGACCTTCAATGAGGCCTCTGATGATAAAAAGAAGCTCAAGTTCCCAAAGTTTCTTCCCAAGATGAGCGGCGGCTCTACTGGAGAAGAAAATATTCCGGAGAGCTCTTCTGGTTCGAAGAAAGGGGTATCAAAGGGGAAGAAGACGCCGGATAAGAACGGAGAGAAGGCTGAGGCGGGGAAAAGGAAGGGGAGTCGGCCTCGGGGAGGAAGTCGAGATCTCGGTAAGGAAAAGTGTATACCACCGACCCAACTAATGAATAGACCCGCTATTATATAGATACATGGTATTCATAGTAGAGATTAGGTGATGTTTTGAGTTTAAAAAGCTGCAGCCAATGAGAATGATTGTTAAACTACGAAATAATAACAATTTAAACCACTCAGCTACATAAATCCTCAGTTTTGAAAAGCCGAATAGACATGAATACAGAGATAGGAACCTGACATAAAAGATTGATATTTTTGAAAAAGAAAAAATAATACTTTACTAAAACTTCATATCTTTCTTCATCCATTCATATTTTTTACTTTATATATCTTTTTCGATTCCTGTAATAATTTTGAGCTTTTAGATGGAGTATCAAGTATCATACTAAGTTGTTGACGTTATTTGATATATCCTATGATTTTTGTTTTACAGGTCAAGAGAGGCAAGGAGCTATAGTCGAGAGTCCTCAGACTCTCGAAGTCAGTCCTCCTCTTCAAGTCGAAGTCGATCTCGATCCATTCCTATTCGTAACGGTTCACCATCGTTCCTTGAGAAACGGAGGATCACTAGGTAGGGCATATCATTAACTAATACCAAATATGCTACTTTTTAGCTTTTAGAGTTTTATTTTAAAGCAATAATGTGTTAAGAAGCACATCATAGTTGTTTTTGGTTTATAATGTACTTTGATTAATAGACAAATTGATTAATCAATAACTTGATAACTTCTAGTATATTTTCCTATTCTAGTCCCAGTCCTAGGTTCTATTGCGAAAAAAAACCCAAGGGTTTTGCTTCTTTCCTGACAAATATAGAATATGATATAAGAAATAGAACATTAGAAAGCTTATAAATATTTTTACATTGCTAGTTGCTCTTAAATTGGAGCCCCTTTTGGTAAAAATATAACTTCAATTTTGAAGACAAAACTCACCAGGTGGATTTTTCATGAGATGCTTTCCACGTGCGGGTGAGAAGAACACTCACCAAAGGACCTGAGACCTTGCTAGTAGAGTGTCCTGTTTCATCTAACACAACTCTAGCAGAATTTAAATTGCAGATCATTATATTCAGCGTAACATGACTACCCCCCCCCCCCCTGTACCATTTACCCCTCGTGCCAATTACACGCCGTTACTAATATTTCTTATTCCTTAAAGTCCACTTATAAAATTAACTATGTTTTATTTGTACTAGTGTTTGAAATCTATGTTCCTAATATCGGCCATATAAAACATATGACCGATATTAGGAACATAAGTTTTAAACACTAATGCAATTTTGTCATAAAGAAAACATAGTTAACTTCATAAGTGGACTTTAAGAGATAATAAATATGAGTAACGGGGGTGAAAGCCCCGGGGGTGATTGTAGGGGAGTGCTAGTCCGGGGGGTGATTGTCTGGGGGGTGGTAGTCCTAAACTCATTCTTCAGGGGCGTGGAGTGAGATAAGGCTCTGACGTCATAACTAAGATTCACAAGCATGAACCCGCCGGACATAAGTCTGTGCATGAGCCCTACAGACAGAGTGATTCATCTTCATCTTGTAAATCTACTGATGACGTCAGTCTCTCACCTACATAGCCTCACCGCATGACCCTGTTGTTATCAATGTTGTAGTGCTATCGAATATTTTATTGCAATAAGTTATTTATATGCTTCGACTTTACAGTCAAATTCACATATGTACTAAATTTATTTAATACTCCATTTAACTACGTATTCATTTCTTTTCTCACTCCGTAGTGCACGAAAGCGGCCCATTCCTTATACAAGGGCCAATCACAGTTCTTCCTCGTCCTCCTCTGAAGATGAGGACGATTTCCAGGACGACTATGACAGCTACTACTACAGCTCCTCTCGCTCAAGATCCCGCTCTTGGTCCTCCAGGAGCAGTCGAAGTAGTCAGAGCAGTGACAGAAGCAAGTCACGCAGTCGATCCAGAAGTCACTCAAGGAGTCGATCAAGAAGCTACTCCTTCAGTCCTTAGAATGGACGCAAATGAAAAGAAGAATATCAAATCATGATATTAAGATATTAGAACACTTCAAATAACTTTTAAACCTTAACATGCCCGAAAGAATTGGTAAAGAAAAAATGATCAAACAAATTCCATGAAATTCACTGTGGTTTGAAGGAGATAAATATATATTAATTAAGAGATAATTTCTTGAATGAACGGTATGATTCTTTAAATTTTAGGCTGATTACTGAGACTTTCCTTGACTCAAAATAAATAGTTTAATGGGAGCAGCTTCAACAATTACCAAAAATCGATCAAGAACATAAGTCCTATAGCTAAAAGATTATTAATTAATAACTATAAATCATTAGTGTTCTACAAGTTTATAATGTTGTAATACCATTAAAAATCTTCCGTTTAAAACATTTTTCTATACTGATTTATTTCCGATTTCATTCTTAACTATTTTTTCTACATTGACCATATCAAAAATCATATAACTGCAAGAAGTATATGAAAATAAACTATGAAAAGGTTTAAAGAAATAAAATAATTAGTATAAGCAATTTAACCCCAGAAAGTTAAAGTTAAACATACACTTTTCCGACAATCCAAAAGACACCATCGGCTGAGACTGCAATTAACCCTGGATGGATAGGAAATATAGTCGTAATTAAAGAATACATATATAGACAATATGCGGACATGATTAACCAGAGTAATAGTAGAAGACTCCAAATTTTATAACTTTTTTCTTAAATCTTTGACATTAAATAAAAGTTGTTTATCTCATAAAGAATCTAGTATAAATTTAACATGATTTTTTTAATTTTGCAATAGTCTGGTCTGTACTTTTAATTATATAATTACGCCAAGGGTTCTTTGTAGCCAATGGTTTTAGGATAGAGTAAGTGGAAGAATGAAGTAAAAAGCGAGATTACAAGTCTTTTGATGCTTTTATATATATTTTTAAACATAAAATGACTTCTTCATATGAATCCTAGTTTAAAACATTTCATTGAATATGTTTTCCCATTATGGATGTGGTTTTTCAACTATTTTTTATCATTCCATTCAAATATTGAACTATTTAGATAGTTTATCCATGATACTCATATATATATATATATATATACCCCTATAAATCCAACTAAATACGTAATTAATAATGACATAAATATATTTCACTGTCCCTCAATACTCAGAATCCTAGAGGTCAAATCTGCCCCACCTTACTCTATTTCAAAAATTCACTCTTTCATACTATAGCTTCACCATATAGAATACATTCTCCCGTCAATTCTCACTCTCCATTTTAAAGGAAAATAGATCAATTTAGTCCCGAGTTTTACGTCATTCAATGCAAACTCCATAAACAAAAAGTTATTCTAGTCAATATATTCTCTCAAGAAACCCATATTATTTTTACCCTTTCACATTAATATGTTTTATTGTTGATGATTGTAAATAGTATTCATTTTATTTACCTTGAATAAACGAATATTACTTAATATATCTTCAAAAATGTATAATTATTCATTGATCCACAGATTAATAGATACAATTCCAAGATGGATCAAGATACTAAACCAGGGGTCGGCAACCCAAAATGTTGAAAGAGCCATAACGGACCGAAAAAAATGTGTCTGGAGCCGCAAAAATTTCAATTCCTTAAATGACCTTCATACGGTGAACATTTTGGTCCTATATATTTCCATATCTCATCTTTTTCCCATTCTCTAACGTTTTGGAAAAGCTCCAGGGAGTCACAAAGGCAGTTCTAAAGAGCCGCATGAGGCTCTAGAGCCGCGGGTTACCGACTCCTGTACCAGACCGAGGTGATGAGAGACATGAGTCTAGAGTAGTATCTAGAGTAAGTGTATTACGGCTAAAAAGAATCCCTTGTCATTATGTTAGGATGACCGAGGTACTTGAATTCTCAACAGAGATGAAAAAATATTCAGCTTTAAGAGCTCGTTGATAACGTGGAGAAGCTTAAATTGGATACTCCACTTGGTGAAAAGAATTTAGTCTAGGAAATAAAAAGAAAGGGAATCCTACAATGAATGTCCAGTGAAGTCATTTTTATTTTAAGTAATCCCTTAAATCAAAAGGGAGTGTGATAGCCGTGTGCGTTTAAGTGTGTTCAACTCTCACTGTTGAGGGCGCAGGTTCAAATACTCCCAAGAGGAGATGGTAATTTTTTGTCTACCTCATTTTAAGATCCTAAGTTCGATAGACTAATTTTAATACTATAACGCTTATTTACATCCTGTCGGATGCATTCGGTCGAACCATATTGGCAAGAAAAAATACCGACGTCACTGTTTGTCTATCGTCATTTCTCCCTTTTTCTAAAGAACCTTGACGTAAAAAGTGGTCTGCGGAATTGATATTTTGCCACATCAAACAAGAAGAAAGGAGTCCAGGAGAATATCTTCTTCCACTTCGCGGCTTGAAAAGAAGATTTATTTGCTCAAAAATGAATGAGAGCTTTGAATAATGAACTTCTTCTAATTCAGCCGAGTTGATGTATTTTCAAGCAAGCACGAATATCCTCGAACATTTCTTTGTCCGGAAGTTGATCCCTCGATCCCAAATAAGCAGCTATATTAAGAGCCTCAGTGATTGAACGGATCTTTTTAATCGACGTCATACAGTGGGATACTAAGCTCTTTTCCAGAAGGGAGTGACGGTGATACATTTGGAAGGATAGATCTTCATCGACTTTCAAACTTAAAGAAATTTCCATTCCATTCTCTGTTGAAACCAACTTCAGAAATGACACCTTTGGAAGTTGAATTAGAGTGAACCCCGAAGGCAAAGTTTCTGATATCAACTTATCATAAAGTTCCTGGGCAGTTTTGATGGATTCCTTCATGGAGAGTTCTTTACGGAGAGCCTCTTGTCTCTCATTGATGAGGACACTTCTCTTGGTAGTGGTAGCTGCTAGTGTTGCCTCGGAAGTTGCCTTTTCGAGGAGAGATAAGTGGGGAGATTATGCCATTTTGAGGGAATGACAACATCCTTCAAACGTCTAGAAATTAACAAAAGTTCAATTAATAAAAAATATAAAAACAAGCCAAATAAGTCCATACCTTTTTTGGAGGGTCCTCCCTATATTTCGAGTAGAATCCTCAGAAGCTGTTACGAAGTCCGAATGAAGGAAATGGAGACTACATATTGTTGAACTCGATTTTGGTGTCTAATTAGATGTATCCCTAGGAATTGCTTTGATCCACTCCGAAAGGATGGAGTCCTTCTTGGGGAACGTGTGAAAAGTCACCGAAGGATCTTTTGGGGTGCTCTTGTATCCCCGCTTGCATCCAGGGGCGCAACACATGTTCACCATGATTGTCTATTGGAGCAAGATCAAGCACGTATACACGCTGTGATGACTAAGCAATACTAAAAATGATGACCGCATGTTGTTGAAAAAATAAGGTGTGTGTTTTTATCTTTCTTTCCTGGTACATCTAGTATTCCTTGGTCTGCCCTGACCACTATAACACAAAAGAAAAAGAGAAGCAGAGCATGATGTCGAAAAGTTCCACAAACAGCAGGAAGAATACTTAGGAATGGAATGACTAGAACTCAAGGGACTATGGAAGGAGGAGAAAAATGATTATTTTTGTTCTTCGTGTCCACTCTTTCCTTCTAAGCTCGTTATTATTAAGAAATGATATTTAAACTTTGACAGGCACGGGATAAAAAGTGTCCCTTTCATATCTCTATTGTTTCATCGACTTTAAGATTATATATTTCGTCATCAAGACAACTAAGATGGATCCATCAGTAGCTGAGTCGATTTTTTTTTCTTTTTGTCTTTGATTAAGTCTATTGTGAATCCAGATAACACTATATAACAAAATTAAGGTCTTTGTTTGCCCCTAGGCTGAAATTTCTAATTTGAGTCCCATTTTTTACATAGATTCCAAAAATGCCACTCAAAATATCGTCCGAAAAAAGGTTTGGACTTTATGGCCTTTTTTTGAACATCATGATTTTCATCATTTCTAATGATTTAGGCCAGTTATCTTCGTGCAAAGTAAGAACAACCACAAATGTCAGTAGTATTTATTTTTCTACTATATCTGTGCATTTCAAATCCGTTTTTATAATTTATATATCTTTCTTACTAATCAAAAAAATCAGCTGTATATTTCAAAAAGTTGACTATATTTTTGTGTTCTATTTAAGCGGCGATATATTTTTGTTTAAAATTATTGACTATAATTAATCTATAATATATTTTTCGTATATGTAAATGCATTTCAGAACAGTTTTTATAATTTCGATATCTGGGATGAAAGTAAAGAAAATATCAATTTAGTATGAACAAGTATTGATCAAATTATATAATAATAAATCATGAGGTTGCGTTACCTATTATTGTGAATTGTTACAACAAAAAAACATGTTTGCCTTTTTATTTGCAAGTTCCTTAATGGAATTATCTAAGAGTTTCTTAAATAATATAAATCCCATTTCCAAATCACAGTAACTCTCCATATATTCAAATTATTTAAGAAACTTGCAAATAAAAAGGCAAACATGTTTTTTTTTTGTTGTAACAAATGCATTTCAGAACAGTTTTTATAATTTCGATATCTGGCATGAGAGTAAAGAAAAGATCAATTTAGTAAGACGAGTATTGATCATATGAAGTAACTACTTGTAGGTTATTCATTGAGGCTGTATTCAATATTATTGTGATTTGTTACGAAGAAAAAAACATGTTTGCCTTTTATTTACATATAATTTTTACAAGTGTCGAAAGTAATTTGATTTTTAGAGAGTTACTGTGATTTGGAAAATTGCATTCAAATATTGTTATCAATTATTTAAGGAACTTGAATATAAAGGCCAACCTGTTTTTTTTTCTTTGTAACAAATCACAATGATATTTAATGCAACCTCAATTAATCACCTAAAAGTAGTTACTTAATATGATCAATACTTCGTCCTACTAAATTGATCTTTTCTTTACTCTCATGCCAGATATCGAAATTATGAAAAACTGTTCTGAAATGCATTGACATATACCAAAAATATATACATATTGATTATAGTCAATAGCTCGAAACAAAAAAATATCGCCGCTTAATAGAACACTAAAATATGGTCAACTTTTTGAATATACAGCCGATTTTTTTCGATTAGTACGAAAGATATATAAGTTATAAAAACGGATTTGAAATGCACAGATATAGTAGAAAAATAAATACTTCTGACATTGTGGTTATTCTTACTTTGCATCAAGATAACTGGGCCTGAACCATTAGAATGATGCAAATCGTGATTTTCAAAAAAGGCCATAAAGTCCAACCTTTTTTCGGACGATATTTTGAGTGGCATTTTTGGAATCTATGTAAAAATGGACTCAAATTAGAAATTTTCAGCCTAGGGCAAAATCCTGTTACATAGTGTAATATATATGTCAGTTGTTAGGATGCTTTTCTAGTATTTCTCACAAACCTCTCTATGTGGCATTATTTTTTTCTTCCAACTAAAAACTTGTAAGTTACTTTCTTTTTTAAGTATTATCGACAGAGAGTTAATTTTTTATTGTAAAGGATTATAAAACAAAATAATCGTTGTTTATCTCCTGAGTGTGAGAAAATCCTTTGTAAGTATATGTTATTAAGTTCAAGATTCTGAACCATATAATAAAAGCATTCCCTTCTAAGTCTACCGCTACCGATTAACAGAAATCATCTATCGCTTGTGGTATTGTATAGTCTATGGGAATAATTTTCAATAAAATGGCGAAATTATGAAAATTATATTTTTTATAAGTATATTTTTTTCACTATATATATAAATAAGGAATTGATGACTGATTAATTTATAAATTAATCCGTCTTAAATTCCTTCTCATTCTTCCGAAGATGTGACACACTCGGCAAACAAAAATTCCTCCTTTATAAGGTTTTTATACATAGAAGGATTCCGAGTTTTCCCACAGCTTATAAATGGCTAAATGCTCGGAGGAGTATCTCCTTCCATTTTTTGGCTTTGAAATGATATTAAGCTGTTCCTTGAGGAACCCAATTTTCTTTTTAAAGCCTTCATCCTCGTTTTCAATTCGATTCAGGGTTGAAATGCAGAGCTCAAGCCTGGAATCCAGACATTTTCCTTGGGTAGATCCCGGGCATATGCAAGAAGACCCTGGACCTGCCAGCTTCTGTCAATTTTAGGAGCCGAGACAATGTGTCGAAGCCTATCACGAGGGATCTGCAGTTCTTTATGAGACAAAACGAAGGTCAAGTCCTCGAATACTTGAAGTGAATACTGGATTTGAGGAATGGGGCCAACTATGGAGCAATATAGCAAATGAGCAGAGCCGTTTATTAGGTTAATGTCTGCTGGTAAGGACGTAAGGTCAGTTTTCCCTCAGGTCGGATAGGGTTTGTAAGGACTTTTTACGATAGGGTTTTCTTCCTGTTGGGACTCGGCGTTTAACTCTTTTTTGTTCCTATAAAACAAGAAAAAAGCATATTAGATTAAGGCCATATTGACAATGTTTTAACCAAATAAAATATATCACTAAAAGTTATGTTTTCCTATAAAATCGTACTCAGATCCTCAAATACACTAATAACCGGATACGTTGAGAAAGAAAATAATGTTTAATTGTCAAAATAGTCCCTATTATTATGTTTATTCATATAATTACAAGATTCAGGTTTATTAAGAACTAGCAAATCGAAAATACCCAATTCCGATTGTTTACAAGTGCGCAATTCTTTATGTCATCTTCGTCCAGATAATTATAGCAATATTTATAAATAGTATTCCTTCTAAACTGGATAGATATTCTCTCTAATATAATATACCATTCTTCTATCTTTTGTATAGAGGAAAATCACCGTCAAATAGAAAAAATAAGATATATTTGCACTAAATACTGTATTGGCAACCGTCATAGTTAGTAGGCGAAATTTATTGATAAACCTTCACAAACTCTTTGAATACTTTTATTTGTAATACACAGAGGAAAAACTATACTGTCAGCATTGGCAGTCCTTAGCAAGTTGTTCTTCATTCGTATCAGTAGATGAGTACATATTTTTTCCACAGCAAATTATTTATTTACATTATAAAATATATTTATTTTTAAATATATATACTTCTTGAGGATGATATAGCGTTAGTGCGATTACTTATTGAGAAATTGAGATTCTGATAAAAATATTCGCGCCCATCCTTTCAATATACCACTAATGACTGACACACATCATGGAATCGGTAGCGATGTTCATAGTATTTGAAAAAGTGAAAAATCATCAGTATCGGTAGCAAAAACTATTCCACTAGTAATATGGATCTACAAAATATCAACAGGTAGTCCCAACTCTGGGTATTATTATTATCAAATAGGTAAACAACGGTTCAAGAATTTATTTCTGTTGAATGTCCAATGTTATAATCCAGGTTGTATTGTATTTCGAATTTATATATATAAGTATATAATAAGTAAAATATATTATATAAACAATTAATATAAGAAGATTTGTTTGATCGCAATTTCCAATTGAAGAATTAGGCATTTAGTTTTAAAAAATATATTTGCGTTGTATTTTTACGTAATATAAAGTGACGAAAATGCTCAAAACCTCAAGTCTTAAAGTCTGAACAGAAGTCATGAGTGATAATAAGTATAGACCCTACTCCTTTTTCTTTTTTCTGGATTTGGATGTCTTTTTTGAGTCGAATAACGGGTTGATTTCAAAATGGAAGGGATAGCTCCGAGTCTTAGAAACCTACGAGTCAGAGGAGACTTTAACTTTCGATGTTGATTGGAATCGGTTCTCTCCATTTTATAGGTCCTCTCGTGTAAAATGCTTGCTCATAATCTTGAATTAATATAGTTTGGTACCCCAGTTTCCCTGAAATAGAAAAATAAATTTATTTTTTGGATTCTGAAAGACATATCGAACAAATCGATTTATTGTGAGCCGCTGAGTTTAGAATGAGAGAAAATAATGATAAAGAAAATGTATTTCAAAATAATGCACTATTTTAAAATACTACCATATTCTTAATAATTTTTGAAGGCCGACATAAATTATTAATTATAATTTATTTATGTCAACTCATTGATTAGTATAATAATATTCCCCTACACTATAAATATAATTAAATGCTGTGTATTGGACTTACAAAATTTTAAGCGATTCATACTGCTGGACTTTGGCTTCTTATTGGCATTTATGTGCTTTTATAATTTCAGTTTTAAAGAACAAAATAAGGACCTTGAAGGAGAGGAAACTAAGAATCCTAATAAATAAATAAGACCCATGCTTACATTACATCCATTTTCACCCAATATATTTATGCAATAAAGGCTGTGAATTGAACGAAAAAACGAACGCCCTTGGCGAGGCATATTCAAAATTGAACGCCTGAACGGAATATAAATGAATGAACACACATTTTTTTTTGTTGGCGCTTTCAATTTATCAATTTATATTGTTTTCAAAGTGTGGACGTTTTTATAAAAAAAAGTTCAATCAATGTTTCTTATGTTTATTCAGAAAAAAAAAGTGAAGACGGTTTTTTGAAAAAAAGAAGTGCAAAATTAATATTACTGCAAGTCATTCTGGATAAAAGTGAGGACGTTTTTTTATGGATTTTTTCAAATTTGAAATAGGAAATAATTGATATTTTTTCAACGAAGGGCAAAGCGAATGGACGAACGCAAAAAAAAAATGAACGGATTTTTTCAAATCGAACGGACAAATAGACCACAAGCCTGGCAATAAGTAGTTTCATCACAAAAAATACCGAATATGAATCAGTCGTTCAAGTTTTTATGAAATAAAAATATTTGTAAGATATAAAAGATAAATATGTTTTGTCTGAACTTCACTTCTTAATTTGAAATATTTGTTCTTTCTTTTTCTTTCTGCCATAACAAACGTTGATGATGAAATATATCATCTTTATTGTATATTCAATTAATTTATAGGTAAGTAAAAGAATCTAAGAGGAAGATGTAATAAAAAAATGTAAATTATGACAAAAAAAACTGGAGAATATTAATGGCACATATTAATGGAGCCATTATTTGTCAACTGTTTTTTAAAATGCCTGCTGCTACAACCTAGATATAGCTTGAAGCCAATCCTTGAGGAGTTCATTATCTCGTATTGGTAGTCGATGAAAAACAAGATTGTCCTCTTTAGGATGGCCAGGATATCCCGATCGGCAGCCTGAGGCACAGCAATACTCGGCATTTCGAAATTAAATAGCACACTTGAACAATCTATGAACAACTGATTCTTCTTTTCTCTTTTACCTCCACCCGTAGAGTGATGAGTCCCCCCCCCCCCCCCCTTTATGTTCAGACAGTTGACGCGGGAGAAATCCCATCATAAATATTCTTTTGGACTCTGTATCAAATATGTCCATGGTGCATCATTGATAATTATTACAAGAAAACCCTCATCTATTTAAAATTAATATGGTACGTGATTTTATCATCTAAGAATATGTATTGTGCTGATTTTTTACCTATTCGAGTATTATTTTCACCTCTTCTTGTGAAAAAAAGCTGACGTCATTTCAGCTGTTGCTAAGAATCACAAATAAAATAAATGACTTGTCAACTTAAAAAAAATTGCTTTTGCTTTATGCATAAATCATAAGTTAAAAATGCATTTTTTTGCTATATGGTTCGATAGAATTGCATCCGTGTAAATATAAATAAGCATTAAAATTAGTCACTCGAACCTAGGATCTTATCAATGAGGTAGACCAAAAATGACCATCCCCTCTCAGAATTTGAACCAGAGCCCCCAACATTGAGAGTTGAACACGCCTTAACGCACACGGCTATCGCACTCCCTTTTTTTAAATATGCATACTTTATTTTCAACACATAATGGCATTCTTTATCAGCTGGAAGCGATAGAATTGTATTTTTTCTAGAAAACAATTCGAATTATAGTCTTCCAATAGTTTGAAACACATGAAGGAAATTATCTATACATAATGTAATACATGCAAATATGCAGGCTACAATACCATTATTTTCTAATATTTAATTTCAGTTGCAAAAAGCTATTTTATTAATGACCTAATTTATTTATTTTTGGCCCATGGGCATTCATATATTTCAGGCTTGTTGATCGGAGTTTTTTCTGATCGGCGATCAATAGCGATATAGCGATATTTGATCGCTGATCGCAGTATCGCAAAAGGTCCTGATCTTTAGATCTTTTGATCGTAAGAAAATCACTATAAAATAGCGATCCGATCAATTTGTATAAAATAACTATTTAAAAAAATGTTGTAATAAGGATTTTTTAGACAAGCCCTACAGTTCTTAAAACTTAACAGCTGTCACATTGACCAACATCCATTCCAAACAACTAATATTGTTTAGAAAACACAAAATACAGACTAATATACTAATGAAAAAGCCAGTGTGTGCTATCATGATATATTTTTTGTCCTAAAATATACAGACAGGCAACTATGTAGAAGTCATTGTTTTGGAGCTCATAGCCTATGGGAAAACATTTATTCTGGCATCTCTTGTAAAATATGCAGACATACCGTCAATTGAGGAGCCAGAGTGTTGGAGCTCATAGGCTATGAGAAACAATCATTCTGATATTTTTGTCCTAATATATACAGACAGGCGCCTATGGAGAAGTCGTTATTTTGGAGGCTCATAGGCTATGGGAAACAATAATTTCATTTCCATATAAGATGAATACGTATAAAGGTTTGACTGTATATACATTTAAATTTTTACTTAGAATTTGTATTACATAGTAATTTTTTTTGTTGATCGCAATAAATTGATCGATCGCTGATCGGAAAAATCCCTGATCGTTATATCGCTATATCGCAAAGAATTTATGATCGCTATTTTTGATCGGATCCGCTATTTTTTTCCTGATCGCTCACAAGCCTGTATATTTCATTTGATTTATCCCGACTCTTACATGTAAAATAGTAATAATGTACAACTCAAACAAAGAATAAAATAAGTTAAAACAGTCATTGTCGTAATAAAATTTATAAATATTTTCTTGCTATGTTTAGTATGGATCCGCGAATCTCTTTCTCTTTTGCTTTGACGGCGTATATACAATATTGGAGCTTAACAATCACTGCATGCTGAAGAAGTTTGTCATTGGCCGAAAGTGTAAAAAAGTCCTCTCTACCCAAGGAGGTCCCGAACCTCTCCTCTAGTTCCATTTTCAAGGTTTCATAAATGGGATGAAGAATCTTGCACTCGAGTAGAAGATGTACCGTTGTCTCCTTAGCTTCTTGGCAGAATTTATTAATGACCTCATTGTTTACTTCTATCGGTTTGTCATTACAAATGAATTTTCAAAAAATGGTATGAGTATAATTTCGGTACAATAAGGGTTTTTTATTTATTTTGACAGGCTTGTGAGCATTCAGCTTTTTTTTGCGTTCAGCGTTAAAAAAAATAGCGTTCCGTTCAATGTTTTTTTGTTCAGCGTTCCGTTAGCGTTCAACGTTCAAATATTTAAAAAATAACATTGTGTAATTTAGAAAAATGATGACGGTTTTTTTTTTATAGAAAATAATTTCCAAAAAAAGTAATGCGTAGTGATGACGTTTTTTTAGAAAATAATTTCCAAAAAAGTAATGCGTAGTGATGACGTTTTTTAGAAAATAATTTCCTAAAAAAGTAATGCGCATGTGATGACGTTTTTTTTAGAAAAGAATTTCCGAAAAAAGTCCAAAAATGTTTGGAAAAATTGAACGCTGACCGCAAAACTCTTTATTTGCGTTCAGCGTTAAAAAAAACGTTGCGTTCCGTTCACAAGCCTGATTTTGAGCAAAAAAACATTTCCAAATATATATATTTTTTCGTTTTTAAATAAAAACCCTCAAACTTTCTTTCGAGTTGCTGCGTCACAGTTTTTTATGTTATTGAGTGAATATTTACCTGCCTCAGTTAAGTCCTTCTATTATTGTAGCCAAGGTGACTATATGGAGCTGTTACTATAACAGAAGAAATAATACCACAAACTTAAAATTCAGTGACGTCACAGAATTAAATAAAGAAGAAAAGGAATCCTTACTGAAGTCAAAGAAAATATATTTTTTAACAATTACACTATGTAACAGGATTTTGCCCCTGGGCTGAAATTCCTAATTTATTTCCCATTTTATACGTAGATTCCGAAAATGCCACTCAAAATATCGTCCGAAAAAAGGTTTGGACTTGATGGCCTTTGAAAATCAGGAATTTCATCATTTCTTATGGTTCACGCCCAGTTATCTTCGTGCAAAGTAAAATACTCACAAATGTCATAAAATTTATTTTTATAGTATTCAATGCATTTCAAATTAGTTTTTACAATTTCAATATCTTTCGTACGATTCGAAAAAATAGGCTTTATACTTCAAAAAGTTGATCATTTTTTTAGTGTTCTTTTTAAGCGGCTATATTTTTTTGTTTAAAATTTATTGACTATAATTAATATATAATATATTTTTCATATATGTCAATACAATTCAGAACAGTTTTATAATTTCGATATCTGGGATGAAAGTAAAGAAAATATCAATTTAGTATGAACAAGTATTGATCAAATTATATATATAATAAATCATGAGGTTGCGTTACTATTATTGTGATTTGTTACCAAAAAAAAAACATGTGTGCCTTTTTATTTGCAAGTGCTTTAATGGAATCATCTAAGGTTTCTTAAATAATATAAATCCCATTTTCCAAATCACAGTAACTCTCCAAATATTATAATTATTTAAGGAACTTGCAAATAAAAAGGCAAACATGTTTTTTTTTTTGTTTGTAACAAATCACAATAATAGGTAACGCAACCTCATGATTTATTATTTATATAATTTGATGCTAATGTTTTAGTGTTAAAATTCTCATGACAAATTATGACAAAACTTTAGATGACTGAGGAAGAGGATTGGAGAGGCTTAGTAATTTATATTTACTTAATATAGTTTTCCAATTATGCCACTGACGACTCCTCTAACTGCTATTGAACTGGAGTCGGATCCATTTGGCTTTGATTTGAAATCCACTCTGCGCTTTACTAGTTTAAATCAAAAGGCACATAAATAAACTTCTTGTAGCGCGAAGGAGGAGGAGAATTATGAAGTGAAAGAGTGTGTTTATTAAACTCTTGCCTGCTGCTTATATAGCCGCAGGCAAGAGTACTTAAGATTAAGAACCTGCTGAGGTGTGAGATAAGAAGGTAGGTTGACCTGCTGTTAATAAGCAGGTCAATCCGCTACATTCTCATTAATGATCCGTGTTCAACCCATTCCACAATTAATAAATCTGTCTTAATAAGTTGTCGAGTCACTTCTGAAAGAAACTATTGAATTTTAAGTGTGTATAAAAATGCTTCAATATCGAGATGTCAAGGAAAAAAATCATTAATAAATGAAGACAAATTCCTAAATATATATGTTGGTTGACCATATATTGGCTAAGACCCCCAATGAATAAGTAAATACAGGTTTCTTGAAGCTGTTATTCTCAAGAATATTACCTTAAAAAGACTTTAAAATTACAAAATATGAATGACAAACATGTCTATTTTTATTGCCAATATATTTTAAAGGCAGATGAATGTCCAACATGTAGATTTTTTTACTAGTCACTTAATTATACAAATCTTTATGAACAAATTCACTATTTTTAAAAAATTCAGTGACGTCACTGACTTTTAAATTTGTATTACTATCCTTTTTGTTATAGTAACGCCAACATATAGTAACCTCGATTGTATGTGAAAACAACTGACGTCACTGCAACATTTGTTTGTTAAGGAATCATATGTTTATAAACAAACGACTTTGACAAACGAACAATCACAAATGAATCCATGATTTCTAGAAGATCCGTCGATGCCTACGACTACGAGATTCTTTGCTCCTGAAGCTCAATATTTTCGTTCCAGACTAATTTGTCTCCCTTTTTGATTCCTTTTTGAGCCTCAAAAGCTGAAGCATTATCAAGTTTTTGAGGATTTTGCCCACTAAGAAGAATGATTACTCATGCTGGACACTTGGGCGTACTTTTAAGGCGGTTTTCGACATCAAATCTAAGGCGCTGCCTTCCTGAGGCACCCACGACCTGCTGTATGTCCGGGTGTCATAACTGTGTCTGGCTGGACTATGCCGAGACGCTAGTGGATCACTATACAGCCCTGGTCAAAGCCTTGGACCCGAGAGCATCCTAAAGGACATTGACTCTAAAATCACGGATCCTATGATGAAGAGCTTCATCAAGCTGGAAATAAGGATGAAGTTCAATGATAAAAGCTAGTCTTGCCACTAAACATTAAACCAATAATTTAAGAGCTTATTCATGTCATATGAAAACAATTAACCATTTTTTAAGGAAATGCTTCAGTTTTATATATACATGTTAATATGTTTTTTTATATTTGTCACTGATAACGAAAAAAATATATATACCATGTTATATTAAATCAGTGAATGTTATGAAATTGTTATTTTATCATCCTAGGTTTGTATGCCATGACGATGACACTTCAGTTTCATCCAATTAAATTGTCCAATATAACCTGAATAATACTTTTTATTGAGAGAGAGTTTGGGAGATATAGTTGTTGTTTTTACTACTTTGAAATGTATAAAGACTAAAATCCTGACTCATGCTCAAAGGAATTATGAATATCACTGAGTAGTTTAGAGAGCGAAGTATATTTCCAGGCTGAGATCCATAAGGAGTCTGACCATAAACCAAAAATTATATATATGTCTGGATTGGCGATATCAATCGAAGTTGTGTGCTTCAAAGCTATAATAGGAATTCAGAAGATTCAAAGAAAAAGTATGGAACCTTTATTATTTAAAGCAAACTACAAAATCTGCTTTAAAAAATGAGCTACCCCTTCTACTACCTATTATTATCAATTAATGTCTTAATAAAATATGTCCTGTTAATGAATGATTTAAACAAATGACGAAACCATTGAAAGATGTAATGATTCACTGAAAGATTGATTCCTTCATTTTTATTTTTCTAAAATGATCCTACCCTCTCTT
Organism: Caligus rogercresseyi; assembly: GCA_013387185.1. Classification (NCBI taxonomy): domain Eukaryota; kingdom Metazoa; phylum Arthropoda; class Copepoda; order Siphonostomatoida; family Caligidae; genus Caligus; species Caligus rogercresseyi. Next base: position 10,401,981 of record CP045905.1, on the reverse strand, counting down.
CCCCATTAGAGCCTAATATTTTTACTGAACAAAATGTTCGTTCATGCATGAACCTTTTTAATGAAGGGGAAATTAAAGACTCGAATATTTTGAAGGAGCCGTTTTGTTCATTATTAATTTTTACAAGCATGTGTAGATTAATCTTTTCGCCCTATTTCTAAGAGTCCTTCAGACAGTCATTATTTGTGTTTTGTATGTTCTCTAGGAAACCTATGGAGAATGTTTAGTTTAAATTCGTCTAAAATTGAACAAATCATGATTCAACCTCGTTAAGGTCCAAAAAGATTAAGATTCTTATCGCCTGAACTAATCCTTGCCCAAAATTTATACAAACAATTCCATCGAACCAAAAAAAGAAAAATGTAGGGGAATAACAGTTCAAATTTAATTCAGTCTTGCCCCAAACAATAAACTCTAAATAGATTATATGATCGTTTTTCATAATTATTTTTTTAATTATTTGTTATTTTATTACTTGAAATAATATTTTCGTTTTTGAGGTATCTTTTATAATTAAATTGTTTATTTAGCAAATTAAATTTGCTATTATAATACCAAATGCTACCATATTTATCCTTGAATAAAATAAGACTTTCACAAATCAATTAAAAGGCAATTGTCCTTTATATCCTTTTTACCCAAGAAGGACAATATCAATCTATATATTTTATTAGGATCTTATCATTTTCTATAATCATATTCGCGAAATAAAATCGGAAGACACTTTCCTGGTTTTAGCATTGAGTATTTTTTTTAAAAGAATGAAAACAAAACCACCGGGATACACCACACACACACACACAAGCAATCATGGATATTTTCTTCAACGAGGATCGCATTGAAGGGCTGTTGTTTGTTTGCAGATATACGTCGTAAGGATGCTTTGATTAATGGTCTAATTTTTGAGTAATGACATCAACAATTCCCTTTGGGTTGCGTCATGTCTGGAGGAAAGAACTTGGATAGCTCATCAAATAAGTCGGATCGACGATCCTTGTGACGTCATGGTATTTGGGAGGAGTTCTCCTTTGTCGCCATTCAATGTGGAATCCTCTTGGCACCGCCGCCTTTGAAAAGACATGTAGCAAGGAGCTGGAACTGAGAGGAAAGGCTTTATGAATTTTCGTTCAATCAGCAAACATATTTTTGAACCTTTTTTTATTCGGCCATTAACGAAGTGCATTTCTAATGAATAAAATACATTAATAAATAAAAATAATAATAATAAAGGAAATTTGGATTAACAAATTTAAAATCACTTTCCTTAAATCTTAAAAACATTAACATTCTTGAAAGTTAAAATTATCAAATATGTATCTCGTTTTATAGGGGAAGTCTAAATATCCTTTACTTATTCGTTGCAACAAATATCAACAAGATATTCCACATAACATTTAAAGGTGTTGTTTTTTAAATTGATCTGACTTAAGCATTTCAACTATTCCCACGATAATTGATAATTAATATACATATAGGCAGTGTTGTTCTCTAACGCGCGTGCGAGTAATATATTACTTAGTTACATTACTGCGACTAACTAAAGAGAACAAACATATTAGATATTACTTTCAAAATAACTAATATGTAATATCCTAGTTACATATAGTTACTTTCGGGGGAAAAAATATTCGACAGGCATTTTTGATGAAAATTAATGAACTGTGAATGTATGTGACGTCACCCTGTGGAGATAAAATGCAGACTAGGTTTAGTGAGGATTTTAACAATCCTGTTTGAATTGCCTTTACTTATTGTTTCGGAATGCTCAAAAAAGTAATATCTAATATAAAGTAGTATATTGCTTTTGAGAAGTAATAATTCATTTTAGAAAAAATATTACTACGCAGTAAAAGTAGTATACTACATACTACTTTCAAAGCAATATTCGACCAACACAGCATATAGGAGAAATTATAGTCGATGAACTAGCTATCAGCTTTGTCTATTAAAAAAAGCTCTTGGTATAATGCCGGCCTTAAAAATTCCCAATGAGTCGCGACTTCCTCTTTATACCACTTACTTCTCGTTCTTCCTTGGGGTTGGCATGATCCACAACAGAGGAGAGTCGGCCCTGGAGGTATGACATGGCCGCAAGGGGATTACAGGTATCTAGTGCCAGCTCAAGGAACTCCACCCTTCGAATCATTAGCCGAGCCATCCGAAGAACCTCGCCTGGAGAGGGACGCACGAAGAATAAGCTCCAGAAATCACCAAACCGAATTTTCTCTTCGTTCCCCTCACGTCCCCCGGGATTCCCACCGAACATGTAGTGAGTCTAAGGGACATAAAAAGAAAATGGAGTCTTATGATTAGGGCTGGATAAAAAAATATGGACCCAAAAATCGTTTAATAGCATGATTTGTATATTATGTCATTCTTTACATTTTAAGTCTCGCTGATTGACAAATCTAAAGAACAAGGGGACAGCTGACCGGCGCGCATTTTATTGTGTATTATAAACCAATTTTTACGAGCCGGAGCCCTATAAGAAGAGTTATGACAATAGATTGGAGTGTCATCTGGTGAAAGAGAATATGGACTCAAAACAACGCATGGAATGAATACAATGATTGTTGTTCCTATGTTATTGTTAGGATAAATAAATCGGAATCTATAACATTGTCTATAAAACCTTTCATATATTAGGGGATTGTTCAATGGAAAATAAAAAGAGAGAAATTTATCGGGCTCCTGAGCGATTTGTACAATCCACAGCACTACAAGCATGCATAGTTATGTTTTTTAATAGATCTTTAAAGTTTATATTTTTTTTGTACTACGAAAAAATTATATCACAAGACTGTCTATTTACAACTCTCTCGATATATTATGCATGTTTTGAGCCAGACTTGTGTCAGCTGTTGAGAGTCAGCTGCTACACAGACAGTTCTTACGACTTAACTCTACTTATAAGGCTCTGGTACGAGCATACTGAAGAACCGTGAGTTACAAATAGCTTTGTACTGATACTTACTCGAGTGCTCTCATCATAGACAATTTGATGGGCGTAGCGAGGCTGTGGCTCCCTTGAGGCACATGACGGCGAAGAAGAATTTGATGAAGATAAGGAATATTATTATTACTATTACATGATGAGGAATTATCGTTTCGATATAGACAGTTCCAGGTATTCCTTAGAATGCTGTAGACCCAAAACGAGCTGATGACTCTGTTAGACTCATGGAAGAGACAGAGGCTATTGCTTCCACGTGCGGTTGATGCCTTATCCAGGCTCTTGACTTTGTTGAGGCCCATCATCACATATATTTCATTCCGATCACAGTCAATGGTGGCCCGGATGGTGTGACCCACGTCGGGAATGGAGGAGTCTGAACTGTTTCCGCTAGAGAGAACCTCGATTTCATCGCTGTCCACGTCGTAGGTGAAAAAGTCATTGAGGTAATCGTCTCTTTTACGTTGACCACCGAAGATGTACAGCTTACGAGTGCCCTAAAAAAGATTTATAAAAGATGGATAATAGGAAAAAATGGTAAAGGAAAAAGTGAAAAAATTACAAATCAAAAAAAAATTCTTTAAAGGAATTAAAAAAAATGCTAAAAGGGATAAATTTGTCAATATGAAGTAATCACATAACAATATAACAGGTCCCAAATTAAAAGGATGAAACAAAGAAATATACTTTTAAGAGCCCACAATATATTTTATTCATTCTACATATCATTATAATATGATTATTTAGAGCACTAATAACAAGAATTATGACCTCGTGATATTAGGAAACATGTTAAAAATGGTGTCCAGAGAAGAAATGGCCCAAGATAGAAAAGAAAAATGATGACTCAAGGGAAAATGTCCCTAATACATGTACACAGGCAAGTATTTGAGTAGAATACAACTAAGTTTTTTACAAATACTATTTATCATATAAATTGAGTAAATGATGGCAAACAAAAATATTTTTACAATAATAGACAATTAATTTTGTTGTTATTAGATGGGGCAAATTTGTGTCATTTTATCCATGCGTTATGATTTTTTTCGGTTAAAAATATGTTTTTTCGATTTACTGTGAAAATCTTATATAATGTAAAAATAAAATATACTAAAATTATATACAGAAACAGAGTAAAACTATTCAGAGTAGTTGTGAAAAAACATAAATTAACATTTTAGCTCATATTTACTGCCCTCAAGAATAACCTTATATAAAGGACAAATCATTTATTAGATTGATTTAAAATGCACGATGTCTCATCATTTTCCTTTTCTATCTCGGGTCATTTCTTCCTGATCCCTTCTTTCTTAGACCATTTCTTCCTAGACAGTATTTTCTTCGGTCATTTTCCTCATAATATCGCTAAAATTCACAGTAATGAAACCAACAAAATATCGAACGACATCACTGGATACCAGAAAAAAAGAAACTATCCAGTGATGTCCACATATTTAATAAAAAAATATATAAATGAAGTCTTCAGTTCTTTGTATTGTTCGACCTTCCAACAATTGAAGGCAATATCAAATCAACACTATGCAGCATCATATCCTATAAGATTGAATTGTTTACTATTTAGATGCGTAACAGAACTACCATCCCCGGGCTTTTACCCCCTAATATCGGTCAATTAAAACATATGACCGATATTAGGAACATAGGTTTTAAACACTAATGCAATTTTGTCATAAAGAAAACATAGTCAACTTCATAAGTGGACTTTAAGGGATAAGACATATTAGTAACGGGGGGTGGTAGTTATAAACTCATTTAGATGACGTCTCTTAGTGATAGATTAAGAACCCTTATTGAAGGCATAACCAAAAAGGCTACATTATTACCTCCGCCGAAGGAGGTATTGTTTTCACTGGCGTTTGTTTGGGTTGTTGTTGGTTTGTCAGCAGGATAATCAAAAAGTACTGAACGGATTTGGATGAAATTTTGTGGAGTTGTTGGAAGTGCCAAAAGGAAGAAGTGATTAAATTTGGCATCTCGAGTGCAGAATTAAGGGCGCCAAATGAGCTAAATACTACTAAATTTTTCAAGTTAGCCTACTCTGCCAATAGATGTCGCTGTGCTGTGAAATTGGGTGCCTGGAGCGGCTTCCTCTCGGAATTTCCGTCTAGGGTAACCCTCCCCGTCTCTTTACGCCTCCCCAGTCGTGAAAAATCCGCCTCGGAAGGCTCATGACGGGGAGGTTTGCACTCTCTGAGTGTATATGCCTCTAGTTTATAAATGTAACTTATGAAGAGATATTTTATTATGGTACCATAAATCCGAGACTTATCCATGCAATATTTAAGTTAAATAAATGTATTAATATAATGCCTCCTTTCTTTGTATTAGTGTCTAGTTGATCTTACCCTATGAAAGACCATGGAGTGATTGGATCGAGAGCGAATCTCCCCATCCCGGGTAAATGTGGGCTTCCATTGTTATCCTCTCGGAGTTGTTTCCATGTATTCGTGGGTATGTGATAGCTATAGAGACCCGAGTACCGTTTCTCCCCGGAGAGAGAGGATAAGCTATGGCCCTGATGATGCTCAGAGTGCCTGGAAAATGAACGACCAATTAAATTGAAGTTTATAATTAAGATTATACAAAAAAAATTCAATTTAATTAACCTATTTTGTCCATTTTATTCAATGGATTGTAATGTTTGTATGGATTGTAATGACCAGTAAGATTACTCAATTAAATTTAGGATACTCTTGAATCGTATCCCTCTCTCGGGAGGTCAACAAGCGACTTCAACATCGAGAACTAAGTATAATTCTACTGAAATGACGTGTTCCCTAAAATATTTTTTTTTTTTACAATAATATATATAATATCCCATTTAAGCTCTCCTTGCTCCAATTTAAAAGGGAATAGGATCCCTAAGGAGACACCAAGTCCCCTTTGATGAGAATTAAGGATCAGCTTATCATCGTTTAATTGAACAAAGAGTTCCTCAGAGCCTTTTTTGAATGTCCAATTATGCACTAGATCTTTAATTATGTTCAAACTAAGATAAACATAAACTACACACTACATAAGCCGTCACATAAAAAAGATTCATATCAAGGAATGGTTATCCCATATTTTTAAATCAAAAGCAAAGTTAGAAAATTTTAATAAACTCACCCTGGAGGTATGTTGAGGATAAATACAATGTCCACCGAAGACAAATATCATTCGACTTTCATTGTTGAGTGCCATTTGATGATCGAAGCAGAGACCAGGGCCTCCCATGGAAGCCGTGTCGTCCGTTATTAAGGTCCATCGTCGAGTATCTAAGTTATACATGAAGAAATCCCCCTTAAAAAATTAAGATGAATAAAACATAAGTTACTACAAAATATAAGGATGACCTCAAATAAAGATCAGATAAAATATCATTCAATTCAATTCCCATCAAGAACTTTCGGCACATAAAAGTTTGTTAAGTTGAACTTTACATATGGATTTAAAGACAAAAACCCATCCAACTTTTTTTGTATCATTCCTAATCAAGAATGCCAAACTACAAGAACAACTTATGAAACATATAAATAACTGAGGCTCACACAAATCAATGGACATACAGCATGGTTTTTAAAAAGTCTTTGGGGTCGTATTTTAAATGCAAATTTGTTAAGTCAACATACTACAATTAAAAGACTCTTTATGAAACAATCTATAAAACACTCCCAAGGCAGATCCTAAGCCCCAGTCCTAAATACGTCTTAATATGACTTGTTTAAAATGCATGACGCCTCATAATTTGCTCTCATTTCTATCGAATTTTAGGCTTAACTTCCTATGACACACTATTCATCAGAGAGGAAATGGCGGCATCGATAAAATCACTCAAACGTGATATTTTGAGGGAAACGGACATCCATCATTAGAACTCATCAAAAGAGTGGCAGAATATGTGTTGTTATCTACATTGTGATCAGAGGAGACAATATAATAATTACTTGTTTCCTGTGTGTATATATGAAGAGAGTCATGTTTTAATAACATGAAATATTTATTTACTTAAAAAAAAAGAACCGGATTTCACATTCTTTTATTTCAATTAGGATCTATGAATAATGATATTGATGATAACTTTTCTCGATCGTGATTGGTGGAAAGGAACGAAAGCGGCAATAATGTCAAAAGCAGTTTGTACTATGAAATATGAATTTTCTCTTGGATGTTGAGGTGGGAATAACAATTCAGTGTAATAATTCATTATCCATGCCAGTTATGAATCCTTCATGGATACATCAATTCTTCCAGGATTATCATCCTCATAAATATCAGAAAACCCTTTGATTTAGGGAGGGTTTTTTTCTTCTTTTTTTACTTATTTTGGCGAAAAATAAAAACAATTTGAAAGAAAAAATATACATAAAACAAAGCTATTTTAAAGACTCACTAGTAGCTTTATGAACCGTGTAATTATTATTAAATGAGGAATAAAAAGTCTTTGTTGTAAATGAAATAAGCAAACGCCTATAATTACGGAAGCGTACAATTTCCCATATCTAAAAATAATGAAAACTATTTAAAGTCCTTCCTGTCTTAATTTAGATCTCCAGGGCATTATTATATAACTGCTTGACTCATACATCCTGACACGTAAATTCACCTTAGTTTCTCAATGTTGTCTCGTAGTTCCCGCTCCAAGTACCGACCAAGGACAAATATATGGCGCGAAGAAGGTCCAGAACCATTTTGTGACATGAGCGAGGCGAGGGGCCTCCATCAAGCTCTGTGTTTAAGCTGATACAGTTCCATTTCTCCTCAGATGAGGAGGAACCAGGGGATACGCTGATGCTCCAAAAGTCATTGAGATTCTCTTGTCCGTTCCATCCGCCGAATAAGTAGATACGCTATCAGGGAAAGAGGAAAATAATAATGTATAACTTTGGTCGGTGGATCTTGAAAAATAATATATCAACTATTCAAATTGTCCATGTGTGAATGATTTATAAGATCCGGGAAAATGAAGAGTACCGACATGAACGGCATAATATCTTTCATCCCATTACATTAGTAAATTATTTAAATGCAAGGGATAAATATTAAATTAATGTATTATCAATTTACACTATTCACTTACGTCACATTCGCATTTTAATTTTTAATATAATTTTTCTACTATGATTATTTTTTAATATTGTGACCATTTCTTTCTTTAACTTCTTTTCCTAATATTATTTTTGACGCATCGAATATTTATATTTTACAGTAATTTCAAACTATTCTTAATATTTATATATCAGATTTGTTGTACTACTAAACAAAAGATAGAAAATGTAATTTATAATGTAATATATATATATATATATATATTGTAGCGGATTGACCTGCTTACTAACAGCAGGTCAACCTACCACTTCTTATCTCACACTTCAGCAGGTTCTTAATCTTAAGTACTCTTGCCTGCGGCTATATAAGCAGCAGGCAAGAGCTTAATAAACACATTCTTTCACTTCATCACTGAGTTGTCATTTCTCCTCCTCTTTTGCGCTACAATATATATCAGGAAACGATCGGGACACCTTTTTTCGCCGGGACCCGGCCGGGACTTAATTTTTCAAGCCGGGCCGGGACATAATATATATTTCGTTCCTTCGACATTCTGAAGTGAAGAATCTCCAAAAAAAAGTGATGACTTTTTTTAGAAAAAATCTCCAAAAAAAGTGACGTTTTTTAGAAAAGAATCTCCAAAAAATTCTGAAGAGATGATTTTAATGACAAACGAAATATTGAAAAAATGATGTCCCGGCCGGTGTATAAAAAACCGGGACACCGGTCCGGGACGCTCAAAAACAGCCGGGACCCGGGTACCCGGTCGTTTCCTGATATATATATATATATATATATATTATATATATTATAAATTATATATATATATAATTCTGTATACTCAAAAGATAATAAAAAATTCGCTAAACTCAATAGTGTCTTAGAAAATCTTAGCCGCAATCTAAAATCATTTTCCATCAAGAGTTGAGGTCGGAAAGAGCAAAAATGTTCTTCAACATTTTAATTTCTCCATTAAAAATTCGTAGCACTCCTTCCAGTTAAAACTTTCGTTTAGTTATAAAACTTTTAATAATGAGTTTTGATGCATGAGAAAAAATATTTTTTGATTTACTAAAATTAATTTTTTGGTTATTAAAAACAGTTTATGCACCAGAGTTATTGACAATATTAAAAAATATCTTTAGCGTAGTTGAGCAACAAACGCATTAAACAAAATCCTCTCATAAATCTCATCTTTCTTTCGTTATGAAAGATAGAGAAAAAGAAGGACTGGAAAATATACATATATAATATTTTCAACTATTCATTTACAGTTTTATAATAGAATTGTTGATACTTATAATTTAAGGGCAAATATATTCATTTGTTTCCATAACGATAGGATGTAAACCATTTAAGATGGAGGAGTCTATGATAAACGACGGTATTGAATAGATTATTCTTTCTCATCCACCGTAACACAACCCCTCCCCCTTCAGCTACGTTATTTATTCATATACCTCAGAGAGCCAAAGGGCTAACACGAATCATAAGAATATACCTTAGTTGAATATTGCCTAGCATGTCATTATTTTGCCTATTTGACTCGGTGGAATGGTATACTTGTGAATGTAGCAATGATACTTTTTTCTTTTGTTTGTTGTTGTTTGTTGGTAAAGTCCCACTTCTTATATGGATAGCTTAAAAACTATGATGTCTGTAGGTGGTATCAGTATTTTGAAGATTCTGGAAATACAGATTGACATAATCATGTCAATTGGTAGTGGTATTTGGTAGATTTTTATTAAGGTTTAAAGAATGTGTTGTGGTAGAAGAAATTAGCACCGGTATTAAAAAGATTATTAATCGGTAGTCCCATATTATTTACATATTATCAATGACTAACAACCTCATTGATTTTAATGCAAGTTGTACCTTTTGAACAGTGTCTATGACCATTTGATGTCCTCCCCGGGTTGAGGCTGTTTGTGTAGGCAGTTCTGTGAGGTCTCCTCATTATCCCCGGAGCCTGGATGCTTTCCGTCGTCCTGAGAAGAAGGTGTGAGGGTGGAAGAAGATGAAGAGTCACCTTAAGGGACGGCTGACTCTCCTTGAGGGATCCAGAGCGAAGGAGAGGAGCTCAGGCTCTTCTCTTCTCCTTCCTCTGATGATGGTAGAGCCAAGGGGGTCCATTCCGGAGTGGGAGGCTGGGAGTCGATCCATTGGTTGAAGAGGTTATCTTAATACATAAGAAGGAAGAAGAGGAAAAATATTTATTCTTAAGGGTCTTCAATTGAAAGAAAGGAAAACACCCGTCAGAAATTTATATTATTCATAATTTTATTATTTAATAAGCAGTTCCGATTGAGAGTTTATTTTGAAATTGTTTTAATAAGAAAAAAATGAATCCAGTGGTGTCTAGGATTACTTTTTGTTTGAGACTTGCAATTATGATAAAACAATACAAAATCAACTTACGATCAAACAATCAAAAATCCCCAAAAGTGATAAAACCTTAGTGATACAAACTCAACTTGCGATAAGCGATTCATAATTTCAAAACTCCACTTGAAATAAGAGATTTAAAAAATTTGCGATAATATAAGCTATACATTTTTATAATTTTTTAAATAAATATTTTTTCTGTTAAGAGGCGCACAAAGAAGCACAATAATAATAATAATAAAATGTAGATATCTAACGATGTTATTTCTTTTTCAAGATGGCGGCATTAGGGAGTGAAATTTATCGTCTCAAATCTGTCGCTGGTCATGCTTGGGCCTAAGAACGACGATTCCAGGAGTGACACATACAAATTATTTAAAAAAAGACTGACAGAGTCAAGGTTTTAGAGCTCGTAGGCTGTGAGAAATATTGTGACGTTTGTTTACCCTAAAAATGAACAGTATTGAGAGGCAATATTATAAAGGGCTTAAGTGAATACAAACGAATATTCTGAATAATAAAGACAAAGTAACATAGGAGAGGTCAAAAACAATTCTAGATATTCCTGGACATATTTATTTTTCGCAACATTTAGTCATTTTATTTTACATTAGTCCTTTTCAATTTTTGTATCGTTTGTACTGTTCATAATTTTTTGGAAACTACCTATTGGTGATAACTTTTTTAAAACATATAGATAAAAAAATATGCTAAGACATATTTATCGGTTATCACTCATTTTATTAAACGCGGCACCAATGATAATTTGCCTTGTATATTGAGAAAACCACGTGGATTTGTCGTTAGGCGGGCTTTGTAATAACCCAACTCTCCGTATTCAGGGGCTCCCATAAAACTATTGGAAGACAATATCCAAATTATCCGTTACGAAATTTAAAATGATATTTTTAGCAACACATCTTTTAATGCGTAAAGCAGTACGCCTCTTAAAAGAAGTAGCTCACACGTCAAAGTGAATTATATATTAAATATATATTGTATATAATTCAAATATTTAATATCGAATTGCTCTTTATTATAAAATTCCTATTATTCAAGTACAAATATAACTTTTTTCACATTAATATCCCTCGAGCGGTCAAAGTCTAAATACATGGAGTGGATAAAAAGAACAATGTCAACAAAAAGACCAGTGACGCAATGGTAATGAATAAATATTTTAAGTTTTTTTAAAGAATCAATATAGCCTGACGTCACTGGTATGCATTGGTACTAGGATGCTCCTTCTTCTATTCAATAGTATTATCATAGAGATAAAAAGATCTAGAGAGCTTATTCCCTTTATCTGTATTATTGTGTCCAAATAAACAATGTAATTTGATCTACGTCATCGTAAGCTGATTATAGAGATATAATCTATCTCTATGATCAGCTTACGATGACGTAGTACAATTACTTTGTTTATATTAGACACAAAGAATACAGCTGAACGTTGTTTCTCTGCTATTGAAGGGAATCAGCTCTCTATATCTATGAGTATTATATGCCAATCATTGTTTATATAATACACCTTGCGTGTCAGCCATTTTAAACTACATGTACATCAAGTTGATTATCCAGTTATTATATAGTCGGTAGAGCTAATTAATACGTTTGCTTGGATACTTTATATTATCTATGGCTTTAATTTCAGTTTTGAAGCTAAATATAGCCAAAACTATTAGGCATTTACTACACTATTACTAAATACTATATTATTTCAAAGAAGCAATTGAGCAATATTGACTGGAATCACTGTGAAAACCACCTTAAGCTATTTTCCTTTGAGTTTAAACGGAAAGAAAAAAAAAAAACTTTACAAACTCCTTTGTTTATGGTTTTTAATATGGAACTTTTAATATGGAACTTCAAGTCACTTTCAACCAAAAAAATTTCATCATAGGGCAGAGTAATTGATTAATCTCTTAACATGTCTCTTTAAAAAATTAAACAAAAAAATACCGAACCAAAGAAAAAGTGTTAAATAAATAAAACATAAAGGCTTGAAATGAATATAAAACTGGAAACACGTATTAAACTATTTTCTAAAGCCACCAATAACTGTCAACACTGATATTACGCCTAAACAAGTACCAATAAGCACCTAAAGTTGAATGGATGGTGAACATTAATGTACTTTTGTTTGGAGAAGCAGACAACAATAAATATAAATAAATAAAATATTGAGACAATTGATAATTGTGGAATGATTTTAAATTGAAATAATAATCTTTAAAAAACCGCAAAAAGTGTTGACATTTATTCATTTGTTTTGTTATCTGATAACCAATGTCAGTCATTCTTGAAAGCGTTTGAAGTCCATACATATGAATGATCTTGATATAACTGTTGCTTTGACCTGAAAGGAGATTTCAAGAGTGTATCCTTCTCATGTAGAGGGATTCCCAATTGTTGTATGTAAATCACATTATTATCAGAAAATGGGAAATATATGCGCACACACGCTTTTTATCTTTTTTATTTATTTAATGGGAACCCTTGTCGTAAATTAAATATATAAATGAGAGTATTAAGCAATCCTAAAAAAATTGATATACCATCCTTATTTCTCAATTCCTGTCCATTAGGAGGAGGAATATTTGTAAAGTGTTAATTTGTTTGTTTTCAGGGTAGGATCCAAGAGTATACGAATGGACAGAACTGCGACTACCGAATGTAAATCGACATTTATAACTGGAAGCGTTGTTACCTTGTGTGAAGAAGTTGAACTTTGCAAAATAAATAAACAACTCCAGAGCTGAAAGCGCAATTTAATATCAGACAACGACTAACAAACGACAGTTAAGGATAATTTTTGTAACACAGGTACAACTTCACTTTTTCTATAAATTCACATTCTTAAAAAAACTCTCAATAAACTTATCAAACCTTTTATCCATGTATTTGTGACATATTAAACTACAATGAACAATAGATTTTTTTGATGACGTGTCTGGGAAGAAAAACACAATACAAAAGTTATTCTCCTCCCCGCGAGCCGGTGTGACGTCATTAAAAATCGCCGGCAAGCGATTAAAAGTTCACTCACTTACTCAATATGGACGTATCTTGTTTTTCAATAGGCCTTGACCACCAAACGATCAAATATGAACTTATTGAATATTTTTTAAGTGATTATATATAAGAAACTAGAGGCATATATGACACTCAGAGACAAGGAGAATATAAATAAGGTGAGTCAAAGAGGAAATCTTTGACTTATGCTCTTGATCAAAAGGAAGAATTTTGTGACGTCACGAATGCTACAATGAAAAAACATTATTTTTTAGTGCTATGATTTAGTAATTATTTCTCAACTTTATCTTTCAATTGAAAATATTTCATTACAATATTGTTCTGTGCTAGTGTACAGAACCCATGTTGCATGAAAATTTGTTAAGTAAATGATTTATCATTAGTATTCATTATTTTAAGTAATTAGCAAATAATAATTTCAAACAATAAAAATAATTTTAAATCAAGATTTTCATTTATTTCAAGAAATTTATAAATCACAATAATAGAATTCTACATATGTACATATAAAAAAGGGGAACATAAGAATATGAATAGAATTACGCTAATTAGTAACCTGACCTATGTGTTTAAGTTTTCACTAGCATTTTTCATTTAAGTAGCTTATTAAGAAAATTGACTCGAATCCGTGTTCTTTTATTATTATTACAAAAGCAATAATAATTTCTTTTGACCAATTTGGATATAAATTGATAAGTGACTTAAAAATTCTTAGAAAAACATGGGGTCTTTATCGATGGCTATTATTAAAAAAATGGAAATGATTTTCTAAGAGGTGGCAGAACTTCAAAAATCGGGAGAAGGGGCGGTAATAACTCAATCCAAGGACTTTGTGTTTCTTCAAATCCTTCAATGTTACTCGTCTGTTTCCCAAATGTGGGTGGAGGTCTTTAAACTTCCTGAGTATCCAGCAATATAGGAGAGACCCTCGTTGGAACAGTCATTGGAATTTTTCCTGTGTTTGCCGACTAGGCAGAGGAAGGAGTTTCCGTGAGCGCAAGTACTCAAAGGCCCGGGACATATGCTCCGTAGAATGAGGGCGGTAGTTACATCTTCTTTTGAGTAGCCACGAATGAACTTTGTCAAAGGATTAATTAACCTTCTTGTTTGAATTCGCTGTGTAATTTTTTTCAATGAGGTTCTAATTAAAGTTTCCTTAAAGTGTTATGAGCCAAGTTTGAGGCACTTAGCTTTGTAGCAGGACAGCTTCATTTTCGTGACTGAGAGTTCCTTATTCCTTCTCACTAGTCAACTCACAATTTTTTTCGTTCACGGGCTTCTTGACGAACCTGTCTGAAGGACTTGGACACACTTGAGGAGGGTGATCCAGGGATGAAGAGTGAAGGAACAACTTGAGACTAAAGCTTCTTCCTATTCTTCCAGCCTGAATATTCCTTTGGAAGTCATCTGGAGTAAAATGACGATCGCAGATCTTCGCATTCTTTAAGCTAATCCTGTCGGATCTTCTGCATCGTGCAATCCACAGATGTTGGATATTGGGATCCCTCGTCGGAAGTGCAAAATATTATGCATCTCGAGGATTATAGCAAGAGGGGATGGCACTAACACCATTACTTCCTCGAGGATATCACATTTTCGCTTTACAATACAAACTGAACTAGAATTCAAGCGTAGCACTTGTGATATCACAACAAAATAGTCAGCTGTCGCCCTGCAATTGCCTACGTCGATTCCCATTGCCTCACCTTATTATATTCTCCTTGCTCAGAGAGTGTGTACCTCCGCCGATCCCCACAACATTCCCATTCAAACATTCTCCCTTTCACACGCCCGATTTTCTATCTCTAATCATGTTTCCTCTCTGTTAGCTCATTTTGCATATTAAAAAAGCACTCAGAGACGGGAAGAGGAGAAGTTTAAGCTACGTCACTGGGTTAACATAGTCCTGAGCTGATATATGAATAATAATACGTCAATGAATATTTTTTTAGCGTTTGTTCTTTCCTACTCCCTGAATAGAGACCCCATTTCATTATTATTAGTAGTAGTACAGTATTCACCGCATAATCGGGCACCTGATAATCGGGTACCTCGCTTAATGACATACTTCTTCTCCAGAAACACTTCCAGTGCACGTCATTTTTACTGGATAATCGGGCGCAAGCCTCTGATAAACGGGACACATTTTTTTCAAGTGATCTTTGATTTATACACGAAATGTGTCAGTCACTGAGTGAAATGAGGGAGGAACATGTCAACAGAAGAATTTCAAGAGTTCATCGGCATGGACGACGATCTCCAAACAAGTGAAGAGCTCTCTAATGAAGAACTGTTGGAAGTGGCACGAGAGAACAGTGCAGGGTGTTCTACTGACCACGTTGACGAAGTTGAGCCTGAGGAGATACGACCATTAACAAGCCGGGAGAAGGTGCTAATGACGGATTTTCTCCGTCAGTTCACTCAGGAAAATGTTATTCTTGCCTTCTACCGATGGTCTCCAAAATTGAATCAGTCGTGTATACGCAAGTGGCAAATGCTTAAAAACAACGTACTCTAGAATCGTTCTTTACCCAAAGTGAATCTGACATTTTATTTTGTATAATAACTGGCCTAATACATTTAATGTGAGGGATGCAAACAACAAAATGAAAAAAGTTGCCATGATCATGATGTTGGATGCAGTCAAATGTTAATAGGGTGCATTGGATGTCAATATTTGTCTCACAGTTGTTTTAATATTTTATTCATAATCTTTTTTAAATAGAACTGATGATGCCTTGAGTGTGTGGCGAGAGCTCATCGCGAAATCGGGCACCCCGCTTAAAGGGGCCGTTATTGCTACTCCCAGCCTGTCCCGATTATGCGGTGAATTTTTGCTCATTTTGCATATTAAAAAAGCACTTAGAGATGCCAAAATTTAATCACTTGTTTCTTTTGGCATTTCCAACAACTCCACAAAGTTTCATTTGAATCCGTTCAGTACTTTTTGAGTTATCCTGCTGACAAACAAACCAACAAACGCCAGTGAAAACAATACCTCCTTCGGCGGAGGTAATAAGTACTCTTTTGATCCTCTCGCCATGAAAAACTGTTTTACTGTTGCTGTACCTAATATATTTATTTATAATGGGCAATTCAAATGTATTATCGGGCGTCGTCTCAATTGTGCAGTAATGCCTATCCAATAGGGTTTTTTAATAAACTGATTACAATGAAACTTTAACCCTGTTGCATTCCTAGATACCATTCCGTCTGGTCATACGATGAGAACCTCTATCTTATTAGACTTAAACGTTGTATTAAATTGTCATCTTGTTACCTATCGTCAATTAATATATGAAGTAATGAATATTTGGGACCCATATTCAGCTGGCAAATTCAGATATAAGCCAATCAACAACAAAGGGAAAATATATGTAAGGTTTCATGGTATATTTGTCCACTCTCTGCGTAGAAACATTTAGTCCTAACTAAAGGTTTTATCTTTAATAAAAGGAGACTGGCAACCAACCATGGATCCCGATCTCACGTGAGTAACAAATGGATAGAGAAGAAATAAGTGACGAATTTTAGAGCAAGGAAGAGACTTTATATATATATATATATACTATCAAAATTAACTCAGCCTGCAAAGCCATCAAGAAGATCATTATGGTTCCATTGAGTGACATCCATTTGGAGTTCAATTCTTTTCAATGAGGTTGATCAATAAGATCCTTTCCTCTCGGGAGTCTCAACATTTGAGTTGTTTCCTGCAATCTTTTTCCAAGGACATGATTGGTTGAGGTGTAAGCAATCAATCAGAGATAAAACTAGCATCCTTAAGAACACCCAGATACTGTTTTCATGGGCTCCTCACGTTCAGGAAATAAAATCATGTTTATTTAGTTCTTGACGATAAATAGAACCTTGCTCAGTCGATAAGAGAAACAAAATAGTGTTGCCAACTGTTTTTTGCCTATTTGGTGAGATAGAATATCAGCTTCCGACAGGATATAAATTAACATTATAGCATCGAACCTGACCCCTCAACATTGAGAGTTGAACCCGTCTTAACATTCTATCCCCTGAATTTTATTGAGTTTACAAGAACTATCAAGAAAACATACTTACTTAAGAATGTATTTCTTTACATTTGAATGACCTTTATTCTACGAATAATATTCACATGTAGAATTTCATAGTTTTATTTGAATATTTATCAAAGCAAAACATTAAATGAAGCAATTAAGCTCAAAGCTAGGGATTTTGAGTCTTATCTACATTTTGCACATGTGCTTCCATGGCTTTATATTTTTCCTGCATTCGAATAGAATAAGCAACAAGGCTACGATTAATTCAAGGAATAAAAAGGTCTGGCAACCTTCTCTTATATATATATATATATATATATATATATATATATATATATAATTCCGTCCGTTCGTTCGTTTCCTTGTATCTCCCGAACGGTTCATTGAATCTTGACGAGATTTTCAGTGAATATTTTTGAGAGTCCAAGGAGTGTTTTTAGTGGGGTTGTCAACTCCTGGAAAATTCGTCATCGCCATGTTTATTTTATTCGCCAAAACGTTTTTGCCGATTTTTTAAAATTGCCAAGTTAGATTTTGACCAAATTTTCTGTGGATGACTATGAGGTAGTAAGACGTGTTTTAAATTTATTAGTTGTTCACCGTAAAATTCGTTTTCTACATGATTACTTAAAAATAAGTTTTTTTCTATCCCTGTCTTTCCCCCCAAATTCAGGTTTTGTGGAAAATAACAACTTTTTTAAAATGCAACATGGCGCTATTCAAATTTTAATAATGCTAAGAGATGGAGAGTGATGTCAATACCCAACCTGAAGGAATAGAAAACGGAAAAATGGCAATGACGACTTTTTATGGACTTACTTTTCATAAGAAAATAACATAGGCACTCTATGAAATGCCTTAAAAATAACTTATTTTTACGATGTTTAAATTCCAGCCTTAAGGAACAAAAAAAAACGGAAAAATGGCAATGAAGACCCAGGTATAATTTTTTAAGAAATGATGCGATGACATCACTGAAATTATTAGAGGATTTTTTTTTACGATACTTAAATACTCAGCCGTAAGGAATACAAACGGAAAAAATGGCAATGAAGAGCTATGACAACTTTTTAAGGAACTGATTTTAATATGAAAAGTCACATGCGATGATTTCACTGAAATTATCCGTGCGAATTCTTCTTTGTGCGATGTTTAAATACCCAGCCGTAAGGAATACAAACGGAAAAATGGCAATGAAGACCCAATGACAACTGTTAAAGGAACTGATTTTAATATGAAATGTCACATGCGATGGCATCACTGAAATTATTCGTGTGATTTCTTCTTTTTATGATGTTTAAATACCCAGCCTTAAGGAATGCAAAACGGAAAAAATGGCAATGAAGACCCAATGACGACTTTTTAAGGAATTTATTTTAATATGAACAATCACACGCGATGAAATCACTAAAATTATTCGTGTGATTTTTTTTCATCCAGACTATTGTCAAGTTGGAAAATCCCGGGCAGCGCCGGGTAACATTCGCTAGTATAAATATATATATATATATATATATATTGTGAGACAATCTCACCACAGTTATACAAAAGTCAAGTTTGCAATTAGTTTGAATGCTATGAAAACTATTTTGGACCTGATGGCAGTTATGACGTCAGGGCCGAAGTCCATTAGCATTTTATGATTTTATAATCGACATGACATGAAATATTTTATATTACTATAAATCTATATATATATCCAAAAAAGGTCATTCAGTAACATACCCGTCATAATCCATCACATTGGAGGGGTTGTTCCATCATATTACCGTTAAGCGAGAGTGCGTACCAGATATGGACAAAGGTAGCCAACATTGAACCATGGTATAGGAGCAGCTATGACTAGGGCTTTTTTAAACTTGTTTTATATACAAAGGAAATACAGTGCACATGTGTATATAAGTAATTAAATTAAAAGTTCGTTAAAATGTGTTCTTTTTCTTTCATATTCATTTTTGGATAGTAATAATTTGAGTTGTCAAATCATTGTTGCATAACGATGTAAAATTTGTACACAGAGGATATTTTTTTTGTAATTGGTTTTTTTCTTTCTTGGAAGCCTGGGGACTTTTACTAACCAGGGCCTAACAACACACATTCCCCGCAAATATGGGATTTCCATAGAAGGAAAAACAACACACGCTCGCCTATAATATGCAAGATTATACCTGAGGTTATCATTAGTGGAGAAGCACAAAAAAGAGGTTTTCGTACACTATATTGCGAGCAAAAAGCCTCACAAACCAAATAGTGAGAAACGAGTTTTCAAAGTATTCGTAGTCAATTAAGAAGAAGAAAAAACACAGAGAGAAAATCGTCTTTTTAAGTGATTCTCCTCCTTTTCCGTTTATTAATATATGAGTCTTAAAGGCATGGAGACTTATTCCTTGATATCCATACTCCTATTATCCCTTATAGCTCCCCCCTAATAGTGGGACAACAAGCCACTCTGCCCGACGATGATACACTCTTTCTCCAAGCAAGAATACGTCCATTCCGCCTCAGCCATGCATTGGAAGACTTTAGCCGGAAGACCTACGATCTATTATCCGTGGATCTCCTAACGAGAACTTTGTGTATTCCCCACTAAGCATCCACGTAGCCACATCCATGTTATTCTACGGAAGCCAAGAGAACTCATCAACCTTTCAGCAGCTCTCGGACCTCCTGGGTCTTCAGCGACGTGAGCACTACGGGGACTATCTCCTCAACTACCTCCTCGTTCTCCTCGGCTACGAAAGAGACTCTCCCCAATACGTTCTATCCGCAAATCGCCTCTATGTGGACAAGTCTGTTGAGCTGGAAGCCAACTTTGCCAGTGCCCTAGAGCGCTTTTATCGTGCAGAGGCCTTAAAGGGAGACTTTGCCAATGACGGCCCAAGAACCGCTGAGGAAATGAATGCATTTGTCTCCAATGTGACCCGGGGGAACATTAAGACCATCATTGCACCCAGGGACATTGATGAGCTCACGCGATTGGTCATCATTAATGCCATATACTTCAAGGGAAACTGGTTTAAGAGCTTTGATCCCAAGGATACTCGTCCAGGAACGTTCACTCTGTCCTCAGGGCAAGTTGCGACACATCCCAAAATGATGAATCAAGGAGGACATTTTTGGGTATCAGATGCGGACCCGGAGTTGAAGGCGGATGTAGTGGACATCCCCTATGAAAACGAGGATTATTCCATGCTTCTATTCATTCCGAGGGATCCCACGGACTTCTCTCTTGATTTCCTGGAGGATAAACTCCGTCATCACAATGGTTCCCTATTTGACAGCCTCTATCGGCGAATGATTAGCCGCAAGGTGAATCTAACGATGCCATCCTTTGAGATTGAGAGCTCTGCAGATATTTCCGAGACGTTCATTGCTCTGGGTGTTACGGATGTGTTTGATCAGTCTAAATCTAATTTGTTTGATATCTCCACCAACTATAAGGATCTTCATGTGGACTATATTAAGCACAAGGCCCACATCCTTGTGAATGAGGAAGGTACGGAGGCCTCGGCGGCTACGGCCATCGTCGTAGGGACTCGATCATCCTCAAGTCCCATTCGAATCAGCGCGAATCGTCCCTTCATATTTATGATTGTGGACAAACGGTATAACTTGGCGCTCTTTATGGGGAAATACGTAAGCCCCGGTGGTGATAAGAGGCCTTCTTCCTCTCAGCCCAATCAGAGTCAAGATGTCGGAGAAGAAGAAGAAGTTGAGCAGGCCTCGCGGTCAAAAGAATCCCAAGAGCCGAAGAGGGTCAACATTCAATTCCCATTCAGGTCTCGTGAGACCCTGGTTCTTAAGAAGGAACATATCCTAGTTAAGGATTAGTAATGAATGTGTTGAACGCATACATATGTATTTATTTTGTGACCAAACGCTTTTATTTTCTCTTCAACAAACATACTCATTCATAGATTTGTATGATAATTATAACCCTGTACTTTAGGAGTTGTCATTTTTTTTTATAAGATAAGAATTTTACGATTTTTATATGGAATTAAAAATATATATTTATTTTGAATGAACCAATAAAAACATTTATAACAGAACATACAAACCTAATAACTTATATTTTAGTTCATATGCTAATGTAGAACATATATAGGATAACCTACTTCTATTATTTACTAATATTTAAAAATATTTATCATGTGTATGGAAAAAAATGCCCCTAAAAATCGTCCAGTTCACATTAATATATATAATAGCCTTATAAAGTAATCCTTTAAGGGTCAGGATAAAAAAATTTATGAACAACAGCTGAAATATTATTTTTTAGGCATACTGCAGTACATGCTATGGAATATGCTTATTTCTTATATATTTTTTTGATTTAAGATGTTACTGCGAGTAATAATCTACTTATTTCATAATTTGTTTTTTTTTGTTCCCGAGATACATTTTTATATAACATACTTCTATAAAGAAAAGTGGTTATTTTTTATAAAACGGCATAAATATGTTTAAAGTATGATCGTTAGTGGGGCTACAGTTTTAGGGTATAAGAGTTATCATAATCCTGCATTTGTATAGAAGGAGTTGTGCAATTATAATATAAAGGTTAAATAAAGATTGATCATGTGAGACTGCAATTAATATTATCTAACTGTTTCATTATTTGATCAAAATTATTAATAAGTATTTGACATTGTTTTTTGGGGCTTTTTCTCCTCATTGACATAAAGATCCATCATTTTTATCTTAATTTGTATTTCGAATACAATGAAGTATTAAGATATTAACATTCATAAAAATACATTAAGAGAGGCATGCACTTTATCAAGTGTTCGGAGGGTAGCAAAGACAATTGCAGGGCTGTCTAGATCCTTATAGCTCCTTAAGTTTAATGTAGTTATAAAAATTTAAAATATATATTTATATATTTTCTTAAATTAATATTTCATTATTGTATAATTATTTGTTTGTAATAAAGATAATGTTTCTTTAGTAGCCATGAATGCTAGAGTTATATTAGCTCCGTAATAAATCATACAACAACAATAAAAGTAATCTAGGGAATGAACATGAAACAACATGTGTATTTGGCATATTGATCAAATTTTATACAGCACCCATTTAATAAATATAATAACTAATAAAGACGACAATAAAGATACGTTCACTATAGTCATGACAACTTATGAATAAACACTATTTCTCTCTTTACTTACTTTCTTTCTTTTTGTGCGCCTCTTATCGTCAGAGTAAGGATCTATTTAACGTCAAGGATAATATAAAAACATTCATACATACTCCTGAGCCGCCTGAGGGGAGCTGTTTAATTCAATTAATAGATGATTCGACAATGGCATTGCTTGAAGTCATTGAGAAAAGGCACTTCAGTTTAATTTATGATAGAAATATTATCTGCGAGCTAATGATCATCAAGCTGAAGTGATGCCTTATTTGATTATATCAATTGATTATATTATTCAAGCTCTTATTCTTCCAACCAATCACGTTAAAGTAAAAGTCCGTGTGTGGGTTTCTTAAAGATGAAACACATCACATCTAGTAAACACTGATTAATGTTCAGGATTTTAATATTTTTTGTACAAGTAAATGGCAGTCTTTACAAGGACAATGTATAAATAATAACCAAAAATAGGCAATAACAGATATTACGACAAAATATTATTTTCTATGGACTACCTCAAATCCAAGTTAAATCTTTATTTTCTTAAGTATTGAAATGGTAATACTTTTATTAGTATACTTTTTAAAGCTTATTAAATGTCATATTTGTTGGTGTATTACCTATCTAATATATATTGAAATATTCAACGCCCATATGAATAACCAAATTTTCGGTATGTATTTTTTTATTAATATTATAAAGAACTAATTTTTTTCACATGCTTGTGGTAAATACCAGATATCTTCCTTGATATCATATACCGTAAATACCACCGTTATATGTCACATATATGTACATGCAACTGTACACCGTATTTTTAAAGTAATCATATCTGCAGCCTTAGCTCTTATGGCGTTTATAAAGAGATATAAAAAATTATTACATAAGATCATTTTTTTAATATATATTTTTTTGTTTCATACAACATAGTTGTGATGGAATATATATATATATATATTATTTAGCACTTTTTGGAATTGAGAGTCGGGTTATTAGTGCATAGAGATCATCTTGTGATTTTGAACGAAATTGAATAACGTTAAGCGTCTCCTCAACGGTCCAAAAGTTATGTAGTATTTTTTCGCCATTCAATTTGGCCATTGAGCAAGACTCCAATCCATGAAATGCATTTTGTCTTTTTTTGTCATGGATGAGAGTTATGCATCATCTATGAAGAATATTTACAATGAAATAATATGGAGGAAATCATCAGAACAATATTTTAATAACAGAACCTCCACACCTATTAAATATACGGGATTTAATTACATGTAAATTATTGTTTGCCTCAATCGTTACTCTTATTTACTACGACAAGACCATAATTTAATTTTATAACACTAAATAGCCTCATTCAAGTAAGAGACAAAAGTAAAAAAAAGTGTACGTCTTGTATAGCTCTTAAAAAACAGAGGCCTCAGAACTTCTACAGTTGACTTAAATATGAAATGTTGGTTGAAATAACAAAAATATTATAATTATTTGTTTTGCTTTTTATTATTCTAAAGCAGTAAAGTTTTAGTTCCAAGTCAAACAAAACAACTAAAAAAGCATTTAATACAGGACTTATTTTTTTATTAAATATGTATTGAATAAGTCTTTAAAATAAGTCATTATTTTTTGACTACATTCGCTTTAAGTAAACATTTTTTATTATTTTAGAGGATAAATTGAAAGCAAATATTGGAAAGGGATGTGATAAACACTCAGTAAATAATTAATATCAGTGTCAGTCCATAAAAATTATAAATAAGAAATATTTTTATTGAGTATATTCCGTATTATTTTTATTTTATGAACGTCTTGAATATGATACATTAGCTTTTAAAGTTATCATGTATCCAATTACATTGTGTGAATCTATTTAGTGTGCCCCTTATAAAAATCTTTTATTTTTGACTAGTGCCTAATGACAGATGCTTCAAATAAGGATCAATTTGGAATCCCCAAATGGAAGTAACTGATATTAAACAAGAAATGGTTTTATCAAATAGACAGATAGAGATATTTCATATTAGATTTAATCCCATTTTTTCCTGGAGAGAAACAGTATTTGATCATATTAAAAATGTGTTACTCATAAAATATAATATCATAGAAATAGTATAAACCTCCACAAATATACGGATAAGTTACATTTAAAACAAAACATGAATAAATATTAACATCCCAAATAAATCTCTGATTTCCATTTTTTCTAAATTAAAACAGATACTTCATGGAACTCAGCGGCAAGTATTATCAGTACTATCCCGGAATCTCACGTTTTCAAGTAATCTACAGAAGATTCATAAAATACTTAAAAAACGTCTTTAACTGTTGTTGCTGTTATGAAGACATTTGATTCTTTAACGGTTCTTAATATATGCTTGTTCAGCATCAGTGCAAAATTTTAAGCTAAAATACTTTATATTTTTTCCTGCACATTAGCATATATATATATATATATCAGACTTGTTGACGTTTGCAAAAAATTGTCGTTCGCCAAAAGTTATCGTTATCGTTATTTTAAATTGAATCGTTCGTCGTTCATCGTTCATTTGTCGTTCGACAACAAATGAACAATAAATCAACAAGTCTGACATATATATATATAACTGTATTTTCTGAACTGTGATTTCAAAAACCTTAAATATTTGTTAAGGAATGCCTTGGCAATTATCCCTATCCTACCAATTAGATATGATGAGTCCTTACCTTGTATGGCCTTTTCAATCATATTTTCTGCCTGGGTAAAGTCTCCTTTATTGACCAGAAGTTCGTGCAAATGGTCAAGGAATTCACTCTCTAACTGAATCTGAGTTCTTTTCTGAAGAGACGCAAATATGTCCATGTAGTTGTGTTGACGAAAGTGCTTCAAGCATAACTTGATGGCCTCCACTTCCCGAAACTATGGAAGGAAAGAGAGAGAGGAAGTACATTTAGTTTGGTGAATATCTTGGGGTTTATAATAACAATAATAGGACTCGGGATAGCGAAAAATAAACATCATAAGTGGTCATGAAAAATTGCATTGTTGTGGTTTAGTTGGATATATTTTTTCTTAGTTTGTTCTATAAAATTGCATCACCGCTTCATTGCTTGAATGTAATTAAACCTGCCTTGGTCATCATGTGTCCATGCTAATCTACAATAGTTACAAAATGTATCATTCATACTTAAGTAATTAAGGCTCATCATTGTAAGTCATAAATACGGAATGCTCAAAAGCCAACTTATATAATTAACTTTTTTATTGATCTCAAATTAAGAACTGAATTAACTAATTATTTTCTTAAATAAAAATGTTCATATCTTAAGCATTTAATTACAAAAAATGTAAATTAATGAAATTAATCATATAAATACAACACGGAAAATATATTTTAATTGATTGCACATTTTATTGAATAATCAAAGAATAATTAATGGATTTGTTTCAATTAATAGCATTACTTTTTTAATAATTTTTGGTTATAATGATGTTAAGCTTGTCCACTTTGTACCTCTTGTAAAAAGGATAAAATCCTTCCAATCGGTTAATAATTAATGAAACATAATATTCTTTTATTAAATATATATTTAATAAGTGAGGGAAGGAAGGGAAATAATCAATGACTCATTAGAAGAGAAAAGAGAGGCGTACGATCATTTTTCTTGCTATGCTTAAATGCAATGATGAAAAATATGATATTAATGTTTGTTAAATCATTCATTTTTCTAATAAAATTATATAAATGTAATCAGTGCAATGCATTATTTACATAAAAGGCTGAAATTACCGTAATATAATACGATCAATGAAAATATCTTTGACTCTATGGATTAAAACATGCTAATTATATTAATCATGAATTTGATACTCCTGTTAACACACACGCAATATATAAGCACTCAGTTGAATTGGACCTTTTACCATGTCTCAATACTCAATACCCATCTGTATTTTTATCAGGCTTATGAACAATGAGCCAAAAGCATCCATTTTATTTAAAAAATATCCAATATTCACTTCGATATGCATATTTTTAACCATCATAGCGATTATTTAAATGATTGAGAACATGTTGAGAAATATAAACTGTACAATTATTCTTGGTCCATTCAAATGTTTTTTTGTGCCTAATTGCTTCGATAGAATTGCAGCATCCGACTGGATATAAATAAGCATTCTAGCATTAAAATAAGTCACTCAAACCTAGAATCTTATCAATGAAGAGGTAACCCAAACTGACCATCTCCTCTCGGGAGTATTCGAAACTGCGCCCCAAACAACATTGAGAGTTGAACATGTCTTAACACACACGGCTATCGCATCCCAAAAAAATGGTATGAAGTCAATTGGACATCCCTTTTTCGATCATACAAAAAGTGGACTTGGGCTTTTAAAAGGAGAACCAAACAGCTCAAGTGGAACCTTTTTTGAACGATTCCTTTCAAGATTTCGGCTCTTATCAAAGCAAAAGGCCTTCCTCGATGTGGATCCCAATGTTATTACCTCTTCCTGCCACTGAATGGCAGGCCGCACGATGTCCTCCTGATTCAGCCCAAGGAGTGCAACGTGCCAAATGGAGAAGTTAAAAATGGGTCCCCAGGACTGAATGGGGACGATTTTAATAAAAGCCAGAGGAAAGGGCCGCCCATGAAGATGAAGTCGCAAGGGGAATGCCTCCGGGGTGGAGTCGTTCTTGAGTCCGCTGTCCAGGAGTTCGATGAAGGGGTCTTCTTCCTTGAGGGCTCCATAGACCTTGAATCGCTTGAGGTTGCAGACGTGGGTCTTCTCGTACTTACCAAAGAGCAGGAACTGAGGAGGGAGGGCTTGGAGAGACGCAGGCTCAGGTATTGGGAGGGGAGATGCTGGCGGAGGACCAGCGGGAGGACTGGTCACCTGGCGGTCAGAGAGAACGTTCTCGGGGACGTAGCTGGAAGAGGAGCTGGAGAAGTCGTGGATGCTGTAGGGAAGGGACTCCAGACCGTCCTCGGAGGACAGAAGACTCCCTAATAACTCGCTCATGAGGCAGGCAGGAATCAAGGAATCATTCAGGGATCGATCAATAGGGATGCAATCTAAATATTTATCACTTTTTTTGGTATGTGAAGAACTCGAAATGAATGTAAAAAACCCTCTATTAATCTCTATGTTTAGTACTCCATGAAACTCACGTATAAATATATGTGTATTTTATGAATGACGTCAGACAACAAACGAGAAATAAAGATATTTGTGGAATGTCGACTTGAAAAAAGGAGGAATTATAAAAAACATGAGACAGCGCATCATATTTTCGGATGGGGATTTTGGGTGCACAGGACGCGTGGAATGGAGGAATCGCCTCATACCTTGACGGGACTGACTTGTTTTTTTAGTTAGTAGTCCGTTGTCCTCCTTGCCACGCCTCGTCCATAAGGCTTATTTTTAAAATACCTTGATTACTGCTGCAGTTTGTGACCAAAGAAATTTGTGTTCCATGTCGAGTATCATATTTAAATCGAGTATTCCCCCCCCCCCCCCTTTCAATCTCAGTTCGCTAAAACGATAAATCGTGCTCTAATATTGGTTTGTTGACCAGAAACATGGAGATGCGTTTGTTGCATTCAAATATAAAAATAGTAAAGTGTCCATAGAGATATAAAGACATAGAGAGCTTATCGGATTCTTCAGAGAATTACGTCATTGTGCCCTATATAAACAAATCTTTATATATCTATGATCAACTTACGATGACGTAGTATAAACTACTTTGTTCATATTGAGCACAGGCGACAGCTGAACGACGATGTTTCTCTGCTATTGAAGGGAATAAGCTCTCTATATCTTTATATCGCTATGAAAGTATCAGATATTTATAGTGAGGCTGTAATGACGTCAAGGCTCAGATTCACAGGTTCAGGATTAAAAACCCTCATTTTAAGGATCAATCACCCACCAATATAATGATGAGGTGTGTAAGAATTGAGACCAAAGAAAAACATCTCCCTTTTTTTCTATGATTGATAAGCTGTTGTTATTTTCATTTGAGCGTTATCATAAACAGCTTGAGTTTATCTATTCTTAAGGAGAATCCCTGATATGAAGAATAAGAGGACTCAAGCTGTTTATGATAACGCAATAATAAAACAATAACAGTTTTTGGTTTATTTCTTTAAAAATGTTATTTATAATAAAAAGAGGATAAGTTTTTTCCTCTCGTCCAAGAGTCTTGTGGAATAAGTAACTCCAGACACCGGAGGTAAATCTGATTGAAAGTTCCTCCTCCAGAATATAAAAACTTAAGTTGTTTAATATAATTGAATAATAATAGCACCAAAAGCTTATTAATAATTTAAAAAAGGGAGAAGTTTGTAATTATTTTGATATTATAATCAAGGAGATACCAGAGAGATTAAAAAAAGATGTCTCTATGTTTTCTAATCGACAGCTGTTTTTTCTCTTTCTATGTCATGTCGGGTATAATGTAATCCCTTGCCTTTGTTAAATACAAAAATATAAAGTTTGATCCTCTTGATCGGCTTCTTCTCCTCTTAGCATCCAAGTCGAGTCGTTCTAGCTAGAATTTTTAAATGCCTGCTCTCAAAGGCCTCTCAGATCATTTCAATTTGATGCTGTCACCTCACATTTTTGAATCAAGCTAATCCCCTTTCTTTATATATTTTTTTTCTCTCTGTCAAATGGAAAAAAATCATTAAGAATTCCTGAATCGAGGACAATATTCATGTCGAGGATAATTAACTTCGGCCCGCTCATTTCATTGTCATGGCCAAAACTATGACTTTTGTGTGTGTAGTATATAAATAAATAAGGCACTAATGCAATAAGTCACTTGCATCATAATAATCCTTGATGTCGAGTGTTTTTTGAGTCTTGACAACAGTGCTATCATATGTTGCAAATTTTGACTTTAGGAGCTTGTTTTGCTTTTCAGGCGACTCCAAAAAGCGTTTTCCTTCAGACAAAAGCTATGAAATTGTGTAGGTTCTATTGTTATTCTACACATAAGTTATTTGAACCTGGGTTATATATTATACATTAATTGATATTAGGAAGATATGGCCAGGGGGAAAATGCCCCCAGATAGAAAAAGAAAATGATGACATATAAAAATGGCCCAAGTAAGTATTTGTCCCGTCTAAAAAACAACAACATAGGAATAATTTGTCTATAATAGCAAAAATGATTTTTTGCCTTTATTTACTTAATTTATATGATAAATAGTATTTGTACAATACTTAGTTATATTCCACTCAAGTGCTTGCCTACCCACGCATTGGGGCCGTTTTTCCATGAGTCATCATTTTTCTTTTCTATCTTGGGTCATTTTTTCCTGGTCCTTTAATTATTGAGCCATTTCTTCCGGACACCACTTTATTACATGTAAAGAAGCAATCTATGGGCCAGAGAACAACCTTTTGGAATTTAGATCTACTTTTCATTTAGCCTCTGTCCCAAAATAAAACCAAATGATAATAATATGGAGAAGCTGATCCATTGTCCTCTGGAGCGGGCATTATGCTAAGGAAAAAAGAAGTTTGCTGATCCCCTTGACGGGTCCCTCTAAGGAGTTTTATAACTGGCTCTCCTACGACATCAATCACTGACTCCGCTTCGGATAACATATTTTTGATTGCGTTGATCAAAACCTTTGAGAAACTCATTCATCTCATTTGTATTTGTAAGTACGAGTTCGAACTCCTCACGCGCCCGTTCCATCACAGGAGGGAAGGCAGAAAAGAGGAGGGGAAAAGTAAAATTGTTGTAGAAGTATAAGTTAATAGAGGAATAAAGTTTTGCAGAAATAAATAACACAGTTTTAAGAGAAAACTAAGTTTTAGACTTTCAAAAGCGGTTTTAATCCATAAAAGAAGAGAAATCTTTGCTGTATATGTTCAGCATCCTCAATTATTGACTGAAGGGACATAACCACATCATTGAACTGTCTGCCCTTGCAAAATCCAAACTGGGTATCAGGAAGAACATTTTCTAAGTTTGCTTTGAGTTTTTTCTGTTAGGCATCCACTATAAATCGTATATTCTGTTTCCATTAATGTTATTGGCCTCTATCCCCCCCCCCCCTCCCTTAAGTCTTAAGTTTTTTTTTTTTTTGATAAAGCGTTATTAAATATATATAGTATTGTACCGTTGGTGGATTTATTGTACCGATACCAAAATATTTGTATATCGAGATAAATACGTAATTACCTCAGTTTTAAATATATATATATATATATATTGTATTTGTATATCTTAAAATAAAACTACCGACACTTATCATATGATATCTGTCAATAAGTAGCGTTTGATTTAAAAGTGATAGTAAGCCAATTTTACTTTAGAATATTTGATTTCTTGAAAATGAACTCATGCCAAGCCAATTCCTGGGATATTATTCACATGTCATTTTGCCGAGAGTCCCTTGGGATCGACTCGGAACTATATTCCCTGACCTTGAAAATAATATTTTTAGTTTGCTAATTGCTTAGTTGGACTGAGTATAAGATTTAAAAAAAGCAGAGCTCTGTAAGAACTTATAAGGCGCTGGAAAAGACAACATACAAGCGAACAGTTGTCATATGATGGCATTTATAGTATTATATTATGGAATAAGTTCTTGTTATATAAAAATAAATGACCATTTGCTTTCAAGCATATTTTCAAGTATTTTTATTCCATCAATCATTATGTGATTTTTTACAACCTTGAATATAAAGAAATATGCAGGATATTTTTATATATCTAATTCAAATACGTAGTAGCTCTTGGGGCCAAATTTGTTCATACATTGATTACATAATGCCTTATAATTACATATTAAAATTAAGACCTATTCACTTTTTTCAACTAACATAAAAACACGTTTCTTATAGCGTTCATTGAACTCCTGCTCCATTCAATGTTGTTCAACGATTTCCTTGGGTTGCAAATCTGGATGTAACTTTGGATATTAAAAAATATTAGGATTATATACTAAATCGCAAAATATTCCTTAACATTTAAGGTGATATCTTTTTAAGCTTATACATTTAGACAATCAACGCTTAGACGTTTATGTTCTTCGTTTAGATCCTATAATGATCCATAGATATATAAAGACATAGAGAGCTTATTGGATTCTTCAGAGGCATACGTCATAATAAAAACAAGTCTTTCTATCTCTATGATCAACTTACGATGACGTAGTACAAATTACTTTGTTTACATTGGGCAAAGGCGACAGCTGAACGATGTTTCTCTGCTATTGAAGGGAATAAGCTCTCTATATCTTTGTATCTTTATGGAATGAGCCACCTCAATGGAGCTGAAACCGGTATCAGTATAAACTTTGTACTGATTGTACTTTGTACTGCGAAGGCATATAATTTGAGTATTTAAGACGTCATCAAGGATTAAATTAAAAAAATATATTAACATTCCAATAATATGGAAAGGTATTTGAGTATCCAAGAAGGTTTTCGATTCCTTATATATGAAATAATCCATGTTATCCATAGAGCATGATAAAATAGCAGTTAATAGTATATCTTACGCAATATATAGGCTTTATTTTTAAGGCGTACATACATATTCATTTGACGTGACGTCCGAGATCAGTATGAAGTTTTTGTCCTTGATCAATGTTTCATTGATAAAACTATGTATGTAATGTTTATTATGTATCTCATGTTGTAATAATATAATATTTAATGCAGGGACTGAAGTCCTCTTTCTTCAGTCCTCAGGTGAATAAGCCAAAACAATAACCAATCTTTATCTTTGATGGCAAATAAATACATAATTCAAAAGAGATAACATCTATACAGAACGAGGAAAGTATGAAAAAATAAAATTTTGTAGACAAATCAAACTTTTCTATCGGATTACTGAAAGTCCTGGTAAAGTAGTTTGCTTGATTACGCTTTGTGAATTAATTGCAAATCTCTTTTTTCAAGCTCTAGATGCTATATAATCAATAAGTGAACCTATAAATCTGGCCTTGAAAATATTTTAATTATCTATTATTGCCCTCTAAAAGAAATAAATTAAACTGACAATGATGACTCGATAAGACTTTGTTTTCGATGATAATATGAACTTTGAAATCTACAAGTAAACATTTATATTTATCAAGTATTACGGCCATTGTGTTGTGTACAGAGTAATATACGGAACGTTTTCTTCATATTCACATGGACTCTGTTACATCGTTCATAGTTGTAGGACACCAAACGATTATGTTCCCAATAAAGTTTTGGAAAGTCATGAACGTATATAAGAAACTCCAGCCCTGATAGTATATAGCGGTTCCAAATTAAGCATTATGTTAAGAAGGAAACCAATGTAATGTCGTTTGCACACAATAATAAAATCCTTTTTTATCACAAATGAAGTAAGGAATCAAACAATATTATAATGGACTTGGATATACTAATGTATTGTATTCAACTATTTATCATGACGTCAGACGCGGCGTAGGTTATTTTGTAGTTTCTCTTGATGGATGTTTATTTGGATTTTAAAGCCAAGTATATCAAATTATGAAGCAGTCAACTTGTCTGTAATGAACCAACAATTAAGTATCAATAAAAATTAAGTTGTCAAAGAAAGGGATAAAAATAATGATTTTTTTGATGTAATGATATTCCATTTCTTCTTTTACACGGCAGAGAACTATGCTGTTCCTCTTCACAAGGGTCTAAAATGTTACAAAGACTCACGTCAAACTAAACAGATGCATGCAAATTAAAAATACTCAATGGCTTTAAATTTTTCTTCGCAACTACTCAAGTTATAATCAGAAAACAACATTTAGTATTACTTTAAAGTATAGTCATAGCTAATGATCTATGATCTCAATTGTGGGATATTTTTAGGTGTCCAGTAACTTTATCGCACATATATTCGTTGTGGACCTTTTATAGCCGTTTTTATGTCGTGGGTATTTACCTCGCTTGCTCTTTTATAGTCCGTCCTTTTCCTCGTACTTCTTATTCTCGTGGGTATTTTGTCACGAAGCTTTTTTTGTAGTGAAGCATTTTCCGCGCTATTTTTATTTTATTTTTTATTCCATAGTTCTTTAAAAAACACATACAAAAATCTATAATACGTTTTTAAAAATTGAGGTAAATACGTAAAAGAAAACACAAATAAACATTATTTATCGCTTTACTTTGTAGACCTAATCTCACGGTCTCAGTCAGGGGTCTCATGGGGTTTAAATCTACCGCAGATACTTTTTAGGGAGAAAAGACACGCGGCCTAAGAGTTTTGCACACCTTAGCCTTGGTTGTTCCGCCGACAAAAAACGGCTATAAAAAGGTCCACAACGAATTTATGCGTGATGAAATTACAGTAAACTATTTTAATTGCTTAACTATACAAGACTTGAACCCAAAATATGTGCGTATAACCTAAGAAAAGTTTTCTAAAACATCATTGTTTGTCGAAACAATATATGAATTTGAAATATATAGTATGCTCATAGATGTTTATCCGTATAAATTTTTACTATAATACTAAATATTTCCATAAATAATACCCTTGACAAAAATGGACAACCATGAAATAATGTCATTTATTTATTATATCAAAGATTTACAGTTTTTATCAAAAAAATAACTCATTGTAGAAGCAATAGAAAAAAACTATGTGTTGTATATACTTTCATAAAGAAACATATTTGATATAACAAATATTTTTTTTACTTTATACTTTTATTTATAAATATGTCAATCATTCAATATATATTATTGAAGTAGTTACAATTCCGACCGTTAAATATGAATCATATAATATACATTTTATGCAAGAATGAGCAAAGAAGGGATTAGATATAGAGTAAGTCAAATGACAAATATTTGGAAGCTCAGTCAAGCTTCTTCCCTCTGGCCTGGAGTCGGGACTTCATGAATAGAAGACTATATACCCCAGGATATTCTGAGGGATAAAATCTAGAAAATAAAAAAAGTTAGGATTAATCTTTTTAAAAGTATTTGTGTTTTGAAAGACTCCCACCAATGACCCATTTATTGAGTGAGTGAAGCCAGTAGCCCGTTGTTTCTCGAGTCTTTCCCAGGGATCGAATGGCATTCCGAGCGTAGGCATCGGAGATGGAGTCATGAAGTTGTTTATCATGTCCTCATCCCCTGACCTATAAAAAATCAAACGAAGGAATGATTTAAAAAAATAATATATTATGAAAACAATTAATAATAAATTTGTGAGCGTTTGATAAAAGAAAATGATTGTAGTTAGAGATTGACAGTCGTAAAGGAAGAAAGCCTTCTAACATACGATGACTGTTGAGCGTTTTCATTAAAAAAATAAACCTACATGATTTTTCGTTTGTCTCCATTTTGCAAATAAATGATTAGAATGACTTTATGGTAGTTCTTGCCATTTCTCAGTTGGCAATCTTTGGTTTTCGTCTTATCGTCAGAGTGAGGATCTATTAATCGTCATAGATGATAAATAAAAACAAGCATTTCCCTTAACTCTGAGTGTAAGTAGTTGGTTATTTAATTAATAAAATAATCATAGCTAATATTTGGAGGAGACCATTCAAAGGACTATTTAATGACATGTATTTATTAAGAAAGAGAGATATTAAAAGATGAATTTGTTTTCTCTGAATGAATAGGTGCCAGGGTATGTAAAAAAAACCCAAATTTTTGAAACAAAAAAAAACGGTTAAAAAACCCCATTAGCTAATAGTTAATTAATGGTGTAATGAAAAACCCAAATTTCGAAAAAAAAACACCCGGTTTTAAAAACCCAAATTTTGGGTTTTTTACATACCCTGATAGTTGTACTTTTTTAATTGTTATTATTATTATTCACTCTTCTATTCTTTCAACGATTCATGTTCGAGCATATAGATATAAAGACATAGAGAGCTTTTAGATTCTTCAGAGAATTACGTCATATTGCCCAATATAAACAAATATTTCTATCTTTATGATCAACTTACGATGACGCAGTACAAATTACTTTGTTATATGGGCACAGGCGATAGCTGAACGATGTTTCTCTGCTATTGAAGGGAATAACATCTTTATATCTCTATGTGTTCGAGAAAAATGTCCATTTAGTCCAAGATTCCCTGCAAATGATCAATCATGTATGACCCCAAAATTTGTAACAAAATCGGATATGAGACATAAGATATCATCCACTGGAGATACTCACGCAATATCCTTGAGCATCTTGGTTCGAACGCCCATGGGGGTCAAATTCTGAACCGTGATCCCCTTGGAGGCATATTCGTGATGGATATTGAGAGAAAAATGATTCACAAAGGCCTTGGTGGATGAGTAAATTGACATGAGGGGAAACGGAACTACACCCGCAACGGAGGACACGTTCACGATGGCCCCACGTCCTCGCTTCTCCATGTGGTCCAAGGCGATATTGCTCATGAGGGCGACGGAGCACATGTTGGTGTTGATCATGTCACGGATCAATGAATCGGGCACCTAAATGGATATTTGGAGGAAATTATATATATTCTTATATTGTGTATAATATATATATTAGAATAACGCACTTAAAAAATCATACTGAGTATTTTATAATATATATGAACAAATAGGTCTCCGATGGAAAAAATGGTCAAAGCAATCGATTCCATTGGAATTTTTGACGATTGAAGGAAAAAATAAATAAATAAAATAATTATCAGAAGATGTATTTTAAAATAACTATATGTAGGGTATTTTTGAATCACTCCACATAGTGTTTTTTAAGGATCGATGATTTGAAGCTTCGATCCCTTAAGTCAAAGGGACAAATGAAATCAATCTATATAACAATTCACCAATCTTTGTCCGTCTGTATGTCGCACGCTATCTCCTCCCACATTTATGGTCAGATTTGAACTTTGAAGATACTTAGGAATCCTTGGGTCAAGACGGACCTAATCTATATAATAATTCACAATCTCTGTCCGTTGTATGTCCGCACGCTATCTCCTCCCACATTTATGGTCAGATTTGAACTTTGAAGGTACCTATGGAATCCTTGGGTCAAGACGGACCTAATAAGACTATTGGCAAAGTGAGGGGACCAGAAATGGAAAAAAAATCAGACCTTGTCTGATTTTACTACCTACTTTTCAAGGTAAAGAGAGGAAAAAAGAAAAAGAAAAGGGGGAAGAAGAGTTAGAGAAATAGAAAAGAAAAAAAGCATCTCATGTGACTTAAAACATATTCTTTGTACAAAGTCAAACTTTTTATGAGGAAGTTTGTAAAAAACAGAAAATTATTTTGTATCTCCTCTCTTATATTCTTTAAGGTCTGTTTCATTCACAAACTAACTCCAAAACCTGCCATACCGAAGGGCGAACATATGGGCGCCGTAGGCGGCCAAATATGCGAGTAAATTTTATTATTATAATATTATAAGAGCAAAAAAAAACCGAAAAAAACGTTCTTACTCTTTGATATACATATACGCTCTTATATTATAGTCCTTCATTGATGTTTGAAAAAGAAATTGTTTTAAAATGAAAGAAAAATTATGGTGATTGATTGATATGATTCATGAAATTGTGTGAATCAAAATGCATATATTTAATATTGAATTATTTTCAGTGATATCAGGTCTAATAAAAAAGTCTTATCATATCACCTCTTAAAACAGTGTTTGCAAAGTCCGAAAGCGGATGTATGATAATGAAACATTTAAGCTAATTAAAAATACATCTTCGCTATCAAAATTGTATTATAAAAATGAAATATTTTTTAAAATATCTTATCTGTCGTAACAGGACTAGCACCCCGGACTAG
Source organism: Caligus rogercresseyi (assembly GCA_013387185.1). Lineage (NCBI taxonomy): Eukaryota > Metazoa > Arthropoda > Copepoda > Siphonostomatoida > Caligidae > Caligus > Caligus rogercresseyi. The sequence goes on along the minus strand of CP045905.1, from coordinate 10,364,648 downwards.
TACCCCCCGACAATCACCCCGGACTAGCACCCCCCGTGCCAATCACCCCCGGACATTTACCCCCCGTTAGTAATATTCTTATCTCTTAAAGTCCACTTATGAAGTTAACTATGTTTTCCCAGCTATTAACAAAGGTGTCGTCACTGGTGAACCACTTTTTTATCTCCTTTTCTGCTGCTTGCGAAGAGTAATGGGGACTTGGTTATCTTAAAAAAAGCCTCAGGAACACGTTTTCGGGTGTGAAGAAAATGAATATAATAAATTGAGAATAAAATTTAAATGTCAACTTATTTGCAGTGGATGAGTTTTGATTATAGTTTCGATTTAGGACAAGTGGTTCCTTGATGAAATCTTAGAAAATAGCTTAGAACCTATATGAGATAAATAAGATATCTTGAGTTGATAGGTTACAAACTGTATGATTGTTTAGTTGTACATTAATAGCCCAGATATAAGGTCTAAGACACGAAATTTGCAAAATTTATGCACGTTTAATTTATACAGATTCCAATTCTTAAGGACTGGGACTGCGTACTAACCAGTGACGTCATCTTGTAATAACTATAGAAACATAGTTAACTTCATAAGTGGACTTTAAGGGATAAGAAAATATATTAATGGGGGGTAAATGCCCGGGGGGTGATTGCACGGGGGGTGCTAGTCCAGGGGGGTAGTCCGGTGATTGTCTGGGGTGATTGCCCTAGAATCCTTATTGTTGTGTACATTAGAAAATTATTGTATTTATAATATCAAATCCTTTCATAACAATGTTTGCATTATATAAGAAAATGATTTATTTAATTAATTACGCTTCATTTATCGTAGTTCAAAGATATCTTCTTAAAAAACAAGATATTCGTCGAATCAATAGGGGGGAAATATAACTGTTAACAAATACATCAATCAAATTATAGTACTTTTTGATAAATTATTTGATAGGTTATTTATTGACATTTTCCTCCTTTTTCGAGGCTTATCTTGTTAACAGACTTTACTTTATATAATCATAGAGATATAAATATATAGAGAGCTTATTCCCTTCAATAGCAGAGAAACAGCATTGTTCAGCTGTCGCCATTGCCCAACATAAACAAAGTGATTTGCACACCGTCCTCGTAAGTTGATCATATATATATTAGTATTTTTTTATATTGGGCACAATGACATAATTCTCTGAAGAATCCAATAAGCTCTCTATGTCTTTATATCTATATGGATATAATACATATACATACGTCGCAAAAGTCCAATAAATAAGGGTGCATGTTATAAATAAATAATTCTCAAACCTGCGCAGATATCTGAGCCTCTCATCGGCCATCCCAACATTATTATACAGGATCCCAAAATCCTTTCCGATTGGCTCCAATTTTTCTTTATCTGCTCATAGATGCCAGCATCCTTGAAGTCCGCCACGATCACGATGGTTTGAATTTTATATTCCGCCTCTAAAAAACACACACACGCCATAGTAATCAATTTATTTTAAAACTTGATATGAACTATTAAAAAATCATAACTCAACTTGCGATAACTTAAAAAAAATATGAAGTACCTAAAACGATTTAAAAATCTCGATATTCATTTCGAGAAATTGATTTTTCATTATGAGGGACTAGAGATTAGTGGTAAACGATACACTTTGATATTCATTTTGAGGAATTGATTCCTCATTTGGGGGATTAGGGATAGGTGAGGAACGATAATTCTTACAATTTACAAAGATAATGTTAAAAAAAGGTTGACCACAGGGATAATTATTGTTCTAGGAAACCACTGGTGATATATTATAATCTATAATAATAATAATATTCCATTCGTTCGTTTCCTGTAACTCCCGAACGGTTCATGAGATCTTGACAAAATTTCTATTAATAGTTTGAGAGCTCAGGGAGTGTTTTACTGGGGTTTTAAAACTCCCGAAAATTCGTCATCGCCATGCTTATTTTGTTTGCCAAAAACGTTTTTGTCGATAAAAAAAATCCAAGTTATATTTTGACCAAACTTTCTGTGGATGATTCTGAGATAGTAAGACATGCTTTTGTTTTATCGAGTGCTTACAGGAAATTCGTTTCCATAGGTTACTTAAAAATAAGTTTTTCTGCCGCTGTCTTTCCCCCCAAATTTAAGTTTTGTGGAAAATAACAACTTTTTAAAAATAGAACATCGCGCTAATCAAATTTTAATAATGCTGGAGAGTGATGTCAATCACTCTCACCTTTTTAATAAAGATATGAAGTCTTAAGTTTTTTTTTGCTGCCCCCCCCCCCCCCCCCCCCCCCATCAACAGTTACCAAACAAATACTCTGATATTCATATCATATTATGATTATACATATCTTCGGCACTCTATGTTCTCTATGAAAAGACTTAAAATAACTTCTTTTTATGATGTTTAAATACCCAGCCTTAAACAATATGAAGTAGAAAAAAATGGCAAGGAAAACGCAATGACAGCTTTCTAAGGAACTACTTTTAAAAAGGACCAAATTTTCTGTGAATGTCATGAGTTGTTAAAGTATGTTATTGGGTTATTTGCATTGAGATATAAAGTTATATCTCTATGGATATTCTCCACCACAATTTTTCGGGCAAATAACAACTTTTAAGAACGCAGCCTTGCGTTAACCGAATTAAAAAAAAAATGAAAATGAAGAGTCGTGTTATCTAATTGATGTCACATCAGTATTCCTATTCATAATTTAAAAATATGAAGTATCACTCGCTTTTAACTTCTTTTTGATGGTATATTTCTGGATCACTTTCTTCATTAAACGCCGATATATAATCAAATGTCTACTCGGGCACTACTTCTGTATATTTGACACTAAAATCATAACGTCACTTGGACATTATAACGCTCCCAACTTTTGTTTTGGTATTTTTTTTCTTTTAAAATAACTAAAGCTCTTCTCATTTTAAGCCCTTGCTTTAAAGGCACTAAGAAATAAGATAATTAAAAATATGACTCCAAGGTTTTCTTACCCAAGTATTTTGAGAGCTCCTCCAAGTATTGGGGATTCCGTGCAATCAGTGCAATGTTGAGGCCTTTTGAGGCCAGCTCGATGCTTATGGCCCGACCTATTCCATTCGTGCATCCCGTAACAACGGCCCATTCTCCGAATTCCTTCTTCAGATCCAGGGAGCATAGCTTTGAGAGGAAATGAATGCGGAGTCCATTCAGGAGATCGAAGAGGAATCTTCCTCCAATGTAGAGCAGTGTGGAGCCCCCAAGCAGGGCCAGGTACTGGGTCACGGAGGACTCTCGAAGGCCTCGAATAACTCTTCTATTATCAACTCGGCTTTGTCTACGACAAGGGCCATGGTTTTGAAGGGTGTAAATAGCACTCTTATGCAATACTGTTCCCCTTGGTTTTCCCAATGAGTAAATAAGAAGAAAACCTGCCAAGGCAGAAAAGCAATAATATATGTTTTGAGTAAACTTTTCACAAGATGAAGAAAAGTGATGATAACTGGCATGATTTTTGATAAAATTAAATATACGCAATAATAAAATATATTATCCCGGAACCTCTACACTTTATTTGATAATTTGAAAGGTGAAACGCCATGTTTAAACGTCTTGTTGCCAAGTTATTTCTTTTGATACAAATTTTGTTACGAGGTTATATTTACTTATATAATAAAAAAGGCAAGGAATAAAAAAAAGATACGAATATCCTTATTTTTACTCAAGTCTATATAAATATTATAGATGTCCTTTATTATTACTACTATTAGAAAAGGAATAATAAATTTTTATTTATTTAAAGGTACACTTACTGACGTATAGTTGGGCCACTTGTTCAATGCATGGATTTAATGTCATTTATTTTTAACCAATAAAGCTAATTATTTTGTAGATGAATTGATATAAAACATATTTCAATATAATTAGCATATTTCATTATTTTTGAAAGTATATTAAATAATATAATAGTGATCTAGTATTAAAACACTTTATTTAAGTAATAATGCAAGTCACTATTGGATGAAGAATTAGTTAGTTTATAATATTGAACTGTTTCTCCTTTAAATGAATATGTTATTTTTTTTAAACCTTACTTTTATATAAAAAATATGTACCTCTTGTATAAATTTTAACTTGTTATATACAAGTTAATTTAGTGTAAAAATAGATATTATTATAAATATTTCACAATTTAACACCAATCTCTACTTCTTGATATATAAGCCTTAGATGAGTAGTTCATTGTCACATATAAAATACATATTTTCTTTCAAGAATGGCAATGAATTAATATATAGAAATGAGAAGTTTATTTGGATTTTTTGGAAGTGGACGCTTGAGTCCCTGCACTTATGTTCTTTTGATGCATGCAGTGTCGCATAATGCCATACATTTGTCGATCCACGAAGGAAGAGGGAACGGCAGAACCTATTGATAAATTCATTATTATCGTTATATGTTGAAAAGTCTTTGAAAAACTCACGTGCAAAACCATTGGACGAGGGAATGTCGCCAATAGCCAGAGGTTTGAGATGTTCGGCCTAGAGTATTGAGTGCATTGTAGGCATAGACCTCCGGGCAAGGGGTCAAAGGACTTCTAACAGAGTTGTTATCCCTAAGGAATGCAATAGATAGATTAATTTCAAAAATTAAAATTTATGGAGGATAATAAAATATATAATAACAAATTATGTTTTTTACACTTGTATTCATAGGTTTGAAAATAAATATACAAAACTAATTATAATCATTTTAAAGACCATTAAATCCCTTTAGAATAAAAAAATTGTATTTTACATAAAACATATTTATATTATCAAAAATATTTAATACCTAGCAAGCAAAAAAATAACATAATATTCAACCCATCAGAGGTGGACAAGTAATTCCTTGTAAATAATTACCTCAATTAGTGGATAAATGAAGTCCTTTATATATGCATATGTTTTTAAATAAATTTGTTAATATTAGATCTTGATAGTTATATTTCCTCCTTAACCATATAAATTTCCAAGCAATGAGAATAATAGAGCAATTGTTAAGATATATCTTTTCCTAGGTTCGATAGACTAATTTTAATGCTATAATGCTTATTTATATCCTATCGGATGCAATTCTGTCGAACCATATAGGGGAAAAAGATATATCTATAATAGTTATAATCAATACTGATAACAGTGGAGGATCAGAACACATACACAATAATGCATATTTACGTTAGTTTCCATATTAAAAAAATATACTAAATAAGAAAAAATCTTGTGATATTAGAAGTAATAATGATATGAGGAACTAAATTAGGTATAAATTCATTTGAAGAACATACACATAACTTTATTTTGTCAGTGATTTTTTCAAATTACATTTTTAATTTATTAGGATGGGCAAATTATTATTTTTATTTCGTTAAATTTAGATTAAGCAACTAAAAATAACTCAAGAAACATGCAAATACAAGAGCCAATTTTAACCAAATTTTCTAAGTTTTATGCGTCCTTTACCTCTAAAGAAATCCTCATTTTGCCTTAACATTGTGTTGTCAACTATGGAAGGGAACAATAGACTTAGCAATAAAGTGTGTATATCACATCAAACAATCCTTTCATATAATGTAAAATAAGTCTATAATTAGCCTCAAGTGTAACATATTTCCTAACTACGTAATATGTATTACAAACCTCATTCGCCACACGTTTGTTTTATTCTATTTTTAAGAACTGAGCCAACCAAGAGCTGATATAATTATAAAATAGATCATGTACTTGCTCTCTTCTTTCTGCAATGATTCATTTTTATTTTTTTATTTCATTTTTCTTACTTTTGGGCATTTTTGGAATAGTCAAGAATGATGAATTAGGAGTTCTTGGTTTATTAATTATAATTTTGCCTCTCTCGTAAATATTGTTGATTATTGACTCTAGGATATATTAATTAAGTTTTTAATATGCAATATGGCGAAAAGCTATTCTTTAATGACTTTATAAAAATATTTATCTTATTTATCAATCAGTGCGTAAATTTTAATAATAGAAGAAAAGGTAATGTAGAGCCCCAAATGGAAAAGCATTAAAGAATGTGCTAACTTTAGTAACAAAATAACAAAAATGTTAGTTTATGAATTTCAAGGTTGGATTTGATTAAAACTTAAGAAGACAAAAACTCCTTTTCAATCTTATGAAAAAATAATCAATGATATGTTTATGTTTCAACTTCTTTCGAGTTCATATATATATATATATATATATATATATATATATACTCACCACACCCTTCGTAGCATGTTGGTCTTGACCCCCAGTGGAACTAGATTCTGTACACATATCCCTTTTGGTCCAGCCTCCAAGGCAAGATTTCTTGAAAAATGATTCACAAATGCCTTTGTGGCAGAGTAGATGGTGATCAAGGGGGCAGCATATGCCCCAGCAAAGGAGGATACATTCACAATGGCCCCTCGACGACGTTTGACCATAGACTCAAGAGCAATTTTGCTCATGAGGGAAACTGAGGCAACGTTGGTGTGAATTGAATCAAGGAGGCTCGTCTCAGAAGCCTTGAAAATAATGAATACATTTTGTATTAAAAATCAACTCTTTGCATACAAAAAATAGAAAATTTACCTTTTCGAAAAAATCCGGCTCCTCCGGTGCCATTGCAACATTATTTATTAGTATTCCTAAATTGTTTTGTACCGGCTGAATTTGCTCCCTGATGTCTTCATATATCCCCGTATCCTTAAAATCCGCTATGATATTGAGGGTTTCAATATTATACTTACTAACTAGGAATAAAGAGATATGCTAATCGTTAGGAATAGACTGTTGTGAATTTCGTCTTTAAATACATTTTGAAAAAAAATTGACTTCATCTATTAGCGGCCCCCTTTGAAGTCACAATCAAGAAACTTTGTTTACAACATTTCTTAATATACTTAATATCAAATCAGAAAAGTGGAGATAAATTATTTTATTATTTCTAGCACTTGAATAAATTGCAAATTTAGCCTCTTTAATAAAATATTCCTGGAATGGAAAGACGTTCGTAATAACCACATATATATAAAGTCCATTCAATGATTCTGGCATTTAGTCATAACATCTTTTTTTTTTCATGGAAAAGGTCTTTATTCTATTCATATAATACAATAATATAAAATAAAAATAGATATGAAAAAGGGAGATATTTGTGTTTGGTAAAAAGATAAATAAACATTATAGTTTAATTTTTCATCTTGTATATCCGAATTATAGGTTGAAATAATATGAATATTAAGAAAATAAGGAATTGAGGTCTAAAAATAAAATATCATCTTATATTAATAACTTTCATTATCAGTCTTTTTTTCCTTATAAAATCAAGAATGTTACCAATGTCATACTAAACATCCAGTAGCTTAGCGAACCCATTTTATAATATAAAATATTAATTCCCGTATTTATGTCATAGTAAACTTGCGATCCCTGAAAATATGCGTAATGTTTTGGAACACCGGGTTCAAAGGCAATAACTATAGTTTATTATGTATCCAAATTCACTACGATTAAGCCTTCAGATTTCACCAGTCACAAATAAGAAACAAGCGTCATGGAGCCCTCGGGTACTACGTTCCACAATAATGGTACATTTGAGTTAAAATGTACTGCAATGGAACCCAGGACGTGGGATCAAGGTCTGTATAATATATTATTATATTATAATATAATTATACAGACCTTGTGTATAATAAGGTCTGGGCAATACGAAAACAAACATGTAGCAGTGTGACTACTCAATGACGTCACTGGAGAACGATTATATCTATCTATATATATATATCATCAATCTCTCTATCTATCTATAAATAATATATATATATATATGTGTGTTCAGCTTTTTTTGCGTTCAGCGTTAAAAAAAATAGCGTTCCGTTCAGCGTTCCGTTCAATGTTTTTGTGTTCAGCGTTCCTTTAGCGTTCAGCGTTCAAATATTTTTTTAATAACATAGTGTAGTTTTGAAAATGGAAAAACTATTTAGGGCTTTAATAATAAAATGACCCGAACCGATTTTCAAATGATATAAATTTGTTGACTGGATCTAAACCAGGGGTTCCCAACCTGGGGTCCGCAAAACGTCTATATTCACAACATAAGAGGGTCTTTTTAAGAAAAGAATTTCCAAATAAGTGACGACGTTTTTTTAGAAAAGAATCTCCACACAAACTGATGACTGACGTTTTTTATAGAAAAGAAATTCCAGAAAGGTGACGACGTTTTTTTTGTAGATTAATTTCCCAAAAAGTGACGACGTTTTTTTGAAAAGAGTTTTCGAAAAAATTCCTTTCAGAAAAAAAAATTTGGTCACTTGGGGGTAAAATTTTAAAAAAGGTGCTTCACTATTCTATAGAGAGTTCTTGGGAGAGTAGTTTATAAGTTCGTCTCATAATATTGTTTATATCCCAGAAAAAAATACTTATCAAAACTACATTGAAATGTGTGGAAAAATTGACGCTGAACGCAAAACTCTTTTTTTGCGTTCAACGTTCAGCGTTCAAAATAAAGTTGCGTTCCGTTCATTGAACGTGCGTTCAGCTGAACGCCGATCAATTTTGCGTTCCGTTCACAAGCCAGATATATATATATATATATATATATGTGTGTGTGTGTGTGTGTATAAATAGATAAAATAAAAATTATAAATATATATATTCTTTCTCCATGACGTCATTGAGTAGTAATACTGCTAGGATTACATGTTTGTTTTGTATTGCCCAGACCTTATTATACAGACCTTGGAGCAAGGAAAATATATAAGGTGTGTCAACAACGAACTCTCTAAGGCAGGCAGGTTGGCGTTAGCTGACTCAGCTGTTGTTTTCAACAATGACGTCATCGTCATTGTTGAAATTTGCATATTATTATTCATTCATTTAAAAAGGAATTATTTAAAAGGAACCATTCATTGCTATCAATTATTGAAAAATGCCTCCTCGACGGAGGATGTGCACTCCATGGGCTCCATTCACCGTTATCCAGGCTTACGAGTCACAGTCGGTTTCATGGACTTTTCTTGAACAGACCAATTGACTTGAGGCTGTTCCTGGCACTACACATCACTAGAGATAGAAAATAGAGGGATATTTTGAGCGTGTGAAAGGGAGAATGTTTGAATGGTACAATTGAGTTCAGGCTCTTGTTATCACTATTCTCTTTCCTCTTTTGAGGAGTATTTATTTCATTTATGAAGTAGGCCAAGTCGGCCGGAACGGAAGGTATTTATTTTATATTTGAATCTCTGTTTTTGCTTCTGTTCTGAGGAAAGAAAATAGTGATAACAAGAGCCTGAACTCAATTGTACCATTCAAACATTCTCCCTTTCACACGCCCAAAATATATCCCTCGCTTTTCTATCTCTACACATCACTCCAAAACAAAGCAATTCCTTTGAGAAATTGATTTTGTAAATATAAAAATAAATAAACATATGACGTCAATGTTGAAAAACTAAGTCCAATAATAATAATAAAACACAACGTAAAGTTTCCTTGTTCACTCACCTTCTTTATATTCTCCTTGCCTTGGAGATACATATCTGTGTATCTTGTTATCTTCAATAACAAAGAAATATATAGATCAACTGTCGATTAGAACAATCAATAATAATCTTATCAATACTATTTCATTAATGAAAGGTTTTGTGATTTGCACTTGCATATAAGATCTGTTTATTTTGGGAATAATCAAGTAATTCTCTTTGTATTTATATCTCTATTTCAACAAACATACATCCTACAATAAGTGTACTTAATTCTGGTCCGGTAAATCTGACTGATGACGTCATTGCCTAACTGCACGTCACGGAATGGAAACTTGGGTTCTTTGTGTGTTCAAACTATGTCATATTGGCAGGCTTGTGAGCGTTCAGCTTTTTTTGCGTTCAGCGTTCAAAAAAAATTAGCGTTCCGTTCAATGTTTTTGCGTTCAGCGTTCCGTTAGCGTTAGCGTTCAAATATTAAAAAAGTACTGCGTAGTGATGACTTTTTTTTTTTAGAAAAGAATTTCCAAAAAAGTACTGCGTAGTGATGACGTTTTTTTTTAGAAAAGATTTCCCCAAAAAGTACTGCGTAGTGATGACGTTTTTTTTTTTTTAGAAAAGAATTTCCAAAAAAAAGTCAAAGAAAAGTTTGGGAAAAATTGAACGCTGAACGCAAAACTCTTTTTTTTGCGTTCGTTCAGCGTTCAAAAAAAAGTTGCGTTCCGTTCAGCGTTCCGTTCATTGAACGTGCGTTCAGCTGAACGCCGTTCAATTTTGCGTTCCGTTCACAAGCCTGCATATTGGGGTATATTTGGGTCAAAATGAGCGTTACATTATCAATTGGTTTCAAATACCACATATTTTTTAGCATATTTGTACTGGTAACCAACCGCCAGTGGGATTATTACGCCTAATCCCTAGTTACGTGTTTTAACTGCAACATTTATGGTTAGAGATCGCTAACTCTCTATAAAAAGAGAAAAGTCAGTAAATATTTACACATGATAAGCGGATCAACCATGACTCTAAATTGATATTTTTTAAATGATAAAACGTTCAAAGCTAACTATTTTGATAAATATTAGTTTGATCATCTTACCATGAAGCTATACAACCATTTTTCTTGTTGTAGTAACAAGACGTTACGTAAGATATATTAATTAATTGGGATTGAGACCTGTAGCGGATTGACCTGTTTACTAACAGCAGGTCAACCTAACACTTCTTATTTCGCACCTTAGCAGGTTCTTAATCTTGAGTACTCTTGCCTACGGCTATATAAGCAGCAGGCAAGAGCTTAAAAACACACTCTTTCACTTTATCACTGAGTTGTCATTTCTCCTCCTCCTTCGCACTACAGATCCCTAGGATTTCTCACCTAAATGAGCCGACAGTTCATCAAATGCGTAGAATTGCGCGCAATCAATACAATGTTGAGTCCTCTGGAGGCCAGCTCGATGCACATGGCACGACCTATTCCATTTGTACAACCCGTCACAATGGCCCACTTCCCAAAAAGTCTCCTTTAAATTCACGACCCGCAGTTTTGACCAAAATGCACACGGATTCCATTTAATAACTGACAAATGGTCTTTCCTCCATAGTAAAGTAGGGTCGTTCCACCCAGTGCAGCCAAAAAGGGATACGCCATGGATTCCTTGAGGCCCCTCAGAGCCGTCGTCAAAGAACCTCTTCCCATCTGATGGCATAGTTCACACATAATTTCCAAAGCACTATATAAATAACTTACTAATTTCACAAACGAAATATAATTTAAATAATATATACTTAACAAAAAAGTTTTTTCATGTTCAGAAGTGTCACATATTTTTTTGGACACGCAATGAGACATCATCACATTCCTTCAATTAAGAAAGTGTAGAAATCTGGAGGCTTTATAAGTTCCATGAAATATCGCGCTCATAAAGAGAACCTAACAAGTCAAATGAAGTAAGCGTCTCTAAAAAAAAAAACACAGAGTAATACTATATTTTCCTGCCTTAATAAAAACAATTATTGCATTGAGATCATAATAGAATATTGTCAGTGCAATAAACTATATTATAAATAAAATAGATTTATATAAGTCAGATTTTTTAACCTATCCAAGTAATTGTTTTTGCATTTCAAGCTGAGAATGCTAAAGGGCCAAATACTTGCCTATATATGTATTTTGGCTGTCTTTAACGTATAAAGTTGTTTTTATTTTTATCTATATGATTTTGTCTAGGATATTTAAAAAAGGCATTTATACCGATTGTTCTGGGAACTCATTTTAGAACTAAAGAAACATCAAACTCTAATATATCCGGAATTAGATTTGAAGGACTGATAAATATGAAGTCGTTTATAATAAGCAACGATACCTCCACCATATTGATTTCCCTGTTCTTCAATATATTAGATAGCTTTGTCATATACAAGCTCCAATTACTTTTTTTCGTCAGTACTGGTCTATTCCATCATACTGTTCCATTGTCAGTACTAATATTTGCATCATTTTATATTGTTTTCGCCCTATAATCACCCTATTTTAATTTTAAGTATTTGCGTATTCCTGGGAGAAAACATACATTACTAGAATGATAATGCAATGAGGCAATAAGGCCTACTAAATAAGGTCATACCAGGGTGTAACGAAGAAAATATGTACTCTTTGATCTTGCTTCAATAACTTATGACTAGGTTGAGTGAGTGAGTTTTTCCATAGAGATAAAAAGATATAGAGAGCTGATTCCCTTCAATAGCAGAGAAACAACGTTCAGCTGTATTCTGTGTGTTCAAAATAAACAAAGTAATTTGTCCTACGTCATCGTAAGCTGATCATAGAGATAGATTATATCTCTATGATCCGCTTACGATGACGTAGTACATATTACTTTGTTTATATTGGACACAAAAATACAGATGAAGGGAATAATCTCTCTCTGTATATCTTTTTATCTCTATGGTTGGTTCCAGTGCCTTTGAGTAGGAGAGTCTGGACACCCTGCGCGCCACGTAGTGATAAAACTGATGAACTAATAATATGAACCCAAAAGCCTTAGAATACATATCTATAAAACAATAAATAAAATCATTATTTTGAAATTAATGTATATTTTCCAAACTTAAACTTTGATACAACACATATAAATAGCAATATCAATTAATGAGAGCCCTCATTTTTATACTTTTTACTGGCATTAATAGCTGAAATACACTTTCACACAAGTGTGGGATATCAGCCATCACACATATGGATTCGCTTGAAGAGAGGGGACTAGGAAAAGTGTTAATAATTTGTCCTTTTGTTAACACTATTCCAAGCTCCTTCTAAATAGCTTGATTACATGGACCCATATCGCTGGTAATAGAAGCCACTTTGAGACCAACTTCGTGTGAGGAGCAAATTATTTGATTTAAGATAGAAACAATCTTCTTGGGGTCGAAAGAATTTCCCGTTAGTGAAAGGCTATCACCTGTTCCATCTCGTCTGTATGCCCACGAGCATGAAACATAATGCATGAGTTGCTGGGACATTGGTGCTGTCAATGTTGAATAGCCTACAACAGATTGACCATCGAATTCAAGTCCGGGTTTAATTGCCATTTCGTCGAAAACTAATGAGCATGACGCTCATTGTCTGGAAATGACTGAACTTTCACCTGAAAAATGAACTCACATATAAATCGAATTTTAAAATATAAATGAGTATGTACCTTCATCAATTCCATAACATCTTCTAAAATGCCAGGGTTGAATTCTAGAGATTCCAATCGTCGCCTCAATGTTCTCAGGCTGGGTAGAGGAAATCCTTTTTGAAGTAACATCTCATACCCCGTAGTACCACAGGCAATTCGAAGTTGAATAGCTTTTTTTATTGTTGATGGCGACCATTTGCAGCACCTACTCTTATTAGTCAAAGAGACAATTTGATCATCGTTAAAATGGATTCAACGGCCGAAGTAACTTCTGAAATATTTAAAGTTAAAACAGAGTAAAATAACTAAGAATTAAAAAAAGCCTACCCGAAGCATTAATGAATTCCTTTTTAGGTGCAGTTTGAGTTCCAAATTCTCGTACATCTGGTTGAGTCTTCCATTTGGGTACCAATGGTTTTTTTAAGTGTCGTATCTGAAATAAATTATATCTATAGGTTTAACAGAAAGAAGCATGCTTATAATCACCTACCTATGAATGAGGCATAAGAATGGTCCATATGTACCACATTACATAAATATGTGACGTCTTCACAAGGTTGGTTGGGAACATTATCGTCATCACTAATGGGTCTATTGACGGTTATAGATGAACCAAGTATTAAAGGTTCACTGGACTTGATTGAAGTCATCGTAGTTCTCGGTTTTGCCACTTTTGAAAAGATGAACTTACATGGAATAGCACCTTGTTTGAGACACTTCCTGTTTCGATTCCTTTCAAAAGTTATATCACTTTTTAAAAAGTGCTCCGAACACAATACATGCGAGTCTTTAGCCTGATAATTTTTCCTCCTCAAGCTGCGTCCCAATTTTTTCGTAGCTGGAAGTCTTTTGGAAATCGAAAAAACGATATATCCTTATCAGTTTGTGTCGATTTTTGCATCCAATTGCTGAATAAGAAGGCATTTTTGCAGAAATATTCACTTTATCAATAAAAATACTAGAGTCTCTTTACAAATACTGAGTTCACACTTTCATAACAAATAAACAGCTGAATAATTTCAGCTGTTGAATGTCCAGACTCTCCTACTCTAAGGCACTGGTTGGTTCCTACTCATATGAAAATATATAGGCTTTGATCGATAACTTATCGACGATAAGACGCAAGATCTATTTTCTTTCTATAACAGTTTTTGAGATACAAAATATTTTAGAGTCGATTATGATATGATCCAAGCACTTATGGCTGTTTTTAGGGCACTGAACGAGATTATAAGTCTGTTCAGAGACTGCCAGACCATTGTGGAGGTCATTAACGAATCATTTAATGTTTTGAAGAGGGTACACATTGCCCGCAAGTCAAATTTATTGGCTCTCGGAATCTATTTTAGACATTCCATCATACTATGAGCCAAAATTCGTCAACATAACCAAGGTAAATGATGAGTGTGTATTTAAATCCAAGGTCTGCTCAGTTTGTCATTTAAATTTTAACACTCTCAAGGCGTCTATAGATCTACTTTGGGGTGCAATTCTGCGGTATACTATCAGTATTAGCTGCAAAGTGTTTCCATACCGCTTGAAGGCAGTTGTATCTGCTCAAGGTATTATTACATATATTTTTGATTAGTTACCCAGGAGTTGGCAATCCATGGCTCTAGAACCTCATACGGCTCTTTAGAGCTGCCTTTGTGGCTCCCTGGAGCTTTCCAAAAACGTTAGAAAATGGGGAAAAGATGGGATAGGAAAATATATCGGACCAAAATGTGCACCGTATGCAGGTTATATAAGGAATTAATTTTTTTGTGGCTCTAGAAATATATTTTTTAATTTTTTGGTCCGTTATGGCTCTTTCAACATTTTGGGTTGCCGACCCCTGAGTTAACCTCTTGCATGTAAGAAAATGATGTGATATTTTGGTACGATACCATTAATAATATCTACAATACACCCTCTTGAAATTAATAAAAACGTAATATGTTCATACTTTTCCCCACTGCATCTTAAATATAGCTTTAAATACATATATTGAGAGAGAAGAGTTGCATTGGAATTTAAATAATTGAGGTAATCCATAATGCAAAAGAAAAAAAACTTGTTTTGAGGTGTTTTCATTATGGGATAATACGCTGTATTGAATTCTCGTTCGATTAGAAGATACTTTTCTACAACAAATCATTTCGTGGAAATGAATAATCTTTTTTATGGGTATATAATCAATTTGAACAAATCATATTAGAGTCTTTTAATGATTCAGTAAACAAATCAAATCACAATGTAACAAAGATTTTGTTTGAGTTAATTTTTTGGTTGTTTATCTTTTATTAGGTCCTAAGAATGAAGAAAAGGCATATGTTTCATGTCGCTAATCGTTATTAAGAAAATTACACCATTTTTTGAAAAATACCAAAAAAAAATATGTAAATGAGAAAATTTCAGAATAATATATTTATATTTATAGTCATGATTGGACTGTGTATTGAAAACACAAAGATTTTCTGGTCTTTCTTCGGTGAAGAGACTGGGTTTCTCGGACCAAAGCACAGACGTAGTCGCCCATCATGCGTTCATTATACTGTCCCTGGTAGCGGTTTTCAAATTCCATCATATCTTGGTGGAAGCGCTCTCCATGCTCTTTTGAGTAGTCTCCCATATTGGATTTAAAGAAATCCAAATGGAGTGCATCATATGCAACTTCAGGGACATCCTGCAACCCATCCCCTTGTAGGACTTCAGAAGATCGTCGACCAGTTCGCGATAGTTTTCTTCCTTGTTTTTACCCAAAAAACCCTGAATAACCGCAACAAAACTTCGCCAGGCACGTTTATCCGGTGCCAACAACTTTCCGGAGAATTCCGGATCCTGCATTAACTTCGTGATTTGCGGCCCAACAAATATCCCTGCCTTAATTTGGCCTCTGACAACCTCGGAAATACCGCTTCCAATGCTTGAAGGCAGCGGACTTGTGATCGGTTTACTGTAATTTCATCGCGAGTAAATTTGTCGCGGAGCTTTTTATAGCCGTTTTTTTGTCGCGGGTAAATACATCGCTTGCTCTTTTATAGTCAGTCAATTTTGTAGTTCTTCTTTTTGTCGCGGGTAAATTTGTCGCCAAGCTTTTTTGTAGTGAAGTATTTTTGTCGTTCTTCTTTTTTTCGTAGGTAATTTTGTCGCCAAGCTTTTTTGTAGTGAAGCATTTTCCGCGCTGTTTATTTTTTACTTTGTGGACCTATTCATGGGACTCTGTCTGGGGTCCCATGGGGTTTGAATCTACCGCTGACATTTTTAGGGAGAAAAGACACGCGGCTTAAGGGTTGTGCACACCTTAGCCTCGGGTGTTCCACCGCGAGTTGAAATCTACGCAGGGTCAACGGTGGATTTCAACGTTATAGAACCCCCGGCTGAGACCGGCGTACCCCCCCCCCCCCCCCCCCGAGATTAGATTATACAAAACTCTTGGGCTAAATGCATTTTCCTCCTTCAAAGGGTCAGCCGTGTATTTCTACATAGTCTTCTCGGATGAGGCATGCATATCTTGCAAGGGCTCCAGGACTTTTGTAAGACAGCCATTTCTTAGACGGACACTTCTTAGACAGGACATTTCTTAGACACCCATTAAAATGTACTCACAATTAAAATAGGCCCTCGGGTTCCGCCGAACACAGTCGGGGTGTTTTGGGGTTAAAAATTCCCCGCCAATGGGCCCTCAGGTTCCGCCGAACACAATCGGGGTGTTTTGCGGAACGAGAGGGCCCATTGGCAGGGGATTTGTAACCCCAAAACAACCCGATTGGGTTTGGCGGAATCCAAGGGCCCATTGGCGGGGGATTTGTAATCCCAAAACCCCGATTGCGTTCGGCGGAACATGAGGGCCCATTGGCGGTGGATTTGTAACCCCAAAACACCCCGATTGTGTTCGGCAGAACCCGAGGGCCCATTGGCGGTGGTTTGTAACCCCAAAACACCCCGATTAGGTTTGGTGGAACCCAAGCACTATAGGATGATTTTTCGTATTTGGAGGTAAGGGTCAATTTTTGAAGTATTCAGGAACGAGCCAATACTCCTGGTAGATGTTACTAGAACACCAGAGCATACATTTCCGCCATATTTGACTTCATTTTCGGCTTTTAAGGTATGGTAACGATGTCATTTATGAGCGAATTTGGGAAAATCCCAAAAATGAGGAAAAAAATGACATTTTTTCGTTATGAATTTTTTTAGTGAAAAAGTGTCCCAGGACCATAACGACGTTTTTTTACAGGAAGTTTAGTGTCTTGACTCATGTTAGGATGAATAACAATAAATTTTTTCCATTTAGGTGATGTCATGATTGTCACATAAATATGACACCTTCAATCTCATTTGCATATTGTCGTCACCCTATAGCAATATAAAAAGGTCCAGGAGTGCCCAGGCTGAAACCACTTCCAAAACATTGCACAAGGTCCCTACTAAGATTTCAGATAAGTCCCAGACCCGGAGAGTCCCGTGAAATTTGTGTATTCTCAATTATTTGAGAGGGGTCTGCTAAAAAAAAGTCGTCAAAAACAACCATTTTTGAGAGAGAGAGAGAGAGAACGATAGTAAAGGAGTGACGTTAAACTGGTTCTATTTATTCATTTCAGGTCTCATTAATCCCCCTTTTCAACGCCTATCAATATGGCGAAGTTGATCAATCGGGATCTCTTTGACCTCACACGGACTCACTCTTTTGAAGAGCATGCAAGTCTTGCGGCTCTTGTCAGGGAGAGGATCGGTTCTCAGGGGCTCGAGGAAGTAGATATTGACAACTTCCTCACCCAATTCCGGAAGGCGGCGAAGAAGAAATGGCATTCTGCTGGTTGCCATATACGCAATATGGAGTCCAAATTTGGGACACCTGCCGGTTGGCTCAACCAAGTGGTCGACTTTGGAGGCTTCATCGTCACATCAAAGAGGAAAGCTACTCCCAAAAAAGGTGTCGCCCCCAAAAAAGAATTTGGGAATCTCTCCCGAAGCCAGCAAAATCGGAGCACAGCCAATCTGCGAGCTGAAAATGAAAGCTCAAAGCTTCTCCACGCAGCAAAGACGGCGCTTCGGAATGATGGGAAGGAAGACATGGCCGTTGTCATCGAGGAAGCTTCTAAATCTCCAACTCGTCCTTCAAAGATTCGCCGGCTCTCTGGGATCGCTTCAAGCCTTGATAAAGCTCCTCCACGTGACCTAGCTCTCCCTACCAAGATTTCTGATGACGATGCACTCGCGCACCTGTTCTATACAGACATGACACGTGACGCTTACGTTGCCAATCGTCTCATGTGCAAGTCGCATGGGGCAGATATTTGGCCCCCATATGGGAATCTTCAAGAGGCCAAAAAACTCTGCCGGCCAGCCAATATCACTTATGAGGAATGCGCTGTCATTGTTCCCCTTCGAGAACGTCTTCTGCACAACGATGGCCGTTTTGTTCAAGTTTTTTACGACCAGATTGAAGAGCATCTACAGAATGTTGAAGACGGCGGCACTCTCACGATTGAGGTTGAGGAGAAGATCGGATTTGATGGCAGTACAGGCAACTCAATCTACAACCAGAAATTTGGCTCAAATGACCCCGAAGCTTGCGAAGAAAGTTTGCTGTCAACTTGCCTTGTTCCACTTCAATACCGCACATCAAATGGACAAGTCATCTTCACAAATCCAGTTCCACAGGGTGTGACATTTTGTCAACCCGTCCGTCTCGAATACAAAAAAGAGACACAAGCAGCGTCAAAGCAAATTGACAATTGGATTGATGCCGAGGTTGCAGCCCTTGCCGAGGACCCTATCATCATTCCTTATGCAACGAAATTCCTGAAATTCCTTCATACCCTGAGGAAGACGATGATGGACGTAAAGGCTAAGAATGCAGTTACAGATACCCTCTCCACACTCCGTTGTTTCCTCTGTGGGGCCTCCTCCTCATCATTCAACAATATTGAGAAACTTGTGGCCAACTATCCAACTAAGGAAGAAAACCTTGTGTATGGAAGCGTGTGTGACTTGCATGCATGGCTCAGGGCATTTGACGCTGTCAACTCGCTCTCTGACAAGTTGTCCATCAAGAAGTGGAAGATTGCATCGGATGCTGACCGGAAGAAGGTGGAGTCTCGAAAGAAACGCAGAAATGCTGCTTATCTCCAGGATCTCAACCTCGTTGTTGATATGCCACGAAGTGGCGGCTCCGGCAATTCAAACACGGGGAATGTGGCAAGAAAGGCGTTCCAGAATGAGGAAGCTTTTGCTCGGATCACAGGCGTTGATGTGAATCTCATCCATGACATCCACACCCTCCTCATCGCCATAAACGTGGATCTTCCTCTCGATGTCTCCAAATTAAAGGCCAAAGGACTCGCAACTGTAAAACGATGGGTGGAGCTGTATGGTTGGTACAACATGCCAGTCACTCTCCACCAACTCTTCTTCCATGCCTGGGAGTCATTGCGCTTGTCCTCCCTCCCACTTGGCTTCTTTTCGGAACAGTCTTTGGAATCAACCAACAAGTATTTCAAGAGCGATCGTCTCCACCACTCCAGAAAAGATTCAAGACTCCATACGATTCAGGACAATTTCATCACGGATAAGAGTGACTCTTCTAAAAGAAGCAGAAGAAGAAGAGGCCGACAGGCGAACTTTCATCTCATTAAGAGAGATGTACTCTTTCCTTCCGTACTTTCTTTCTTTCCTTTCCCGCGTAAAAAAAAATAATGGTGTGTCATTTTGTTATTAAAGATATCTATCTAATCAGGGGAATCTATATGAATATAAAAGAAAGAAAGACAAAAAAGCAAAATAAACGTTTTTTATTCTACGTATTTTAAAAATATCATAAAGAATATACTGAAAAAAAAATAATGGTGCAAAAATTTCTCTTTAATCAGGGTTGAGAGTGAGGTAGGGGGGGGGGGGGGGGGGTGTTCAATAGAGTTGGCTGGATGCTTTCACTTACATCAACATCTGATTTTTTTTTTTCAGATAAAAAAGCTTTTTTATGAGCAGGATCAACTATATCTAGCTGGTGCTTCTTTGGGAAAAGGGGGTTCAAGTCGAGGATTTCTCTCCTGATGAGCACCACACGCCATAGAGCTCATTAAAGCACAATAAAGTCTCATTTTCATCATGAGGTCTCGGGAACTGATTAAAATGTAGGTAGAGACATAAAATTTGACATTTCTGAACCAAATATGCTCTATTGGCTGATCCGAATAAAGAGGGAACCCATAAAACCGTCCATGCATCCAAAAACGACGTTTCAACCCATAGTGCCAAGGGCCCATTGGCGGGGGATTTTTAACCCCAAAACACCCGATTGTGTTTGGCGGAACCCGAGGGCCATTGGTGGAGGATTTTAATTCCGAAACACCATGATTGTTTTCGGCAGAACCCGAGTTTGTTTTACATTTAAGAGGAGTCGGCGGTGGACTCCAACCCCTTAGACCCTCAGATAAAGCAGAGGGTACACGCGAAATTAGTTTCTGAAAAACTCTTGAGTTGTTTTTTACGACCCAATAAAAGGGTTTGCAGTAGATTCTGAACCCATGGGGCACCCGACTAAGCCCGGTGCAATCCTTTAAATTAGGGTATATTTTTTTAAGGCCGGGTGGTTTCCTCTTAAGAAGGGTCGGTGGTCGATTTCAAACCCATAGGACTCGCGGCGGAACACCCGAGGCTAAGGTGTGCACAACCCTTAAGCCGCGTGTCTTTTCTCCCTAAAAATGTCAGCGGTAGATTCAAACCCCATGGGACCCCAGACAGAGTCCCCATGAATAGGTCCACAAAGTAAAAAATAACAGCGCGGAAAATGCTTCAATACAAAAAAGCTTGGTGACAAAATTACCTACGAAAAAAAGAAGAACGACAAAAATACTTCACTACAAAAAAGCTTGGCGACAAATTTACCCGCGACAAAAAGAAGAACTACAAAATTGACTGACTATAAAAGAGCAAGCGATGTATTTACCCGCGACAAAAAAACGGCTATAAAAAGCTCCGCGACAAATTTACTCACGATGAAATTACTGGACACCCCTTGGCTCTAGTGTTCCTTGGGTAGAGCCATTTAACCAATGAAAGTAAAAAAAATACACCGCCACGCAACCTACCTCATGAGCATGACGTCCCATATGCCAAAAGAGGGTCTATTTTATAAGTAAAATGTGTTAAATACAATCGAATTAGCCTCTAATTAGATCATAGAAGAATAATTATCACAATTCTATTAGAAAATGGAATAAAATTAAATTTTGTGGGTACTCATAAATTTTGATGATTTAAATTTGCTGAAACTATCCAAAATATTTCATGAAAAAGCAAACTCTTCAATTATTATATGATAAAACACATAAAAACAACGAAATAAATTATAAAAATACTGTTTATAATCATATATTACACAAATATTATTAAAAAGACTTATTTAGAAAAAAAGTATATAATTTATAAACTATTAAAAAACAAAATACTATTTATAATCATATATTACATAAATATTATTACAAAGACATATTTATAAAATTTATATAATTCATAAATTATAACAAACCAAATACTGCTTATAATCATAAATTACAAAAATATTATTAGAAAGACATATTTAGAAAAAAGTATATAATTTATTGGAGCATTTAATTTATCCATTGTTTTATTTTTCGTCTCTCTCTTAAACTTTTTGTATGACTAGCTTTTTGCTCTTGAAGGCGATTTTTTCATATTTTATTTGGAGAAACACACAAATTTTAGCAAATTTATTAATAGCTTCCAATGGAACCGACGGCACATTTGACATTGATTTTAAAACTCTTTTTACAAGATTGTCGTTCCTATCAACCCTTCCATTACTATAAAATTATTGAAACAATTTGTTCACATTTCCTCAAAGCCTCTAAAAATCTTTTTGCTTTTTTAATGAATTGAAGCCATTTTTTGTAAAAATAAGATGCACTAATGATAATTTGAGTAGGGATTTAATACTTACTAGCAATGTGCCCGTTGCTCGGGCAAGGTCGGCACATGCAATTTGCCGATTTCAAGAGTTTGTAGGCGGTTTCAAAGCAGCTCATGTCCTTCCCCAGATGATCTGGTTTGCTGACAACTAGGAAGAGAGAGAAGTAAAGTAGCGCAACAAGAAAATGTAAACAAAAAAAATGATGGACAAACCGTAGTTTATTTTTTTATCATAGGTGCCCTTATCCATTTAAAACAATTTCATTCAAATGTTAAATGGATAAGCGGCACCTATTGTTAAAAAAATAAACTACGGTTTGTCCATATTTTTTTGTTTACATTTGTTATTATTTTGAAACAGCTGCTTCATCAAACACCCTCTAAGCGCATATTAAAGAACTACGGTTGATCCATCTCCTTTTTGAAAAAAAAGAAGTTTTGTCCTAGTAGCGTCACTTTACTTTAACGCTTTCTGTACAACCAAAGAGTATATATAACTAGAGACCCCAGCTACAAGATTTTGTGGCGAATGGTGATGGTGGCGCCGTCATGCGGTCAAGGATTACTATTACAATAGAGCCTTTGTTTATTTCTTGATACTTATTTTTATTTATCATTTCATCATATATATATATATATATTAAACAAAAATATTCATTCCACGCTTAGTATTACTGATATCCAATTTATTCAAGGAATCTTTTAATTTTTTTAATCACGAATTTTTTATATAATATATATTAATTAATACGGAATAAAATTAGGCATTTACATCTCCCAACCTCCAGGGATCATGAACTAATTCTTAGTTTTTTTTATATATTTATCTTTCTGTAAATAGGAGCGCCCTCAAGTGGTCGTTATTTAGCATAATTAACCAATAGCGCTTGCCTGAAGCTAGACCTCTATATATATATGCTCTTGGTACACGACCCCCCCCCCCCCCAAAAAAAAAAAAAAAAAAAAAAAAACTTTGAAAAAGGTTGCGTGATAAAAAGAAATAAGTGTCTAGCTTTACTAAGACTTCCATTATTTATCATAGCTAGCTACTATTCAAAACAAAACAATAAGCAGTCTCAGTCAATCGCGTGTCAAGTAGTGAACCCACGTGTGAGAAAAGTCGATCTTCATGGAGAAAAAGTTCTGGAGACTCCGGTTTGGACCTCTTTTGGAAACTAGGAAATGCCAAGAAGGAAAGGGCGTTGGGAGATCATTCAAAGCTTTTGGAAGCGTGAACAAGAAGGATGACGAAAAGGTATTATTTTTTATAGTTATAATCTGATGTATAATTTTATATTATTAGTAAAATTATATATTTTTATTTGTAGATGAGTGAGGACTATGTTTTGGGTCGCCTGGTTCGTGGCATGGCCTCTTCGAGGTCTAGAGGCGTCTTTTTTGTTGCCCTGACCGAACTCATTCGTCTGAAGGGATGCAGTCTTCTGCCAAAAGCAAGAAGATCATCGAAGAGCATCTCCAAGTCAAGGGGACAAAGAGTGAAGAAGGAGAGAATGCTGCGGGACATCTCTTTGTTCTAGGGGCCTTCCTACGCTCTGGAGTCTCCTTCAGCGCTGAAGAAAAGCAGAGCATTATTCAAAACATCTTTAAGCTCTCATCAAAGCGAAGTTATCTGGCCTCATCCGCTTTTTGCCTTCTTGAAGGACTACTTGGAGCGTTCAGAGGATCCTTTGGACTTGGAAACGTTTAGGAATGCCTTCAAGGATAAATATAAGACTCCCAGGAGTATAGGCTCCTTGGACCAGGCCTGGATATCCGTTCTTTTACTCAAGAAATGGCCAACCATCTTTGAGAAGGAGGACAAGAACTCAAGGCTGACTGAAAAAATATTTCTTGATCAGTTCGGAGCGTACATGAAGGTGAAAAATGAAGGGAATGTCCATCCGCGGTTGATATGAAGCAAATATATATTATTTGTGGAGTGGATAGGGACTTATATATTTATAAAACATATAGCGTCACAATGAGTCAATTGAAGCACATATAATATTGAACTTTCTATGTTCTTGCTGTTAATAAATAAGTTAATTTACTATTATTTTATAACCATGGATATATAATTATATAAAATAATTACCAAATGCTTATATATGATGGAGAAGTTTTTCATGTTGAGAAGAGGAAAACATGAGTTTTGACCTCTTAAAAGTATTTAAATAGTTAATAATAGGATCTTTGTCGTAAGAAAGATTATAAATAAGCCTAAATGCTATAAATATTTTCTTACTATTAAGTTTTGAGTAGGCTCTTCATTGTCTTTCGTCAAAGCTTCAGCACTTTCCTCCCTCTAAGCACTATAAATCAGGGTTGTTTGATTTAAATCAGGCCGATTTAAATCATTGATTTAAATCGCGATTTAAATCAAGTGGATTTCCAATTAAAATCATTGATTTAAATCAATTCATGTTTTTTTCAATAAATTAAATTGATATTTAATTTTATGCTTCTAATTCTCAATGACAGAAACAAAACATTTCATGTCTGTCTTCTTAATAGTAGAGCAGTGGCCTTTTTCATTATATCTATAGCCTCAGACTATAGGCCTATATCATATAATATATCATATTAAGCTTTGAGTTAGGATTATTTGATTTAAATCAAGCAATTTGGATTGCGATCTAAATTAAGTTTTTTTCCAAAGACATTTTATAATCAATGATTAAAATCAAGTCATGTTTTATCAAATAAATTGTTTATTACTTGTACAATGTAAATGGAAAAGTTAACGCAGTTCAATTTGACAATTACAGGAACGAGTTATTAATTGTCAGTCTTCTTGCTCTTCTAAATCTTCTAATTAGCTTAAGATTTGATGAACATATTTAACAATTTGCTTCTATTCTGCTTGTACAATATGAATGAAAAAGTAAACTCAATTAAATTTGACAATTACAGGAACGAGTTATCAATTGTCCGATTGTCTTGCGCCTCCTTTTCCAAGCGTACCTGGCGCGTCCTAGATTCGAGAGTGACCCATCTTGTAGTCATCTTTGATCAGCCGTTGGCAGCTCCACCCAGTAATTTTTTAAGGTAGAAAATTGTCATGAGTCTTCGATCCTCGCTTGGATTTCGAACTGTCACGTGATTAGCGAGTATGACTCATTACAAGGCCTTTGAAGTTCTGTAATTTTATTGTTTACTCCTTTGCATTCTTTATTAAAATGAAATCATTAAGTAAGGCAACTAGAATTTAATCAAAGACAGCATTTAAAGTCCCCTGAGTAATAGGTAGGCCTATATGTATATTGGGCATGTTTTAAAAAGTTACAATTTAAAGTATGGACAAAATTTACACATTGAAAAAAAGATTTTTGTTCATAAAATATGGTTAACAATTAAAATCAAAAAAATCTGATTTAAATCAAAAAAATCAACAACCCTGCTATAAATATACTTGTATATCTATGCTTTTAAAACAAAAAATAGTTTGAACTGGGATAAAGACGGGTTGATAGTCTAATAAAGATGTCTTATAAAACGTAGCACTTTCATTTACTCTTAAATATGTACCAATTATTTACTAAGTTATAAATCGTCAATATTATTTAAGTTTCTCAAATAGTGTCGCGTGTATCTCTAGAGAACTGCTTCGGTTTTTATACATGCAAGTGAGCTTTCAACATAACTCTTGATCGATGCATTAAATAATTTAATGGATTATAGCCCCTTGTAAATACTTCCTTATTTAACTGTTTAAAAATGATCCAACTATAATCACTGAGTACATTTTTTTCACAATAAATCAAGACACAAAGCATCAATAAATCCATCAATGTCAATAGTTGTCCATATTTTTATAATAGGGTTTGAGCTAAAACGGAGCGTGTTGGCATCTCAATGTAAGATTTTTCGACTCCCATGTTGTGGGCGTTTGATAAATTAATTCTAATGCTATATATTTAAAATTCTTAATGCATACTTAATTTTATTTCACGCTGTACATGATATCTTTTAAATCATCGTATCCATTTCACTAAAAATTATGCTAATATGATAAGAACTGTCTAATATATATATATATTACATTTTTATGAAAGAGAGATTATTTTTTTCTTTATTTATATGTTTATCTTTCATGTTTATAAACATAATAATGGCTTTTTCACATCTTTAAGTATGTCAATCTATCCAAACAAATAGATTAAGGAATAATAACCTAATTTTATTTCCTCTACTTTAGGACGTCAGCCTTCCTCTTGCCGGCCTCCGAACTCACCTGGGCCTTCTCGACATAATTCGCTTCCTCTGTGAGAAAGAAGGGCTCTCCAAGTCCTTTTGGACAAAGCACATTGACCCCTTACTCTCCATTGACGCCTCATACCGCTCATCCTTGCTTTTATCGTTATAAGCCAATTACTGGCCCACCTACCCTCTAAAGAACGAAACGCCAACATTAACTCCTTCATATCCCCCAATTTTATCCAAGTGAGCCTCCACACTCTCAAGAAGCGGAACGAGTCCACGGACGAGGATCGGATCATCCTAGGGATATATGAAAACATCTTTAAAGTTGCAGAAGAAGTCCCGGAGAGTCGAGAGTCCCTTTTAAAGTCCCTTCTGACGGGAACGGGTGCCGTGAACTTTGATAAGCTCTCAGGAGGAAGTCTTGTGGCACGGATATCTGCTCTATGCTCAAAGGAAACTGTTGTGTCCCTGGGAGGCATATATAAGGAAGCAGTCATTACATCTGGGGGAGGAAATCCGAAGCTTTCCCATCAGGAACGCCTCTTTGCCTTGCAGCAGTTTGCAAAGCTGACTAGCCACCCGGCAGTTCTTGGGGATGTGGAATGGAAGGTGGAGTCCCTCAAGTTCCTTTTGAGTGCCGCCATTTTGCCCTTCAACAAAAAGACACCCGTTCAATGGAACTCCGTAACTCGAGCCCAGGCCAAAAACGCATTCTTTAAGGGCCTTGATATGAAGGAAAAGTCCTTTGACAACACCTGCTCAATCCTTCTAAAGACCCTGCTCTTTGTCTCGAAGGAAATCAAAAAGGGAGAAACCCTAGTGAGGAGCACAAAAAGATATGGAGCAAAATGATGGACGTGGTGAAGGATATGTCGTATGAGTCCAATAAGAAGATCTCCGTTTTCCTCGTTTTATTTGCACATATGGGTTTCCAATTGCTTCAGCGCCCGAGCTGGCCATAGATGCCCTGAATGACCTTCATGTCTGCTACGAAAAGGCCACGGGTGATCAAGAGGAGGTCTTTCTTCAAAAGATTCCTCAGAGGAGGAGGAGGAGCCTAAATGGGTTGAGGTCATTGTTGATATTTTACTCTCCCTTTTGTCTCAGAATCGAAGTATACTCAGACAGGTAGTCAATTCCGTTTTTCTTTAATCTGTCCTTCCTTGACGAGTAAAGGGCTTCAAATGATTGTGGACGTTGTGAATCCTCCCTCTGCCGAAAAGGAGGACAGTGAGGATGAAATGGAGGAGGGTGAGGAAGGAATGGAGATTGAGGCTCAGAGTGGTGGTGAGTCATCATCCTCTGAGAGTGAAGACGAATCGGATGAAGAAGAAGTAAATGACGCCATTCGCAATGAC
>CP045905.1:10256989-10336909 GCA_013387185.1 Caligus rogercresseyi | reverse complement strand
CGATTTACATTCTGTGAGGTTACCCGATTGAATGAGACACGGATTAGTATTAATAAATATATTTATTGAATACGCGTGTTACTCGCTTAAGACGGAGATAGGAACTGACTAAATATAGAAAAACAATAGGAAAAAAGTATGATGACGTCACGCATACATGCTACGATGTTGAGAGTTCGCGGGCGATCTCTCATATCCTTACACCCCTTCACGAGCCCTGAGTTACTGCGAAGGGCTATATTTATTGGGTGCGAATCTTATCCTTTCGGGACGCTGAGGCTTACAAGCCGCGTCGCTTTGTCCGTTTTCTTCTGGGTTGTATTTGCGATGAGGATCGTGGTTACTGTCTTGACCGTTTTTGAGTATCCGAAGGAAGCGTCGGTTTCGAAGAAGGGTTCGTCCCGAGGGAAGGAGGAGGAGATATTCTCTCTCTTGTTTCTTGCCCTGGACGGTAGCGGTCCTGTCCCAAAGCTTTGTAGTTGGATTCTGTATCCAGACCTTGGAGCCGATGGGGATGGATTTGAGCAGGCTAGATGTGCTGTTGTAGTGGTTCTTGGCGTATTTGTGCTGCTCAGCGACTTGGGTGTCGTGTCTATTGAGGCGTTCCTGCCAATCCTTAGCCAGTGCGAGGTTGTGTGCAGGAAGTCTTGAGCGCATTGGTCTTCCAAAAACTATTTGGGCCGGAGAGAGAGTGCCATGTCGAAGTGGTGTATTTCGAAGTTCTAATAAGGCTTCTTGGAATTCTTCAGATTCGGTGTCGCCAGTTTTGAGGAGTAGGTTTTTATTGATTTTACGGCGGATTCCGCAAGTCCGTTTGACTGTGGGAAGTGTGGGGATGACAATCTATGTGTGATGCCCCAGCGTGTAAAAAAATCTTGTGTTTCTGCCGCCGTGAATTGACGTCCTCCATCAGAGAATATTTTAAGTGGTCTACCAAAGGTGGCGATGTGTGTGAGGAGGCTGTTGATGAGAGATTTTGCGGTGGGTGATGACGGAAATTTGTGCACAATTATGAAATTGGAGTATCTATCAACTAGTGCCAAGTAATGTTTCCCCCTGATTTCAAAGAAATCTACTCCAATTTCCTGAAAGACGTCGTTAGGAAGAGGGTCTGATTGGAGGGGTTCCTTGGGTAGACTTGACCTGCGATTTTGACACTCTTCACAAGCTTCGATGATATTACGTATGTCTGCAGTTATTCCGGGCCAAAAAATGGTTTGGCGGGCTCGTTTTAAAGTTTTTTCCGTTCCTTGATGACTGGAGTGTAGTCGTTGAAGGATTTTATCTCTTTTTGAATCTGGGATGATGATTCTATCTCCAAAGAGGATGAGATCATCGTCAACGGTTAGGTGAGGAAGAATCTTGGAGTAAGGTTTGAGTACAGGGTTGTCGGTTCGTCTATCAAACTTATCCAATATGACGTTTTTTAGAAGGTGAAGAGTTGGATCTTTTCTGGTTTCTTCAGCAATTCTTCTAAAATTGGGTCACGTTTTATACATTCCGTTGTGGCGGAGTTGCACTCGATTAGGGAAATGTCTATGCTGTTGAGCGTATCAAGTAGGTTTGCCTTTATTGTTTGTATGGAGCCAAACATATCCTCTGTGAATTCGTTGTCTTCACTTGTGGGCTTGTTTACGGGTGCACGTGAAAGTGCGTCAGCCATGCGGTTATCTTTTCCCCTTTTCCATACGGTCGTAAAGTTGTACGGGGTCATGTAACTCTTGAGCCTTTGGATTCTCGTATTTTCTACTGCGTCGAGCGTTTTTTTGTTAATAATAGTAACAAGAGGTTGATGATCCGTGACGAGGGTGAATGCCGATAGACCAAAAAGGTATCCGTGACATTTTCGGAATGCCCAAACAGCAGCAAGCATCTCCAGTTCAACCATAGCGTATCGCGCCTCGGTGTCGGTGATGAAGCGGCTTCCACATTCGATTAATTTCCATACGTTCTGGTCATCCTTCTGGAGTAGAACGTATCCGAGGCCGTTAAGTCTGCTCGCATCTGTGTGTATCATCGTCTTCCGCTTGGGGTCGAAGGTTGTGAGTATGGGTGGAGAGACTAGGCAGTTTTTTACTTCTTCGAAGGCTTTGGAGTGATCCTCATTCCAAATGAACCCATTTTTAGAGCTGAGGAGTGGTCGTAGAGGAACAAACTTTGCCGATACCGTGTCTGAAAATCCAGTTAGCTGTTCAACCAATCCCAAAAAAGAGCGGAGATCTGTTATGTTCTTAGGCGTTGGGAATTGTGTTATAGCTTTCACTTTCTCTGGGTCCGCTTTGATGCCTTGGCTTGTGACTATAAAGCCGGCGAACTTGACTTCAGATTCAGCGTAGTGGAATTTTTTGGGATTCAATGTAATTCCGGTTTCTCTGCAGCGATTGAGAAATTTTCTCACGTTCTGTTCATGGAGTTGAATGGAGTTATCATGTAGAATGATGTCATCCACAACCTTCTCCATGTTATCTATATCCGCGAGTGCTTCGTCTCCTCTGCGATTGTATTCGTCTCCTGCGGATGAGAGGCCCATGGTGGCGCGGAGGTGCTTGTAGCGTCCCCAAGGGGTTATAAAGGTCGTGAGCTCCTGACTTTTTGAGTGGAGCGGTATCTGATGGTATCCTGAGGTGGCGTCGAACGTTGTGAAAATTCTAGCATTGGGAGGTATGTTGGATACTGCGTTTTTCGGAGAGGTGATAGGGTGGTCCGGTCTTCGGACATGTTGGTTCAATTTGCGTAAGTCTACCGTGAGTCTTAATTTTTCTCCTTTGGCGACGACCGACATGGGGTGAACCCATTCGGTGGGTTTGGAGATCTTCTGTATTACGCCCCGTGATTCTAAATCGTCAAGCATCTTTTTGACTCGCTCACGAATAGGTAGAGGGATAGGTCTGGGGCCTCTGACCTTAGAAGGGGTGGCATCAGGCTTTAGGTGGATGACCATAGGTGGCCCATCCATCACTTTCAGGTGTTTTTCTCCGTCAAAGACGTCTGAGTACTCTTTGAGGAGGGATTCCTTGGTTGTTCGGAAGTTTGCAGCTCCGACCTTGGATACGTTCTGGTGAATGCTTTCGGTTGGTACCTTATGAAAGGAAGGTGTTTCAGCCGGAATGGACTCAAACGTGTCGCCGTTGACGTGAAGTATCGTACGTTTGTCCTTCTTTGCTGTTATTGGGGCCGGAAAGTCAGGGTGGATTATTCCTAAGACGATGGATGCCTCGAGGCTGAGGAGTGTGCCTCGGTATTCGCTGGAAACCTGGAACGTGATATAAGTCCTGATATCATGAAACTCAATTTGTAAAGTGATTTCGCCAATGATGTCGATGCAGAGATTGTTCGCTGCTGTGAGCTGTCCATCTGGCTTTTTAAAGTTGCTAATGTCCAACCCTAAGCGTTCCGCGTCTTGTTTCCCCATGAGGTTAGCTGATGCGCCGCTGTCTGGAAGGACGCGCTTGAGGGTTCCCAGAGATGTTCCGTTCATGGAATAAAATTTTGCTGTAATGGACCTGAGTTCACAGAACTTGGGGGAACTCGAGACTTTGTCCACGTTAGCCACGTATACGGACGACACCTTGGAGCTGCGACACATGGATGAGTAGTGTCCCTTCTTGTTACAGCTATTGCAGCTCTGACCATTTGCGGGACATGCATTTTTGCTGGCTGCATGTGTTTTGCCACAGTTTCTGCATGCGTTAACTCCGTTCGTCTTTGATGAGGAGCGGTTGACATTGGAGCGGATTCGACTGGTAGGTCTGGATCTTGGTCCGGTTTTGGCCTGAACGTTCTGAATTTCTACGTTGGAGAGCTTGGAGGAGGATCTGTTAGCCGACTCTTTGGCTCTACAGATCGCGATTGCTCTATCCAGGGTGGGGAATGTTGACTCTTCTTCCAGTGTGACCCTCGTATCGTTGTCGCGTACGCCGATTACAATTTGCCTGACGATCTGTGCGTCACGACAATGTTTGCATAATTCCGCTTCATCCGCCATGTCTTTCAGCGAAAACCAAAACTTGTCAAAGGATTCTCCAGGCTGTTGTTTTCGTTTGATGAAATTCACTTCAGCAACGACTTTGCTGGATTTCTCACGGAAGTAGTTGTGCAGATATTCAATCAAGTGTTGACGGTGATGTTTGGGGATTCAAAGTCGACTCCGAAAGAATATTCAAGAATTTG
Source organism: Caligus rogercresseyi (assembly GCA_013387185.1). NCBI lineage: Eukaryota > Metazoa > Arthropoda > Copepoda > Siphonostomatoida > Caligidae > Caligus > Caligus rogercresseyi. The sequence goes on along the minus strand of CP045905.1, from coordinate 10,332,739 downwards.
CTTTCCATGAGAACCAAGAGTGCTAAGGAACGTCCAGATTTGCTGTTCGTGAGAGAATGAAGCAAAATTCTGGGCCCTAGATGTGGCTATCCAGTTTTCGCGCCAGTGACGAAACTGACGAAAGTTTGCCGTGTCAGGAAGTCTTCCAATGTCAGTTGTTCGGAAGGTCCTGGGTGCTGAAGCGGTGGTGTTTGTCCTTTGCAAGGGGCTGTGTGGGTTTGGAAAGAGCTGTGCTTCATGTGTAGTTGGGGATGTCCGAAGCGACGATGAACTATGGATCCCCTCCTGAGGCGTTTCCTGTGGAGGAGCGGGATCTGTGATGCTGGCTGGAACCGTTTGCGAGGAGGTGGTTAACGGCAATGTTTGATGTGTCTCCGCAGTAGCAGTTATTGGGTCTGCAAGGGTCCTCTGTGTGAGTAGAGTCCGCATCTCCGCTAAGAGGTTTTCTGAGAGTATCGCCATTTGGGCCTGGACATCAGCTTTGATGCTCATGTGGCCTCGGTCCATAGCAGTCCAAAGTTCATTACGGAGTTCCTCCGTCGTGTCCTCTTGCTTTACTTCGGGCGAGTATTTGTCGTCGAAGATCCTGTTCGATGAAGCGCGTAAAGGAGTGTCAGCTGGCGTGACGATCTCCCTGTGTCCCGTGAGTGTCGTGGGGGCTTCGGCATTGGTGCTTGAGTTCTTCCTCGCGTTTTTCCTGACCATTTTAGCGTCAGATGATGTGTGGTTGTGTCTCAATCTGTGAGTGGATGAGTTGTGGGGTTACGATTCCGTGGGGGTGGGTTCTTCTTGGTGAGAGTTACGATGAGGTCCTCGACCAAGCCTTTTACGACTGCGCCATGTGAGGTTACCCGATTGAATGAGACACTGATTAATATTAATAAATATATTTATTGAATACACGTATTACTGCTTAAGACGGAGATAGGAACTGACTCAAATATAGAAAACAATAGGAAAATAAGTATGATGACGTCACGCATACATGCTACGATGTTGAGAGTTCGCGGGCGATCTCTCATATCCTTACACATTCCATAGTCCTAGCTCTGATATATATTTATATATATAATTATGATAGTATACGGGAAAGTGTAATATTGTCTTTACCCAAGGAGAATATAAATAAGGTGAGGCAATGGGGATCGAGTAGGCAATTGCAGGGCGACAGCTGACTATTTTGTTGTGATATCACAAGTGCTACGCTTGAATTCTAGTTCAGTTTGTATTGTAAAGCGAAAATGCGATATTCTCGAGGAAGTAATGGTGTTTGTGCCGTCCCTCTTGCTCTAATCCTTGAGATGCATAATATTTTGCACTTCCGACGAGGGATCCAAATATCCAACATCTGTGGATTGCACGATGCAGAAGATCCGACAGGATTGGCCTAAAGAATGCGAAGATCTGCGATCGTCATTTTACTCCTGATGACTTCCAAAGGAATATTCAGGCTGGAAGAATAGGAAGAAGCTTTAGTCTCAAGTTGTTCCTTCACTCTTCATCCCTGGATCACCCTCCTCAAGTGTGTCCAAGTCCTTCAGACAGGTTCGTCAAGAAGCCCGTGAACGAAAAAAATTGTGAGTTGACTAGTGAGAAGGAATAAGGAACTCTCAGTCACGAAAATGAAGCTGTCCTGCTACAAAGCTAAGTGCCTCAAACTTAGCTCATAACACTTTAAGGAAACTTTAATTAGAACCTCATTGGAAAAGAATTACACAGCGAATTCAAACAAGAAGGTTAATTAATCCTTTGACAAAGTTCATTCGTGGCTACTCAAAAGAAGATGTAACTACCGCCCTCATTCTACGGAGCATATGTACCCGGGCTTTTGAGTACTTGCGCTCACGGAAACTCCTTCCTCTGCCTAGTCGGCAAACACAGGAAAAATTCCAATGACTGTTCCAACGAGGGTCTCTCCTATATTGCTGGATACTCAGGAAGTTTAAAGACCTCCACCCACATTTGGGGAAACAGACGAGTAACATTGAAGGATTTGAAGAAACACAAAGTCCTTGGATTGAGTTACTACCGCCCCTTCTCCTGATTTTTGAAATTCTGCCACCTCTTAGAAAATCATTTCCATTTTTTTCATAATAACCATCAAGACGCAATCGATAAAGACCCCATGTTTTTCTAAGAATTTTAAAGCCACTTATCAATTTATATCCAAATTGGTCAAAAGAAATTATTATTGCTTTTGTAATAAAAAAGAACACGGGTTCGAGTCAATTTTCTTAATAAGCTATTTAAACTGAAAAATGCTAGTGAAAACTAAACACATAGGCCAGGTTACTAATTAGCGTAATTCTATTCATATTCTTATGTTCCCCTTTTTTATATGTACATATGTAGAATTCTATTATTGTGATATAAATTTCTTGAAATAAATGAAAATCGTGATTTAAAAAATTATTTTTATTGTTTGAAATTATTATTTGCTAATTACTTAAATAATGAATACTAATGATAAATCATTTACTTAACAAATTTTTCATGCAACATGGGTTCTGTACACTAGCACAGAACAATATTGTAATGAAATATTTTCAATTGAAAGATAAAGCGAGAAATAATTACTATATCATAGGACTAAAAATAATATTTTTTTCATTGTAGCATTCGTGACGTCACATAATTCTTCCTTTTGATCAAGAGCATAAGTCAAAGATTTCCTCTTTGACTCACCTTATTTATATTCTCCTTGGTCTTTACCTCTCAGTCTCTGATTCATCCAATATCTCATATGCAGCCGTGTCCTTAAGAATTATTTTTATGATAGTAATTCACCGAGCAACCCCCTTTTTTAGTTGGCAAGTCATTTTGAATAGTTGTTTTTTTGCGTCATATCGTCAGAATGAGGATCTGTTTATCGACAAGGATAAAAAAATCATTATGTTCCTGCGATTGAAAATTTGCACCAATAAATTAAATTTTGAGCTTCACTTCAAAGAGATCGTAAATGATCAAGGACATTGAGAAAAAGACTAGCAGTGATTCGAAGGTCTCTTTGGTATTCTGCATTTTTAAATATCCTTCATTCTAAATAATGTCTACCCAATTAAATATGTTACATCAAGTTGGTTTAAATTTAAATAAATGCTATGCACAAATGTGTTTTTTCAAGGTCAATTAGACTTAAGACCTTCTCTTTGGTATTCACTCTTTATCCCATACGGCTTATTTGCTCATAGTCGAAGGTGAATTGATGCCTTATTTCATAACTGGCGATAAAAAAAAGATTCTTCTTGCAAGCACATATATCTCCATGATTTTTTGTATTTGGTATGACTGTTTTTCTACGTCCGATAGTGGGAGTAATGATCCATTTATCGATAGATATGATGAAACCAAAAACTGCATTCATTTCGGAATATGAAGATTTGCTTTATACAATTATTTTCAATAATAATATTACCTCCTTTTCGCTTAAACTTTTAACTGCTTAATTGTAACAAGTTTTAGTCATACAAGCTTCTTAAATCTATGTTTTTGCAAAAATGCAGGGATGGATTACCTTTTTTATTAACTTGACATCAGACTGTTGATTTGTCGTTCATTTGTTGTCGTCGCAAAATTGACGAACGACAACAAAAATTCCTATCGTTCGTCGTTGTCTGGGGGGAAGGGTATGTAAAAAAACCAAAATTTTGAAAAACCCGGGTTTTACCGTGGTTTTTTTTCGAAATTCGTTACACCATTATCATTACACCATTAATTAGCTAATAGCTAATTATGGTGTAATGAAAAACCCGAATTCGAAAAAACCCACGGTAAACCCGGGTTTTTTTCAAAATTTTGGGTTTTTTACATACCCTGCTGGGGGGTGCTAGTCCTAAACTCCGGGGGGGGGGGGGTAGTCCTAAATTCCAAATAATTACCCATCTCTGGAGTATGTCCTACTCCCTGGTCTGTATCGCAACATTATTGCCAATTACAAATATTGACAACCTCTCTTTCCCCCTCCCCACTCTCTATCACATAATATTTTTTTTGTAAGGCCAATAAAACAAGGAGAAAGAAAAGAGGAAAAAAATATTTCCATTCTTGAATTTATGCGTGAAAATTCCCTTGTTTTTCTTCTTCTTCATTTCTTCCCAACATTTTGTTTTTCTACTTCTATCTAAGACCTTATTATTATTATTCAAGTTTTTATGACACTTCTTGACGCTTCAAAAAGTTTTTTTCACCCTTTAACTTCTATTTTTTTCATCTTCATCATCTTACATTTTTAGTACTATTATGTAGATTTGTTAAAAAAAGTTACATAAATACTACTGTTACTACTACCATTTCCCCTCTTTTTACATATTATTTATTGATGATAAGAAATACCTTCCATTTCCCCGGCCCCTTATATAGTATGTTTCTACAACAGGCGGGATTGTTTTAACCATATTGATGGGATTGAGGCGTTCAGGCTTGAGATGGAGTAATGCCATCCGCTCATATAATAAATAGATATCAATAGAGACAATAATATTTCCTCAATTTTTCCAGAGCCCTATAAGAAGAGTTTCGACAGATAGATAGCCCCTATCTTCTGGTACAAGATAATTTGGCTCAAAACAACACATGAATGAATACGTCATATTGTCCAATTTTTTACAATTTTTCTATTTTTATCATCAACTTAGGATGACGGTGTACAAATTACTTTGTATATTGCACACAAAAATACAGCTGAACGATGTTTCTCTGCTATTGAAGGGAATAAGCTTGTACTGCTGAAGGAATCGGAATAATAAAGAAAGCGAATATTCTTTGGAGAGAACAAGGTGTATGTATTGCTAGCTCAGCGATTCAGCAGATACTGACACAAAATAATGAAAAACAATAGCATCACTTTGTTAGCAACATTTATTATGATGCGCAGTGATGCTACTAAAACATCATTAGGGTGATCCATGCCGTCGTGCGCTACAAGCTCTCTATATCTTTATATCTCTATGAATGCTTATTGTTCCCATGTTATTGTTAGGATACATAAATCGGAATCAATGACAAAACATGGGTCTATAAAACCTTTCATTTATTGGGGGATTGTTCCATGGGAAATACAAAGAGGGAAATTCCTCGGGCTCCTGAGCGATTTGTACAATCCACAGCACTGCAAGCAGGCATAGTTGTGTTTTTTCATATATTTTTAAAGTTTATATTCTTTGCATACTTCGAATAAATCATCTCAAAAGACCGTTTATTTACAACTCCCTCGATAAATTATGAGTATTTTGAGCCTGACTTGAGTCAGCTGCTACACAGACAGTTCTTACGACGTAACTCTACTTATAAGGCTCTGAATTTTTCACTGTTGTTTGATGACGTCAATGGTTTTCAAAATGGCTGTCCCCTGGAGGAATAAAGTAAACAATAGTAAGTTTTATGCTTGTTTACTTACCATCAGTGTGAGTAATCAAAATAACAGTATGGTATTGTGAAATGAGGTGTATTGACTACTGAGTTGTGGACTCTTTTAATATCATGAAGTAATATTCATAAAATAAAGTAACTGCTATATACTCATGTGAAAATGTTTATTTTATTTCATCATATGCGTTGAACAATGTATCCTCACATTGGCTATTAAATGTAGAAAAGGAAAGAAAAATGTGTTACAAACTTTAAAAAAATTGTTTATGGGTGAGATTGAAAGAAATACCTTTTTCCTATCTCTTAATACCATATTTGTTGTTTATTTGTACGATGAACGACAAAAATTTTGACGAACGACAACAAAAAAAAACTATCGTTTGTCGCTCGTTTTTGGCGCCCAAAAAAAGACTTTTCTTTTTCATGGAAAAAATTTCCTTTCTAAAAAACGGCATCACTTTTTTCAGAATTGTGAGAAAAAATTTCTTTTGTAAATAGAACGTCGTTATTTTTTTCAGAATGACGAACAACGAAGGATTCAATTTAAAACGAATGACGAACGATAACTTTAGTGAACGCCAATTTTTAGCGAATGTCAAGAAGTCTGCTTAATACATATTAATGTGCTCCGACTATATCAAAGACCGTGAAGAGAACTGAACCGAGGTTAATTAATGATGAAAAAATAAATGTATGATGACTTGTTTTTTAATACTACAAATGTTATAACCAAGGCTATAGGAATTTGGAACAAAAATAAGACCGTAGTTGCTAAGACATATGCGGAAACAATTATTTAAATAGGCAGATAATAAGCCAAAAAAGGCTAAATTCGCAAAACACAAATAAAATATGTATTTTGGGCATTTTTTTCTTAGAAAATAAATCACAACTTCCTCAAAATTTGTAAAAATATGTGATAAATATGCAAAAAAGTCCATCACTGCTTTATATGTTTTAAAAGGTCGTTTTTTCCACGGTACAAGAACATATTTATTTATTTATAAATATCATCTCCAGGGTTGTAGGAAACTTCAACAAAAAATAATGTGGTTTATGCCCAGAATATGCGAAAAAAATAACTCAATAGGTAGAAAAATATGTAGTCTAGGCGAAAAGTGACGGATTTTTTTTTCAGAAAAGAAATTCAATATATGTTTGTAGATATAATTCTGGATAAAAGCAGGGTTCTTTTAAGTCCAAGTCGCACTTATTGAGACTTTTTCTTAGAAAAGAAGTCACAGCCTTCTTAAAATTTTAAAAAATATGCTATATTTTGTGTTGGGATACCTTTTAATAAGAATATATGATAAGTATATCAATATCCCAGAGTCGTCGCCAATTAGGTTGCACGGCAGGAACGAATATTAGAGAACGACACGTGTGAGAGGGTCATGACTAGAAGACTCCTTTATTAGCATAGCAGGAAAAGAGAGGAAATATATACACGGAAGAGAAAAGAGTGAGGCACAGTAGACATGACGTCAAGGTGTCTTGCAACGTGACATCAGGGACATAAACCTATAAATATGCAAAAAAGGCCATAGCTACAGTATATGTGTTGAAAGATCGTTTATGCCCAGACAGTTGATTGTCCAGATTCCTACAGCCCTGGATATTGTAACCTCTACTCTATTGAGGTTGATACCCCTTCAAGTCATTTTCCCTGTATAAAAACATCGTTTTTTAAAGGTCCAATCAGTAAGTGCCCAACTAACACAATAAGTACTAGAGAACGGATGTTACAAGTTGTAATTAAGTATATATATAATTTGTAAATACTCCACCTCCAAACAAATAATATAAAATGAATAAAAAATGTCAAACTTTCTACTAACTTAATTATAACTTCTTAATTCATTCAAAAATTTGACAGCTCAATCATTAATTTTAGTGATAAAAAACTCTTATTAATCATCAGGAATGATAATTATCTTTTGAAAAAATAAATCAATTCATCAATCAATATGTCTTCATTGCTTTCACCTCCTCCGTTTCAATCAAATAAATTGCACTTTTTATTACAAAGTGCATTTATTTTCCCAATTAAAGCATTTTTATTAGTTTTTTTACCAGACTACCGATAAACTCTGGGGAGTCCTGAGCTTTTAAATCTATTCATGGGACAACAATTTGATTTTATATATCATACCTTCTTTTAAAGGTCTTGAGGATTTGCTATTTGAGTACCTTCAGATAGGGATAATATCAATTCGATATTTATCTACTTATTTATGCGGTATTTTCAACGATGTAATTGACCAGGACCATACGACTTAGGAAGAAATGATCCAAGATAAAAAAGAAAAGTAATCACTCAAATGCATGGATAGCCAAGTAGTTTTTAGTGGAATACAACAAAGTATTGGTCAAATATGTACCTTTTCTCATTTAAATCGATTAAATAATGGCGAAAAATGATTTCATTTTTGCAGTTATGAATAAATGACTTCCTTGTTAAAGTTGTTATTTAGCGCGGCAAAGATTTATTTAGGCATTATTTATTACTGCGTCATCAATTTCTTTTTCTATCTTGTGTCATTTCTTCTGCATCCCTATTTTCTAGGGCCATTTCTTCCCATGGCTATATTTTCCTCTGCCATTTATTGTTGGCTGTATTCCCTTTGTCATTTTTTCCTAGGCTATATTTCCCTCTGTCATTTTTTCTAGGCTATATTTTTCTCTGCCATTTCTTAATAAAGACGAAAAATGATTTAATTTTTGCAGTTATGGATCAATGACTTCCTTGATGAAGTTGTTATTAATATTTATTTAGGCAATTTTTTCATGCGTCATCAATTTATTTTTCTATCTTGTTTCAATTTTTAGGGCCATTTCTTCCAAGGCTATATTTTCCTCTGCCATTTCTTCATATGCTATATTTTCTTAAGCTATTTCTTCCTAGGCTATATTTTCCTCGGCCATTTCTTCCTCTATATTTTCCGCTATTTTTTCCTCGGCTATATTTTCCGCTGCCATTTTTCCTAGGCTATATTTTCCGCTGACATTTCTTCCTAGGCTATATTTTTCTCTACCATTTTTCCTAGGTTGTATTTTCCACTGTCATTTCTTCCTAAGCTATATTTTCCTCTGTCATTTCTTCCTAGGCTATATATGTATTTTCCTCTGCCATTTCTTCCTAGGCTATATTTTCCGCTGCCATTTCTTCCTAAGCTATATATTTTCCGCTGTCATTTTTTTCTAAGCTATATTTTCCTCCGTCATTTCTTCCTTATATCATTTTAAACATCTTTACGTAGTATTTTCAACATCTTTATGTTATATTTTTAACATATTTATGTAGTATTTGCAAAACATCTCTCTATATATTGTCCATATCCTCAAAGCTTAAACTCCCCTAGAATGGAATTATGTAATTCCCTTATCTAAATGCTATTTCCCTCCCTTGAAGGAAAGCCGTCTCCACCCAATCATTTCAACTTGCAATTCAATCGTAAAAGGAATAGTTTCTCCCCCTCTTTTTTAAATGTCGTATTTGCATGAAGTTAAGGTGAACTTACTTACTCACTTAATAGTCAGCATTGTATCCCATTGTATAAAGAAGAAGAGTCTCCTTCGGAAAAAGGGATTTTATTTTGTGAAAGCAAATATTGGCTATTGTGTGTGTGTGTGTAGTAGAGCTTTTATTTCTCAATAGAAACATCAACAAACCATTCTTGCATTAGGACATTTATACTCTTTAACTGCTAAACAAATAAGTACGAAAAAGGGGCATTATGTGGCTCGCGGGGATTTTTTAAAAAAATATTGTAGAGACATAGATAGCGCTGCTTTTTCTTATTTTAAACGTCTCTTCACTTTTATTGGAATAGTATGCATTTATAGTTTTTTTAAAATAGATATGCTTATATTAATATTTAAAGCTTGTATGCTATTATATAGTATTGTTGAATATGCATTTTATTATTTGCATATGTAAACTAGACTTTTCATTGTCATTTTGTTCTAATTTCATCGCTTTTAGATTAAGAGCACGGAAATCGGTGTTAGAGATGGTGTTTTAGGCGGTAATCGGAAATTAAAAATAAGGGGTTTGTATTAGGTAGTGGATTTTTAAGGGCCGATATCATAACGATAGTTTGAAACATGAAAAGTCAATGACTGATTAATGGGTCGATATCTCCCACCCAAAAAAACCCAAACAAAAATACAATTTGCTGTCCAACCAGGTTGACAGGACACACCTTCCATTCCTTCGACGTGATCGTGGTAAAGCAGGCTGCCATGGGCGATTGTAAGGCGGTTTAAATGCCTGCCTACAGCCTTTTGGCAAGGGCTATTGAGGACTATTACGAGGGCACACGCATAGTATCAAGAAGCCCTTCTCAATCAATTGCAATGAAGCTATCAACCTCTCCATGTTATGTGGCCTTTCTCTGCCTCTGAGAGAGGCAAGTAGTGCTCGCAGTGTGGCAATGATTCTTACAAGAAAGACTCGATCCCTTTAGTCAGACCTTATAGTCAGGTCTTTGCTCTTATATTTTATTATGTAGCCTTCTGAATATTTAATTTTTACTTTTATATATATAATCTTTATATGAATTGTTTTTTTCAAACAAATCAAGCGTCTAAGACAATTCACATAAAATTTAATTTCTAAATAACAAAGTAAATATGGAAAACTATATATATGAAGTTCAGATATAGTTCAGATTCTGAATAGGTAAATTAGTTATACAGACTAAATAAATAAATCTAGAACGGAACATGAGAACGAGAGTTATGCAGGAAGAAGAGAGTTCATAGAACTGTAGATCAGCCATCAACCACTGTCGGAGCCAAATTTAGCCGATTTCTATAGATTGCAAAACGTGCTATCAGAGCCGATACATGGGTCGATCTCTATTTCATATTTTGGTAAGGTTTTATTGTAATGTTTTTTAGAGAATGTCGTAACATTGGTTTAAACAGATATGAAAATCCCCATATTCTATTCACTTTAGCAAAACAACTAAATACGAGGTATGATCAAAAAGTATCCGACTTTTGGTTTTATTGGTCAAACGAACACAGCTATGGGGGCGGGACTTGCTGTGTGGTTGGGAGCATGACTACTGCGCATGCTCATTTTTTTCTATAGCTCCAATACAAGTCAGTCGGCGTCAGGCCATTCATGATTGAACAGGTGCAAGTGAGTGTCGTCGGATTTTATTTTCTTTAAAATGTCAGAAAAAGTCGAACAGCGTTATTGCATAAAATTTTGTTTTAATCTTGGTGATTCGCAAGTGGAAACAATTCGCAAGATTAAAAAAGTGTTTTGGAAACGAAGCGATGGGCACCACACAGATAAAGGAGTGGTACAACCGCTTCAAAGATGGCCGCTTGTCAGTTGAAAGTGAACCACGCTCAGGGAGGCCCTCAACATCGAAAAACGATGCCATCATTGATCAAGTGAGGAACCTGGTGATGCAGAACCGCCGAATCACGATCAGAGAACTTGTAGACGAGGTGAATATTAGTTTTGGTTCCATTCAATCAATTTTTGCTGTTCGACTTTTTCTGACATTTTAAAGAAAATAAAATCCGACGACACTCACTTGCACCTGTTCAATCATGAATGGCCTGACGCTGACTGACTTGTATTGGAGCTGTAGAAAAAAATGAGCATGCGCAGTAGTCATGCTCCCAACCACACAGCAAGTCCCGCCCCCATAGCTGTGTTCGTTTGACCAATAAAACCAAAAGTCGGATACTTTTTGATCATACCTCGTATGTATTCGAATGCTTTTTTTTTCCAATGTGATAGGATTATGTGTGTTTCAACATTATAATGATCTCAATATCTTTTTTGCATCATTTTACTTAGTTTTATTTAATGAATTTTATACTTAAAAAACAATAACATACAATTAACACTTTTATAGTATCTTGAATAGTGCATATGTTTCTGAGGTTAAAAAGTCAATGTTCCAATCTTTTCAAAAATGAATCCAAGACAATCGCATAAAATAGGTCATCTATATTATTATTGATTCTTAACTTAGCAGTATGTATATTGCTTTCTGAACATACTACATATCATATATATGTTTCAAATAAGTTCTGATCAGGGATTAAATAAAACTAAAGCGTTTCAGAAAATAAAAAAAAATATTTTTTTTGTACGTAACCTCGTGATAACATTATCAGAAAATGACTTTTCTTTGAAGCGGCTTATGATGTACAATAAGAAGTATTCCGTGTTTCGTCAATTTATCATAATATACTGCTACTCACATTTCAATTCCTTTGACTGTGTTCATGGAAGTGTAAAGGCTTATATACTATGCTCTGCATCCATAAATTATGATTTCCTGTTTTATATATAGTCCTAACGAAGCTTACAAGCAAAGACTGGATGATTTTTAACATATAAAATATAGAAAAATAGTTTATGTAAAACATAACAATAATACTTAATTAAATAAATATCTATGGAGCAACTGCCCTTAATAGTTTTACTCTGTTTCTGCATATAATATTTGTGTATTTTATTTTTACAGTGTATGAAATTTTCACAGTTAACCAAAAAAAATGTTTTTAACCGGAGAAAAATATATAGAAAAGTAGTTTATTTAAAACATAACGATAATACTTATTTTTGCCTATATGAATGAATAGAATTGCATCTGACTGGATATAAATAAACATTATAACACTAAAATTAGTCACTTGAACCTAGGATCTTAGGTTCAAAAATGACCATCCCCTCTCGGGAGTATTCGAATCTGCGCCCCAACATGGAGTGTCGAACACGCCTTAACGCCAACGGCTATCGTACTCCCTTTTTGTGCCTATATGGTTTGCCTGAATTGCATCCGACATAATACTTAATTCAATAAATATATATGGAAGTCTGTCAGTTTGAAGTTGATAGATGCTGTGATGTCACAAATGTAAAAAGTTCACAGATATGTACAACACGTAAACTAAGACACAGGACAAGGAATAAAAAGGATCATATTTGTCTGTATCTTCTAAACTGTGGAATGGGTATTGGAGTCCTTCAGGTAGCTCTAAGACTTAATGATTGGGTGTGTGTTGAGAATCAATCAGAGGGGGTGTTAATATTTTATCAGCAGTCTGATACACATACTTTGATGGTCGAAAGTGTTTTCGAGTATCTGACAAATTCATATTATTTTATAGTTTTGTAAGACTTGACAATATTATATTTATATTTTTTGGTGAATATATATTGTGCAGGTTATTTATAAATGATTATATATTATCGGCCTTTTATACTTCATTGCATGGGTGATTAGAAACGAATTATGTAATATAATATATATGTGAAAAAAAATGTTTACAGGCCAAAAAATATTTATTTCCATAAATTTAGGCCATAACAATATAATTTTTCGCAAAAATATTGAACATGGTTATGATAATGTATTTAATATTATATTATAGACTTTTTATACGTCAAGGTATATGTGGAACAAAATATCAGAGTTGCGACTACCGAATGTAAATCGGTATTCGATACTACCGACGGTAGATTTCAAATACCGAACCGATTATACGATATTCGGTAGAAATTACCAAATATCGTACCGATTGTCAATCGGTAAGGTATATTTGAAAGTATGACTTTTGTGACATTCACATAGAGACATAAATATATAGAGAGCTTCTTCCCTTCAATAGTAGAGGAACATCGTTTTACTGTCGCTTTGCCCAAGCGCTCCCTTGTATGAAGAACTTGAACTTTTGCAAATAAATAAACAACTACAACTTATAGTATCATAGAGCAGATACAAAAATATAAATTCAATATAAGCAAATGCTATGCATTGAATACTAGAGTACCTGAAAGTGCATTTAATATCGGACTATAAGAGACAGTAAATGAAAAAAAATCTATAGCCTTCCATTCCAACAAAATCCAAGTACACATTTAATTAATATAAGATTAGTATGTATTAAGTTTCAAATAATCTATAATAAATTATAACAAATTATGCACTTAATTGTCCTTTGTTATAAATTGTCCGATATGAAATGCATATGAAAAATCACAGAGCAGATATATGAATAAATTTCTCTCTCTTTCTAATCTACCGTACCGAATATCGATCGATACTGTAGATATATAATAAAATCTACCGAATACCGATATCGATCGTTAGAAAGTAAATACGAATACCGAACCGGCGGTAGATTTTTCTACCGAATCCCAGCTTTACAAAATATATAATACAATATAAACTATTTATTTCCAATAAATTTAGATCATAACCAAATTTTTCGCTTCTATTATATAGGTATCTACGTCATTAATTGTTTTTTAAGCTCAATTCACTCTACTCAAGGGGAGTAAAGTAGCTTTTCAACAACTCTATGAGACCCTTCCATTATCTCATAAAAAGCATTTTCTATTTGTATACATGGATATTTGTTACGTTCCTCGCAAGGAATAATGCATATGAAAGGCAAATTGATGATGGATATTTTCTCTTTCTTCTCTTCATAGAAACTTCTTTTTCGAGTATGTATGCTGTGTACTCTTAGATATTATTTAACAACCATAACAACTTCTTCCTCCTCAGCCTTTATTGCATTCACTAATGGTGATGACCTACCGAATATGCATGATTAAAATTCATCAATGCCTATCTTAAAGCATTCTTTTGTCATAATTGAGCGTTTAAAACCTTTCCTTCTTGACTGTAGAGTAATTTTTTTTTTTAAAAAAAGTTTCTTAAAAAAAGTGTATATATAATTTTAGATATATATATATATATATATATATATATATATATATATATATATATATAAATATATATATATCAGGAAACGACCGGGCACTTTTTTTCACAAGGACCCGGGCCGGGCCGGGATTTAATTTTTTCAAGCCGCGCCGGGACTTCAGTATATTTTCGTTCCTTCGTCATCCTCAAAGTGACGACGGTTTTTTAGAAAAAAAATCCAAAAAAGTGATGAGGTTTTTAAAAAAAACATTTTCTAAAAAAAGTGATGACGTTTATTTAAAAAACAGTTTCCAAAAAAAAAGTTACCACGCTTTTAAAAAAATTCTATTTTTTTTCATTTAAAAAAAATTAAGGTAAATAACTGTGTAAAATTAATATATAATAATAATCAGTAAATAAATATTTTTTTCAATTTTCAATTTTATTGATATATATATATATATATATTTAAGTATGCAAACATATAAAACGGTTGTAAACTATAAAAATATTTATACTTAAACATATAAAGTGAAAAATGAAACAAGTGTTGTTTTACTTTTTTCCACACTGAAGTATCATTCATATAAACAATTAATATAATACAGACAATCTCCTCTACTTTTTTCTATGTGTATTTGCACATTGTAGTAAGATATTCCAAACAAATTTCATCTTGAATATGACAGTAACACAGCATTATAATGTCGTCATCATCTATTACAAAGCTTTATAGTTTATTATTATAAATAGTATTATATATACTACATAATTAAAAAAAATGCGGCTATTGTTTTGCTTATGCTTCTATATGTTTGAAATATATGTAATTTCTAGTGGTCCAATGGTTTCTTTTTAGTGCTTGAAATGTAATTATTCATTAATGTGTATTTGTATACAGATAACTGTTTATCGTGTAACGGTCTTAAAACAAGGATACTCAATTAAAATTAAATATATTCACTAAATAATTTATTACCTCCACCGAAGGAGGTATTGTTTTCACTGGCGTTGGTTTGTTTGTCAGCAGGTAACTCAAAAAGTACGGAACAGATTGGATGAAACCCTTTGGAGCTGTTGGAAATGCCAAAAGTAACAAGTGATTAAATTTTGGCATCTCTGAATGCAGAATTAAGATGCAAAACGAGCTAAATACTAATAAGTATTTCAAGTTAGCCTACTCTGCCAAATAGATGTCGCTGTGCTGTGAAATCGGGTGCCGGGAGCGTCTTCCTCTCGGAATTTACGTCGAGGGGAAACCCTCCCCCGTCCCCTCTACGCCGCTCCAGTCGTGAAAAATCCGCCTCGGAAGGCTCATAAGGACCCCGTGACGCGGAGGTTTGCACTCTCTGAGTTTTTTAAAAACGTAGGATTTTTAAGGATGGGCTAGGAAGATGAGATTAAAATAATGACCTCAGCCTTAATTAGCTAAATATTATAACAATAAAAGAATAAAGCGTTAAAAGAGTTTATTAATTATATACCTGTCTAATAAGTTTAACTGTATAATTTCATTAGTATTTGATAACTGAGATCTATTACAAAGAGTTTTAACCGTACATTTTTAGCAATCATTCTTCAATTTTTGTTTTACTCTTGGTAACTAACTTCAACTAGTACTTATTTGACTACTTGTATTACTTTCTTACTCAAATAGTTGTATGAAATATATAAAATACCAAATATTAAGTCTTAAATAACGGTTGCTAAAATACTCTTACTTAACCAGTTCAATTCAGTTATATTTTGTTTCCGTTTGCCAATGTATATAGTTTACAAATAAAGAAATGAAATATTTTGTCATGAGAAATATATACAAAAGGAAAAGATATAATAAAAATATTTAAAAAATGTTAAAAAAACAAACTCAAAGTATATTAACATACAAAAATATATTAAATAAAATAATTATATATACAGGCAATGAGCACGGCCATGCAATAGGGGCATCTGTGCCACTACGGGATATTATAAGCTTTGAATATATACAATAGTAATATGCAATTTTTTACTATTATTTTTACACATTTCATTTTACTTTGATTATTATCGGATAGGTGTTGAATGGCTTCTTGTCTTTCTTGGGATAGGGTGGGGCATCTGTGATCGGTGGTTTCTTCCTTACAAATGTTGCACGTTGCAAGTGAGTCCTTCCATATGCGACTTAACCACAGGGACATTAATTTTCCTATTTCTATCTGTTGTTTTGAAAGAGTCACAAACAAGCCTCCTATATAGTCATCATGTATAAAATTGAATTATGGTCTAAAGTTTTTCATTATTGGTCTATAAATATTCTAAATACTCGTGTAACATAACCTCCTTGTTTATCCGATACTAAATGCATATGAAGAAGTCACAGAGCAGATACATAAATCATAAAATCTACGGAATACTTAATCGGCTGTACCGAATCCCAGCTCATATATATATATATACATATATATATCTATGCATATACGTTTAAAACAATTTCCTTTTAAAGGTCCATAGTCAACAGATACATCTACTACGATCGTAGAGAAAAATCCTGTAAAAAGGGGGGATCCTCATTAGAAAGCCTATCGAAGGATATCTCATAATAGAAGGGCAAGCGCGATGCCTGTTTTTATTCTTATTATTATTTTGGTGGGTCTGCTTTTTACATAACTATCTCTTCTACAAAATCTACGGGCCAACAACATAAAAAAGAAAACAATATTATTAATGACTTCCCGGGGCCCTTTTAGTTACATTCTTAATTATTGTTGAAAAAAATATAGACATATACATATATTAAAAATTAACTTTAATCACAGCATGGCATGTTTATCAATATCGGAAGGTTATGATATATAAAGTGGCTCCGTCTTTCATGTAGCTTTTTTAGAGTCCCAGCGAGCGAGGTCCCATCATATATATATATGTATGTATAACACTACTATTTTCTTTACTTTTTCTTCTTTTTCTTCTTCTTGTGAAAGCGCTATCCCCATGTTCTTCTTGTGCTTTTCCCCTTTTTCCTAGCGGAATCCCCCCCCCCCCCCACATATCTACAATATACTCTTCTATAAGTAAAAAGAAGCCTCCAAGATCTTTTTTTTTTGGTGCAGGCTATTTCAAAATACGACTTTGGCCTTGATGGACGGGGTTGATAGGAGGGGTGCATTGTTTGTTGAGTGATGTGACAGCGAATAAACCCGCAGCAAGATTTCTTTACGGTAAGATATTATTAAATTTATTGGTTAAGTTCAATTAACGGAATTTATTATGATATATTTTATTAAAAATCGTTTTTTATGTATCTTTTATTATTTACTAAAAACATGGTTACAATAAAATTTTTTAATATTAAGGTAAAAACGTCAAAAAATACACCAATAAACAATAAAACCCTAAATTTAAATTGTGTATGATATAATTATCTACCCTTTTAAGATTTGGAGGCCCCCCCCAAAAAGATTTTGAATATAAGTGACCTATTTCACAGACCTGAAAAATTGTTGATACTGTAATTTGTAGAAGGTTTGGCTAAAGCCAGCTAGAATGGACGAAAACACAACATAAATATATAATTTTAGCTACATAACATATAAATTTAAAGATAAGCTTTTTAGTATAACTTTGTTTATATGATTTACAGATATAAAACACATTTCACTAAACTTATATGCATTAAAATTGCTAACAAAATTGAAAAAACAACCAAGTAAAACTTTAAAAATTTAGAAGTTGACAAGTTGATGGGATGCTTTGAAGACTCCAAAAGAGGTTATAATTATAGGTTTAACTCTATAGTAGGGACTAACGTCTCGTGATGTGCACCATTTTATTAGAAGATGGTTTCAACTAGATGAGTATATATATATATATATATATTTTTTGCCTATATGGTACGATAGAATTGCATCCCATAGGATATAAATAAGTATTATAGCATTAAAATTAGTCTATCGAACCTAGGATCTTATCAATGAGGTAGACCAAAAATGACCATCCCCTCTCGAGATTCGAACCTGCGCCCCCAACATTGAGAGTTGAACACGCCTTAACACGCACGGCTATCGCACCCCTTAAGATGAGTATATTTAAAGTCTAGCATACAAAAGGCTATTTTATCCTTATTAAACAAATGACTTCTCTATGACACACCCATTGATGGCTAGAAAAACGAACTCAAAGCCGAATTAAATTATCGGATGTGTTCAGAAGTAAATAAATCTTATTTCCTTTCTATAAATGTTTAGTATTTTTCAACTATTTTTTTGGGCATATTGTGTTCGATAGAATTGCAATATTCGACTGGATAAAAATAAGCATAGTAAATTAGTTTATAAGGTTGACCGAAGTTAATCTTCCATTATCTCGGAAGTCGAATCTTGGGAGTTGAACACGCCTTAACACACTTATCCCTCGATTATTATTTTTAAGTAGCATTACATATCTATATAATGGAAATTTCTCATAGTCATAATCAACAAAAAACACAGAGTTTTTAAAAATCCTCTTGTAGTGCTTTATAGTTGCATCCAAGTGGATATGAATAAGAGTTATAGGATTAAAATGAGTCCTAGGATCTTTTTTTAAAGATCGATCAAAATCCCTCTCACGGAAGTTGAACCTGTGCTCTTAATATTGAGAAGTTAAACACATTTACACTAAACGTACAGCTCTAGACATATAAAAAATGATATTTTAAGCTAAAATACATAACAATTTTTTTGGTTTTGATACAACGTAAAAACAATAGAATTAAAAAACCCTATCAAAATGTAAAGAAAAGACTATAAATATAATAAAACATGTTTTTTCCATAGCCTTCTATATTAAAAAAACGCTGGGGCATGGCCATTTTTAGTATCCCGCAACCTACAATTATCACAATTCCCAAAACTCACACTTGTAAAGAATTTCTATATATTTTATTGAAACAAATGAATATATCTTGGAAATAAAATGATTTGATGGAATAAAAATATAATTTGTAAAATGCTGTGTGACATCATTATTAGCTTTTAGTTTTTAATATCTAAGAAGAAAAAGTGCCAATGACGTCATTCAATATATGTTCTTATCTTATTTTAAATTAAATGCTTTAATATTCTCCTGCAAATTGGATTTTATTGAAATTAAGTTTGAAAAAAAGCTTCGTAAATGAAATCTTCCCCTGTGGTTGTTAAGTATTCCTTTAATCCTGCTTAACTATAAGCCGATTGTGTTTGTATATTTACTGGTCTAACGCAGAATAAAGATAAATTATAAGGGGTAGCTCATTTACTTTTTATTCTATAAAATGTTGTCATATGACTAATAAACATGGCAAGCCCTGCTTGCATTCCTGATAAGGAAGGAGAAAGACACTTTATACACTCCCATTAAAATCTATTTCAATAGGAACAACAATATCTTAATGCTCTAAGACATTTCCTAAAATTACATCATTAAAAATACATGATATTCAAAACAGAAGCCATAATTAAGACTCTGTATTTCTCTCTCTCTTTCCTCCAGGGCATTCGTCCTTCTTGTAAATATTTAATAATTCAAAATGAATGAAGAACATATCTATATTTTTGTATAAGCATTAGTATCGTCATCTATGAGTCCCATCAGTATTGAGACTAGATTTTTAATATATGTTCATATAGAACATGTATGATATATATATAAATAAATATATAGGAGAGGAATTGTTTTTGATATAAGTTTTTATTTTGTCACAATATCTAAGGGATTTTTTGCCTATTTGTTTGATAGAATTGCAGTATCCGACTGGATATAAATAAGTAATCTAGCGTGTAAATTATTCACTCGAACCTAGGATCTTATCAATGAGATTGACCAAAATTGGCCTTCTCCTTTCGGGAGTATTCGAACCACCGCCCTCTATGTGCATTGAGAGTTGAATACGCCTTAACGCACTGAGCCTTCGTACTCGCTTTTATTATTTAGGGAGGATTGTAATTAATATATATCAATTTACTGAGATGATGGCGTTGATAAGTGTTGTTGCTTTTCCTCTAAGATAAATTACGATGCTAATAAATCGGGATCAATGGCTCAGTATGTATCTACAAAACCTTTCATTTATTGGGGGTTTCTCCCATAGAGATATAAAGATATAGAGAGCTTATTCCCTTCAATAGCAGAGAAGCAACGTTCAGCTGTATTTTTGTGTCCAATATATGAACAAAGTAATTTGTACTACGTTATCGTTAGCTGATCAAAGAGTTGGTAAAACTTGTTTATATTGGCCACAATATCGTATTTCTCTGAAGAATACAATAAGCTCTCTATGTCTTGATATCTCTATGGTTTCTCCTCTAAGATAAATTAAGATGTGAATAAATAAGTCAGTATCAATGGATAAGCATGTATCTACAAAACCTTTTATTTATAAGGCGTTTCGTTTCTGTAAATAAATAAAGTCTATAACTTTTATTTACAACTACGTGATTTACGAAAAAAATAATTATATTATTAAAACAAAAAGGGATATTATCGTCTTATATGTATCTGATTTAGTGCATCTTATTGTCTTCTAATATTTGCCGTTTTCTATTGTAAATCATGTTAAAAAATAAAAAGTTATATAGATAAAAGACTGTTTATTGTCTGAACATGTCTCTCAATAATGAAAGGTTTTGTTGCTGAGCATTGATTATTTATTCAAGATTAAGGGTTAATTGTAGGAAGGAAGTGCCCTAGCTCAAGGCGAAAAGGCGTGTGCGTTAATCTCAATGTTGAGAGCGGAAGTTCGCCTCCTCCTGCAAGACCGACTTTGGGTAATCTCATTGACAAATCGTAGGTTCGATAGACCAACTTATACGCTCTAATCTTTATTCATATCCACATAGATGCAATTCTATCTAACTAAATGAGCAAAAATAAGGCCAGTCCCAAAGGCCCTTCCATATCAATGAACGTCCCTGTTTGTGTTAGACTAATCCGGATGAAAGGTCGTATTTTGGTAGTTTCATCATCGTTACCCACAAATACAAATATAAAGATGCAACAGATTCATAAGAAAGTACTCGAAACTCCTCGTTCAACATTCAACATAAACATTATATTTTATGACAAAGAATCTAAACCAAAGGTGTTAAAGTACAAATATCAAATGATTAAACTGTTTAAATTAATTGATCATTTTTAATTTCTTAATTTTTATGTATACTTTTGATTTTGAGGAGAGAAATTTGAAATTTCCCGGTGTCAATTCTCTATGTAAACTTTGAAGTTTGACATAATAAATTAATTTTGCCTCTGGGGTTCGACAGAATAGCATATATATATATATATATATATATATATATATATACATAAGCATAAGGGAGATGTTTGTTTTGGGGGGGCAGCATTCAATTTGCCCGAATTTTAACAAGAACTGTTAAATCGGTGAAAAATTATTTAATGAAGAAAGCTATGTAGATTAATATTTTCTTTATACTAATTACATACTATTCATTATATAACATTTATTTGGTTATAATTAAAAATCCGGTTGCTTTCATAATTTAATATTTTTTTTCTACAGCTTAAATGCCCGAATTCCTTAACCAATTTGCCCGAATTTGAGAACTCACCCAAATTTTGGGGGCAGTTGCCCCCCTGTCCTATATATATATATATATATATATATATATATAGGTATATATAAAGTCACCCCATGAAAAAAATATCATATAATCTTGGTAAACATGTATCTCTCACACATTTCAAAAGTATTTATTTCTTAAAAGGAGACAGGAGAGGAACGACGACAGTAATTTAAACTGAAGGGTGGCTTACCTCATTCTAATCTAATCATCAATAAGTGAAATAGTAAGGTAATAAAAATATTATGAAATTTGTATGTATTTTTGTATCCAATGATGTAATATATATATGCGCATAGAAAGTAGGGTATAAAAACGTAAATATATGAGAATCCAAGAATATAAAATTTGGAATCAATAACCGAAGAAAGCTCTATATTTATGTTCGGTTATACTTAGAACCGATTATTCAACAAACAAAGCCTATCTAATAACTTGAAAAAGTGTTTTGTAAAATGAATAAACATCTTATATCTGAAGAACTTTCTGTTTTCTTAAATCTATAAACCATTTTATTTAGTAGTTAAATAACATTTAATAAAGAAAACATTTAAGCAACCACCCAAACAAACATAACCATACAAACAAGCAGCCAAATAGCCAGTCAAAAAGCATATATTATTTGTACAGACAACCATATGTACAAGCAGACTAACAGCCATACAAATGATCATACAATCAATCGTATGTGCAAGGAGACTAACAAACATAAAAGCAAACATGAAGGTATGAATGTTTGTATGGTTGTTAGTTTGCTTGTACAGATGGTCGTCTGTACAAATAAATATATGCTTTTTATATATACTATCAAACACGCAAGCAGCCATATAAACAAACATGCAAGCATCCACACAAACAAACATGTAAGCAACCATACGAACAAACATGAAAGCAACCATACAAACAAACATGAAAGCAACCATACAAACAAACCAACATATGTGCTAGTATATTAGTAAACGTATGTATAAATAGACAAACAAACATACAATCAACCATACAAACGCACATACAAGCAACCATACTGTTAACTATACGAGCAACCACTTTATCAATTCAAATATGTCCACATACAAGTGGTTTATCATCCTATATATTTAAAAAGAAATATAGCGACAACTCCCTTTCCTCTCAACCGCTTCTTAAAAAACTGCGCAAAGACACTCACAAAATATAATTTTTTGCGGACGGTCCTTCTAAGAGGGAGTATCGTATTTACACTGCAGTGATTCTTGTTTTATTATTCAAGGATACACTAAACTATTCAAGGAAATGCTGTAGATTTCTTCTTCTTTTTTGTTATTTGTACTCATATATATTTGCAGCAGTTTAGTATGTTATTTGTAGAACCCTGGAGGCTTGAATCGTGCATTGAGATAGAGAGATAAAGATACGCCAATAGATAGAGATATATAATGATAGGATATGATACTTTAAGTATCCTTCCTTATTTTATAATATGCTTATTTGTTGTTGTTTAACTGAAAACGGTACTTAAAAATGTTACACACTATTGCACTTTAATGGATTAATACAACTCGCATATTTTGGGCGCCTACGGCGCCTATATGTTCGCCCTTCGGGTATGGGTAGGTTTTGGAGCTAGCTTGTGAGTGAAACAGACCTTAAAGAATATAAGAGAGGAGAGAGAAAATAATTTTTGTTTTGTACAAACATTCCTCATAAAAAGTTTGACTTTGTAAAAAGAATATGTTTTAAGTCACATGAGATGCTTTTTTCTATTTCTCTAACTTCTCCTCCTCCTTTTCTTTTTCTTTTTTCCTCTCTTTACCTTGAAAAGTAGGTAGTAAAATCAGACAAGGTCTGATTTTTTTCCATTTCTGATCCCATCACTTTGCAAATAGTTTTATTAGGTCCGTCTTGACCCAAGGATTCCATTGGTACCTTCAAAGTTCAAATCTGACCATAAATGTGGGAGGAGATAGCGTGCAGACATACAGACGGACAGAGATTGGTGATTTATTATATAGATTAATGTATATGATTATATAACATTTAAAAGTATTAATGTTTTATATTCCTAACGTTTTGAATATTACCTGGTTAAGGGGAATAAGCAATTATGGACTCCGATAGGAATTTTTTCCAATGATATCTGATGGTAAGCTGTGCTGCGGTTAGGAATATGACTGCAGTTTGTATGGCTTCGTCTGAGTTGGTGGTTCTGTTAAATATTTATGCATTCATTGAGGTATTTATAACCTTAATAATCAGTTATATAGATTTATTATTTGGTATTTAATATTTTAGTGCGCTCAGTTTGTGAGTTTTTGTATTTAAAAAATGGAATAAAATAGATGTTGAAAAATGAGAATGTCGAATTAAAACAGTGTTAAATTTTTTTTAAAGTGAGGGGTACCGGTAGATATCTCGCCTATCGGATTTTCCCTATTCAAAATCACCATTAATATATCCACCCTTAAAAATAAACTATCGGAATATAGTTTCCCCACAGCTTGAATTTTAAAGTTCAGCGTTTAATTAGTTATTTCTACGCGATTGCTCCGGCTCTACGTAGATGAACTTTCTTTCTTATGGGCATTTTACTGAAAAATAGAGATACACATATTTTATATTTGAAAATATATAGTGTCTCTCCTTATATTTAAAATGAGTTCACATTATATAAGTATTAAATCATATATGAGGTGGTTCAGGAAGAAAGCAATTCTAAATGAATATCGTGAAAATGAGAAAACGCATTGATAAGTTTTTTACTTCATAAAAATGACGGCCAAATATTTCAAAAGCATTTTAAGACCAGTTGTGCACGTTTTTACCCATGAATGCCATTTTTATTTCGATAAGTTAGAATGATTTTCTTTCTATTCGATTTATTTGTTAAGGGGTTCAATCCACATGATCCCTCCGATATGATCCCTCAAAGATAGTCCCTTTTTCATAGCCGGAAGAGATATATTCCTGAACAATTATCAATAATAATATATGATTAACAATTATCGGAGCCTGTATTCAACTAATCGAAATATTTCACTATTACAACGAAGGATAATTTTACCAACTATATTATAGTGATGGTAACTCATTTTCAGAAAAAACATTTAACCTTAGATTCTTGCACATATGTGAAAAGTCTGACAAAAACCATCTCGGGCGAGTCATGTATTTCCAAATAAGTGAATAATAATTAATATTTTTTATAACTCATACTGCTTATATGAACGCTTTCATCAAACAAAATATGGCTCAATATTATAAATCAATAGTTTGAACATGATTGTATATATTTTAGTAAGAACACGTAGCTAGTGATACTGCGTTATAGAGCACATACCTAGATGCTTGTATTCTATCCAAATATGCCATAACTTTGTAACATAGTGAGTTATGAACCAATATGTATAAACTATACCAATATATAACTATATTATGGCCTTATAAATGATGACGCGTAGTCCCTGGTTACATGTTCTTACTATAACATGCACTAAGTATTTGTAAAGTTTAGATATTATTTGAGCATAGCTAGAACCCCCCCCCCCCCCCCCCGATAACCTTGTTTTCAACCCAATAATGTTTTCTTTATCAAACATTTTAATAGTGTTAAGGGTTATTTATGAAGTTGTTTTTTTGCAAATCATTCTGCGTCATGGTTATGAATTGCAAACGAATAATAAAAAGAAACACAATAATCGTATGTGATACTAAATTTATCATCTAAATTTAGGGCATTCAACTTTTTTTTCAATAATTAAAGGATGAGCAGTTCCTCGATTAGAATTCGACATCCATGCTTTTGGTAATGTTTATTACCTCCGCCGAAGGAGGTATTGTTTTCACTGGCGTTGGTTTGTTAGTTTGTTGGTTGGTTTGTTTGTCAGCAGGATAACTCAAGAAGTACGTAACGGATTTGGATGAAACTTTGTGGAGTTGTTGAAATATCAAAAGAAACAAGTGATTAAATTTTGGCATCTCTGAGTGCAGAATTAAGATGTAAAATGAGCTAAATACTAATACATATTTCAAGTTAGCCTACTCTGCCAATAGATGTCGCTGTGCTGTGAAATAGGGTGCCGGGAGCGTCTTTCTCTCGGAATTTCCGTCGAGGGGAACCCTCCCCCGTCCCTCTACGCCGCCCTGTCGTGAAAAATCCACCTCGAAGGCTCATAAGGACCCCGTGACGGCGGAGGTTTGCAATGTTTATTTTAATGTTTGTGCTTCATTCACAAGTTTCATTAATAAAATATTATAAGTCTTTACTTTTTTTCGGTTAAAAACATTTTATTCATTAACTGCAAAATTTTATACAGTGTAAAAATAAATACACTAAACTTATATACAGAAACAGAGTAAAACTCTTCAGGCAGTTGTGAAAATACATAAAATAACATTAATAAAAATATTAGAAATCTTTACTTTTTATCCTATACTTTAGGTTTATGTACCCTTGGATCTTACAACGAGCTTTAATTGCGTTTGAATTTAATTTTTTAGGATGCAAAGAAGATGAATTCAATGTACCTATATTAAGAAACTTTTACGAAATCATTCAGAAAATCATGTAAGGGAGCGCGATAGCCGTGTGCGTTAAGGCGTGTTGCACTCTCAATGTTGGGGAAGCAGTTCGAATCCCGAGAGGGGATGGTCATTTTTGGTCTATCTCATTGATAAGAGATTCCTAGGTTCGAGTGACTAATTTACATGCTATAATGCTTATTTATATTCTGTTGGATGCAATTCTATCGAACCATATAGGCAAAAAATAAATAAATTATGATAAAATAATATATTTGGCTATCCAAGCTTATAAGATTCCAATTGAACTTTTTAAAGCTTTAAAAGATATAAAAAAGTGGAAGCCTAATTTCATATTAAATTGAGATATTTCGTAAATATTAATGAGAATACAGTTTTATTTACTTCTGTACTAGGACTGAATTCATTAAAGCAACTTTTCTTCTTCTTAATTAATCCATGATGAGCAATGCAAAAAACCTTATTTGCATGAGGAAGAGACGAAAAATGATAAATTAAATCGCATAAGAGTTAGAAACAAATGTTGTTTAAAACTTAATGCCTCTATTATAATTGAGTTATATTTCCAGTAAAATATATTTAATTCATCATCAAGAGAAAATATAAAAACAAAAAACTCTAAAAGCCGGAAACAATATGAATTTTACTCCATGCTATTTTTTATGTAAAACACCACTTTTAGTTTTATATGTATCGGCTTTTAGTACAAATTGTATAAGGTAACTTTTTTAAACATTTACATTTATGCCTCTATGGTTCACCAGAAGAAATGCAGTGTCCGTTGGAAGAAGCATAATAATTCATCAATAACTATAGACTCTTTGAGGTAGATCATTAAGATCTTTCCCTTTCAGAAGGTAAGCCAATAACTCATCACTTATATCCACTGAGCTAACAGGATCCGGCTCCACAAAGAACAAATGTACTTCTATGTACGTAACATTTACCCATCAAAACTTCTCTTTAAGACATGATATTAAACCTCAAATATTTTGACAGTTATGTAATATTATTTCTTTGTTCAATATATAATATATATACAAAATATATATTTATTTGTTGAGAGATTTTTTTTGTTTGTTTCTTATAGTTTAATATCTTTTATTAACCAAATCTATATGATATATTAGATTATCCTAGAGTATCTAATGTGTAACATTAAAAATGTTATGTATACGAATAGATCTGGTATGTTGTTTTGTTAAAATTTATTCAAAATATTTGGAACATTCTTGATATAGTAACAAATTACACCTAATACAAAGACTCTGGAAGATGGAAAATAAAAAAAAGGATATAAAACAGTGATAATGTAATAAATCATCACAAACTTTAAAAAAATGTTAAATTTAATTTCTTTATAAATGAAACAACTGTAAATTATTTCCTTTTCATTTCATCTTATTACTATTTGCCTAAAGAACGTGTTTTGGATTATATATTTTTTACATTAAAATATTTTATATACTAACTAATAAAACAGAAGTTGAATAGATAAATGTCATATTATATATAAATAAATATATATAGTATATAGTTTATAATCAATAAAATATGATAGAAATTAGGACTCCATGTAAAATAATCAATTTAACTATATAAATATTCTATGACAAGAACGAATCCCAAACATCAATCCACACTGAATTAAATACCGTCTCAAAGCTTACCTAATCTATCTGGTCTGTGGATACTGATTCAGTAAACGAAAAGAAAAAACATCTAAACTATCAAACAACAGTTCAAAAAGCTGTGTGCAGTAAATGTTTTGAGAATAGTTTGATGTATTGTAAAAAATCCTTTTTATCAATGTATGAAATGCTTATCAAAATTGATATTACAACTCTAACAAAATTAAAAAACTAGTATAAAACATTCCATGAAAGTCTTAGCTTTTATAAAACTAAAATTAGTTGACGTAAAAAGATTTGCGTTCGTGATTTGAAAAAATGTTGAAGATTCATTTCCGTTCAAAAATGAACATAAGTAAGCATGGAACATTTGACTCCATAATATAAAGTAGTCAACTTGTTTGTCTTGTCCTTTTTCTGGGTCACAAGTTCTAGAAAAAGATGTATGACAATGCAAATGTATGAGTTCAATGTTTATGGGGACATAATCAAGGCTTAGTGAGAGTAATGGCCCAAAGATGATTCAGCAAATCTCTAGAGACTTTTCGAAATGCCGTAATTGCATCAGCACACAGTAATGCTAGGAAAAAACCAAGCAACAATGCAACTTAGAATGTACATCTAATGGAGGAATAAAAAAACATATATGTCTTCTATGTATTGTTGTTAGAAATATCAAAAAGGTTTGTTGGTTATAATTATTGTTTGATACTCTTTTTGTCCTATATATTTGATTAAAACAGTGAGGTTATGATAGAATTATAGCTCAGGGCATTTTATTTCAATGTGGTTGAATAATATCCCTTTCCTCTATCGAAAGTCGGTACCTGCAATCTCAATTGAATGTTGAGCACGCTTCCACTGAGTTAACACACTCTAAATATATAAATGTCCATTTATATATATTTCTGTTATTTATATATCTTTAAAATATACATGTTACATGTCTCATATATAGGTATATTTATACAAATCTATATATAATAGATATATATATATAGCAGACTTGTTGACGTTCGCGAAAAATAGTCGAACGCGCGTTCAGCTGAACGCCGTTCAATTTTGCATCCGTTCACAAGCCTGATATATATATACATGTATATATATAATATATATATATATATATATGTATCATATATATATATCATTTTAAAAAAATATAAATATTCAATAAAAAAAAAAGTACACAGGTCTTTAATAAAGAAATAAAAAATCTTAGACAATGGGTGGATAAGGTCCATACTATTTATCGTATATATGTCTAAAGGAAATAATTCGAACAACGAAATAGGTCAACAACATCAGATTTATTGATGGCACGCTTATGAGGGATCGTAAAATTATACTTTGGTTATATTTATAAGTGCACTGTAACGGTATTTATCAAGATATATTGACACGTCTCCATGATACATGATGTTTGACTTTATATCTGAGCTGTAAGATGACTTGAAACATTATATTTATAATTTTCCCAAAACCCAGACACGATAAGAAAAGAATAGTAGGGTGATGGTTTAAAGGCTCTTGGGTTAGAGTTTGATCATAAATATGAGGTTTTTAAAGACATACACTATATAATAAATTCATTGTTAGAAACTTTTAGGATTCAAATGACTTTAGCCCAGATACGTAGGATCCTTTGTCTCTGTAAACATTATCAGAGAAACGTTCATCCGGGAAACACCTTTTTGTTAGCTAAGGCTTATAATAACTAAGTAGTATTGCCTATATTAAGATTCCAACGACCTTTTATAAGAAAATCCTTTAATTCAATTAAATCTCACTTTGAAATATGTGTTCTTAAAGATGCAAATTTTACTCGAAATATGAATGGAAGGTGAAGTATGATGATATAAAGTGGAATAGTAATTGATCCTCCAGTATTTTATTTAACTAAGTAATATATAATAAAGCTTATGATAATTTAATCTTTTTCCTTTATGCATACGTTTTTTTACAAATTCAATTTGTTTATGCTTCTTTTGACATCTTTTTTTATGAGTGTCCTGGTTTGGTATATTTATATAAGGAAAAATATAATGTTTATAAATTCAGATCATAGTGACGTCATAGATGAAAACTGGGAAGTTACTTTAATACTTTTCGTCTCTCTGTATCAGTATTCTAAGGAATCCCTATGTTTTTTTCCCAAATATATCGAAAGTCGACTGACACATCCAGTACCCTCCATTGGGAGGTATATCATTATAGGTTTGACTGTATATTTATATCGTTTCATAGTTTGATTGACTTATATTTTTTACCATTTTGTCAAAAAAAACTGCAGTACTTAATCATTACTCTATTCATTTCCCTCCTTTAATCATTTGACATTTTATCTGCAGTGTTTTTTATCTGAAGCAAAGGTGGCACTTTCTTATTAGTAGGGGGTTTTAGATTATATCAATCTAATTATGATATGCTAATACATAATAACTTCCCCCAAGGCAGCAGGAATCTAGGTTGCCTTATATATATATATGTATATAGAATATATCTATATAATGTATATATAAATTTATATTACATATTATATATATATACATACTATATACATATATATATATATATGTATATGTATATATATATATATACTATATATATATCTACATAATATATAATCTATATAATATATATATATATATATATATATATATATATAATATAATATATATATATATATGTGTGTGTTTGTGTATTTGGGAGTATGAAATCCTCATTTATCAAGTCTCTTATCTAACTGGCATTGATTGAGTGCCTACTATACCCTATCAAATTAATTTCATTTCACTTTTTATCGTTCTCGCGTTGTTAGACTAACAATGCTTGGAAATGGAAGAATGGATCATAGATCATTGGCTATATATATTGTAAATCCTAATTTCTTCACGCGATTTCACAAAAAGGGGGGAAACTACATAAGTAAAGGTGATGAAATACTCACCAACTGAATAAAATTATTTGTTTTCTAATTGTTTGTTTATTCATTAATACTTTTACTTATAGCTTTATACACATATCATATTATAATATCAATATATAGGGCATGGTAATAAATTTTAATCCTTTTTCTATCGATGACATCATTAGTATTGCTTGCTTTTTTCTAGCCTTTCGTTGCATGCATTTAAAGGTGTCAGCTTTTAAATGCGGTATAAGATTTTGTGTTGATATGCAAACAACAAGTATTTTTACCGCATCGAAAATGTCGGAATTTGTTCCAAAAAGCAGCATTTTTGGGAAGTTCTTTTCCTCTACTATCTTTTGAAGAAATAAAGACTTTTTTACATCGTATCATCAGTAGCGATGAAAAATGGATTCAGTGCGACAATCCTAAATACAAACTAGTATAGATGAAGCAAGGTGAACCAGTTCCATCAACACCAAAACGCAATATTCACGGGTCTGTATCTGGTAGGACAGTCGGGGATGTAGTCTACTATGAGCTGCATAAACCGTCTGAAACAATCAATTCCCAACGTTACCGACTTCAATAATGCGTTTGAAGCTATTCAAGTAAAAACGGCGGATTGGCGCAATAACACAAGAAGCTGATTTTGACCGCAACCGTCCACCATATGTATAAGGAGTGAATGGGAAGTCCTACCCCACACGCCCTATTCACCAGATTATCTTTTGTTCCGGTCGATGCAGTCGACACTTACAGGAGAGTGCTTCACCTCATATGACAGCATATAAAAATGGGTCGATGACTGGATCACCTCGAAAGAAATAGAATTCTTCACTTGAGGAATCCATTCAAAGCCTGAAAAATGGGCAAAGGTTGTTCACTTCAGATGATTAAAAATTTTTGAATTAAATCATTTAATATTTTCATACTCAAACTATGTTTTTAATTAGGTACACTAAACGATAAAACTATTCCCACACCCAAGAATAAGTTGTATAATAAATACATGACATAAAAAGCGCGGCCATGCAAAAGGGTGATATGAGCTATAACAGTGAATTAAAATATTACATTATGTATTTTTTTAAATTATGTAAATTTAATAAATTTCAACATTCCTTACAATTTCGAATTACTCGTAGGAGAGTGCTGGCGAAGAAGTTATTCTGGACTTTCTGATGATTCTCTATTAACAAATACAAATTTGGTTCGATTGAATCATTTGCATATTAGTTGATCCAAAAAGACATTTCTTTACAATATATATGGTATTCCTTTTATAAATCAAAAATAAATATTAATGTAATTGAATATTTTGGCTTATCCATGTATTTGGCCGTTTTTATGTTATTCATAATTTTCACTTTCTTACGATTTATTCCAAGGACATTTTTTCTAAGGAAGATATCTCCATGCCCGTTTTTTTAAAGGGGTGTTAAAAAAAATAGTAGTAGAAATAAAAATAAAAAATAATGATCAATACATTATTTTGAAGCGAAAACAATAACAATCCACAAATAATCTTTCAAAATATTTCTTAAAATAATGCCCTCCATATGTTGGCCACAATTGCCTTTAAAAGTCCATTCTTTTGCACAGATTCTCAAGGACTCAATCGAACATTGCGTCCAGTATCTCGCAAATACTTGTTCAATATATTCTTCAAATGCTTCAATCGTCGTTGTTTCATCCACTTAGACTTTGTTTTGGCATATCATCAAAAGAAAAAAGTCCAAAGGTAGAATGATTGGCGTCAAAATGTTGTTAAAATGAGTCCATTGCTATGTGCCTCTGGGGCAATGGCACCGCCTTGTTCGAACCATTGAAGTACCAGAAGGACCGTTACGACATTTCAAGTTGTTAAGAGCGGTGGCGAATCCATCTTCATGATCTTTGGCTAAAACTGTAGTAATATTTTCGACGCTGTTAGATGTACAGGATCTACACGATGACGACGGGTCATCCCTGCAAGTTTTGCCCCCCTAAAAAAAATTATTCTGCAAACTATGACTCCTGAAGGGCAATGAAGGAAAGACTTCTTAAATACGTCCTCCTTGTACGATTGAACACTTTATACAATTGTATATATTTCCATGATGAATTATAATACAATAAAGAGAAAAATGACTTCTTAGTTTGAATAACTAGCGCTAAACCATAAAAAACCCTACTGGAAACCCCCCACTCCTTTTGAATCACTCTTTAACTATATTAAGTACTTATAAAGGATATTTATTTTAGAGCTAAAATATATAATACTATGGTTTGTTCTGCACAACTTAGTTATTATATATTTGTCTATCTTTGATATATGGCAATAATTATTAACTCAATAAAATTGTATATATATACCTATAATTATATATATTTAAGTCTTTGAGCCTGCCTTCTCAAAGCTTTAATACTACTGATTAAGAAGTGAAAAGGAGAGGTGGTGGGAAATCTATGTACCCACTCAAGTAAAATCTCCTGTAAATCCATTGAAAATATGTCTTTCAATGAATAAGAAAAAGAAGAAGAAGAACCACTATGAGGAAAGAAGGGTGTCAAATTAGTGGTCTATATTGAAAAAGACAACCTTTTTAAGAATAATCCTTTTTTTTCATGTTACTTTTTCTTCCTTATTGTTAATAAACCTTGCTTCTTACAAAACACTGGACAACAGATCTTTTTTGTTACAAGATATATTTATATATATCTAGTATATATAGATATATATATATTATATATTATATATATATATAGTATATCATATATATATATATATCAAATTACTATTTATTTGTCTATTTTGATAATATTTAAAACATTATATTTCTAAATATTAGAAATATAATTTGAACATAATGGACATGGAAATTTTCAATTGGGAATGCCATTGGATCTATAATAATACTAAAATATCGAATAGGGCTACATAACTAATTTATGCACAAGTCTTTTTAGAATTCCTTGCAATTTTGAGCTCAAAGATGACTCTATCTATACTAAGGCTATTGCTATTGAATCGTACAAGCATTTCACTATAGTAATGGACCTGCCTGCGATAGGAATCTGGCAGGGAATCGCCGTATTCGGGAGGTGGAGGGACACCAAGCCGGAAATCACCATGATAACTCCAAATGGAGCTGCCGGCCACGTTTGTGAATCAATACGCAAACGGGCATTTGCTTTGGCGGTATGTAGAGTTTGGAATATCTCCCCAGAACTCAGATCTGCCAGAAGTCTGAGGGAAGCCAGATAAATTACTGGAAGACTGGCCACAACAGCTCTAATCTAGTCCTTAGTTTTTTTCTTCATGGCAAATGTCTTTATTCAATTCATATAATACAATTATATAAAATATAAATATATATATAAGGGGGAGATGCGTGTTTATTATAAACATTATAAACATTATAGTTAAAATTAATAACCCCCGAAGACCTTAAAATTCTATTGACACTTAAATCTTAAAACGTAGTAAAGAAGAACACAATACATAATTTTCTTAAGTAAAAACTAAGATTCCTTTTTAAATTTCTTATAATTTTAATAATTATTCTGCCTGGGTAGTGCGGAGAAGTTGACGGGAAGTATTTTGACGAGATTGGATGCGTTATCACAAGATCCTCCACGAAAGTCAGAATTTTAGAGCAAAGCTGTGTACCGATCTGTCGCTGATATTAGGATTGCTCGGAGCTTGCTGCTTTCGATTATTTCCTCTCCAGTTAGCTTCAGGGATATATAGGCTTTGCAATACTTATGGCAGCCCTGATTGCTCTTTCTTCGTTCGTCAAGTTCGATCTCAACGGAAAAACGATAAGATGTACGCTCCCAGAAATTTCACCTCGATGTCCACAATGTTCTATGTATTTATAGTACGAATTCTTTTAGGATTTTCAAAGGAAGACAGTCGTAAAACGTGTGCTTAATATCGTTGTATAATCGTCCACTCTCTTTGCAATTGTTTCTGAAACTGATTAAATTTGAAGATACTTGCAGCTGAGAAGTAGACTTCTTGCCATCTTTTTTCATTTACAGTTTTTCATTAATTTAAGTGTCTTATAATATTTTAACTTCTGTATTTAAATATTTTAGGCCAGCTAATGTTTCTTAGCTGAACAGTCACATTGTAATAAACCAGATCACATAATAACTGTTATATAATCAAATACACATAAAAACTCCAAAAGAAACTCTTACCAATACATAGTTAAGCATTTTATTTGTATTTTCTTGCCCAGGGCAAAGCAAGGAAATATATACCCAAAGCGTTTACATTCCCCCCTTTCCTGTGTTAAAGGCTGAAAGAAATTGCATCCTCATAGACATTAATTATTCACTACAATTAGAATAGTTAGCTATAAATGACCTAACCGATATATGATTTATGACTTGCGGCAAAAAACCCCAATAATTACCTTAAAATTTGCCAACAAGATTTTAAACAAAACTTTGGCACTCTTTTATATACGGATATTTATTCCGGTGTCAATTGTTGAATTGTTTTAAAAAAATAAGTACAAAATATATTGAAACTTATCCAATTTTTATCCGCCAAAATGATTTATTTGATAAATAAATAAAGTTCGGAATTTATACGAACAAATTACAGGCTAATTATAAGTCATTTTATCATATTCTTAAATATTCCCAAACATTTTTTCTGATATTAATTTATTATTTTGTTATTTAAAAAAGGGCAAATAAAATACAACAATACATAACAAAAGATATATATATATATCAGGATGACTGGGTATGTGGGGTCCGGGTCCCGGCTGTGTCCCGGCCGGGATTTTAATATTTTTGTTCATTCTTCATTTTGAAAGTGTCGACGTTTTTTTTAGAAACAAATTTTTAAAATCTTACAAAAATATTTAAAATTCATTCTAGATTCTTTTTAGGCAATTATTTTCTAAAAAACGTTGTCTCTTTAAGAATGACGAAGGAACGAAAATATTAAAGACCCAGCCCGGTTTTGGCCCGACCTGGCTTGAAAAATTTAAGTCTTGGTCCGTCCCGAAATAAAGTGTCCCGGTCGTTGCCTGATATCTATATAATATATCAATAAATAACTATACCAGAAATACGTTGATAAGTATTTTTCACAACATGTGGTTCATGTTAATTAAACGATCTTCAGGTTCAAATACAATACGATGTGAGTAGTAACACTTTGACAAAAAATTAAAGAAATAAATGAAAAAATAATAAACAATAACAAAAGAAAAACGAAAAAGAAACAAACAAAGAACAAAGAAAAAATAAAAAACATATAAAAAAACATATAATATCTATAATAATGTATTCTGGGGGGTTTGGGTTTCTTTTAGAATTTTATATTATTATAATATTTTATAATATAAAAATTAAAAGGAAAACCGAACCCCCCATAATAACTTATTATAGATTATATGTTTTTTATATGTTTTATATGTTCTTTTGTTCTTTGTTATGTTATATGGACACTTACTATAAAATATATTGGAAGTTGGTGCATTGACGTTTTTTCTTCTCATCAACAAGGTCTTTATTAAAACAAATATATATACAAATAGAACAAAAAGTACACTATATGTAATATATAAAAGGAAATTATAAAAGGAAAAATTGTGTTTCATTAAAAACATAAATAAACATTATAGTTTAAAATTAATTTTCCTTTATAAGACCTAAAACTTCAAAATCATATTATTATCTAAAAAAAAGATAATCATATAAAAAACAATTACATAATCTACAGAAATAAACAAAAAAAACATAGATCAGATAATCAAATTGTCTTTGAAGTCTGAATTTCTTATATTTTTTAATAAAAAACTGGAGAGATTTGGAGTAGATAGGCGAGAGGCTGGAACATATGTAATTACTGGAGCTGCTGGGGTCCATTCTTGGCTGTTGACATTGACGGTTTGAAATCATTATGATATATTATACACACATATATATATATATATATAATGGTTTAACTAATTTAAGGGTCCAAATTCAAAAATGTATGACTAATATTAGAATACAAAGACAGACACAAGCTATGAACTTCTTAAAAAAACATTTTGCTGTTGATAATTCAATAGCTGCTCGTATAAATTATGGGTTAGTGATCTTGAGCTCTAAGGGAAGTTTCATAGTTAATTAGGGGCTTTGTTTTTTAAAAATAAATAAAAATATATGTCTACAAAAATTGTATGCATCCAAAGTAAGGATCCTAAATTGAGACTGACATCGAAAGTCATTGCAAAACTTAAATCTATTCTGGTGAGGCAAGGTTCAAGAACCACCACAAATTTTTTACACGAGGATAGCGGAGGTGGCTTTAAAAGAATATAATATTTCTGGAAGCATTTTTAAAGATGCATTTACATTATATGTTTTATATAAGCCATGTGTTTTTTAACCATATTTCAATATAACATGTCTTTCTCCTTTTAGTCTTTGTAAAATTTATGGTTATTTTTGTTGATCCTTAAGAATTTATTAACTGATTGAATAAATGTATGTCTCCCATTGGGATTTAAAAAAAATAGTATGCAAGATGGCTGCACCAAGTGTCCTCGAATAGGGGCAGCTTAAGCTCTATTACACGGCTCTCTTTTTCTAATATATATTCCATCACACGAATGACTAAGCATTTATTTATACCTTTCACCACCATCACTGTTTGTCTTATCGAACTCATTCAATATGAACTTTGCTTAGAGCTCCTTGTTTAAGTTTGCCATACATAAAACAAGGAAAAAACTTTTGCTCAAAGGATTTTTTTTCATTTAGCCCCACATACCTCTCCTATGTAATGATAATAAAAAGATAATAATACTAAGGCGATGTAAGAGAGAAAAAAATAAAGGATTACTGCGTTTACTTAATTTTTGGGAGGAAAAATCTATTTACTCACACAAAAAAGAAAATAACCCTTCAATTTACTCAAAGAATGATAATAATAATGTATATATAATTTAATGTCGGCAAATTCTATCTCCATTATATATATATAAATGATTTTACAATGGCTTTCAAAGTAATATTATTTATCTTTTTATTTTGAAATATATATGTATACTGCAAGGGATTTATATTTCTTAATAACCTTTTTGAAGAACAGGAATGCTGTTTATAATGTGTGTGATAGCTGGGTCTGTAGGAATCTGGACAGTCAACTTTCTGAGCATAGAGACCCTTTTAGCACATATAACATATGTATTAGATTGTTCCATAAAGGTCGAACAATTAGAACTCAAAATTTTCATCAGATCAACAAAAAAACTTCTCAATCAGTATACACAATCCCCTCTGACTGCAATGACGTCGTGGCAGTGTCCACGGAGCTTCCTGAGTTGGTCGTAGAGCTCGTCTTCACTGACCCTCCTCATCGCTCGCTGAACGGCGAGTGTAGCCTCCTCGTGGCCCCAAACTCGTCCTCCCAGAGCAGGTGCTTCAACTTCCGGAACAGGAACTTGTCACACAGGTTCAGGTCGGGTGAGTAGGGTGACTGTTTCACTGGTTCCACGTCCCTCCAGGTATCGGTGGCAGTGTGGGGACATGCATTGTCCCACATGAGGAGACAATCTTTCAGCCGGATCTTGTCCTTTTTCAGGCTGAGAAAGCGCTTCTCAGTCGTCTTCAGGTACTCTATCATGGTGTTCCGGTCGGCTGTGGTCCCGGCAGGTAGTGCAGTGATCGATACCCGCCTCGGCTTGCAGGTGAACCCCATCAGAATCATCGTCTTCCTCGCTGTCTGTTTCACACGGGGGGTCGAGAACCGGGCCCCGTGGGCTCCGCCCAGACTTGCCTCCGCTCCGCCGAATCCCAGTAGAACCAGGACTCGTCCTGGACTAACAGATGAGACCCCAGAAAGTCCTCCCCGTGGTCCTGGAACAGCTTCAGGAGGTCCTGACAGCACTTCACTCGCTGCGTCTTGTTGGCTTCAGAGAGCTGGTGAGGGACGAGCACGCTGAGGAGGTTTCGGAGCCCTAAATCCTCCGTCAGAAGCCTGAAAACAATTGTAGATGGTAGGGATACCTCTGCAGCAACTTGTCGAGTGGTCATCCGGGGGTTATCCTCGACCAGGCGCTTCACACGGGCCACATTCTCCTCTGTCCTCGTCTCCCGGGTACGTCCAGGACGGGTTTTCTTTTCCAGGGCAAAAACACCCTTATCGAACTCAGTGTGCCATCTTTGGAGGGTGGAGAAGCCAGGGCAGGAGTCAGGGAAGGTAGAGAGCAGGTCCCTGTGGATCTCGTTGACTCTCCTGGCGAGCTTGATCCGGATCAAGAAGTAGGAGCGAAAGTCGGGTGTCTCCATTTTCAACGGCGAGTAGAATGAATGATAGAAATGATGCGATTAATCACTTTATATACTAACCTGAGTGGCGCCATACAGTCCGTTCCCATGCAAAAATATGCGATAAGAACGCTCCCGTTGAAATTTTTGAGATAGCGTGTGAATGATCGAGATAGCTAACCTACCTCATTATTTATGGAACAACCTAATATATGACCATTTTGCATATTTATTGCATATTTTTAATAATTTTGAGGAGGTTGTGACTTCTTTTCTAAGAAAAAAGTATTCACACGAGCGACTTGTTGTGGGCTTAAAAGAACCCTGCTTTTATCCACAATGACTTAAAAACACATATTGAACTTCTTAAAAAACGTCGCCAATTTTCGCCCAGAATGCATATTTTTATATTTGCTTCACACATTTAGCCTTTTTTGCTTATTTTTCGGCCTATTAAGCTAAAAAAATTCTATATTTCTGGGCATATTCGACATTGTTTTTGTTCCACATTTTTACAGCCCTGGTGATAACCTGTTTACTAAGAGTATATATTGTCCTCGAGCTGGGTACTCCAACAGCAAAATTTGCATAGCCGCACAGTTCTCAATGTTGAACAAATAACCTTGTAAAAAAATATTTTTAAATGTCAGAACGTGTCCCGCATCCTTTTGTTGACAAAAAGTATTAAGAAATAAGCTAAACCATTCATGTGTGTATATATGACTGCAACAGATATATGAACGAAATGATAAGGTATCACGATGTCTCCATTTTTTAATCCTCATTCGTTCCCCTCCTTTTCTTTCAACCTATAACATTGTAGAATGGACTTCCTTTAAGCAATACGTTGCTAAAATCTCAATAAATCACTTTCAAATATCCGTTTCAGGGAGTATATCAATAATCTCTGCTCTGCTATTTATTATTCCTTCTTCCATAACCTTGATTGCACGCAAAGAAGACAATCGCCTTGATACCATTGACTCCTACTTGTTAAACTTGACTATAAGCAGCACCCCAATTTATATGTTAAGAAGATTACTGACTCTCTTCAATGTTGAGTTTCTCTTACTCTTTGTCTCCCTTTTATATTACTTTTTTCTATTTATTTTAGCCTACCATCAAGTACACAAACAAAGGGCCAAAATAATTATATTATCATTTAAAAGACAATATTAATAAAAATAATTTTAGAATGAAGATGATCTCCTCAACAACAATAACATTTACAAACCAAACAAACTCTGCCCTCCCCCATATATATATGTATACACATAACAAAAGGGAATAACAATACAGAAGAAAGCATCATGATTATATGATATATAATATTTACTAGAAACTCAACAAAAACAACGCTACACAAAGACGTGTAAGTATATTCTTAATTTCCTTGATGAAAGGCGCGGGGAAAACGACTTTATAAAAAACATTATATAATTCTGTCTAGATGTGCTTTTTATTTAGAAAGCCACATATTTTAAAACAATGAGGAAGAAGGATATTCATTTTTAGCAATATATATATATATTTATAATTGAACAGTATTCCAAGAAAGCAAATATTTTGAACGCAGCTGCAGAGTTAGCCAGACCATGTCTCTCTGAGATGCTAGGAGAATCGATAGGGAACTGGCCTTACAAAATGGATTAATTTAACGAAGTAATGTAAGCATGGTGGTTGCCAACGAAACAAAAGAAGAACTTTAAATATTTGTAGAATGCGAACCCTTTGTCAAACCCACATGAATGATACAGCTGTAAAAAACTTAATCAGTTTTTATATAATAACATCAAGTTCTTATGAAACACAACGACGTTGGAGGCGAAAACTCAAAGGATATCGGATTCGATTGACGTCCAAGAGGACACAAGTTATATATATATTTATATATATATAAACATCACTTAATACTCGAATATGATATTT
Source organism: Caligus rogercresseyi (assembly GCA_013387185.1). Classification (NCBI taxonomy): domain Eukaryota; kingdom Metazoa; phylum Arthropoda; class Copepoda; order Siphonostomatoida; family Caligidae; genus Caligus; species Caligus rogercresseyi. The sequence continues at coordinate 10,291,845 of CP045905.1, read as the reverse complement.
CTGAGTACTTTATAGCGTATTTTAAACACTTAGAGGAAACAATAATGTGAGTGAGTATTATAAATTTTGGAAAAATATTATCTAACAAATTAATTATTAGACAAAAGCTAGGATAAGGTACAAGTACATAACTTATGCCTACCTTTTATCAAACAACTAAACTTTTGTTTAGCTCAAAGTCTTGTATATATAAGTAAGTGATGAATGTCTTGAAAACTTGAAAACAAGTTTATTTGAACTTGAATGTCAACACCATAAAACTATTCTTCAAAGTACCAAGTGAACATCGTATTTCTATTTACGTTTAGCATATTTTTGGAATCTCTCCTTGAGTGTACTGAGATGCTTTCCAGGGGCACAATAAAGCCTTTCTACCCGGCTTGAATAAAAAAATAGGATACAATTTTGGGGTTATAGATTTGAAAATATAGTCGCATTTAATACGACATTTAATAATGTTCGTTCATTTAGAACGGAAAATAAGAGCATTTTTTCGAAGAAAAGTGGGTTGCTCTATAAACAGTATATTGTAATTCGATGTTATAAATTAAATCCTTTCTCTTGAATTGATGTAACGATTTAGCGAATTTAATATGTAACTAGAGGCATATATACACTCAGAGAGTGTCGCGGGGTCCTTATGAGCCTTCCGAGGCGGATGTTTCACGACTGGGGCGGCGTAGAGGGACGGGGGAGGGTTCCCCTCGACGGAAATTCCGAGAGGAAGACGCTCCCGGCACCCGATTTTACAGCACAGCGACATTTATTGGCAGAGTAGGCTAACTTGAAATATTTATTAGTATTTAGCTCGTTTTGCATCTTAATTCTGCACTCAGAGATGCCAAAATAATTTAATCACTTGTTCCTTTGGGCATTTCCAACAACTCCACAAAGTTTCATCCGAATCCGTTCTGTACTTTTTGAGTTATCCTACTGACAAACAAACCAACAAACCAATCAACAAACCAACGCCAGTGAAAACATTACCTCCTTCGGCGGAGGTAATAATGAATAAAAATACTTTACACAAGCTTTTTGGATAATGTTTATCCTTATAATTTTAAATATCTTTTAAGGTTTTGACCTTTTTTAATGCCCATATGGTTCAATAGAATTGCAGTTCCCGACTGGTTATAAATAAGCATTATAGCATTAAAACTAGTCCCTCGCACCTAGGATCTTATCAATGAGGTTGACCAAAAACGACAGTCCCTCTCGGGAATCGAACCTTGACATTGAGAGTTTATCTTTATATTATTATTTTAACATTAATAAAATGATGACGTTTTTACCTCTCTCTTTGGTAGTTGGTTAGTGTTCTAGGTATATATTTACTTCCATATAACTTCAATACTTAAATCCTTTTTTGGTTTCAAGTAACTGTTTTTAATGCAAATAGCACAAAAGATGATAGCTGCTTTAATGAAAAAAATGTCTTGTGGACTTACCAAAACTTCAATTATATTTGCTTATGGCTCACCGGGGTTTGTTGGGATACGAATAACGATCCAAAATTATGATACGAAGACAAGTCGATATAATAATATCCCGTTCGTCTCTTTTCGAACTTGTTTATCGCTTAACCAGCCAAAATATTTTCTTGTTTAGTCTGTTCATTTCCTTTCTTTTTATAAGGTTCTGAATTCGTATAAGGATTCGATCCCCCAACTTCATATGTCCGAAAAACGGCCAAAGTGTGCATAATTAAGCTATGTTCAAACAGTAGGAATGCACTAAATAATCGAATCTCTTAGACTCCACATGGAGTTGTGCCATTTTCAAATGCCATTATAACAAATATACCCCTAAAGTGATTAGATTAATCGTGAAGGAAACTCTTTACATTTTTTAAATCTTAAAAAGCTATTATATTATGTTAAAACTCTTAAAATCCACTGAAAGATTTTAGTTCAAATATAATAGAATTTTGCAAAACCATGCACTTTTTTATTTATGTACAATCCTTTATTTCTTCAAGTCGGAAATTGGGACAATAGTTCAGCTTATGACATGGCTTCTTTTTCACTTAAATATGTGATATCTTTAGACCATTATAACCCCCCTCAAAAATATAATTATATTACTTCATAAGAGGAGGAGAAAAATGGATCTTAGTGACTTCCCTCTGAGTGGAAGGAGGAGGGCAAAAGACAGTGTAGTGTCTCCTTCATAACACACACACAACTTAATGATGAGATCATCTTTCATGCCCCTCTGATAAATTATCGTCATTAAGCCACCAAAATGATGATCTTTGATGAAGGCTTCGTTTATTATTATTTTTATCATTATTAATAATAAAAGCCATAATGATGCTTCACAGAATACACATAGAGGAATCTCCTCGACCAAGTACATAATACATGACCAGTACTTCTCTTCCTCCTGAATAATTATTGTTCATTAGAGGGTGTCCTTAAATACTATTTTGGTTCTACTGTTCGAGCAAGATACATTGACCAAAATATATTGAGATACTGCTAAAAGTTCTGACTACTCGCTTGCTGAACTGATGTCATTAAAAACAATGGGCAAGCGGGATGAATTTAAATATATCTGGATGACGTCATAACAATAATAAGATTACGGATGTTTCACTATCCATCAACACGCGCACACACACACATATATATATATATATATATATATATATTAGAGGTCGACCGATTAATCGGCGCCACTGGTATATGTTTAAAACTATCGGTATCGACAATTTTGGCACCAATAGTTGAGGATAGATTTATAAAGATTTTTTTTACTTTATTGACATTTCATGCATATGAGTACATATATTAATAAACATTTAGTTTAAAGTTACTACACAAAATAAAAAGTCACATCACATTATAACAAAAATAAAATAAACAATGGTAAAACATCTCACAAAGAAAAACACAACAAAAGGACAAATAAAATAGTCAAAACAATATGTATTATAATTTTCTGTAAAAACGTAAAAGCATTTTGAGGTTGCATTCACATAGCAGGATGGGTAGAACTTCACTACCTCTCCAGCAAGCTTCCACCGCTCTCCCGACGTCCATGGAATCTTGATGCTCAGGGCCGAATACAGAACAGCCCAAGATATTAAGATCCTCCTCAGATCTTCTTCCCTGATGAGATCCCCCGAGGCTAAGTGCTCGGCCAGTAGGCTTTTAAAGCTGGAGAGAGATAATTCCATAGCTTTCGTCTTGACAGAAGCTTTGTGAAGATTCGAAGCAGAAAGACCGAAGAGAAGTATAGGAGCAATATGTGCGTCTTTTATACGATTTATATTAATTTTTATATATTCTCTCAAAATCTTGAGGAAGGGACAACCATAAAATGGATGAATAATTGAATTAAAAATCTTTCCGCAATCCTCACATGGAGTATAAAAGAACAAGGATCTAGAGGATATTTAGAATTGTGCCGTAAATCGCTTTCCGGAAATAATTTTTGAAATAGAGGATAAGATTCTTCTCTTCCAACACTCAGATAAATTTAATTCTTTCAAGTAGAGATCTGCAATTTTGTCCGCTTCCTCACTTGCATTGGAGTCAAAGTTCATCCTCACGTGCCATGGGACGGGGACAAGATGACATTTTGCCGCTCGTTTCAACTGAAAGATAAACTTTCGGCAGTTGATTTTTTTTTGACTCATTTGATATATCTTGTTTGAGAGAACTGGTTTGATGATATAACAATCTGTTCTAGTTTTAGTTGGGCCTCCAAATTCTTAAAAAAATATTTTTTATTGCTGTTTAACTGAATGATGTCAATAATTGAGTACTGGCAAAATCTTGGTTTTCCAATTCAAACTATCCTCTGAATGGTTGCAAAAAGGGGAAAACCTTTTCTAAAATGTCGTTGGAGAAATCCGTGCCAATACAGAGTACATTGTATGCCCAACTTGAAGATATATATGCCCTCCACTCAACGTCGGGGTTCTTTGATAAATCAATCAAAACCTTTTGATAGATTTGAGGATGATTTTGAGAGAGCCGAAAGTCCTCCTCCCAGCATATTCTTGGGCCTTCTTAGTGCAGGTAAATATTTTTATAGAATAATTTTTCCAACCAACAATTTTCTTCTTTGAATTCCGCTAAACTAGGAATGGCTGAAGCTTTGAAAGTATGGTTGGGACAATTAGATAGTTATAAATATCTATTCTCTTTTTAATTTTTAATTTCCTCCATTTAGGAATGCTAAAACTCATAAAGTTCTGAAGCTTTGTCCAGTTGGGTTACAAATGACCATACCTTCCCCATGAGATGCCCAAAATTTCCACACTGTTCTTTACGTAAAAGTCGACTAAATTAATCCCTGGGTCAGGATTCCATTTTCCTAGTGGTAACACCACTGCTTTTTTAATAGTTGACTTTTTTCTAAATGCTTTAAAAAAATTAGTAGCACTTGAATTCTTTTTATTAGTTGGATTTCTGAATTTGCCTCAATGTATAGCGTTACATCATCAGCATACATGTCCAAGATCAACTTCGTCAACCCCACGCTGACTCCAAAACCCCTGTATTTTTTTACAATGGTATGACTGAGTTCCCACAGTCCAGCTGCAAAAAGAAGTGGAGCTGAAGGATAGCCCTGACGACAGCTTCTTTTTAATATAATGCTATCAGTTTCTAAGTTCCCCATAGTAATCGTGGAGGTGCCATTAAATAACAAGGATCTTATAGGGTTGAAAAACTTTTTGAGAAGTAGTTTTCTTAATGCTCGCATAATGTGACCATGAAAAATGGTGTCAAAAGCTTTTTTAAAGTCAACAGCTACTAAAGCCCCAAAAGTTCCATTGGCATTGACAACTTAGATGGCACATTGAATGTTTCTTGAAATGACAGAAATTTTCCTGTGCTTTAAAAAGCCTTTTTGGTGTAGTCCAAGTTTTCCATTCAATATGGGTTCTATTTCGCGTGCAATTATTCCCGATAAAATTCAGTAATTTTCGTTTAGGATAGTAATAGGCCTCCAATTGTTCATGTCTGAAAGCAAGCCTTTTTTGGGAATTAAAACTATTCGCCCTTTTGTTATGTCCTTTGGGAGACTACCTTTCATTTCCATACCCCGTCCTAGACGTAGAAGGTAAGGTACCACTTCTTTGATGCAGTGGGAGTAAACTCTGCCTCCAATCCCGTAAGGTCCCGCAGTTTTGTCGTCGTTATAACTTTTTTGATATGATTATAAATTATTTTTTCAGTAAAAATTGAGGGGACTCTTTTTTTGGAACGAGGGAAATTGGTTCTTTCAATTCCTAAGATGCTCTGGAACTTTTTATGAAAGCAGTCTAAAATTTCTTTACTATTTGTAATTTCTCGTCCCTTGTCTAAAATCCTGGTCACCATAGAAGCTGGCTGATCCTTGTTAGCAAAGAAGGACTTAATTTTTTTGTTGGCATTCATCCCCGAGTCTCTCATTTCCTGTATTTGAATTTTTCTAATTTCAGCACATTGTTGAAACATTGCTGTGTCGGCAGTAATAGTTCGAGCAAAGAGAGAATTACTGTTGAGAATGAAGTCAAGATCCTTCCGGAGCAGGAACTCAGTTCTTCTATTCTTTGTATAAACTTCCTGGTTGTTTGTCTGACGATATACATAAATTTTTAGCTTGCTTTTTCTGCCCAGCCAGAGGGTTAAAATTATATAAAAGGTTTCTTTGTAGTTTGTGTATAATAGAGGCATTTTTAAAGATCCATTTGGGGGGTCAAAAGGCAGTCTATACTTAAAATAATTCAATTCAATTTCGATCAATTTATGATCATAGCCTGGTCTTGAGCAATACTGGGCAATTCTTATTTTGGAAAAGATAGACGGAGATGCAAGTGCAATATCAATCCGGGATGATTTCCGTCCACACCTCCATGATATGTTGTCTTCAGGGTTGAGAGTTCGAGTGACGTCAATGAGATTAAGTTCTCCTATTACTCTTACAAGACTTGTTTTATTGGGATCTCTGATTTATTGAGATCGACGTTGAGGTCCCCAATGACCAGGAGAGGAAATATATATCCTTTATAACAATCTATCATAGTTTGAAAAAACAAAGAACACTTAATGTTTGGGCTATAGGCGTTGAGGAGGTAAAAACCTCCACTCTTATTTGGGACAAAAAATTATGCCAGTCGCTATCAGCTGAGTATTCCTTGACTTGAATACAACCCTCCATTTTTTTAGACACAAGAGACAAAACTCCCCGTCTACTTCCAGAACCGGTGAAGAAAAAGTTATACGTATCAGGAATACAGTATTTGCAATGAAGGGAACAGGAAGCTGAAGTTGGTGCTTTTACGTCCTGAAGACAAACTATGTCTGGTCGTCCACTGAGTATATATTTCATTGTTGAATGTCGAACAACACGATCTTTTCCCCCCTAGTGTTCCAAGAGATTATTTTTACCAGACCTAAGTCATTTCTTTGATCGATTCGTAGAGGCTGGACAAAAAAATCATCGATTTTTGTTTACCCTCCACCATTCATAGCAGTTTTAAATTTGTGTACGGGGGTTAACTCTTTTGAATCTTATTAGGATTTTGTTTTTCAGAAGGAGATAGCTCCGAACTGGATAAATTTCTCTTTGATATTGACCCTGACCTAGTTCTCGCCCCAAGATCAAATCAGGGTTTATATTTTGAAAAAAACTCACTATTGGACTCGTCATCCTCCACCTGTATAACCTCCACAGAGGGTTTCTGGGAGTTGGACATATCTGGCGTTATTTCGAGACGTCTCTAGTGTCCATACATTGTTAGTTATGAGTCGTATTGGAGTTCAAAGACCTTAGCGTCTCTTTTAAGGCCTTATCGTAGTCTTTTAGTCTAAGTCGGGGGTTGGGGCAATCCTGTTGAGATGTCCATGACTAAAGCAATTTAGACATTGAAGTCTAACGCCCCTGTATTTTAACCTTATGAGACAACCTTGATAGGGAATCACTTGTGGTATAGAGGCCGGATCAGCTATCAATTCTACATTATAATCGCAGTCTCTCCATACGTCCTTATATTCTCTAAATTTCTTTTCCGCTACCTCATTCGAGGGATTTTTCTTCGGGTAATGGGAAACGACTTGTCCGAATTTCTTAAGATAATCTTCATTTACTCTTTTAAATGTGTTCTCCAAAGTTATCACCATTTTTCTCTTCATGTTTACTTCGATTTTATCAAACTCCTTTTAACTTTAAAGTAACGTTTACTAGGGGACCTCCAACTGACTTTACTTCAAAGGTATGAGTCTTTTTTAAGTCAACGATTCTCGTACGCACATTAATAGGATATTAGTATAAAATCTACTTGATTAGTACCGAATTTTGTATTAGCTCCGGCTGGCACATGCTCCTTGAACCCGAAAAGTAGAGTTATATCATAAACGTCTACATGTTTAATTCTTTCAGCCCTAAACGACTGGTCATATTTTAGTTCCATAACGACAACAAAACTTCCCATTTGAATTTCTTTTCCCAGTCAAGGGACACTCCGTTGTTATTATTCTTCTTCCTCATCCCTTGTTTTAGCGCTCCTGAATAGAGCTGTGCACCCTCACTGCTGATATGCTTTTTTCTTTCCTCACGGACACGCGCTCTTCTTTTCTGAAGGAGCCCTCTCCTCTGCAAGTGATGTTGTATTATATTACTTGCATATTTGGGCGCCTACGGCGCCCATATGTTCATATTACATAAGTTTCTTAAAATTTGTATCATGGATTTTGTGGAGATAAAATAGGTTTTCTAAATGTCAAATGAGTTACAATAATTTTCTGTTTTGTACAAACATTCCTCATAAAAACTTTCACTTTGTACAAAGAATATGTTTTAAGTCACATGAGATGCTTTTTTCTTTTTCCTCTCTTTACCTTGAAAAGTAAGTAGTAAAATCAGAAAAGGTGATTTTTTTTGGTTTGAAAATCACCCATCACTTTGCAAATAGTTTTATTAGGTCCGCCTTGACCCAAGGACTCAATAGGTACCTTCAAAGTTCGAATCTGACCATACATGTGGGAGAAGATAGCGTGCAGACATACAGACGGACGGACAGAGATTGGTGAATTATTATGTAGATTTTCTCCTTGCCAGTCAGGAGGCCTATCAGGCGGTACTGAAGGCATGACGATGTTTATACACACAAAAGAGTAAGAGAGACCTTACCTCTGCGTGTGCTCCTTGATGTATTATGAAATAAGATTACTCAATGTCCCAGCCCAATGGATCCAAATAAATGATATGAATCCTTGAAATCCCAATAGAACCCAATTTTATTTTTTAATTCAACAAATGAAAAGCAGGCTTACAAAATTTCATTGATATATATTTATTTCCTTTTTTTAGTTTATAATATAAGAACAACTATCGGCCGATTAATCGGCTATTGGTTTTTTCATAAAAGAATATCGGCAAACTATTGACCCTCAATGATCAACTGTCGGTCGAACTCTAAGTTATATATATATATATATATTGCCATTTACAATTTATGCCTTAATGACGTCATAAAGACGAGGAGTTACTAAATTTCTAGCCGTCCTTAGGAAAAAGAATTACCCATTTTATATTTAGATACTAAACAAATAATTAAACAAAAGTATTCGAGTTTTATTACTTTATTTGATGAATTAAAGATATAACTCAAATGGATATCCCACAGAGTAAAGCATTTTATCATGGTAATCGAAAAGGGCAGCCCTACAAGAAAAATCAGTGATGTCCTCCAAAGCTAATCCTCATTTTGGCAATTCGTCCAAAAAACATTTGTTATAAAATACACAATTCTATTTACAACTCTGCCAATATAATAGAACGATTTTAGGGAAATTATATATATCTAATTGATCAAAATGCAAATTTATGCAAAGTTTCTGCTCATTAGAATTTTCTAAAGTTATGAAATATTGACACTCCAAAAAAGTCAACAACAAGTTAACTTGATATATATTGGTAAAATAGAAGTTTATATATCGAGTATGATTAAATCAAGTAAATACATAAATATATGTATGTATACATAAATAGTTTGAAAATCGATCAACTGTCAATAACCTTTCCTTCATTATTGAAAGTATTTGTGTTTGTTGTTTCTGTAATTGATATCTACTACGTACTCCCAGAGTAGCTGTATGATATCTGTTTGCTTTGGACTCTCTCTTCCTCGACAGCAGACAAACTCGCTTCTAACAATAATATATATTATATATATATATATATATATAAATACCATATATATGAAACCCTCAACATAAATATTGTAGATGCATGCCAAACATAACTCTTATAGGAATCCCTGAATGCTTCTATTAGAATCCAATAAATATGTATTATTATGTACATGGCAATGAACAATTTTTATTAATAAGGGATGCCGTTAAAATAGAAAGGTAGTAACATTATTAATATGACATGAAGGGTAGGCATAACTTCATAAATACCAGTCATTTTTAATGAACGACATTGGTAACATGGCGTAAAAAAGTATCTTTTCTCTATGCAGTACTAAGTAATGACATATTGAAATGATATATGTATGCCATATATATTATTCTTTTTGTTGAAAATAAGTCATGCGTATATTTTCAAGAAAACCAACAAAACAAGCAAAACAAGAAACATAAGGTAACTATATAAAATTTATCACATCAACGTTATAAATGGCATAAAGTATTTTTAACCGGATTTTTGGGATTTTTACAAATATTTTTCTGATTCAAAGGTGTTCAACCCCTATAAATGTAACTTGTGGGGGCCTAAAAAGCTTAAAATATGATTTGTATTTTCCCTTTTCAAAGTCTAGTTAACTTTAGCTGGGCTAGAGATTAGGTTTACTCTTATAGTGATAAGCCTACTTTTTTTGGATGTATTTATTTATATAAGCTTTTTAACAATTTAAAAAAAATGTTTTATCTATTCGGATCAAAAGTAGAGCTGTGATGGATCGAGGAGTGGCTTTATTTCTTACTTAAGTTTAAAATATATTTAAGGGACAAAATATTATCCAAGAGTACGAATTGAACTCGAGTCTTGAATGCAAGGTGGAATCGTATTAACGATCTTAGCCCCAAAAAAATATAAAGTAATTTTAATTTAATAATGACAATTTCCTAAAAATAGTTTATTTGAAACAAAAAATAATATTACAAAAATATATATTTTTTATAGGGTCGATCACCATGAAAGCTACCACACATAAACCCGCTATTCTGTGGGTCTCACTTTTTCTTCTCTGCTTTCAATACACAAAGGCCTTCTTCCAAGAGGAGGAACAGCGATCGAATCTGTACCGGAATCGACTCCTTGTCGTCGTTGTAGATGGGTAAATACTTTATTCTGTTTTGTTTATTGTCTCCCTCCTTACCGATGCACATACTTTTTGATATCCATTGCAGCTTTCGATGGGACTATCTGAGGAAGTTTTCCCTCCGCTCAGGGAAGGGTTTCCCGGGTTTCGAGGAGTTTAAACGTGGAGGAGTTCACACCAAGTACCTCAAATCCGTCTTCCCTGCTGAATCCTTTCCATCTTGGCAGACCATCAATACTGGTAGGCAATAAAATTTCACATTTTTTAAATAAAAGTATTCAAATGTGTATGGTGACTTTCTGTATTTCCTCGATGTCAATAAAAACTTTATTAGAACTTCCTTATTTGTCTATGGTTAGTATATATTTAGTCAGCTAGAAAAAAATCAATAAATATTTACAAAATAATTAACAATGTTCAGAGCCAATATTCAATTATTCCAGACATTTTCATAATCGAAGAAGGGGGATCACTTTTTTTTCTAGAAAACTTGTTTTTGTTTCCTCCCTATTACATAAACAAATATCTTTCAAAAAAATTTGCTTCATATCTTTTAAAAATAAATAACTTTTAAGGATAAAACCTTAGCTACCGATTGATATTATCGAAAGAATGACTTGTCTTCATCTATGAAATCATTGTTTTAGATTTAATATTTTCAAAATTGATCAAAATATGAATTATATATATATATATATATATATATACAAGTTGAGTTACCGATTGATCATATCGAAACAATAACTTCCCTTCATCTATGACATCATGATAAAAAAAGCATACACTATAACAGCAATATAAATAATTTTTTTAGATTTCATATTTTAAAATTTAATATATATATATATATTCGCTAAAGCATTCATATAAATACAATTAAAGTAATGTAAAAAAGAAACTGATAATATGAAATAGGATTTGAGCGTTATGAAAACAAATAAATACAAATAGAAAACATGGGGAGGCCCTCTCCCCATGGAGACTAATGGTAGCACTGAATATCGAGGAATTTGTTAGTCCTCCATTGAAGGAGGAAAGACAAACACAGAAAGAAAGGAAGAGAGACAGTGAGATTTTGTAGATGAAATGAATACATATATCTTAGGTGTAGACCGGAGAAAAAGAGGATGATATCTTTTGATCACAAGCAATTTATAGCTCTGAGATCAGACACTCTCTTTGACCAAGTATTTATTAATAATAATGCAAACACACGTACACAAGAAATAGTATAAATATGAATAATGTGTCATTAAGCATTATAATACAATGAATACTAGGATGAAAAATGATTGAAATTGGAATAGGAGTAAGTATTTTCAGAGCAAACTAACGCCACGCCATCTGGCGGGAATTAATGAAGAGAGTCTGCTACAACTTTATATTTTCAATCATGAAAAATGAAGAATGGCGTAATATATATATATATATATATATAATTAAAGTATCCACGCACAAAATGAGACTGGATCACATAAAGTCAGTTCCTCAAAACATACATAGCCTCTTTATTAGCATAGGATCCTCTTTGCTCTAAGTGAATGTACACTTTAACGATGATGATATATTTGCTTATTCATTCAAACATCCCCTTTCTCATGTTGTTTCTCCATCCATTCATGACGATGACAAAGCAAAGCTCGTATTACATAAAAAACCTCTTTTGAATATAAAGGCTGGCTATACAACTCATACTCTTTGTACATGAAACATACAAATAAAGGAAATATTGAGTTGACCAACACATATAAAATTATGTAGTTTGATAGACAAAATAATGTTATTTAGAAGCCTTGAATCTTAATTCTACTGTAAAGATATCATGATTGCTTTTGGAGGGGTTTTTCGGTCAAAGCTTTTGTTTCATATTATTTGCAACATCAATAAAGTGTAATATAAGAACTCACTAAATAACAAATAAATAATTTTATTTTTTAAAGTTGCGTAAAAAGCATAAATGAACATTTTAGTTCAAATTTACTGTTTAAAAGTGATGACCTATATATAAAAAGATTATTTGTTTCTTAAAAAACGGCGATATTTTTTAAAAATCCTCCTGGCTGATAGTGTTTCATTATTTACTTACTCAAGTTTTATTAAATATAACATGTCTCTTTTCTGTCAATATGGTAGATTTGAGTCGTATATGTGATGATCTGAATACGCCTTATATCAAGAAAGCCTTTTATTAGACGGAAGCATCGTCGACACGGACACTTTTTAGACAGACATAGATACTTTTTTAGATACAGACAGAAATGCTTTATTACATTCCTATTAAAAGTATACTCCATAACATAGATGTTCATCTCACAAGAAATACTGAATAAATAAAGAATAGTCCACTATTTATATGCCTAAAGGGACCTCAGATCCCATTTGCTGTAATAATATTGGAGTTTTAAACCAATGAAGGTATGTACAAAGCCAATACCATTGAGCTATGAGGCTCTGCCTTTCTCAAACAAGACATATTGATGTTTCAAATCCAATACCAAATGACCTTTATGTTGCACCTCTCACAAAAAAATGGGGTTAAAATCCATTGCTTAAAAAACGTCCGTCCGTCAAAAGTCTTATATCCATTTTTTCAGTAATTATGGATTAAAAATTCAGACATTTGTTTAAAGATTTATTGCCTGTAATTTGCTTTATAATATCATGAAAGAAAATACTTTCGAATTCTTGTCTCGATCTAGATCAGGGATGCCAGGGTGACATCGGTCAGGGGGACAGATTGTTTGCAAGTGTACATTTTTAGATTTAAATTTGTTGATATATATATATATATATTCTCAACTACTGACGTAGTGCGCCAAATGTTATGTCCATTCGGGCCGGTTCCGGCCTGCGGGCCGTCATCATGGCAACACTGATCTAGATTAATAACTCATGATGTCCTAATTATAGTTTTGCTTTAAAGCAAGCAAATATATAATATTGCTTTGTCCTGAACAACCCCTTTTTCACTAAACTATATAAATGTGTAGGTATTTTTTCTTCCACATAATACGATACAGAGGAAAATACAATATATAAAATCTTACAGTTGCGCATACATATTTTAAAACTTAAGGTCATATATAGTGTCAAGTAGAAAATAACATTAGAAAAGTTTTGTTTTGCCATTTATTTATCAGTCTTTGTTTGTGTTGTTTTAATAACTGCAGTTTTTGCATAATGAATGGATTTGTATATCAAATATTAATAAAAGGTAGGGACTCTATTAGTTATTTGAGCTACTTGACAGTCCCGACAGCACCGGTACTTCATCCAGTGTCAATGAGCAGAAGTTTACTCTTAATTATTCTTAAGAATTTATTATTTTATGTTCTATGGCAAGATTAAAATCATATTTAAATATTTTCACGAAAATTAATATGAAATAGATTTATATAAAACGATGAAATGAACTAATTGTGCTTTCTGTGATTATTTTCCAAACTCAAAAACCAGGATGCTATCCCCAGAACCACAGCATCATTGGCAACCAATTCGCGGACTCCCTTCTGATGTCCTCATCCTCCCAATACTCCCGACATCAAAGTTCACTTCTCTTTAACTACGAAGACGAGAGGACCACCAACTATCTCAAGTGGTGGGAAAAGGCCAAACCATTCTGGGCCACGGCCACGGACCAAGGGCTAAGGGTTGCAACCTTTCTATGGGGAAGGTAAGGCCTTTTTAATTGATCTGAATTTGCAGGACACTTAAAAAATATTAATTTGTAATTTGTAAGAAACTAAATGTAATACAATAATAAAAGAGTGCATTAGCTCAATGAAAGCGTGCTGGACTCAAGAGGGAAGGGTTAATTTTGGCATGCCTTTTTGAAAATAGAATCCTAGGCACAATAAACACGTTTCAAAATTTATTTGCATATTCATAACTTATTTAAACCAAATTGGAATAAAAAAAGTGATTAGCGAAATCAATTCAAGCCTCATCAATGAAATATAGCCCTCCTTCTGTCGAACAAATCATTGTTGCTCAGCATTAACAATTTAGCATCCATGTTTTAACCAAAAGTGACAGAAAAATCCCACAACGACATTATTGTAATTAAAAATGAAATTCGTTAAAATTATTATTTGTTGAAAAATCAATGCTATAAACATATATATTTTTCTTTTTTAAAGATTAACTACCTTACGCTATCATCGAACATATTATGGCCATGAATGCCTTCATTACAAAAAACGGGAATATTTTATAAAATTGTATGGTTTTTTGTATGTTTTGTAAAGTAATCACTTTCCAACAAATTTTTAAATATCAAATTCTGATCCATGTATATGAATAACTATTTATAATCCTGTTAAAGCAATAGCTTTGTCTAAAAGTGATAGCCTTTTACCATAAATATTCATCATAAAATATAAATAAATATATGACTCAGTAAGAGTAAAAGCATATCATACATATGATCATACTTGCCAACTCTAAAAAATATTTTTTCAATTATTTTTGCTTCAATATGGAAATGAGATTCTTTTACTGTATTACCTTTCAAAATCCTGGGGCCTGTCACAGCCATTGAGAGAGGCACGCAGATTATCAAGTGCTCGGAGGGTGGCACACACTCTTGCAAGGCTGTCTAGGTCCGTCTAAGTCCAAAAGCGTTAAAATCATAAAAAGTTATTTTATTATTATTATTAATAATTTATTATTGTCATATTATTTGTATATATATATATATATATCAGGAAACGACAAGGACCTTTTTTTTCGCCGGCACTAAAATTTTTCAAACTGGGCCGGGACTTTAATATATTCGTTCCTTCGTCATTCTGAATGTGACGACGTTTTTTTAGAAAATATTTTTTAATTTTTTTAAATATTACGTCACTTTCAGAATGACGAAGTCCCGGACCGGTGATTTCTAGACACCGGGCCAGACCGTTCAAAAAACAGACGGGACCCGGGCTGGATACCCGGTCGTTTCCTGATATATATATATATATACATTGGTCATGACAGATAGAGTTATATGAGCCACAAAATAAACCATACAAGAACAAGTTTTAGAATATATGGTTAAACATTTTAAAGGGCAGCTCAATGCAAGCTTAATAGCAAGGCAGGATAAAAAACAGCCCATGTTGACAAAAATTATTATATATATATATATATTTGCATCTCTCTAGCGAACAAATTACCTTTCTTTAGTGATGAGTTCTTAATACATATATATTTAAAAATATCCTGGCAATAATTTAAAGTGATTTATATTTTTAACATAGCATTTTTTATTGCACTGCATCATGTGGATATAGTTGGTATTATGGTTTTAAAATGAATCAAACGAACATAGTATAGAGGTTGACCACAGATAACTTTCCCCCTTAACATTGAGAGTTGAATATATTTAATTACCAACTAATGTACTAGGGGCGGCAAGGGAGGTCATTGAACTAGTTAACAATAAAAACTAGTGACAAATAGAATTAGTTTCACTTGCACATATATTGAAATATTTATAATGAGAGATCAGAGGTCTGTCCTAATAATTTACATTTTTTGTACCTTATATATGTCCATTGTCATAGATCAATCGATTGTTGTCTTTTTTGCTTTCTATCTAAGGTCTGTAGAACGGTAAACCCGGCCATTACCCCTTAAATCCTACCCAATTGGTATTCTCTTTGAATATGTATCTAGTTAAATTATAAAAAATATTTAACAAAATTATAAAATAATTAATTTTAAAGCATTCATTATATGTTTTTTATCTCCTTTCTTTTAGGTGTGACATCCCCTGGAACGACGTCAAAACCACGAGTCCCGACTACTGCGAGTCCGTCTATCAAAAGGACGACTCCATGACTTTCATCATCAATTTGGAGAAGGCCCTCATTTACTTTCAGCGAGGCTTCGATGCGGCCTTTGTCTATGAGGACAGCCTCGGAAAAACCGCAGAGGAATTTGGTCCCCTCTCCATTCAAGTGGAAGAGGCCCTACGGGATCTAGATAACTCCCTCAAAATATTCCTGGATCGACTGAAGCGGATCAATATGGAGAACAACGTATGTACTCATTGAGTAGAAAGAACATTTAAAGGTTTATATTTGTTTGTTGTGTCGTACACTTAGGCATAATAAAATGGACGTATTAACACCTAATAACTATATTCTCACTGATTCATAATGCATATATATATATAAACTCCCTCCTAGTGATGACCGGTCCAGTTCATGGTTCGAACTCTTGCTACATTTGTAAAATATGACTAATCGCAATAGGATCCTGATCAGATAAGGATCACACTAAGGGACCTTTTTCTCTAACGTGATTGGTTGAAATAACAGAAGAGTGAATGATTTAGAAAAAAACAGTTGGTAGAATGAAACAAAGCATAATTCCCTCGTAGCTGTTGAGGTGCAAGTATCGGTTATGATGGAAGAATATCATTCTTAAAAGCACAAATAAGCACTCCTTAAGGCCTCAATGAACGTCATCTTTGATTTTTTTGCAAATATTATTCCAATATGGTTATTGGCTTCAAGGTTTATTTATAATTAAATATTCGTCTAAAACATTTATTATTTCAAGGAAAATGTATGTATATTGAGAAAAATAATATTTAGAATGAAACTTGTTTGTCTGTTCAAGAACCACGAGTTAATTTAATACCTTATTTCACAATGCCTATTTCATATTTAATTATTTACACTCATTTTCTTTCATACAATCACGCTTCAGGAAAAGGTCTCAGTGTATAGCCTTAGCCGTGATGCAGGAATATTAATAAATATTTAATGTCATATAGGTTTTTGCTTTAGTAGTAGTATTTAAGGAATTTCAAAAGTATTTGAAGAACCTAAATTGAAAATATTGGATCGACTACAGCTGTACTGGATGAATAATCACCGGCTACATATAGATGATTGGCTATATATATATATATATACTGAAATCGTTTTTTCATGGCATTCAGATTACTTATTGTTTTTTTTTTCATTTATACAATAAGGTTATCATATTTAAAAAGCTGTTTAATAAAAGGAAGGTGTCCATAAATATTTTTTTCGATTGTTTAATTGCAAATACTGCTTTTTTTCGGTAAAGAGCTGTATGGTATAAAAGAACCATCTCCAATAGCATCATAATCTAAATAAAAGCATTTTAAAGGGGGTATAAACCATTCGTCTTTTACTAAAAACAAACTCAGGCTGTCGAGCCATTTAAATATTAAGCCAAGATGTCCCACAACCTCCGTTTCCTTGACTTGTGACAGCATTAGATGTGTCACCACAGAACTAAAAGCAGAAATACGAAAAGCTTTTAATGCCATACAACCCTTCTAAAGGAACTCAATAATAAATTCGTATAAAAACCTCATACCTGTGCGTAGAATCTTGATCCCATTTTACGCTATATATAATTATTCTTTGAAATAAAGATATATGTGAAGTCTCAAGAAGCCCCATTTAAGGGTTGAGTGTGTGTTGAACACATTTATCTAGGAGTATGTAAATACCCCATCATACATCTATGAGAAAGTCGTAGAATTAAGAATTTGATCACGACTCTTTTTTCCCATATATTTATTTTTAATGTGAAGAAAATAACGAATTTTTAAAGTATTTTATAAAAATATGTTTATATATATAATATTTGTAAGGCCCATATTATCCTATTAAAGAATATGCATGCCTCACATAGTTAAAACCTTATCGAATACACTTATATTAGCTCTTGTCTCTAGCTATATGCATGGGTAAATAATGCCAGTATATTAGTATAACGTTCTTCGGTATTTGAGGTCATAGTAATAAAAAAGAATAAATGAAATATAAAAAAATTAATTATAAGGTACTTTTATATAGAACGTGATTGTTGGGCATAAAAGGAGCGTGAAAAATAATTAACAATAATGAAGTAGTTGGTAAAGTGAAATAAGGCGTCACATAAATCGTGGCGGGATTTCCTTTCTCATGGGCCTCAATAAATGATATTTGATATAAGTTCTAAGAATTGATTTGTCTAATATCTATTATTTGTTCTTGAAACAATTAATTAGGCTAAGTTAAATAATGTTTTTTCAATTATATCGGAGGATGAATGGATCAACTCTTGGATTATAAGACGTAGGAAAAGCATGGAACCCCAATGAATAAATTGCCCTGAATAAATTAATTCTGTTTTCTGCTTGTTTATTTAGTGTATATTATTTTTATATTCTCTGATTTAGCAGATTACGGAATGAAATGTTTTTCACAATAAAAAAACGAACTATAAGATATTAAGGTGGTTACTTGGTGAGTTTGCTGACATCCTCCTTATAAAATATCTATTCCCTTTGAGAAAAATTGTAATAATTTGCTCAGATGGGTGATTATTTATAATAGTTTTAAGATTGAAATAAGTATAGTTGTACTGGAGTACAAAAACGTCAAGATTTCTTTTCTTTACCTCCTCCAACGTAGAACAACTCAAGCCCAATATTACCATGTTCTACAAAGATTAGCTTATAGTGTGGGCAGTTATATAATTTCCCCGCCATATGGAGCTAGTATAACTCCCTCTTAACACAAGGACATAAAAATTTATTCATGTTAGCTTCTTTTAATCATAGTTATATGCTTATATCAAAAATGAAGGAATAGGTTGATTAGGACACAACTCCCGTTACATATAAATATTTGTAATCATGTGTTAAATTCGGGAAAACAATAAACAGGTGTATATAGAGGTTGGGGTGGTCAGAGCATTTATAATGCTTCTACTTTCTTTCTCCCAAAGTTAAATGTATCATTGCATCTACAAGCTCAAAACATTCGACGAAGAATTAAAAAAGACCATCCCAGACTTCAAATAGAGAAAATGGAGTTATGTTACTGTATCTAAAATTAGTAATATTACTGCCTCAATATGCTTTTCTAAATGTAAGAAGTAAAAAACATTTCAATTAGAATGAAGTGTGAGTGTATGCGTCGTAAGAGATTCAACATTACACATTCTGACCCCTCAATCACCCCCAAACAATATTTAGAATGGTTTAATAGATCCTAATATAGTGTTTCTAACTAATATTCTTTGTTTGATATTTTAAATAAGCCAATATTATGTTCTATGTGTCATTATCGACCTTTAAATTTGTTTTAGTTCATCTCCTATGCTAAAACTTCTCGCCTTATTGCGTTGCATTTTAACGTATTACCTTTGGTTTTAGCTATTGTACTTTCTGTAAAAATTAATTCTGAAAAAAAGCTCTGCCCTTCTTTGGCATTCCTGACATCTTCTTGAAGCCTAAGAAGAAATATAAATAACTTAAATGTCATATTTTACTGATATACTTAATAAATAGAGTTTGGAGCAAAAATAAAAGTAGGACTACAAATAAGAAAAAATAGCGTTTTAGAGAAACATGAATTTCTAAGAGTACATGCATACATAGTTAAAGAACATATAAATATATATTTATATATATAGGCTTGCACGCGTTCCACTTTTTTCCGTTCCGTTCCGTTCAATTCTTTCCGTTCCGCGGAATGCCATTCAATTTTGCGTCCCGTTCGAAAATTGGATTTCAAAAAAATTCTCATAAGAAGGCTCTTTACTTTTCACTGCATCCTCGTATGCATCGGTATAAATTTTAAACCAGGCCCTAATAGTTTCGGTTGAAGTTAGTTTCCGCAATTAAAGTTCCAAAAACTATACAAACTTCGATAATATATTTAAATATAAAATTATTGAACCAGAGACTCGGCCCGAAAAATTAACATACTTTTTTACCCCGACCCAAAAATGTTACAATATGAAAAGTCAAACATATAAAAATCCTACCCACATATGGTCCACCAAATTTCTTGGTCTATGCTACTCATAATTATTGCTTTATCTGAGAAAAATTACGAAAAGTTTATTTATTTACAATCTTAAGCCTAACATTAGTTTATAAATTACACTATTTATTTGCTGCTAGAAGGAGCTGTTTTTCGAAATTTTCATCTCCTATCTTTTGCCTTGTCCTTCGCAATAAAAGTTTAGATTTGGAGAAGAGTCTTTCCGAACTGGCACTGCTGGGAAGTATAACAATATATCGAATGAAAATCTTTTTAATCCTTTTATAATCAATAATTGATTCCATTGCCTCAGACTTATCGGTTAAGAAGCGGTCAGCCTCCTGCTTAGCTAAGTCAGTCTTCTTCGGCATCTTGGCAAAGAAATTGCCTTTTTCTTCCGCTGCTGGTTCTAGCGAAAGTTGACTAGAAGGAAAATCTCCCAGTTCTTCAGCCTCTTCTAGTTGATAATTTCTTGCAAACTCTTGCTTTGCGATATCTAAAAAGCCTACTTTGAACTCAAGGAGATATACTGAAGCAATTAGCATCTCCCTACGTTCAAAGTAGGCTCCAAATCTTCGTTTGATCCCAAAGAGAGTGCATCAATTAACACCCTTAACCTGAACGCAGCTTCCCTCTCCTAAGTTTGGAGGTCAGAACGATAATGATCGAAAGGGATAACGAACGGAATAAATAAAATTCTGTTAGTAACTGAATAATTAAATTCAGTGCCCGACAACAAACCTGATAAAAATGAATAATACATACTAAAACCGAGGTTGGGTGATTTCCTCTTGAATATTATTTGAACAGAACGCAAAAAGACAAATTTTAGCGTTCTGTTCAATTTTTTCCGTTCCATTCATCGCTCCGCTCAATTTCTTCCGTTCCGCGGAACGTCGTTCAATTTTACGTTCTGTTCACAACCCTGTATATATATATATACATGAACCGTAAAATTGAACGACGTTCGCGGAACGGAAAAAATGAATGAAAAAAAAAACAGAACGCTAAAATTTGTCTTTTTGCGTTCTGTTCAAATAATATCAAGAGGATATATATATATATATATATATATATATGTTCATCCAAACACAACAAATTCTTAAATGCGTCATTTCGTATTGCAAATAGTTGTATTATTAATATTATTATTATCTTTATTGTTCACGTCCAAAAAAAGAATTTGGGGATTTTATTTGTTAACAAAAAAGTACATAATTGAAAAATAAAGTTTTTAAACGCATTTATCAAAAATAAAAAGAATTGAAACCATCTCTTGGACAAAAAAAATTTATAACTCGAATAAAATTTTTTTTTTACTCTAATATATTATCTAAATATATAAAATGCTGTTCATAACATCCTGATCCCAAATGCTACATGCTTAAGGTGATGTGACACAACAATGAACGGATTTCATATGAAAAATAATATAAAAGTAATCAAGTTGTATATGCATTTGAAATAGCTTTATCAATAAATACAAGTAAATCGAATTCTCTCGGGAAATAGTAGGATGAAAATGAAGCCAATATTTTATTTATTTCTTTTTTCTGTGAAAAAATGAAATAGAAAGTTGCCAAGGAGCCACTGAATAAAATATGGATGTATCTCATGATTTAGGTAAACATCATTATCACAGCGGATCACGGCATGGCCTATGGCTCCAACCCCATATCCCTCAACCACCCCTCGAACTTTGCCCTCCAATCCGTGGACGTAGTTAAGGTCTCTCTGGGCGAGAAGCTGGGCAATGTTCGTCACAAGGTCCGTATGATTGTGGGCAGTGGGGCATACTCCATGATTTACCCCAAGAAGTTCCGCTACACGGGGGAGATCCTCTCGACGCTCCGGAGCAATCTTCACGGCGTGGCCCGCGTCTACCGTCACAACGAGATACCCGAGCATCTTCACTGGCGGGAGAGCCCACAGGCACCACCGATTCTGGTTCTGGCGCACCCGGGGACCATTATTCTTCGATCCCCGGGTCATTTACAGTGGCCGCGGAACAAACAAAGCGGATATAATTCATTTGATCCTTCCAGGATCTATGAGCAAACCAAACAGGGAATGGCGGGTTATGATCCTGAGGAAATGGATATGAGAGGCGTATTCATGGCCAAAGGACCCGGTAAGCCATTAACCAATCTTTAAAAAATCCATTTATATTATGTCAGCCTTCTTCTGTTTATTTGAACAACGTTCCGCACCATATATTTCAAATATATAAAAACATTCCTTTCATATTATCTAAAAATTAACATTTCTAAAAATATTATCAATAATTTGTCTAAAATCATGGGAGAAAGCCACCTTATTTGATCTAATTTGTAAATATAAAATTGAACTTGTGTTGATATGTTCTTGATGCAGATATATATATATATATATAATTAAGATATCCCATAAATAGATTTCAGCCGGTTGAGGTTTTTCCAAAAATACGTATCTTTATTGTCAAATATTATGTAAAGATTATCCGATAGGGATGTCTTAATAAAAATACTATTTTGTTAAAATCAATTTATTAAAAGTACGTGGAACTTCATGATAAATAGGGCGTAGTAAACTTATACAGCGAGCAAATTAGTAAACAAAAACTTTTAAATTATACAAGGTCGAAATTACACTGTATTTTTAACTGCAAACATGCGAGCGGTCACATATCTTAAAATGTCTGGCGTGTTAGAAAAACATTCATTTGAGCCATTTTACGAGAAAAAAACTATTATTTTTATTGGTCTCTGGCAATGAAACATTTATGATTTCTTGTTGGCTATTAAATCAAGGTTAAATAACTTAAGTGTAGGGACTTCAGTTTTGCAGGCATGTGAAATTAATGTGACTCTATATACAAAAAAGATCGAGTAGACTAGCCAGATCCACTCATCACCCATTCATTATTCAAACCCTTCTTCAACCATCTCAATTCCTTCCAGACTTCAATGTAAATCCCAACGAGGCCTACAACCCCATCGAACTAGTTGACCTTTACCAAATGTTCTGCTTCCTTCTGGGCATCGAACCACAGGCAAACGATGGAGTATGGATCGGATCAAGGCACTCCTAAGGAACTCCGGGAATCAACTACGACTCACAACAGCCCTTCTCCTTCTCCCACTGACCCTACTCAACCTTGCAATAAACACACCATAAATCAATGGAAAACTCCCCCTTCAATTCCCTTAATCATCTTTCCCGGATAAAAAAATTGTCAAAGAGTTTTTTTATGTTATTCAATTAATAATATTATTATTCGCGCGAGAGGGCGCTCTTTCTCTATCTCCCTTGTTCTTTATATCTTTTTCCCTCTATTAAAAAATAACCAGCACGTTAAGCCAAGGCGACAAGCTTCAGATATAACTATAATTCAATCGGGTTGTAGATATGACTAAGGAATGCTGTGACGTCACTGCGGAATAAAAATAATGGAATCCATTCCGGAAGATTTGAATAACTAAATGGATAGCAAGGAATGTATACCTTTAAATGTGTGTTCAATGTACATAATGGGAATAATTATATCCTTTCCAGTCCTTAAGATTAGCCTCTGACTCGTTTAACTATGTCTGTGCTTTTCAAAATCCATCTGTAATTTGTTCTAAATTATATATGAATAATAAATATTCGACTCCAGAAGGGGTTCCATTACAATAACCTGATAGAATATTAGATATACCTGATGTTAGTTCCTTGGCGGTAACCCTTTCAGGTGCTTCTATAAGTCGTCAATGGAAATATTTTTACTTTTTTAAAACATTCCAATCATTTTAAGAGAACAAACAACAGTGAAATATGCTTTCAATCCATGGGATAACCGAGAAGAAAAAAAAAACATTTGTGTAAGCGGGGCTTCAAATTTTTACTCTCTTGCCTCTTTTTCACACCATTAAAAAGCTATAAACAACTTATATCTCGAACAAATCCCTGTATGGCTTTCCTTCGATCATCTATACCTTAATTATAAAGTACTCAATTATTCATCATCGCGTGAGAAACAAAATTGTTAAATAAACCTTATGTTAAACCGTTTTTTCCCTAATAATAATTATATATATTATCACCTCTTATATTTGTTAATACCAGTATTATAACGAATCTCTATGTTAAGTGATCTCTCTCTCTCTCTGATTGGCTACAATGTGACTCTTTAGCTAAAAATGAAACTTAATCATCATTTTTTTTCCTTGAAATAACTCAAAAAGCTTTGGAAATATTTGCCCATTATTTTTAATGAGGCTAAAGTGGACTTAATCTTTCTTTTTATTATATCAAAATAACAGCTTTTTAACTGTTGAGTCACATATATTTAAATTTTTATCATGAGTTAAAAATCTACAGCAAACATATAGAGTTGTCTCTGAGTAAAAAATAAATAAAAATGGTTGTGTTTTTCTTTCCTTTGGCTTTCCAAATCATGCATTTTTCTAAATTCTCAGAGACTAGTCTATCGCATATTTTAATAATAATTTATTTTAAGGATTGTATGCAATTAAATATTTATTCCATGTTAATACATTTGTTATACAATTTATTTCTAGGTGAATCAATAAAGTTATGAAATAAGTAACAAAGAATTTTATTCATACTAGGCTTTCGAGCTACATCATAAAGAATTTTAACTTCTTCTTGATCAATTAGCAGTGCATAGGAAATAAGAAAATACCTCCTAATAAGAGATTTCGTAATTGATCAAAGGGTTAATTAAGTAATATGATAATTAATGTTATATAAACGACAGCTGACTTTAGACGGATATCTACAAATAATATATATAAACAACAATGGAATTTAGCCGAAGGTCTACAATCATTGAGCTTGCTTGCATTGACCGTCATGGTCCAACCGTGATTATGAAGACCCTCTAGATACCTTGGGAGCACCGTATACGAAATGTACAAGAGCTGAAAAGAGAGGAAGATGTCGAGAAGAGGGCCCATATCATCAAAAGTTACAAAAAGGACGCGCATGTTCATTGAAGGCCTTAATATGTCCTTAAAGGCTGCTCCAGATACTTACTCAGTGGTCCATGCCAAGAAATACGGCTTTGCCGTCAGGATCGCGGATGAGGACTTCAAGATGAACTTCTTCAAGTTCTACATCCGCCAATTCCTTACCGACGCCACTAGGACCAATAGGGTGGTGAACGGGACATAGCAGCCAAAAGTCCAGAGAGGGAAGTCTTGACTTTTTATTTTCATCAAATCTTTATTAAAATGAAGTTATTGTGTATAAAAATACATAAATAGACATTGAAGTCTAAAATTAAAACTTTATAAAAGATTAAAACAAATTTAAATTTCTGACACAAAATAAAAACTGAGGGGGTCAAACCAAAATCCATTTTTCTACGATAATTCAGTTACGTGGGGGGGGGGGGGATAAAGTTTGATATCTCAATATTAGGTTTCTATAATACCCTCTAATATACATACAGCTGTTATTTTTCTTTTGAATCTATCTATCTATATGTAAATTTATTTCTATATATATATTAAATGGCCGGCCTAAGTACGATCTGTCAAAAATTAATGTTTATTTGCTTATGGTTATATGGACAGATCTAGGGACAGATTCTGTTTGAAAAGTATATCATAATTCCGAAAAGATTAGGCATCCCTTTAATAAAGGATATATGTTAAAATTGCATTTCATTAACTCATTTCAAGAGTAGAATGAGGCTACTAGCAGTAGCCTCATTCTACTCTTGAAACTAGGTCATAACAATGAATTTCTTAAAAAGATAAAATAAAAAGTGTCAATTTTCGGTATTTATAAACTAGATAAAATTGGTTGATACACCTCAAAGTAATGTGATGAGGCTGTTAAAGCGATTCCGACTCTTAAGAATCGATATCCTCCAGAGTTAGTCAAAGGTCCTCAAATCATTAAATATAAATGCCTCTTTTGATTCCAAAGAAAATGTGTCACGTGGTGTTGTTATTCATAGGACTTGTCTTGTTTCATCTCATAATTACTTCTCTGATATAGGCTCCATCAATGCCCACCCATACATCACCCTTTTTGGACTACGTCCAAACAGATGAAGCAATAGTAATGAGAGAGAGAGATATGGGCTAGGTGCACTGGCATTCCCCTTCAACAACTATGTATACGTTATATACGAGGAATCTGGGTCAGGGGATATCTGCTCCTACTTTTTCTTTATCCCGTACAGAGAAGGAGGGGAAAGCGCGCGAAAAAAATCTCTTCTCTTTTCACTCCCCCTTTCTTAACAATAAGAGATGTGATCCGTCGGCTCGAATCCAGATCAAGCAAGTTTGTTAAGAGTAAGAAGGAGTTTACACCACATACCAATATATAAAAATCGAATACACAATAGACTGAGTAAAAACAGGGAATAACAATGTCGGAGTAAGCAACTGATTAACTTTAGAAGGGGAGGAAGGAATCATTATAATCTCTTGTGCAATCATTTTGTTAAAGGCTAGGGATATGGTGAATAGAAGGATTTAAGTTGTTTATCATAACGTAATAATAAATATAACAATAGCTTTTGGTTTATTTGTTTAAAAATGTCATTACTAATCTTAAAAAGGGAAAGGTGTGTTCCTCTCGTCCACAAGTCCTGCGGAATAAGTAGTAACTCCAGACACAGGAGGGAACTCCGTATAAAAGTTCCTCCTCCAGAATATAATTACTTAAGCTGTTTAATATAATTAATTGATAATAACACCAACAGCTTATTATTAAAAGAAAAAAGAGAGATGATCGTGATGAATTTGATAAAATACTCAAAGAGATGGCAGAGAGATGCAAGAAATATGTTTCTATGTTTTCTAATCGACAGCCTTGTTTTATCTTTTTCTATGTCATGTTGAGTATAAAGTAATCCATTGCCTTTTTAAATACCAAGTCTTAAGGAATAGAAGGAATTAAAATTAAGGAATAAAAATGACGTTTTTTAAAGCACTGATTTTGTAGACACATAGTAAAGAGTGACGTCACTGGATATTTATTGCAAGATTATATATTTTTATATTCTTAAGGCTACTTAATCATCTTACCAAGTTTGAGATACATTTTCACTTATAAGAGTTAAACTTAAGTGGACGGATTTTTTCCACTCTATTTGAGTGTAATGTTATGTGTATTATGTATCGAGTTAATTCAACAAGGATGCTTATAAAAGTATTATTATTTTATTGTTTGCGTCATTGGTTCGATAGAATTGAAGTATCCGGGTGCATTGTATTAAAATTAGTTCATCGAGCTTAATATCGTTTAAAAGAGATTGATTGGCAAATCAAATCTGCACTCTCAGAGTCTCCCTGAGCTCACGCACGCCATTTGAATTATATTTCGTTCATAACCGACAATATTTGGATTAATTTTAGTTAAAGGTAGCATAATAATGAAATAATTCCACGTACCCTCATCTTTATAAGGCCTAAAAAAGATTCTTTACCACATAAATCTACCACATATTTCTTGGATTATTGTAACTGATGTATTTTGATGTTATTCTTACACAAATAAATATAAGAAATATACTTAATTGATTACGATTAAGGATGGATGGCAAAATTGAAAATGTTTTTTTTGTAAAAATATTTTATGTTTCGTTTTCTCAGCTGGATTATAATAAAAAGCAATTAAAATATTTTTGTGTAAAAATGAAAATTATAATGTATAATTTTAATACCATTTGCAACCAGATATATATTGCGTGTTCCCAGAAAATTCAGTTTCTCCACAACGGTTTTGAGACTCTTGTTGAGAATGAAGTCAAGTATTATACATAAAAGTTACTTAATATGTTTATAAATTTTACGCAAGATAAAAATGTTTTATCTGTTTCTTAAAGTTATTATTTACCCTATAGTAATAGCTTTAGAAACGAATGTATATTAATGTTTTATCTTTAACGGGTTTCGTAATGAGATTTTAAAAGAATCAGATATAGTCAGCATCGTGTCCTAACATATGTTCATCTATACATAAATGCTCATACAAATTTGGTCATTATAAAGTTAAGAAACAATCAAAACTTTTTCATTTTGTGGGATTTAACTGCATTTTTTGCTGATTCGACACAAGTATAGTAAATTTCTTTTTTTTTGCTCTGTGTTTTCCCATACACAGGTTTAAGGTTTTACCAACGCCTCCTTGGAATAAAAGTCTAAGGGACCTCTTCAAGACGCCCAATTTGAAACATACTAAAAGTAATCCCCCTCTTCCCTGATTTTTCTTTCTTTCTTTTTAGTGTGATTTATATATCTATGGTCATTTATGGGGGAATCGTGACTGATCGAAGGAATGGGTTTAATCCCACTCACGTAGGGAAGATCCTCCCCCTTTAGAAAGAATAAGTAAGGAAATATCATTATAAAAACATGATGATAGACTTTAGAAAAAGAAAAATGCATAAATATGTGTGTATAATTTAAATATCTAACTTATTCTTTCGAATTTAGTTGGTATAAAAACTATGTTATCCTTGTCAGGGACCGTATTTGAGAGGTGCTTTCTATATTTTCATATATAATTAAACGAATATCTCAGAACATAGCAAAGAATAGAGGTGTACTCAAAATATGAACCTGGTTCAGAGAAAATCAAGATTTACATCATATGCTTAAAAAACAATTTTGAAATAGAAAAAGTTCCTTCAGCTACAATGACCCTCCCTTCATTACCCGCTCACCGACAGAAGAAGAGATGGCTATATCATACCTTCTCTCAAATAAATTCATCCATCTGGAGAAAATACTTTAGAAAATAGTCACAAAACATAAGATCTGGAAAGTAGGAGCTCTTTTTGACCGGTTCTAGGACCTTTCAGGACAGAGGCTCTCTAGTTTCAGCAGCATTGGGACGATTTTTAAAAAGTAAAACAGTTAGTTATACCCATATTAGGTATATACAATTTTAATATTTTGTTAAATATATATGCAATTTTTGTATGAATTATATAAAAATTGAGAAGAAGAAAAAATATATGCGATTTCTTAAGGTTACTGTTGATTTCGTGGACTCATTCGAAACATATAGCAGGCCAGCCTTAACTGGTTCAACAAGAATATTATTAAATATGTGTAATACTTCTATTTATAAAAACCTTTTATTCTAAATGTTTGAAGGTATAATGGACTGTCGGATTCAACGACTATGTAACCACGAGAAAGACTGATTGGCCTTTGTATATAATGGTATGTTATATATAAAATAAGAAACTTCAAGTTTGAGGAAGTGTTATGATAGTTTTTGCCTTTTATGTTTTCTTACTTTTTGTGACCATAAAAATTAAAAAATAATATTTAGAATGTTCATTCTTAGAGAAAAGGAAAAAATAAATAAAAAACACTTTGATATCAACGCTAATAAATCAAATAAGGAAACATATTAATAATATAAATCCTATAAAGACTACATAATAAACTTCACAACATAACTTCTTTAAATATTTAATGATAACTATTTTTAGAGTATATGTAGGCTAAAAATTACTCAGAGACGATTTTCAGAAATTTAAATCTTACATCTAAATAATTTCAAAGCCAAAGTATAAAAATAATGTAAGCATTTTCTTTATAATAAAACTCCTTCAATTTAGTTGGTAATGTGTATGGGTAAAAGCAAAGATTATTAAGGAAAATATGACTTACAAATTGTATATTCAACCTTAATGGTATATATATATATATGAAATTATCCAACATCTTTAAAAGAGCAGCTTCAATCGCAATAGTTGATCAAAAAATCTCTGTGACAAAACAAAGTATGGGAGAAATTGTAACCAGAGCAAATGGATATATATATATACCTATATTTGTTGTTACGAATTATATCCTATGTTTTATTTCTATGTTCTTGGATCTGAATGATGCTCTAAAACTACTTTTCCACATTAAATAGGTTTAACCCACAAATGAAAAGTAATGAGGCAGTTTATTGCCTCACAACTACTTACTGAAATGCATATAAAGAGAAGACACGCCCAAAGTCCCTAATAACAAGTCTTTATATTAATATATATATATATTTGATATAACAATTGTGTTTATGAGAGGTTTTAATGAAGCCAATATAAGTTATTATTTTAAACTATTAATTTCAATGGAATAATAGTATTCCTCTGTATAATATGTATAAGTATTAAAATAATTCCAAGGAATCTCTTTTCAATGAGTTTGATTTATTTTTACCTTCCTCCCTCGAGGCGAGTCAAATCTGCGTCCCTCAACATTAAGATTCGAGCACACTTGCACTAAGATAAAGTAAAGCCTTTTTTAAACAAGTTCTTAAAGCTGGGTGTACCTAAGCTTCTATCTCTTTTTGTCAAGGATTGTAAAGTAGAAATGTTGAAATATTTTGAAATGGTCATTTTGGTCACCCTCATGGATGATATCCTTGGTTCGAGTGACTAATTTAAATGTTATTATACTTATTTATATCCAGTCGCATACTGCAGTTCTGTCGAACCATATAGGCAAAAAATCAATTATTATTTCATGATATAATTGATTGTAGCATTCCATTTCAGAGTACATAAACAGAGGCATAGTTTATTGCCTTATTCAGAACAATGATGTATGATCCTAATTTATTCAAAATATGTAGTTGTCTATAATATTAATATGTTAATAGTTTATTTTTTATTAAATTCCTTTTGGCGATCACTACATCATTTTTGACATTTTTGTATTTCCCGCTCTGTGAGGTTGAAATGATTACAAAAATATTTGCAATTGATTTGTACAAAAACTCTTTATAGGTTCATACATTTTAACATCAACTCCCTATATTTATGTAATCTTTTGATGCTTAATTGATGGATCCAAAATTTCTGAGTAAAACACACACACACACACACACTATATATATATATATATATATATATATATATTAGCTAGATGTACATATTTGCTTGCATCAAGGTCATAGACAAATGCTCCTTCTTTTTCATTAATATATATTATTACCTTTTCTCTTGATAACTACCTTAATGAATACTAATGAAGGACTGATTAACTCCCGTATTGCCAAAGAACTACTAAAGTTAAGGATGCCGAGCAGGATTTTCTTAGAACCCTGAAATACACACTATAAAGCCCTGAACGTTCTTTTTGGTGCCATGATACATATCGACACTTTTAAGCGAAATTTAAAGGAATTTTCATACTATTATTAATGTAGTTTTTTTTCTGTTCATTTATGTTATTGAAACTTTCAAGCGGTACTTTTAAGGAAAATTGAAGAAATTTGCATACATATATTAGTGCAGTTTTTTTTCTGTTTATTTATGTAGTTGTTTACTTTAATTGATTTACAAGTTCATAAAATGGGGGACTGATGGATTTAACGAAAATTAATAAAGAAGAATTGTTTTCATTAAAAAGCAAATTGCAAATGAATCGAAAAATGGAAAGATTTGTATAATATGGAGCTTTACTACGCTATATATATATTATAAATATTTTTGAGTAGTAACATGACTGAATATAAAATATAAATAATAATATTAAAATTAAAGATTGTTAAGGGAGCTCGATAGCCGTGCGTGTTAAGGCGTTTCCATCTCTCAATGTTGGGGGCGCAGGTTCGAATCCGAGAGGGGATGGTCTTCCTTGGTCTACCTCATTGATAAGATCCTAGGTTCGATAGACTAATTATAATGCTATAATGCTTATTTATATCCCATCGGATGCAATTCTATCGAACCATATAGGCAAAAAAAAAATGTTTATTTATTGATAATTTTTTTGCTTATCAAAATAATTAAAAGAGAATAAATTTTGAATTGGCCCAAATGCATGAGTATATGGTATATTCTCATGCTACTATAACTATTCCGTCACAATAATAATTTATGTACTGGATTTATTTATGTAAATAAGAGATAGTTCAAAATACTAAAGGAGTTGGACATAACAAAAGGCAGAAGTGCATATCATATTTTTGATACAATATTATTACATAAAGCTTTGTTGTTGTAGGTAAAGTTCTATTAAGATTATTCCCTGTTATGGTTCCTAGTTTTTAAATTATGTATCGGGCTTTAATCATTGCCGTCTCAATTTAGCAGTTTTGTCGACGCTTGAAAAATAATGTTTCCATCACGCGGAGGACGTCACGATAAATAAAAATGGATATGTGGCATTTCAATGTATATGATGGGATGTTGCATGAGTGTGCTTATAGAAAATATATTCCTCGGTAATTTTCAAGAGCCTTGATGCAACATATAGCGATAATATTCGACTAATGGACCATCGCTCATTTGAATCAAAAGATAATGAATGAAATTTTATAAAATATTTTTTCTGTATAACAGTTTTTCTTCAATTTGATTTTTTATCGTCCATGATTATCCCCGTAAATATGTACATATTTATGTTTGTTTTTATCCTATTCGGTTCGAAAGAATTAAAAATAAGCATAAATTAGTCCATCAAACTAGGATCTTATGCATGAGATTGACCAAAATTGACTTTCGACTCTCGGGAGTCTAGCCTGATCTCTAAGCATGAGCATTGAGCACGCCTTAACACACTTAGTTGGTGCGCTCCCTTTAAACTTTTAGGGGTTCCTTCGCCGCTCATTCCGCCAATGCGTTGGGGATGACAAAGAAGCTTGGCATTATAATATTAAATTTTAGCTTTAAAAAAAAATTAATATATAATAATATATATATATATAATATATGTATATATATATATATATATTATATATATATATATATATATATATATATATATATATATATATATATATATATATATATATATATATATATATATATATATATGTCGCAGTAGAGATGGAGATCCAGAAGAATCGTAACTCTCCTGGTAGAGATCACGATCGTATCCACTCCTAGGAGTGACTACGATTGCGATTTATATCAGAAGAATCAACGACTCTGCTAGAAGAGATCTGGAGTTATATCCTTAAAAAGGGTGACGACTTAAATATCGAGATGACATGTCAATGTTATTCAAGCTATGTTAATTATGTCCAATTTCTTCTCAGATGAGTGTCAAATTGTTATTAATATATAATACAAAATACACTTTATCTAAAACATTGCGTCGCATTTGCTTCCTTGAACACAAAAAGAAATCATTTCCAAAAAAATATAGAATCAAATTGCTAATGAAATATTATAGCTTAACAACTCGTAAAATATTATCTCCATAATCAAGTCGTCATCTCTCCTAGAGAGATAAGGATCGTAATGTCTACCAGGAGAGGCAACGATTCTACTGGATCTCTGTCTTGCTTTGACACATATATATTATATATATAGTGTGTATATTAGGGGGTATTATAAAAACCTAATATTAAGATATCAAAATTTATCCCCCCGCGAAAGTTGCGTCATAAGAAACTAAATGATCGTAGAAAAATGGATTTTGGTTTGACCCCCCCCTTACCCCCCCCCCCAAATTGCGTTCAAAGGTTTCGTTATGAAGCAAAACTTTTTTGTTATTACTTATTTTGAAAAAAATAAGTTTCACAAAGTTTAGCTATGATCAATTTATGAATTTGTTATTTTTTTTGCAAATTTTCGTCAAATAATATTTAGTGCCAATAAATGAACAAAAGTGCTGACGCACCAATCATTTTTTAAATAGCGGCTCCTACTAGAGTTATTTTATAGTTTCAAGAAGGAAAAAGAAAAAGAGGTACTCATGTTGATGTTTTTAAGTTATTTTTTAAATACGTTTGCTTAAGAGGATTTAACTTGGTTTGAAACCATATAGGAGCGTAAATTTTTAAAATTTTTACAAGTTTTATGTGAGACTCACATGGAATTTTTTGTGAAATATAGGATCTTAAAATTTGGGCTTTGGTAAGACTCATGTAATGCTCCTGGAGACCTGTAGCAAAAGCTTGAATTCGAAAATTTTCTGTTTGTATTTCTAATGGAATTTCGTATATATATTTTATCTGAGTAAAGAATACAGTAAACTTTGATTTAAGTATTTTAAAGTATTTAAAAACTTTTTATGATTTTTTGGTAAAGTCTGTTAATTCATTTTCCTATGGTACTTCATAAGTCCGAGGTCCTTTTTGTGCGCCATCTAAATGTTTAACAACTTCTTTAAAGGTAACTCATTCATGTGTAGAAGACAATAATCCACTGAAGTGGTCTTTTAAGACATAACTCGAGTCTTTTATATTCTCCTTACCATATTCTGACATTGGGTTGCATCTGTAACACACAACAGTGACCAAAGTGTCAAGTCATTAATGTTCTTCGACTACTGAAAGTAGTTATTTGCTTGATCTTCCGCTATGCCACTTTTAGTAATACGTGATAATGTATTCATGGTGGAGTTCTAAAAATATTTTTTTGTCATTATATTATTATCTGCAAAAGTTTATGGATATAATCAACGTCATAGATTTATATTCTCAACCATGTGAGGGAGTTACTGTATGAAAATTAAGATGTTAAAAGCAAACGTATTTAAAAAATTACTTAAAACCATCAACATGAGTACCAACTTTTTCTTTTTCTTTCTTGAAACTATAAAAGTACCCTAGTAAGAGTCGTTATTTAAAAAATGGTTGGTGCGTCAGCACTTTTTCATTTATTGGCACTAATATTATTTCGAAAATTTGCAAAAAATAACAAAGTCATAAATTGATCATAGCTAAATTTTGTAGACCTTATTTTTTCAAAATAAGTAATAACAAAAAAGTTTTGCTTCATAACGAAACCTTTTGAACGCAATTTGGGGGGGGGGGTAAGGGGGGGTCAAACCAAAATCCATTTTTCTACGATCATTTAGTTTCTTATGACGCAACTTTCGCGGGGGATAAATTTG
>CP045905.1:10194934-10256889 GCA_013387185.1 Caligus rogercresseyi | reverse complement strand
AAAATATTTTTTCTAATTAAAAAAAGGGAGCTCGATAGCCGTGCGAAGGGAGCTCGATAGCCGTGCGGTTAAGCGTTCAACTCTCAATGTTGGGGCGCATGCTCGAATCCCGAGAGGGGATGGTCATTTTTGGTCTACCTCATTGATAAGATCCTAGGTTCGATAGACTAATTTTAACCCTATAATGCTTATTTATATCCTATCGGATGCAAGTCTATCGAACCATATAGGCAAAAAAAAATTATCGTTATCTATAAAATACATGATACTGAATATTTTTAAGCAGAATCCACAGCTGCCGAGTCTAAAGTTAGTTTTGTAAATTTCCTTCGTGTTTAGAAGTGTTTTTTTACCTAGCCTCCGACATCCTTTTAAAGTCCTGATAGTATGAGAGAATTCATAGCACAGGATTGAAGGACCAATTTATTAATTAAGTCAATTATTTTTCAAGTAGATTGGCCAAAAGATTTCTTGGGTGAAATATTTGTGTTAAGCTAAACATAGGCAAAAAATATATTTTTTCGTATATATATAGACGCAATAGTTAGTTTTTGATATATTCTGAACGTTGAAGAGATGGATGTTTATATATCCTTTCACTTGGAACATGTTATATTTAAGTCCCGATAATATGCTACAATTAATGGCACAAAACCTGAAGAAAAATTTTAATTAAGCTTTTTTTAAATCCAATGAGACTAATCAAAAGATTCATCGGAAGGCGATTTTTGTACTTTTCATAGCCTTTGAATAAGATATGTTTTAAGTCAGGATAATATTGGTGCTACGCAGGGCAAACACCAAGAGTCCTTCAAACGACATCAAACTAGATAAAAAAATAAATTAAAAAAATATAGTGTCTCTTGGATGTTTTTGTATTAGCCGAAAATTGTTTGACGTTTATAAATTGCTTGTAGAGTTAAAAGCTCTAGGATAGTTAAATTTTAAGGAAAAAGGGTCGAATTAAAATTAAAAAAATAATAGTAGTTGTCAACTAGACTAAATGTATGTAAAAAACAAATTTAGTATCAGGCAATTATGCTATATTTATATACGAAATTACTCGGCAAAAGTAATTTTAGCTCAAAACACATTATCATAGATATTACTCTTCTATCGATGCTTTTCAAGATATGAAAAATAAAAATATCTACTTTATTAAATATTAGTTTTTGAAAAAAGCTCGAGAGGGATCGATAGCCGTGCGTGCTAATGTTCACTCTCAATTTGGGGGCGCAGGTTCGAATCCCGAGAATGGTCATTTTGGCTACCTCATTGATAAGATCCTAGGTTCGATAGATTTTAACGCTATAATCTTATTTATATCCTATCGGATGCAATTCATCGAACCATATAGGCAAAAAAAAAAAAAAAAAAAAGTATCTTTGTGAAATGTAGCTGTCAAGATTTTCTCCTTTAATACTAAAGCAGCATGTGTTTTGAAGATGCTCTGGAAGATTGGGGGAAAAAATATCACTCAAGGTTGAAATGAAAATATTTTCACACAATTTTATTTACAGTAAACTAGAATTTGCTTATCTAAAAACATTACACAAATCTAAATAAAATTCTTCAAATTTAAACGGAATAAAAACCATTTTGAATTAATCAAGGGTTTTGAACAACAAACTTAGCTATCGCACTCCCTTTAAGTGATTTCCAGTTCCCATTGCTCCTCATTTGCCTTCACGCAGAGCGTGACATTTTGGTATGGAATCTTTAGCTTTGACTTTATCCGGAGCATGACGTGATACACTTTAATCCACATAATTGGTAGTGGTACATAATATTACGTTGGAATATAGAAATACATTAGTAAAGATACAAGTCTGGCCTAAGGTGTGTAACTTTCTTTTGGTTAGCGATAAATCTTGCATATTTTGTAAATAAAAAGCTAACCAAGTATATATAAGCTCCATAATAGTGGACTCTGCAATATGTAAAAGTTATAATTAAGATTTATTTATGCATATTTGTTTGGTTTCAAGATTTGTGAAGTAAAAATCTACACCAGTTTGAATAAGTTTATCTTTTTTGGTATGAAATGATTTTTATTTTAATATTTTTATTCAAAAATAGATATATTTGACATACATCTCATAATATAAATCTTTATCTCATCTTGCGAGGAACTTGTGGATGCCACGGCAAAAAAATGGTTGTCTTTGGCCACATTTTGCTTTGAATATAGCAGCCGTAAACTTCAATAAACATTTAATTGGTTTGAGAAACTATATCAAAAAATCAAGTATTTACAAATCGTAGTTTACAGGCACAATGATTGTCATTTGTAACAGATAAGCTTATAAAACTACACAAATTATGAACAAAAATATTGTTTAATCATGGCAAACGAATAAAATAATAAAATTGAACTAGATCAAAAACACCCTCAGCGACATCTATGACCCAATAGCTGAAAGTCTCATTTCATAGGTAGTTATAGACATAATATTATATTTACGTACATTCAATCATGAGGTAACTTTGAATATTAGAGAAGTCTGACAATTATATTCCTAGACATAACCCATCTTCTTCACTATTTGACATTGCCTTCAATAAATACATTTGTTTGAAACTGTCAAAACTACTTGACGTTTGAATCATAACTCTTTACAAAGATAATTTTTTTTGTAATATAGAAGTCACCTTATTCCTTCAGTCCTTGTACATTTATCATATATGCAAAGAGGAAATGTAACGACGTTTTCTACACAACAATAGACACTTCTCGAGTGACAGCATTACAACTTCTTGGCAAAAAAATAATTACTTTCACTGTAAAATATTTTTATGAGGAATGATTGAGATTGATGAGTAGCAAAATATATAATAGTTCTACTTGTGTAAGGATTTTTTCTATTTATAAATCTGAGCACAGTGTCTTATACTTTTTATCCGATTCCCAAACAAATATGTCTAGAAGTTATTGCTTGTGAGAAATTAAATCTTGAAATCAGTAATATGTTAAGTATTTAAATGATGATTCTTCCAAATCAATGAACACCTTTTTATATGCAATAATAAGAAATTGCAAGATTACACAAGTCATTAGGTCAGAGGAATCATAGATCTTCATCAATATATTTTTTAATCGTTCGTTAATTTCTGTTTTGCATTATTTTTATTATATTTTACTAATGTTTAAATGTATTATCACTAAATATAATATTTGAAATGAACTTTTTTACATTATCAAATACAGTATAAAAATAACAATTAGATGTATGTATATAATTTTAAAATGGAGTCGCGACTTAAAGGGAGTGAAATCAAGATAAACTCTCAATCTTGAGGGTGCAGATTTCCCTCCACTCCTGATGGAAATGTCGTTTGGATCATCTCATTTTAGATTCGATTAACTAACATTAATTTTATAATATCCTTAAAAAGCAATATCAATAAACAAATAGGCAAAATTATTTGAAAAAGGGCTCATGACAATAATGGCTTTCATCAAAGCCTTTTTATGAGCAACAGGGTTCTTCTCTAATGCACTGGTTATGGAATAAATAAATAAATAATTGAGTTGATTTAATGCCTTCCCACCTTTATTTCAGAGGAGGAAGAAGATGACGGCGAGGAAGAGGAGGAATGGGACGAGAACGAGGAGTGGGAATGGCAATCCGAGAGCGGGGGTGAAGAAGAAACAAGCCCCGCGGGAAAAAGCCTCAGCCCAACATTCAAATTGAGGGAAGCCTTGTCAAAATAGATCGGAAGCAGCCCGTGGACTGGTCAGAGGATGAGTTTGACGAGGATGATGACGAGAAGTCCAGTGTTCCCCCGCCGCCGCCGCCGCCACCTCCCCCACCCCCTCCGCCAGGCCCCCCGACGCCCCCTGAGCTTAGCAAGAAGCGAAGTGAGGCCCTGGAACATCTGAAGAAAAAGCCCGCCAAGACGCCGGACTGGAATGATCTCATGAAGGAAATCGGAACCTTCCGCTATGGGCATAAAGATTTACTGAATAAGGTCATCTGTGATGATCGGAGTCAGCCAAAGCTCACAAAGACAAAAGAGGATGGACAGGTAAGAAAGAGTTCATCCATTAATCGTCCCAATTGTCCCATAGAATAATGAATATTTTTATAAATAAATGTCTAAATGATTTGAAATGCTAACTGAAATAGTTAGAAGTCAATACGTTGGCGATTAGTGTATTTCTTTTTTGCATTTTATCAATCTCTTATCTATATGTTTCAATGGATTCGCATACTATCCAATATTTTTTTTGGTGAATTGAGGTTTTGATATGTGGCCTTATTATTGAGATTATATATGTTATATATATATATCCCATAGAAAATTATTATGGTAAATTTTCAATATAGCAGCCATATTGCGTTTGTAGCGGCTACTTTTTGATATGTTTGACTGGAGTTGCATATCTCTAATATGATATTTATCCATTAATTTTTATGTAAGCTCCAGTTTTATTTTTTAAACATATAAGTTCCTTCAGAAAATTGCTTTATTCTCTAAATGTATTCCACAGACTTTGAATCATTCTTATTCTTGTGTATTAAAAAAGCAAATTATACTATTTTCCATAACAAAGTAATAAGTACAGGATCAGATAATCACCTGAATTGTTAAGCCGTAAGTTTAAAATTATAATTTTTTTTTCAATATCATAAAAATGGTATAATTTATGAAACTCAGAAAGATTAAGAAATTAAGTGTCGTTTTAACATATTTCCATTCGTTTTTCAATACATGTATGTCGTTATGTTAAAAAAGTATAAGCCATCAGCTTTCTACCTTTTTAACCTAAAACATTATTTAAATCAATAGAATTATAATGTGTCCTATATGAAATTAAACCAATGGGAGATGCAATAAATATACGAAACTATATACGAGGTATGCTCATATTGTCAAAAGAGCTGACCTTTCGATTGTCAGTGGTTTTTATTGACGTAACTCCTGCAAGACATTTTATTTTATGATATAAATAAAATAATAATAAAATTCATGACGTTTCACTACCCATGACAACGTAAAATAAACATTCCTCGTATATTATATACCTTGAAATATATTAAAAACTAGAGGCTATATACACTCAGAGAGTGCAATGAGCCTTCCGAGGCGGATTTTTCACGACTGGGAGGCGTAAGAGACGGGGAGGGTTCCCCTAACGTTCCGAGAGGAACACGCTACCCAATTTCACAGCACAGCGACATCTATTGGCAGAGTAGGCTAACTTGGAAAATTAGTATATTTAGCTCAAATTATGCACTCAGAGATGCCAAAATTTAATCACTCTTCCTTTTGGCACTTCCAACAACTCCACAAATTTCATCCAATCCGTTCAGTACTTCCTGCTGACAAACCACAAACCAACAAACTGAAAACATACCTCCTTCGGCGGAGGTAAATCAATGGCTACACATTTATTGTTTTCGTTTTATGAGAAATTATACTTTAGCCCCTTTCTTACAATGTTACAAATGTTGTGTTTAGAGAGAAGAGAGAGAGAGACAGTAAAAAAGAAGATTTTGTCCAAATAATAAATATGGCTGGTGGGAGTGTTTCTTCCCTTTCATCATTTGTGCCAACTGCAAGTCCTCTCTTGTACGTAGGTATGGCAAAAGAGGAAAAAGATGTGACTTTCTTACACAGCTTTATTAAAAGTGATCTTCTTTCTCATAAATATAACTAGAGATAATAAAAAAATAATTATGCTATATTATACACTTGCAAACCATCGCTTGTTCCATCGCCCATTTTTGATACTATAATAGCGTATCTGTTCAATAGAGTGTTTATTTTTCTTATCCTTTTGTCATTCTCAATGCTCTCTGGTTTAATTTTCATGTTGAAACCTCTGTCTCTAGCTTTTTGCTGTTTATTATATACACAATATTACTAAACATATTTTTTTACTTTATTTAACGTAGAAGCGACTGTACAAAGATATAAACCTGTTGGTCATTGTGAACCTTTTTTC
Source organism: Caligus rogercresseyi (assembly GCA_013387185.1). Taxonomy (NCBI): domain Eukaryota; kingdom Metazoa; phylum Arthropoda; class Copepoda; order Siphonostomatoida; family Caligidae; genus Caligus; species Caligus rogercresseyi. Next base: position 10,250,936 of record CP045905.1, on the reverse strand, counting down.
CATCTTTCCAGTTTGTTTATGACGCAGATAAACCAGAGAAGAAGAAGAACATTTTGAAGGACATTCAAAGGGAGTTCGTCTTAAACGTGTTCGGACAAATGATCGAAGCAAGCCAAATCTTCGAGGTAAAGTAACCATTTACAAATAATCAAAACGGTTCTAGGAAAATTGTGTGCAGGGAAATGGCCATCAGAAAGTTGAAATTAATTTAATATAAAATAATGCATTGTGTTTGATGTATAATTTCAAGCCCCTCAAGCCTTAGTAGTATACCTTAAAACATTGGGGCAATTTTTCCTGCGAGCAATTTTCTGTTCAACGCTCAAAATATATCAAAGCTCTCATATTTTCCTTTCAGGCATTCGCAACTTTCGCCGACAAATCACAAAGGAAGACGAACAAATCGCTGAGGCATCTATGGACGCTCTGGACGAAAACGAGGAATTTATCAAGCTCCGTGATGATTTAGAGTCTACAAAGCAGCTCCTAGAGCTTGAAATCCGCTCCAAATCCCTCCTAGAGAAAGACAACAAGCGACTACAACTTGAAATGGAGCGTATCCGAAACGGAATGAAGGATGGAGGAGACACAGAAGGAGAAAGCGGTCCATCTCGCCGGTCATCCATACAGATGAAGCGGCGATCCCTCATACGGATGATAAGCGAGAACGATGCCCTCATGGAGCAAGACGAGGAGAGCAGCTCGGCTCTGGATGAATCCACAGAAGATGAACTCCTCCGACAGGAAGCTGAAGAGGCCAAGCAACTCGCTGAGGACTGGGAGAACAAGTACAAGGAAATGCAGCGACAAATGAAAGATATTGAGAGCGGGGGGAAACATCATATGACAAAGAAACCTCCACAGTCTCCGAGCCTGGATTCGCAGATGCAATGGAAGATGATACTCTGGATGCCGAAGGACTCGGCGAGGGCGAAGATGGGGACAATGAAGAGGACTGGATGGCCAAGAGAGAGATCCACTCCCTCAAGCAGAAGCTGAAAACCGTGGCATGACAAGCGAGAGATACTTAATAGAGAGCGAAAGCTCCTCAATGAACGCATTGAGACCCTTATTGGCAGCATTTCCTCTGAGGTAGACTCCCGTCAGAAGCTCAAGAAGGAGATAAAGGACATGAATGAGGCCTTTAAGAGGGAAATTGCGGAAATGTGCGCGGAGGAAAAGAATGCAGCTGAGTTGGAGGACTGCTATTTCTCGGACGAGGAGAATCTTGTATCGAAAAAAACATCGCAGGCATGGAAGGACGATGAACCCGAGGAAGAAGAAGAAGAGGAGGAAGAAGAAGAGGAGGAAGAAGAAGAAGAAACTCTGAGCGAGATTATTCAGAGTGCAGAAGACGAATTGGAGGAGGAAGAGAACAAGGCTTTCGCACCTCTTTTTGACTTAGATAAGGAGTCATCTGAAGTGAAAGCCGTGAAAGAGAGGCTGGATGACCAACAAGAAGACAAAGATGAGATCACAAAGTTCCTCAACACCCAAATAGAGGCTCAAACCACGAATGTGCATAATATGCGCAAGAGCAATTTCTCTGTCAAGTCCAAGATCGATCGTCTTCATGATGTTCTTCAGTATGAAAAGGAGCGACATCAGGACTTGAAGCAGGAGCTTACAAGAATGTTGGCAGATATCCCATAATAATAGTAATAATCGTACACACAAGAAGTATGTGTTCTACTTCTAATGAAATATTTATTTTTTAAACTATAAATGTTACACTTTATGAATCATATATATATATATACCTATATATATATATAATTGAAATTGAGGATTTGAGTAATGAAGTATATTTAGTTCAAAAAAGCATTGTTACAAATATTTAAAAAAGGTTGTAATCCCGTCTTCCTATTGTGTCTGTGTATTGAACATGCTTAAATCCTAAAAATACATTCAGTATCATGAAAAACGTAGGTGTTCATTCATTTAATCTTTTCAAAATGGAAACAGAGAACAAAATATACAAAGATATCGACTATTTCTAATGGGATATATTTAAATTCATCAAAAAGGCAGTAATCCTCCCCCCCCCCCAAAAAAAAAAAAAAAAAGTCGGAATATAAACACAATAATGCTGCTGAAATGTTTCTTGTACAACAACATGCCCCCAAGATGCTCACAATGGAATTCCATTGAACATATAGGCAAAAAATGAGTATATTAGTCTAAATACATGGGATACTTATGGTCATAATATTAAATAAAACTAGTTGCTTAAATATATTTTATATTATTTTAACTGTATTTATGCATAAGTATTCTTTTAATGGTCATCTTTTATATAGATCTGAAGAAAATATGTAGAAGGACGGTACACTATTTTTGGCTTAAAATATAATCAGCCAAGGAGATGACTTGTAAGTATAATCACCAAAATCGACAAAACTTTTTGATATGTCAGCATGATCAAATGAAAAGACGTCAATCATCTTACAATCATTTTTTTAAAGAAGAAAAATATTGGGGTGCAAATGACATCATTATATTAATAAAATAGCAACAACCATCGTCCCAAAAGCTAAAGTAAATATTGAGCCAATTGATCTTGAGCGCCGCTCTCCTTTGGCGCTCCAATACTTGCTCGAAGGAGCGTATTTGGATCTCGTGGATTGATGCCTTCAATGAAGCTATTGTCCAGAGTCTCTCTGTAGTCTTCAGACTCTCCTGTCTGTCCCATAGCGGCATTGTCATAAGAGCCGTAGCTCCAGGAAGATGGATCGTCTATGTTATATTGTAATCCAGTGCATTGCCCTCCACGATTCATAGTCCAAGTCCTTCTTGGGGGTTGAGGGGGTGTTCATCATCATCATCATATTGTTGTCTGGAGAGGGTGAAGGGGAAGGATCGAAGTAAGAGGTTGTTAAGTAGGGCGTCTCCGTGCTGGGAATGGCGGGGAGTTTTTTCTTCTTGTATTTGTTCCCAAGGATCATATAGTCCTCCTTCCATGATCGCCTGCGCTCTAAATTAAAAAGGGCATAATAAAACATACATATGAAATTGGATTGATTGATTTGAAGGACCAAATGGGTTGAGGAATGTAAGTCATTTTTATCAAACTTATTCAATTGATCAAATAAGAAGGACTAATATATATATTTTTCGTTATGTACTGATGGTAATTAAATCTCCGGGAGATATGGTAAAGGCGCACAAATGGTCAAACAGATTAATTCCACCTGAGCCAAAGAGTTTTGAAGGAAATAAATTAATAATAACTCCCATATTTGGGCGCCTACGGTGCCCATATGTTTGCCCTTCGGGTATGGGTAGGTTTTGGAGCTAGTTTGGGAGTGAAACAGACCTTAAGAATATAAGAGAGGAGAGAGAAAATAATTTTCTGTTTTGTACAAACATTCCTCATAAAGGACTTTGTACAAAGAATAGTTTTTAAGTCACATGAGATGCTTTTTTTCTTTTTCTATTTCTCTAACTCCTCCTCCTCCTTTTCTTTTTTCCTCTCTTTACCTTGAGGTAAAGAGTAGGTAGGAAGTTCAAATCAGACAAGGTCTGATTTGTTTTTCTTCTTCATTTTCTGGTCCCATCACTTTGCAAATAGTTTTATTAGGTCCGTCATGACCAAGGATTCCATAGTACCTTCAAAGTTCAAATCTGACCATAAATATGGGAGGAGATAGCGTGCGGACATACAGAGGGACAGAGATTGGTGAATTAATATATAGATTAGTAGATATATTGGAAAATAAACTCTATTATTATTTGGATATATTTCATGGTTCTAGGATTTTTTGCCACTGGAACTTTCGCCCAGGGTTGTTCGCCAATAAATTGATGAATTAATAGTATGATGTCAATGGCGATTTTCTTAGGTTTGCTCTCTCTCCTCATTCCCTCTTACCTTCATTATTCACCAAGCACACCAATTTATGCGGACATATATGATTGAATTGTAATACTGGACGGGCCATTCAATTGTGGGGGCAAGGCTTCCATGTGGCAAACATTCCGGTTGACAAAGATTCCAGTGGCGAACAACCCGGGGCGAAAGGAATGACCAGTGGCAAAAATTCCTAGAACCTATTTTCATGATTTTGAACTATTTTGTTGGCTGACAAAAAAGTATATGTCGGTTAATATTTCTTAATGTCAAATAATCGATCGGAATCATTATGTATTTGTACTAATAATGTGGTTAATTGGTGTCAAATGAATCCATTATAGTTGCGTTGGAAGTATATAAGCAAATAATAATTAAAACGAACAAAACCAACCCTAAACATTTACAAAAAATCTGATTTTTAACGATTTTGGAGACCGACAACCAGTACTTATTGACTGATATTTTTCTATTATATTAAATTGATGAGGATATTTAGAACTGCGTATACTATAAATGTATTTAATTGCTGTACCATGTATTCATTAAGTTTTTATAATAGTATATAATACTAAAGTATGCCAAATTGTCGGGTTTTTTTTTGCCTTTTCTGTGTTCCATCACTTTAAATGGGATCCGAGAACTATGTTGCACCGCTAGGTGTTTCTTCTATAAAAACTTTAGGAAAAATAAGCAAGCCTTCTTCTTTAAAGAACAATTAAAAGTTAACAGATATTAACTTCATATGTGCTTTATTTTCCTAAAATGACGCTTGAGAAAAAAGAAGAGAATAACTCCTTTTTCGGTCTCTAGCTATTTTTTTACTTATATGCAATGATCACATATATGTATTTCCTCGAAATTTTACTTCTTATCAACAAGTGATAAAATGAAAACAACAAACTATAAAAGAGGGTTTATATTTTGCATAATAACCCTTTGAATAATGACAAAAAGCTTCAGAAAAGGCGCAATAGGTCCCTAAAGTTGTGGAATAATTTATTAATTCGTAAATGATGAGCACTGTTCCCATTTAAAAGTATATGAACCGGTTCTTATCTGACATATTTTTAGTGTCAACCAAAGAAAAAATATTTGGTTTGCCCATCTTTTCCTTTATATTTTATAACTTATGAATAATAAAGCTGAGGATACCAACTATTGTAGCTATATTTTTGACGTGATTTTTAAGGAAGTTGAAAAGCGCATTTTCAAGCGATTTAATCGAAAGTTGCTAAATAAAAATGTAGAGCGTCTTTCATAGAATAGTAAACGCTTGTTTTTCGTGTTTTGCAAATATGTGGCCATGCTTCATTTTAGGATAATACATCACATATGTATATATTTTATAAGATTAAACAATGTCAACCTGTCATGTTTGACTTTCTTGCTCCAATACGGGGGAATTTCAAATACCGAAGGATTATAGCCAGGGCTCTCAAGTCTCACGCATTTGGCGTGTGACACAAGCATTTCCACCGCTTACACGCCACACATTGTATTTCTCACGCAATTAAATTATCACGGTTCGTTCGTTGAAATTCTTTTCTAAAAAAAACGTCATCACTTTTTTTGGAAACTCTTTTCTAAAAAAACGTCATCACTACTTTTTTAAATATTTGAACGCTGGTTAAATCTCACTCTGAACTCACTTCAAAACTTGAGAGCCCTGATTATAGCCTTACATAAAATGACGAATTGATAAAAAATGATATAACGAAAATGACCAGGATAGGCTTTGGAAGCCGTCTATGCAAGGTTAAGCCAAAAGACTTCCAAAACTAATCAAATATCGCCTCACCCCATGGTTCGTAGGCCTACCCCCACTTTAACTTCTTGATTAGCTTCGAACGATGGAGGTTTGAGTATTCCCAAAAGTGAGAAAAATGGAGAAATAACTTTAGGTGGACAACTTAGCTAGAAATCAAATAGGTCTTAATATATATGAACAATCATATCTACAATTCAATTTCTCTCATGAAATTTTGAGATTCCCTAAAGGAACGCCAGTACTCTGAGTATAAAATCTACAGTGCAGGTTTATATACTGGCGACAACAATTTTTTATTCATATAATATTAATATCTATTCTACATATCAAACTTGCTGATTTATCGTTCATTTGATGTCGTTTAAGCGGCAAAAAAAGATTTTTCATTTTCAGGGGAAAATATATTTCCTAAAAAAGTCCTTACTTTTTTTTAGAATGACGAACGATAAATGACGAACGATGAACGAACGATCAATTTAAATATAACGACGAACGATAACTTTTGGCAAAGGACAAACGAACGATAATTCTTCGCGAGCGTCAGCAAGTCTGCTACATATTATATATTTATTTATTATATACCAATATTTGTTTTTTTTGCGATGGAATAAATTATGGGCTCATTAACCATTTTCTACATTGAAATTCCGTCGGATTTTGAATTGCACTCATAAAGCAAATTACATGGCCTCAAAAGATTTGTTTATGCATGAATGACTCCCTGCCTGCATGCCTCTCATTTAGGAAGGGAGCAAATAACATCTCTCTTTCTCCCCATTTGAAAGAGATTGATATATGATCATTTGATTACATTAAAGGATATCCTATTCAATGTAATAGGCATCCATCCTGGAATAAGAAGCTCAATGATTTAGTTTTTCTTCTTTAAGAAAATGAAAGCCCCAGCTTTGTGTGATGGGATTTTGGGTGATTAACAGAGGCAATGAATGATAAGCTACGAAGATGATAATTCATGAGCAAAATTAGCACTTTTCAAGGCTTAACAAAGAGTCCAAAGAAGTATATTGGTATTAGGCTTCAAAAGGGTAGAATGATGTGGATGTCAGTCATAAGATATGTGGGGACATTTTAGTAGCTTTTTCTCAGTTAAAAAAGCGCTATATATATATATATATATTTACAGGCATAGTTGTGTTTGCAAAACACTAATTTGTAGGCGTTCTCGAAAAATAGGGCTCATAAGTAATTACATTTTTTGATACTTTTGTTAAACTAACCAATAAACTCTATTCTTTTTAGCTAATATATCTTATTTACATACATTACATTGATATTATACATATTTATTATCAATAATAATTGAACGAAAAAATATGATATTTATTTTATTTCATATGATCATCCGCTATATTTAATTAATATTAATTTGTGATACCTCAAATATAGTTCATCGAATAACTTCAAATGCTACTGCCAACGTCGATATGAGAAGGAATGACTCTTTATGCTATGAATTCAAAACACAACACAACAAGTGCTAGCTGATTGACTGCATTTTCAACCAATCCCGTTTGAGAGCGGAGTCTCAGTTATCCTTATTCATAAAGTATCAAATGGCGTAACAGAAGATTAGGTATTATTACAGCCATGGAAGACAACCATGGGATGGTTGAAAAATACATATGATCAAGCATGTCAAAGGATACCAAAAGTGTTATAAGATATTATATGTGATTGGTCGAATAAAGGGCAATCAGTGTTAACTATTGAAATGCCACACAATATTTTCTCACATTAAATCATTTGTCTTATCCAATACATTAGTGAGTGTTTGTATAAAAAAATGGTAGAAGCATAGAATATGTAATTGAATCCATCCGATGTCAAAGGATCCCAAAAGTCTTAACACGGATCGATGGATGGAAAGAATTTAAAAATGAAACCTACAACTCGTATTCCAAGCAAGTAATTTTACAAAATAGAAATATGTAAAAAATACGCTAAATATAAATACAAAAGATTATTCAAGATTTTTAAGAAGGAAAATGAAGGAACAATATTCATTTCGAGATTCCTAAAAAAAAATATGACGTCATGTTTTAAGCCAAAAAAAGTTATTGCAGGACATACGCATTAGAGCAAAAGATATATAAATATAAACCCTTTATTATAGGATATATTACATTATATACATAGAGTAAAATATTCGCTTAAGAGATTTATGTCCTTCAAATAGGCACGCAGTGACGTCCTTCCTATATATGAATTTTGTCTTTCTAGAGTTTGCCCGTGCTTTGTTTAATTCTCTATTATTGTACTCATGATGACGTAAGTGATGTAGGTTTAAGGCTTATTTCAGTACTTTCTATACATTATTCAAAATAATATTTTCTTATGACACTTTTCTATATTAAAGTGGTTATATATATATATATATGCCATCCTTTCAATGTTTGCAATGCTTTCTCTTCATAACTATAATCCTGATTGTCAATTACAATAACTATATGCTTCGGCAATATTTTTGTTGTGAAATTACAACGTATCTTGTATAACGAGTAAATACAATAATGAAATATTTGTCAATGATCTTCATATGATTGCATATATGCTTTGAATGCAAAACTCTAAATTTAGATTCATAAAATGGTCGTTGATAAGGATAGGTTCGTAATCGAAAGTGATCTGCAGAGCCATTTCGTTTGCTATGATTAAAATATTTCTTGATCTGAAAATTAATCCTGTCTGTTGTCTTTAGTTATTTAAAAAACACGTCTTGCATTCACTTAAAGTTCATCTGGAAAGTTGATACTTTGGCCTTTTATTACCATCGACGAATCGTTTTGTTTGATATATATTAGGTTGTTCCATAAAGGTCGACCAATTAGAACTCACAATTTTCATCAGATCAACAAAAAACTTATCAATCAGTACACATAATCTCCTCCGACTGCAATGACATCGTGGCAGTGTCCACGGAGCTTCCTGAGTTGGTCGTAGAGCTCGTCTTCACTGACCCTCCTCATCGCCCGCTGAACGGCGAGTGTAGCCTCCTTGTGGCCCCCAAACTCGTCCTCCCAGAGCAGGTGCTTCAACTTCCGGAACAGGAACTTGTCACACAGGTTCAGGTCAGGTGAGTAGGGTGACTGTTTCACTGGTTCCACGTCCCTCCAGGTCAGGAACTCCCTGGTATCGGTGGCAGTGTGGGGACATGCATTGTCCCACATGAGGAGACAATCTTTCAGCCGGATCTTGTCCTTTTTCAGGCTAAGAAAGCGCTTTTCAGTCGTCTTCAGGTACTTTATCATGGTGTTCCGGTCGGCTGTGGTCCCGGCAGGTAGTGCAGTTATCGATACCCGCCTCGGCTTGCAGGTGAACCCCATCAGAATCATCGTCTTCCTCGCTGTCTGTTTCACACGGGGGTCGAGAACCGGGCCCGTGGGCTCCGCCCAGACTTGACTCTGCTCCGCCGAAACCCAATAGAACCAGGACTTGTCCTGGACTAACAGATGAGACCCCAGAAAGTCCTCCCCGTGGTCCTGGAACAGCTTCAGGAGGTCCTGAAAGCACTTCACTCACTGTGTCTTGTTGGCTTCAGAGAGCTGGTGAGGGACGAGCACGCTGAGGAGGTTTCGGAGCCCTAGATCCTCCGTCAGAAGCCTGAAAACAGTTGTAGATTGTAGGGACACCTCTGCAGCAACTTGTAGAGTGGTCATCCGGGGTTATCCTCGACCAGGCTCTTCACTCGCGCCACATTCTCCTCTGTCCTCGTCTCCCGGGGACGTCCATGACGGGTCTTCTTCTCCCGGCAAAAACACCCTTATCGAACTCAGTGTGCCATCTCTAGAGGGTGGAGAGGCCAGGGCAGGAGTCAGGAAAGGTAGAGAGCAGGTCCCCGTGGATTTCGTTGACTGTCCTGGTGAGCTTGATCCGGATCAAGAAGTAGGAGCGAAAGTCGGGTGTCTCCATTTTCAGCGGCGAGTAGAATGAACGATAGAAATGACGCCATTACTCACCGTATATACTAACCTCAGTGGCGTCATACAGTCTTTTCCCATGCAAAAATATGCGATAAGAACGCTCCCGTTGAATTTTTTTAGATAGCGTGTGAACTTTTCGAGATAACTAACCTACCTCATTATTTATGGAACAACCTAATATATTCTATAGAACATTCAAACTCTTTCCTAGAAAATATTTTTAAAGTTATGTTTCGCTTTTTCTTATTATATTTCATAATTAATATCTCCCATTTACATACAAAAGCTTGTACGGTTGTTTTTAGATCCTCAAAAGCATCACCGGTAGCTTATGAGACGCTTTATTCCCTGCCGACTCAAAATTTTGACCTTTTAAAGCTTTTGAATCATTTGGAGACCGTTTCAAAAATTAAAATATCGTTTTAAGCAAAAATGAAATGAATTCAAAATGCAATGTTTTTCCGCCATTTGTCATGGATTTAAAGGGAAACTATTATGAATGATTAAGCGTTTATTTTAGCCAATTGTGTTTTAAAGAAGCGGGCACGCTACCTCATTTGCTTCATTTATAAGACAAATAACTTGAATATCTTCTGAGACAATGGTTTTTTTTACATTCAAATCCTTGCAACATAAAATAAATGGGATAAATAGTTTATTAGGTTTAAATTTCTTTAAGGATGTCTGGTTACCGTCACTCCTTCAAAATTGAGTATTTACGAGTGAAGAATAGGTATAATTTTACTGTATAATAGTGATTTTGCTCTTTAATGTTAAAAATATGAGATATTTGTTTATTGTTATCTTTGGCTGTATTTTATTTTACTTTTTTTAGATAGCAAAATAAAGAGTTTGTTAACAAAAAAAAAAGGATTCCTTACATTTAAAGGTTCAAATGCTATGTTCACACAACTTTCTTAATATTAAGGCGTAGAAAAGAATACGCTGTTTATCCATATATATTTTTTTCGGTTATATTTGTTGGCATTTAGCAATTACATGTGTTTATGCCCCTTTAATCATAACCATACATTTATCAGTCATAATTGTTCAGAGGTTTAAAAATATTTATTTATTTATATGACAATCTTTCATTCAGAATCATTACTCATATCAGATTCATTATTCATTTTTCTGTACAACAAAAAGCATGGCTGGATTGCATGGCATGAGGCTAAATGCACTCATAAAGTATTTATGAGCTGAGGGTTCCACAACTCGCTTATCAATGATTAAAACTGCTTCTAATAATAATCGAAGGATTAGATTCAGGACAATGGATCTGAACTATATTTTATTATATGAAGGTAGAAATATAATTGAGCTAATATTTTTCTTGAATAACATATTTTTATCTCATAACGGTCAATGTAATTATAAGATCAAATAGTTATTTATTTTTTCATGTATTATATTACTCAATAATCTAGTGTAATAATATGGATAACATAGACGGCAAGAAATACATTATAAAATGTGTTTAACCCATAGCGATATAAAGATATAGAGCTGCTCCCTTCAATAGCAGAGAAACATTGTTCAGCTGTTTTCTGAGTCCACTATAAACAAAGTAATTTATACTATCATCGTAAGCTGATCACAGAGAAATATTTCAAAATGAAAAACTCGGAAGTACGAGTTGATTCAAAGAGATATAAAGACATAGAGGGCTTATTAGATTCTTCAGAGGAATACGTTTTGGTGTCCAAATAAACAAATATTTCTATCTCTATGACCAGCTTACGATGACGTAGTACAAATTACTTTGTTTATATTGAATACAAAATACAGATGAAGGAAAAGCTCTCTATATCTTTTTATCTCTATGGTTTAACCCGCTTGCCGGGCGTGACGTCATTAAAAATTATCGGCAAGCGAAAAGTGAGCTCTCTTTGCAATAAAGATGTGGAGTTATTTATAAAAAGCAATAGCTTCGTAGAGTGTCCCAGTATATAGGAACATCAAATCTAGAGGAGGGAAAGCTGTGAGTGTCGCTTGCATCCAAGGTCCTTAATAAAAGGGTAAAGAAAGTAAATAAGAAAATTGTTTTTATTATGATAACTTATTTTCAATTATTTTGAAAAAGATGCGATGTAATTATCTTGGATCTGGATGCAGAGATTTCTTAGTGACATCAAAATGAAAATACTTGTTCGAAAATACTGATAAATGCCACCAGCAAGTGGTCCGATCTCAACCAGAAGACATTGGTGGCTGTTTTCGACTTTTCCGTAGCCTTTGACACCCTCAGTGCTGATGCAGTGATGGAGCTGTCTAGTCCTCAGTATCCTCTCTGTCAACAGCTTTTTGGACGCCACTATGGATGCTATGAACAAGTCGGAGACATCCATCCTCCTCAGTATCCCTCCTCCTCCCAAGGACAATTTGACCTTGTTTAATGTTTCACGATGTGGAACGTATCTACGAAACTACGTAGAGAGTCTTTTGCAGAGATGGTAAAAAAAACTCGACAAATTTTGTAAGACTATCTCGGTTTAATTGCGTTCAATTTTGTTGTCTTTTTTGATTTATTTAGACTTCTAGTGTAAAGGTATACATCTATACATTTTCAGTTTATATATTTATACTATATTATAGATTTTAACTCATTTTTTCAACTGATAAAAATAATTATAAAAAGAGAATAGATAAGACTAATAAGCACACAAAGCCAAAAGATGATGCTGTATTTAAGCATTATATATATATATATATATATGGATAATATAATAAGCAATATATCTGATAATTTTTAATGATATTCTTTAAGTAGAAAAGCAACTTACAAATAAAAGGATCATGCTTGTTATATTTTTTATTTCATTTGGTTACATGACAGTCTCTTACATGAAGCAAAGCTGGGATTCGGTAGTAAAAAAATAACAAGGTATTAGTAGTTTGAAATATAAATACTCATTTTGTGAGAAATGGAACCTTTTATTCTTGGGTTTGTTATTGATGTGATTAATTGGACTTCTTCCACTTTAGGGCCACCATCAAACAAAAAGCTTACCATATTCTATACTCTTCATTTATTAAAAGTCCTTTAATACTCACCCCGGTGATCAGATTCCGTATGGTGGACTCAAATGTATTGCAGAGATCCACGTCACAACAATCCGCCCGCATTTCCCCCCATAATACTTATAGATCAGCCTCAAATGCAACAGAGATATCTTAAGCGACTCCGGCTGGCAGAGCCGGCTCTCCACAATACCTTGACTCACGGTGTGGTTACCAGAGCTAAGGATTCGACAGCGATGCCCAGAATTACCAAGGCTAACGGTAGAGTCCCGGGGACAGTTCCCGGGCATTTTCTTGGATCTCGACATGCAAAGAGGTGAGACACTCCGATCTGGAGAGAAGACAGAACAGACAAAAGCAGAAGGGGGAAATACATGTTGCTCTTTGAAATGGCCTCTGTGGACTAAGTTGGTCCTTCCAAGTGGTAGTAAATCACCTTCTTTTTTCTTCCATTTTCATCTTGATAAAAACCTCTCAGACCTTTCTTTCCCCTTCATGGCTGTGCCTCTAATCAGGCAATTACTTTCCGTATGTGTCCTATCAATAAGAAAGTTAGTGGTTGTGGTTTAATTGTTAATATGAGTTGTTGCTTTTTTGCCTATTTGGTTCGATTGAATTGCATCCGACAGGATATAAATAAGTATTATAGCATTCAAATTAGTCACTCGAACCTAGGATCTTATCAATGAGGTAGACCAAAAATGACCATCCCCTCTAGGGATTCGAACCTGCGCCACCAAACATTGAGAGTTGAACACGCCTTAGTGCACACGGCTATCTCGCTCCCTATGAGTTTGTATTTCTTATGGCAACCAAAATTAATACAATTTACTATTATATATATAATGTAAAGTATATACATTTACGTAAGGAACTCGACCCAACCACTACTGCGCTATTACATTGAAAAAATAATCCTAGCTACTATTCAAATAATTTTTTAAAGTATATAGTATACGTATGGAGATTATCTTCGCCCCTTTATCTACAAATGTACACATTTGTATGTTTCCCATGAAAAAAGGACTGTTATTTGCAATTTCTTGGTGAATTAATGCACCAAATTGTCTACTTCCTTCAATTGCTCTGGAATGGAGTTTAATGACATCAATCCATTTACATTCATCTGAGGTAAACCAGAATGCTAGTGGACTATCCAATTAGATTCATACAATCCCAAAGGTTGCACTTATTTTGGACGATTCTTCTGATATCTACGAAATTTTCAATGAATAATTTTTAAGGCTCATGGAGTGTTTATATGGTGATAGAACATCAATTAAATTCATTATCAACATGTTTATTTTATTCGACAAAACATGTTTTTACAACTTCATAAAATTGCCATGTTAGATTTGGAACAATTTTTTTATGTATTACTTAATTTGTGTTTGGAACTATTTTTTTACTTTATCGATATTATATATATACATTTTAGTTAAAAATTAATTACATAAAAAGTTGTTTTACTAGGATCAACAATAAAGTAAGCATAAGCAATACATCTCATTAAAAACCCCAAAAAGATAAATAGAAAAGTCAAACGATAAAAATCATATTTTTTTGTAAAAACGTAAAAGCATTTTTAGGTCCTTCTTTGCTCTTCACAACTTCTCCAGTAAACTTCCATTGCACTCCATGGAATCTTGATGCTCAGAGCGAATACCGAACTGCCCCAGATATCATGATCCTCTCAGTTCGTCATCCTTGATGAGATCCCCCCCTGGCTAACTATTTGTTATGAAAAATAAATACTTAATTTCTTTCCTCATTTGAATGTATTTTACATGGGAAATTACTGCTTTCTAAATGAAGAGACACATATACATACACACGCATGGCATTGCGAAAAAAATATCATAATACAATCCTTCTCATAATTCATTCTTCCACAAACAAATATTATTCAAAAATCTAACTAATTAATACATTCTAACCATTCCGATTTCTAATAAAAATGATATTTTTTGAGCAAATCTATATTTCTATGTATTATTGCTATAAAATTAAGATAAAATCTAAACTGCTGTTTTTATATTATTCTTTTGTACTGTTTATATAGAGTGGCCTCTTCATTCTTTGTTTTGGCCCCTTAGTAACCTGCTATCTATGTTTTAAAAAAAATTCTACTGACGTAAAAAGGCAAATAGAGACCGTAGGTATTCGTGGGATCAAAGGCAATACCTATATAAAAATGTTAGCAATGGGGATTAGGTAAGAATTAAAAAATCAGGTAAGTGATTGTACATTATGTCATCTTAACCACAGTTGCCCTGAAAGTGTACTGTATAAACCAATGAGACCCCCCAAAAATGCAATGTTCATACCAGAGAACACTCTCTGCTATCACCATAAGCCAAGTTGCTAGGATGAAATGCAGCTGAGCAAGGATGCTAATATGAATATGTTATAATATTATGCCAAAATGATAGAGTAGACGCAACAACAGTATTTTACTCATCACAAAGCATTAGAGCTTTTTAAAACTATAAGAATAACACCAACATATATGTTATATAAATATATATATATATTAAGGACATTTAAATATATAGGTATTTGCCAAAGATGGTATAAAATGTCATTTGTGTAGAAAATATATTGATCATAATGTTACATCATAAAGATTCTTCCAATTTGGATTCCTCATCCTTTAATATCTGATAGGATGAATACAAGTAATATTTGGTAACCATTAGACTCTATCTTAGAACAAATATTCCTTGACTTATAATCAAGACCTACTCTCAAATGATCTAAGAATTAAGATAATTTATTTCCTAATACATATTTTAGAGTCATAAAACAACAAAATATTTAGCCGTCAATTTCCATCATTACTTTTTTACAAAAGAAAAATATGGGATTACTTGTATTCATATATGACGTCACATACGTACGTAGAAGTTTATACATATTACTAACATTACTAACTTATTGCCTTTGTTTGTATGTTAACTACATTACACAAAAATAATTTTTCAAAATATATACATTTCGTTACTTGTAGGCATTCCATGAATATAGACCGTTTGTATGACTAATGTTTATTTTACTATAACTGCTGATGAATCAGTAACATTCAGATTATTGTACCAAGTAGATTGTTCACGTCCTTCTTGTTTATAACTTGGAATAGCTGTTTACTCATGAGCCCTACTTGGTTGATCATAAATATTTACGCAATAACATGCTTCTCAAACTAAAGCAAAAGCGTATACCATTGTTGAAAAGCTCTTCTCTTACTAGGAGCTCATATTTGCTGAACTTATTTTGTTCTTCTTGGCATTATTTTTGAAATATAATATGTACAGGGCTCGGAAGCACAACGTGACACTTTTTTAAATGCCAATATTTAGTTAAAGTAGACAAAAAATGTAGTTTTTTCATGCATAGTAAGAATCACCTTTCATTTCCGCATCAGTATATAAAAATAAATGGTGTCAAGAAGAAACGGTCTCATAAAATACGCCTAAGAAGAAATAAACCAAGAAAAAAATGGACCTGGAAGAAATGACCAAGATAGAAAAGGATATTATGACGTATAGAAAAAATGGCCACAATGCATGGGGAGGCAAGTATTTTAAGGAATACAATTAAGTAGATATTAAGTATTGTACAAATACTATTTATCATATAAATTGAGTAAATAATTACGAAAAAAACAATAGTGATTTTGTAAATATGTACGAATAATTTCCTCACCATTTTTCCCATGCGCCATTTCTTCTGGACACCATTTATTTTTATTGAACTTGAAGAGAAAGATCAAGAAGGATCTCATATGATCCATAATCAATGTGGATAAAGCCCATTAATTAATCATTATGAATTGATTATAATCAATTTATATTCTACTTTTAATTATAGTCGATTTATTATTGTTTTGTTTAATTAAATAATATAAATTTTATCCGAAAGGGAAGACTGCAAGGTATATTTTATATAAAAAATCATCCACATACTTTTACAAGGACAATCGTCCAAAGTAAAATAAAAGATAAAATAATTGTTACAGCAGTAAAATAAAAACTGAAAAGTGTTTTTATGCTTTTTATGTGTACAAAAAGAGTTTTCCACATGTTAATCCATGTAACTTTCTATTCAACGCATTTCCAAAATTATTGATCGCATAAAAAACACTCAGATATCCTCGTAATTTGTGTGGGTTTTTTTTTCCATAGAGATATAAAGATATAGAGAGCTGATTCCCTTCAATAGCAGAGAAACAACGTTCAGCTGTATTCTGTGTGTTCAAAATAAACAAAGTAATTTGTACTGCGTCATCGTAAGCTGATCATAGAGATAGAAGCTATCTCTATGATCAGCATACGATTACGTAGTACATATTGTTTTGTTTATATTGGACACAAAAATACAGATGAAGGGAATAAGCTCTTTATATCTTTTATCTCTTGGTTTTTTCATTATTTGTATCTCCATCTCCGTATTTTCTTATGTAAAATGATCACTAATATCTTTTATAGAATAAAATAACTTTGTTCAATGAATTATCTACAGATTATTTTAGAAGAAAGGAGACTTGAATAATCACTTTCTAATTCAAGAGGTATAATTTTACTATGGTGCTGATTGCCTTATCACTTGGCACCTTGGATGTCAAGAGCCTGAGAACCATCAATTTATTAAATGAATAATCCTTCACACTATAATGCACAAAAAAGAACTCTTACATCTTTTAAAATCCAGCTAGATTCCCCTTTAAGAGAGGTATGAGGAAATAAAACGTTTAGCGAAAAGCGAACTCATTCGAGCAAGATGATGTTATGTTTCTTCTCTTCTGGAGCGTTTTTTATATAGATCATATGGTTTTTGAGAACTCTCAAAGTTAATAAGGTATAGAATAATCCATCTTTCATGATACCATTTTTCCTTTTCTCTTAACCCTTTAAAAGCTAAACACATTGTTTTCTCTCCGTTCAATGATGTAGATATATTTTAATAAAGATTTTTATCACATGATGTATATATATTAAAATAGGGACTTTTAATATTTACATTTGAGATGCCATCGGTCAGGGGGCCAGATTGTTTTAAAGTGGGACCTCGGGGGCCAAATTACAGGTACACTTTTGGCCTGGCAAGATCAAACACTTAAAACCATTAAGGATAAAAAAGTAAATTTGTTGATATTGTACCATAGTATTACTTATTTAAAAAATGACACTTCTCAACCACTGACGTAACAGGACAAATGTAATGTCCATTCGGGCCGTCACCATGGTACCACTGATCTACATTTA
The DNA here is from genome assembly GCA_013387185.1 of Caligus rogercresseyi. NCBI lineage: Eukaryota > Metazoa > Arthropoda > Copepoda > Siphonostomatoida > Caligidae > Caligus > Caligus rogercresseyi. The sequence goes on along the minus strand of CP045905.1, from coordinate 10,233,086 downwards.
TAAACATCAATTGAACCATAGGAGCTTCTCAACAAAAACTTGTCGTTGGCTCAGATCAGATGACACTACATAACTATTTTTCGAATTATTCCGAGACCACAAATATGTTTACTTCAATTATCTGATTCTTAATAATAAAAGCATTTACATTTCATTGATATATTTATTTCCTCTGCAATACTCTCATTCAGGATATCAGGAAGAAAGGGCCGAGGAAAATATGGCCTAGGAAGAAATAACCCAAGACAAAAAAGGTAAATGATAACGCTTGGGTCATTTTTTCTTGGTTCATTTCCTTGTAGGCCGTATCTTCCTGGTCCATTTCTTCTGGACACCTCCATTAAAATATGGGGCTTTTTGAAGTGGAGTTCAAATTATGATTTTATTACAACTGCGGGGATTTGGGTGAGGTGACAATGTGAAACACTGGTGTGTGAGCATGTGGGAATGCGTGAGACTTTGATAACTTTTGAAAATAAGCTTTGCAATATTAATACAATTAGTCTAGTACAGGAATCGGCAATCTGCGGCTCTAGAACCTCATGCGACTCTTTAGAGCTGCTTTTGTGGCTCCCTGGAGCTTTTCCAAAAATGTTAGAAAATGGGGAAAAGATAGGATAGGAAAATATATAGGACCAAAATGTGCACCGTATGAAGGTTAGTTAAGGAATTATTTTTTTTGCTGCTCCAGACACATTTTTTAATTTTTTTGGTCCGTTAGGGCTCTTTCAACACTTTGGGTTGCCTACCCCTGGTCTAGTAAAACAGCGATCTTTCTTTATGATATATATATATATATAATAATACAGAGAGGGGACTATCGATTATAATCGTTTATTTGGCGGATTGGTAATTCTGATGATATATTTCTTTATGTGATACCGACCATTTCAAAAAAAATACTGCTACTGATGGCATGATTTATGACAATTGATAACGCTAGTTTTTTAAATTAAAATATTGATTTCTCTCATGTGAATTCCTCTGTATCTCTCTAAGATGATTGATCTACTGATTGGACACAGTCTGGTACTTATATCGACAGTAGATTCGTTCTGCGAATCCCAACTTTAATCAAATATGATCTGTTGTCGTTTATCCAGGATTAAAGCTTGTATAAATCCTTTTCTGGAGGCAGCACTAAAACATCGGCGTTTCCAAACGGCTTTTTGCTATAGGATAAAGCCTCAACCAAATTCTTAATGAGTAAAGTAGAGCTTTTGATCCTTCTTCCTACAAAGCAATGAGCCCTTTCCGTTGATAGGTCGAGAGGGTATCATCATTAATCAAAAAGTAAACCTTTCTCTCTGCTACCAAACTTGTGTATTGAAGATAATATATAGGGCTCCACTTCACTATAAATTGTCTTTCTTCTTGATTTTTAACCTTTTATGAAGTAATATCTTCAGAAGCAAGTTTACTAATAAATTACCAAAAATATGACTAAAAGTTGAACATCTAGATTTTTTTTTCTTAAAAAAAAATCATAGTTGATAGAAGCTTGATTGTGTAGTTCAAAAATTGTTGTATAGTCGAATTTATTGCTTGTTGTATAGATATTTTCGTAAATGATTACTTCTTTTTAATGTTTGTGTTTTAGTTGTTTTGATTGTTGTTGATTTATTGGTGGAATATGCGATAATGTATCAAAATGGGCGAATAAAAATATAGTACTTGGACAATAAAGCATCAATTTCCAATCAATTTCCATTGGATTAAGCAAGGAAAATAGTTTCTCCACATTTTAATGTATCTATAACATTTTCTAGCTTACAATCTATTACTACCAAAAAAAAAGCAGTCCTAGATTCGACGATATATGAGCAAGTTTGAGGCCTGGTTGTTTCTTAGAAATAGCCGTAGAAATATTAATTTCCATGAAAATGACATATACGGGTCCACTAACTACTGAGAGGTATAGAGAAAATATATAATTGCTCTCGTATTTCCTTATGTTCCTTTTTTTCAAAGGAAATTTTATATAATAATTCACCAATCTCTGTCCGACCGTCTGTATGTCCGCACGCTATCTCCTCCCACATTTATGGTCAGATTTGAACTTTGAAGGTACTTATGGAATCCTTGGGTCAAGGCGGACCTAATAAAACTATTTGCAAAGTGATGGGACCAGAAATGAACCAGAAAAATTACCTTTTCTGATTTTACTACCTACTTTTCAAGGTAAAAAGAGGAAAAAGGAAAAAAGCATCTCATGTGACTTAAAACATATTCTTTGTACAAAGTCAAACTTTTTATGAGGAATGTTGTACAAAACAAAATCCATGATACAATTTTAAGAAACTTATGTAATACGAACGAACAAATATACGAGTTTCATATAATTAATTTTAAACTAACTTTGTTATTATGTTTCTAAATTAATTCCATGCTTCAGTTATCGGTTCTGTATGAAATCACACACATAACCCTGCTAAAAAACATAAGATCCTAGGTCCGATAGACTAATTTTAATGCTATAATGCTTATTTATATCCTGTTGGATGCAATTCTATCGAACCATATAGGCAAAAAAAAAAAAAAACATCAATAAATATATTTTTTTGCTCAAAACTACCGGGTGGGGCAAAAAGATATCTCTCTTCGTTAGGCCTCCATCTCGAGTACTTATTGTCAGAGCAAGTCCGAACTCGCTCCGAATATTGTCCGGATTTAACGGTCTACTTTTGCATCGATTCAAGGCACATGTTCATTTGATTGTGTTTTTTATACATTTTGAAAGTGACCGGAAGATTTTTTTTTGCCCCACCCGGTATTTCATATATTTTATTTTATTTCAGGATCATATAATAATTATACTTTATGTTTAAGGATAAGAAAAAAGGGGTGCTTTTTAAATGTGATTGGTTGAAAGAAAGGAAAGAGAATAATAAAATAGTATCACTGAGTAGTGGCCTTTGAGGAGTAAACATCAATTGAGAGAAAAGAAAATTGTCCGTAAAATACTAATAATTCTATTTCATGGGCCTCGATCTACATAACTTATGAATGTTTTGAATGGACTAATCTTATTCCACCTATTAATATAGTTGAACAAAGCAACTGCTCAAACCTATAAGGAATCGACCTTATCTGAGTGAATGTCTATGGTAATAAACAACTGTATTTAATAATATTTACTTACAAACTTTTAAAAACTTTAATAAGCATTTCCTAGGCATTAATGTTAAGCGTTTAAACTATTTTACAAATACACACAAATTAAGCGAGATCAATCAGTTTATCATATATGAATGACATTATAAACTATATTTGTATTACGTGAAGTTATGAAGGTAAGCTTAATAATGTTTAAAAAAGAAATCGTTGCCTAGGTATACGTGTTTTGCTTCATATGGTTAAATATCGAAAAAAGAAAAGAAAAAAAAAGTGAAAATAGGGCTTCTCCTTCTTCTTAAACAACAGCAGGTATCTTGAAACACCTACGACCTACATATGCGGTACAGGTATAAGACTACTCGACGAAAATATATTATTCACTCCTAACAGAAAACCTGAGTCAATCACAACATCATGTTCCTTAAAATTGTCTTCCTATGGACAATTCTCGTGGGCCCTTGCATGGGAGATGAAGAAATATGGGAACGTGACATGACAGAGGAAATATACATCACGGGTACATCTGACGGCATAGTTGAGGCCAATCTGACCTGCCACGCCAAGGTTATGAGCATACGTATCCGTCTAACGGAGCCAGAAGACTATTCCGGGGCCTTCTATACCCGTGGATCCTTCAAAACGGGGAAATTGCCGTGTTTCTATCAAACCAACAACATGGCCGACGGAATACTTAGCTTAGAGTTCACATATACCAAGTGCAAGACCAAGAAAATAAAGGACTCTTCAACAGGGAACTCTCTCTACCTAAACACAGTTGTTCTTCAGCACGATCCTTTCCTGATATTTCCGGGCGACTCCGCCTTTGATTTGGAGTGTCGTCGGAGTGCTGTGGAGGATCTTTGAGTGCGAGTATTGTGCTCACGGACCCCGATCCGACCATTATGCCAGACACAGAAGAAGAGGAAAAGTCTGTCCGGATAACAAGTGAGAGTAACTCTGTTAGCTTTGTGCCGCAAAACGTTAAGCCAAAGCAAAGGAAGAAGAAAAGAGAGCATAAAATTGAGCTTTAAACTTTATTAATTAACTTGTTTATTTATGTATATAAGTTGTAGGTAAATAAAATACATATATGTTGATTGTTTTTAGTCTGTCATTTTTATTCATGTGTTTTCAGGAGTCGTGTAGGTAATAATATTTGAGTAAATAACTATTTAAACTAATGAGACTTTTTCAGACACGTTCATTATTTTTTTAACTTGATTTATGTAAGACAAAACATATAATTCCTTAGGTTTGGGATTTAATTTTATAATATTAAGTCTAACATTTAAAAAAAGTCATAGGAAAATCAGCGGTAAACCAAAATCATAATACTAAAACTATTACACAATATATAATTAAGATAATTGGAATCATAATTAATTATGGTTATAAGAAGTAAAGTATTTTTTTCCGTAAAGTTTTTTGCTTGTTTGGTTTAGATGTAATTGTATTATCTGTGTGCATATAAATAATCATTATAGCGTTGAAATTAGTCCATCGAACCTAGGATCTAAGTTATAAAAAATATTGTTCATTACTTATCCACGCTAGTCCCTAAAAATGAATAATGATTAAGTATGAATTCATTGACGACTTTTTATTAAATAATAAATTGATTTAATCTCCCCGCAGAATTAGATACCTTTTTGTCCATTATTGTTTATGATATCGTAACTCAATATTTATATCTCTATGGTTTTATCAATTATGGGTCATTTCAAGTTGAGTTGTGTAGTTTTTGCTGATATTTGGTTAGATCGAGTCACATCTGTGCAAATATGAATAAGCATTATGGTATTAAAATTACTTAATCGAACTAAAGACCTTATTCCAATTTTCATCGTTTCTTATAAATTGATTGTTTCTATCGTAATCGCTAGCTTAAAAAACTAGCACAGAAATAACTGTTGATTATAGTCACTCATGGCAAATTCCGCCATTCTTTTATTTGACAACGATAAATTTGTTGCTGTGGCATTTTTGTTATTTGAGTTTTACTTATACGAGGTTTAGTTACTTCTTCTAGTTTACTTCCGTGGATTAATATATTTTTTTGTAAATATCAATATATAAAATTATCCCAACATCAAATCTAAAGATATCTTAGGAAAATTATGTTCAACCATAAATGATATTGAATATTGGAAGGATTATGCATTTTTGAAAAATAAAAATAAGGTTATTTAGCATCTGAAATATATCATGAGTAAAGAACTATTTCCATTTTAAAATATAGATATTCGTTTTATCTTAAAATTGTATTGATTTGAATTGTGCATCCTACTTTAAAAAAATTCGGTACACCATTCGCTCAGTAATATTTAATTTTTTTATGTTATAATTATTTATATCAGAGAATACTTTTATATTATTGCAAAATTAAAATGATCAATACATTTATCAAATCAAGAAGGAAATGTTGAGGGTGATGAAAAATAACAATTTAAAATGGGAGATTGGACTTTAGACTGTTTCGTAAATGCCCAATTTAAGCTTGTTAAATCGAATCTCTTTAACAAGCTTAAACTTTTGAAAATGTCTAGAAATGCAGTCAGTTGTTTTTTATTTCTTCAAAAACATTTGATATTGTTTTTTTCGATATAAAAGATTAAATGTGAGCTAACTTTAAAATAAGTTGATTGTAGTATAAATTGTAGTTTGATGTTTTTTAGTTCATTTTATATAATAAATGTTTGTAAGCGTAAGTTTAAGTAAATATTATTTTATTTTGTGGATAATTTCCTTTGCATTAAAGCTGGGCAACGGAATGAACAGTTTGTACAAACATTTAAGCAAAAGAGTATTTATTACAAACTATTTCGTCAATATCACGTGGTTTGAATATATTTACTACCAGTCTTCGTTTTATTTTCAATAATTTTTCAATTGAATTTATAGTATTTATTATACTTCATAATTTTTTAAGACTATTAAGTTACTTAAGTAAAAAAGAAAGGTGCATCTTTAATAGTCTGTTATTCCATGAATCCTCTCCACTTTAACGTTAATCAAAACCAGGCTGGTGAACGGAGCACAAAATTGAACGGCGTTCAGCTGAACGCACGTTCAATGAACGGAACGCAACTTTTTTTTAACGTTGAACGCAAAAAAAGGAGTTTTGTGTTCAGCGTTCAATTTTTCCAAACATTTCAATGTAGTTTTAATTAAGTATTTTTTTCTGGGATATAAACAAGGGGATGAAATATTATGAGAAGAACTTATAAACTACTCTCCCAAGAACTATCTATAGAATAGAGAAGCACTTTTTTCAAATTTTACCAAAAGGAATTTTTCGAAATACTCTTTTCTAAAAAAAAACGTGTCACTCTTTTTGGAGATTATTTTCTAATATAAAAAAGTCATCACTTTTTTTCTAAAAAACGTCGTCACGTATTTTATTTTGGAAATTCTTTTCTTTAAAAAAATCCTCTTATGTTGTGAATATAGATGTTCGTTCTGCGGACCCCAGATTGGGAACCCCTGGGTTAGACCCAGTCAACACATTTATGTCATTTGAAAATCGGTTCGGGCTCATTTTTATTATACAAACCCTAAATTGTACTTCCATTTTTCAAAACTACACAATGTTATTTTTAAATATTTGAACGCTGAACGCTAACGGAACGCTGAACGCAAAAACATTGAACGGAACGCTATTTTTTTTAACGCTGAATGAAATGCTGAACGCAAAAAAAGCTGAACGCCCACAAGCCTGCACAAACACATGAATTTAAACGCTTTTGGCCCTGAACGGAATTCCATGCCCCTACTTTTCCCTAGATGTCGCTGCTTTCGTCTGAAGGATTCAAATAAATAAAGACAGCAGTAAGTAAGAAAGAAGAAAAAAGACCGAGTCACTCCTGCGTTTGTTTTGAATAGCTTCATCGTCATCACCATCTTCTCTCCTATCTCCTATCTCATTCCTCCATTCCGAAGTAGGAAGTTTCTCCAGCATGAGCAGCCCCTCCGTCCCCCGCGATCCCTGCGCCTACCTCAACAAGAAGCTTTCCCAGGAAGGCGGCCTCCCCGATGCTCACAAGGAAGTCCTTCATGAGCTCCTCAACTTCTACGAGAAGCGCCTCTGGCATCAGCTCACAGTGGCTCTCCTGGAATACGTCAAGGCTCCTTACTTCAAGGATCAAATCGAGCTCTACGATGAGTTTATCGCGGACTTTGAGACCAGTAAGGGTAAAGAGATGAAGGAGCCTTGAATACCATCCATGATTTCACACACTTTGTTTATGCGACGCTTTTTCTTTTTTTGTGTTATAGATTGAATCCCTTGTTCCTGGTGGACATTTTGACTCCCATCTGGAGCTCCATGTCTGACAAGGAGAAAGTCATGGAGTCCCTTGGAAAGATTGGCGAGAAAGTCAAGAATCATCAGGAGGCGCATGTCTGACCAAAGTCCTGGCGGGGACGCTGTATCTGGAACACTTTGATAAGCCCCTTGAGACCAAAGTATGTAGAAGGCAGATAGGCGAGAGAGAGAGAGATCATGACGGATTGAATCAATAATCAATATTCTTTGTTTGTATCCTTTAGAAAATTATCGAAGAAGTGGATGAGATGATGGACAAAGTCAAAGGCGTGGGAAAGTACATTCTCGATTTTATTTCCTCGCATCAGACTTTTATAAGCGACAAGGAGACCATGAAAAGTAAGAAGACTTCCGAAACTGACTCACTGCCTCTGAAACAACACAAAGAAAGGAATGCATTTCCAAGTTGGAGATGGGACCCTGAAAGATTTTCTTTTGAAGGAGTCATAGTAATAGAGATCGTACAAATAAAAAAGTTCCATCTATTGCTATGGAAGGACATAGGAGGTCAATAAACGCTTTAAGCCTTTCAACAGTATTGGGTTGACCTAATAATGAACTTTAAATGAATTAGCAAACCTCCTTGATAGTAGTGTGTTAAGATACGTTAGCGATAAAACCTTGAAGTCTCCGTTCAAAAGGATGTATGTTGCCATATATTTTTGTTCAAAATATCTTCTAATTAAAAGGGAACAACGCTTTGGACAATAACTTGAAAAGCTGCTAACGTTGAATGCGTATCGTTTGTCATAGTGGATGCTGATTTCATTGTGTGAATACGGGAGTTCAATGATCCTTTGGATTGACCCTTTTTTGCCCTTAGTACAAAATGACCCAACAAAGCCTGGAACAACGGACTGTGTTTGTTTTATTTTAGACGATGAGGTCTTTCTTATTAATATCAAAGGCATGTTCATAGTGTTAATGAAGGAGCTTAAACATTCGGTTAATATTCCTAATTCGATTAAATTATACCGAATTAATAATGATTAATAATTAATAATAGAAAATGGCACTCTTCTTTCTTATAATCTGATGCTCATTGACATGGCATATTGGTTCAATTTTAATTAATTTAATCTTAATAACTTCTCGATTTCGGTTGTGGTTGCATTTATTTACTCGAGTTTTCTCTTAATTATTTGCCTTTTTCCATTCTTTAGATGTATTATTTATTCATTGACTTTCTTATTTACTTTCATTAGATACTACCGTAACGCCCTCATGTATTTGGGTTGTACGGACATTGGGGAGTTGGACCTCGCTGCGCAGAAGGTCCAAGCCGTTCATCTCAGCCTCGCTGCCATCCTCGGTGAAGGGATCTACAACTTCGGTGAGCTCCTGGCCCATCCATTCTCAAGTCCCTCAAGGGACACGAGGAAGCTTGGTTAGTGGACTTCCTCTACGCCTTCAACTCCGGGAACGTTGCAAAATACAAGGCCCTCAAACCCAAGTGGTCCACCGCTCCAGACCTCAAAGCCAACGAGACCGTCATGTACGAAAAGCTTTGCGTCCTCTCCCTCATGGAAATGGCCTTCCAGCGACCTTCACAGGAGCGTATCCTCCCCTTCGAGGACATCGCAGAGGCCACGTCTCTGCCACTAGACCAAGTTGAGATCCTTGTGATGAAGGCACTCTCCAAGGAACTCTTGGCGGGGCACATTGATCAGGTGGATCAAAATGTCTCACTCACATGGGTACAACCCCGAGTCCTGGACTTGGATCAGCTCAAGACCATTAATAAAAGATTGACGTCTGGACGGAAAATATTTCTTCCCTTGAGAAGGTCGTGGAGAATAACGCCGGGGAAATCCTGACGATGTAAATTTGTGTATCTATTATTATATTAACTACTTTTTTTCGTATTCAAATATAGTCCTTAAATGGTTTTAAAAGACTTAATTTATTGATTTGTCAATTTATAGCTACCTGAAGTCTATCATCTCTTACAGTGCAATATTAGAACGAGGAATCATAAACCCTTTTTTTAGAGCGTGATTTGTCTCTGCAACCTGTCTGAACTGAAATGCGCCTGTTGAACTTATTTTTCTAGAAGTACGATGTACTAAATATAATATGGCCCAAAAAGTGATCGATCAATTAATGACCAATATGGTGAATTTGGAGCCACCTCCTTCCCGAATCTCAACTCCCTCGACTTTCTTGTAAAAAACACCATAGAGAGGACACTAACAGCATTTCTTAACCAAATTTGAACTCCCTAAAGGTCTCCCATCATGTAGGAATGGGACGATATTCCCCAGGAGCGGTCTGGTAAAGTCCTGAGGTGTAGAAGAAATAAATAATGCACCAGACATTTATCCTAGCATAATTTTAACGAGATGTCGAGAGACTTAAAACGTAGAATTACCTAAATTTTGTTTCCCCACCCTGTAATGATAGATACAATTATTCGGCACTCTACAAGCACAAAAATAAATACATAGTGAATACGTATGTTTTTCCATATATTTTTAATGTCCTTCAACTCAGAAACATAGGTATCGCTGATTGACTTCCAGATAAACCAATCAAGAAGCACACATGTCCCGACAAAGCCATTTAGTAATTCAATTAGATCATCTTTGACTTGAACGAGAGTAATAGAAAATCCTACTCTCCTGAAAAAAATACTTCAATCACATTCTTTTCTCCAATTTCGGAAAACCTTGTGATATAGCTCCCTTTCCCCAGGAGTGAGGCAAATTTTTCATCTGTCAGCTCATACCAACTCTTGGTCATTTCTCCGTCTTCTGTAAAGTAAAAGTCCCCGTACTGGATGCTCCGATATAGGAAGGACTGAAGGGCCTTCAGCTTGGTGTAGAATTCCAGCCCCCCTCTTTGATAGTCCTCGCTCAAAGAGCAGAGGGTTTGGATATTACTGTACTCTCGCTCAAGGGTGTCCATCACTAGGATGAGAATGGATGCGGAGAGAAAAGAGGAGATAATTATAGAGTTGAGGGCGAAGCGTAGGGGGAACGAGACAAACATCGAACTATAGCGTGACTTTATCTTCCTAAAAAAGTAAGAAAAAATGAATATAGATAAAGGTACACTTTTTAATTTTTTTTTTGGTATTTTATGCTGTATTTATGGCTATACAATTTTACCCTATTTCGGTACGCCCAATCTATAGAGACTAGCTCAAAATAAATAATTCATTTAAAAAAATACAGATTGGAGGGGGAAAAACATCATCGGTTTCCCTTCATTTTGCGTTCTCTTTTTCAAATCAACCGTTACGTAATGTCTTTCGTATCGAGGAAATTCGAGCTACATACCACCCTAAGGCAAGGACAGTTTGTTTGGCGTTAGTCTATCTTTTGACTAGGTATGGCTATTAAGCTGTTCTGTAGAGACCGATATTGACATTCCGTCTAGAAGAGTAAATATACTTTCTGCCCTATCGTTTATCATTTTTGATGTTGGAAAAACGTTTTAATAACAAAGTTCTAGTCATAAAACATTTTATTAAGGTTACTTTACTCAACAATGTTAAAAATACATAACCTTACTCTATACCAACCTTTGTAATTGTTCAGATAACATGTTACCACCCGGTACATACCTTTCTAAGAAGTTCAAAGTTCTTGCCGGTGCTACACACATTTTAAGAATAATAATTGGTTTTGTGTATCTATAAATATAAATATGCTGGTTGAAATGTAATTCGTTGTCATGCATATTTTTTTTACAATTTCATGTTCCCTCAAATTTATGTCCTCTTCTTTTAACGGAACTCCGTACCGGCCTTGAATCTTTTACCACTCTGGCTCACTTTTACATCTAATTTTTCATCGTTCAAACTTACCTTATGACAATGTGTGCAGCGTTTATTCCAATAATGGGTAGAAGGATTCGCTTATAGATCCGATCGGGGCTCGCATCCAAATACGCCTTCCCAAGACTGAACTTGCAAGCGGCCTCTGAGAAGAGAAAACTCTCCTTTTCCTCAGAGGAGAGACTCACTCCGCTCTTAAAGTCGAACCCCTTGGCCGACAAGGGGTTCCAATAGGTCTTTAGGACGGCCCCTTCTAGCTTCACATCCTCTGGGGAAGCCCAATCCATGAAGAAGGGATACCCGATCCATGCATCCGAAAATAGACTTTCCGCAAGGCCCAGGGAGAGTGGACATGGGGAGTTGGAGGGGAAGAGATGGATTTTACGTGCGGAGGCGCTTCGAAGCTTCATGTCCTTGACCACCTCAGCCAGAAGAGAGGCCATTTTCTCGGATGAGCGATTAGGCCGATCTTCGGAGGGGAGCTTGAATGCAGCTTTTCTCTCGGATTCGTCTTTTAGGGTCTCGAAGACATTGATGTAAGAGTACGCAAATACCCAGTCACCAAGAACGAGGCATAGTGCGGTAGCTAAAGATACTCCCGGTATTAATATTTCAAAGGCTACAAGAAAATAATACAATTAGTATTATATTACTGAAATATAACAACACGACACATAAAGCCAATGTGAGAAATTAACATTATATTATAATTAGCATCGATTGACAAAGTGAAATGTTTAAATGTTTTTTCATATCTTCACAGATGTAACACAATTGAACCATATGAGTGAAAAAATACATTAAATATTTGTGGGAAGTTGTAAGAGTGAAAATTAAAATATATTATTTTCAGTTCCAAGTACATTTATGCATTGAAATGATATATATTTTGAATTTAAAAAAGTTTAATCAAATACAAAACGATTTCCATTTTTTTGTCCACAGAAGGGAATACACATTTTGAACATCACAATGCCAAAGAGGACAAATATAAGTAATTTTATTAAAACAATGATTGTTTTAAAAAATCATTTTCGAATTAATATTGTAAAATTAATGTGGCTGAATGGAACCGAAGGATTTATTTTACTTGCTGAAACACCATTATCCTCGAATCGGGATATTTTTTATGCTCAATCCGATGTATCTTGTGGTGACTGATAGGAGATGGATAGGTTAATTTTAAGATATCGTATCCAAGGTTAAATTCTAAAGATTAATTCTCATTTTTTCAGCAGTTAACAGTCTCAGGTGATTTGGATATCGGAATTCAATTTTCTTAGTTATTTGAAGCTGTTATACGTTCATAAGGTGAAATTGAGCAGGAACCCCGTACCAGTAAAATATTCTAAGCCAGTACGGTATCCCAGGCTTTTCCAGCGGGAACGGATAAATATTTGGTCATTTCATTGAATTATATATTTGCCTGTAAATAAAATATGGACATGACATAAACTTAAATAATGACTTAATTCATCTCTCACTTAATGGTAAATAAATGTATATATCCTAAAAGACAACCCAAAACGAAACTAGTAAATCTCAAAATACCAATATAAAACCTCATTATTTCTTCCTACCTTTGACCGATCTGTTTTAAAAGCAGAACCCAGAATACGAATATGTACAACAAAAACCTTTGTGAACAGAAGGCAAAATTAACTCCATTATATGGAACGAGAGCTCAATATGGAAAACGAACAATTTTATAGAAAAATATTTCAAGAGTACTTTTATCATTTCAAGTAACATTCTCGTGAGAAAAACAAGCTTGACATTATTAGTTGTTTTTGATTGAGGTAGGGCGATGTGTTAGGGATTTTAAAATGAAGTTATAACTAAGTACTTATGACAATTCATCACATCACGTTTTTCAATTGTAATAAGTGTATTACTGTCTGAAGTTGAACAAATAAATAAAACAAGTTATACAAATATCAATAATATGTATTAAAACAAACATAATCAAGAATAAGCATAGTATTATGTAACCAAAAGTATTATGTTAAGACTCAACAATGAGCCGTAATCGTTGAGAGATCGTTAGCTTGGAGCCAAAGAGAGCAGAGGTTGGATTCCCTTTCATATTATATAGGCGGGCGCCCCTCTTATGAGGAATAAGGGTTCGAAGAGCCACGTTTCGCTGTAGAAGCTTCTCATAGTACTCGATCCCGCCTTCCTTGTACTTGGGCCCAAGTCCAGCAGCCATTTGTCTGCTTGGCATATGCGATTATTATGATAAAAGTCCTGCCCTTTTCGATGAAGGACGTAAACAAAGAAGGACACGGCGAAGTATATTCCCCATCTTTGTGCAAAGCTACGGCTGAGGAAGGGTAAGAGGTGGTTGACCCCGCGGCAGGTGAAATAGACTAAGTGAACGGCTAGTGCAGATAGGCCAGGCGGGAATATGATAGAGGAGTGAAGGGCCATGTTGAGTTCCCGCGCAAGGGCAAACTTTTTGGCGTCGTCAGATAGATACAGACTCTGCCGAAAGGATTTCCCTTCGCGTGAGCGAATATTTGATATCTCCGGAATATCATCTCCGACCTTCATGCCAAATTTGGCCTTTAACATATCTGGAAGTTCGTCTTCTTGGAAGACGTTGAAGAATGGGGGATATCCTAATAGAACGCTTCCGGACTCAAAAGCCCCAAAGATCGAAGGCTCCTCTAAGTTCCCTGCAAAGACTATGAGGCTTCCTGCTTGGCTTTCTTTGAGGTCCATGTCGAGGACGACTTTGTTCACGATGTCTTCTCCGAATCGGCGGGTGACGGGGGTTACTTTGTTGGGGAGTAATAGCTCTGATAGAATGATTGAATGTATTTTTGAGCCTGTGGGGTTGAGGGAAGGAGCTTGGTGCCGAAGACTCCAATGGAAAATACCATGGATCCAATCATCAGTGCTGGAAAACGGTGTATGAACAATTATTTGCCCAAAGGAACTATGTGGGGAAAACTAAACAACGTGGAGCCATAAAAATAACGTGGATCCTTTAAGCAATCAGTTTCAAGCATAACACATATGGATATAGGTTAACGATGCAAATTTGTCAGTTGTCGTGACAATTGAATATTATATACCATACCAATATATGATAAATGCGGACAAAAGTAGTAATAATATATATTGAATCTTAAGCGTTTTTTTCCTCGCATATTCAAAGTAAACTTGAAAAGAACCACCAAATAGAGTACCGTTATATACTCATTAATAGAGATAACACCAACAATTCCCTCCAAGGACATTACAAATAATTTATTAAAAATAGCCAGAAGTAAATTTAAATATATATAAATACATATATATTTACAATAACGTAACGGACTTAATGCTGACTTTTAGTGCCTGTTTTTATATATTTAAGTTGCTATTTGGATCGAAAAATATATATTCCAGCTTCCAAATATTAACCCTTAGCTCCATGGAAGCGAATTAACCACTCAATGTTGAGGGAAAAGATCCGTCCTCTTCCAAGTGGAGAAGGTTATTTTAGATCAACCTTGATCTCATTTAAATACTTTTGCATATTTGTACGCATGCAATTCTCAAAAAGATGTCTTATGAAAGTATGAAATAATATTGAATGCTTTAAAAAATCCAAGACTAAAGGATATCTCCTCGACCACGGGACGTATTAACGTTTATATAATTTCTAGTTACGCAGAGTAATCAAGTGATTTTATGGGCGTTCAGTCTCCCGAGACTTTTATATTATGCATAACCTGTTAGAGATTTGAGAGATATTATAGCTTCATTAGATCTGAGCATTCCATTAAAGTATCATAGGTATATATGAATTAGTATAGGATGGTCACATGGAATATCTGAGATAATGATCGGTTTGGTGGTCTGAGTAGAAATTGTATATAAGCAATATATGATACTTTCCTTATTTTAAGTAGTAAATTAACACTTCATTATTAACGAAGGTATAAAACAATATTTCCTCCTTATTCTTCAGTCAAGCGAGATTTCAAGATAAAACATGACCATATAGATAGGAAATTTAAGCGCTTTATGGTAAAAATAAGTTCGACCGAATGGGGCTATTTTTTACTAGTAAGAATCTCTTTTCTTTTGTACTATCAACAAAAATATTTTCATAATTCGAATAAAGACTTCGAATATCAATAATACATTCTTAAGTCATGACAAATGAACCACATGGATGATTATAAAGACAAGTAGAGCGAATGGATTTGTTATAGGACTTGATGACTAATATTTCTAACAAACCTCCAACTAATTCTTTGAGTTTCCTTATTGATTATGTAAATACTAAGTGTTCAAAATGGTTCAAAAAATTGTCAGATATTTATAAACTAATTTAACTCAATTCTGGTCAATTTCATTTTTTCCGATTGTTTGAAAACAGAAAACTTCTCAACAGTGATAGAGCGAAAATCTTAATTTACACATAAATTCCATTACCTCAACAATTACATAACCCCTAACACTTTGTAACCTACTTCACTAATGTAATCTCAAGGCATACAAAAAGTTTTGTATAAACATCGGAGCATACCCTTTTTTCCAGCAGGGGATTGGAGGTACTCAAAGTACCGTGCTGTGGCACTCTGAGGCCGTCCGGCGGGCTGATACATTCCTTTGCCCGCTGAGTATCCCCTCCAAGTCTGCTTGAAGAACCTTGATAATATTCGTGAAGAGTTCATGATTTATATGACTGAATGTGAATTAAGTGTAGGTGGAGTAAACTTCGCTTTTCCAGAGGATGTCTGGGAAGCTGGAGTGAGATCGATGAGGATGTTATTATTGGACATGGACGTGAGGAGTTGGATGACGTGAGCTCATCACATGGGCTATTTGTAAATATTTACTTTTTGTTTTTGACGGAAGAATAATTATCAACAATAATCTCGCAACCTTGTTCACTACTTCTTTTTTTGGAAGAAGCTAGGAGCTAGGAAATAAATATATAATAAGCTAGAGATATAATAATTATTATTTTCAATACACCTTGGAAAAAGGTTCATCACTTTGTCCAAAAAGTCATATAAAGAATAATAGTCTACCTGAAAAATAATGTTTATGGGATATTTGGCGAGAACTCCCTATGAACGCAAAAAAAAAGAGTTTTGCGTTCAGGCGTTCACTTTTCCAAAACATTTCTAGAACTTTTTTCCCGGAAAAAAATCATCACTACACAGTACTTTGTAGGGGAAATTCTTTTTAAAAAACGTTCAACACACGCATACTTTTTTCTAAATTAAAAAAAAAAACGTCATCACTACGCAGTATTTTTTTGGAAATTTTTTCTAAAAAAAAAAAAAAGTCATCAATACGCAGTACTTTTTGGAAATTCTTTTTTAAATATTTGAACGCTGAACTCAGACTGAATTTGTTACATTTTCAGTGCAATAGATTGCACTGAAATGTTAACACACAAACGGACAAAAGCCAAATTATTAAATAAATATGCGAGGTAGCTTACTCTTTTTTAATGTGCAAAGTCTGTTAATGAAACATAATAAAGATACTTCCTGAGTGCAAAAATTTTACTACGGAACATTTAAAGTGATATATTTTTTTCCTTTCAAATATTCTTACATTCAACATTCAAACAACTAGAAGATCTTCAACATCTATATGCCACTGAAAATGGTACAAACAAACACACAAAACAAACAAAAGCCCGTTCAAATTACAAATAAAGATTTGAGGTAGCTTACTCCTACTGGTTATGACCGCGCCCCCGCACCAAACATATAACATCCCCACATATACAGGCCAATGTTTCATTTTTTTTTTTTTTTGCCGGTCATGACGGGGACGTTGCTCAGACCCGCGGAGGGCGTCACGTACCGCGGTATAGCGGTTAATGCGGTTACCGTCCAGCCAGCCTTGAAGTAAGCCGGGTGCGGGGGGCGGGGCGGTGGGTGCGCGTTCTGTAAATATTTTGGGGGCGGTGCGGCGCAACGGTAAGGGTTTATATTATGCTGAATAAAAAATAAAAAATACAAAAAATGATAGAAAAACGCTCGCCGTTAAGAAGAAAAACATATCTAGGCTACCCACAAATGTCATTTTCACCAGCTCCGATGAAGATAACAGCTTGGCTTGCTTAAAATAGTCAAAGGATCTCCGGCGTGCGCCAGCTTCCAATTGCATCGACTGACGCTTTAAAATCACCCTTTGCAATGACCCACCAACAAAAAAAATTTGGAAATAATGGTACTAAATTTTGCTATGGGAAAGCCATCAGTAGCCTATGGTAATCAGTTTTCAAAACGTCTGCAAATATCCCATATATTTTGTCTTCTGTTGGTGCCTTTCTGGAGCTTGTGTTCCGGGTTGTTTCCATCTCCTGCCCGCGCTTGCTCCGCAGTTAGTTCTAGTGAATGAAGTCATCTCGACTCTCGTCTTTAAAACTGTGTCAGCGAAATGTTATATATATATATATATTTTAATTATAATTTATTTCTATATTTTCACTTTTTCTATATGCATATAAAATACATTTTGAAAATATTAATAGGTTCGAATCAACTGAATTATACAAACTTAAAACCTGCGTTGTCTTCTAATGTTAAATACAAATGGCATTAAAATTAATAATAGAAATTCAGGGCACGATAGACACGATAATAAGAAGAGAAACTGGTAAAAAAGGTTGTGATAAAATAATTATTAAGATCCTCAGTCTTGAGGTGGAGGTTTTTCTTTCTATTTATTGTCCTTGCTGGTCCCCACGAAGGAGAGAGGGCCCGTTTTGTTTTGAAATTTTCCCAGTGGATAGAGCGCAGAATGTCCAGATTTCTTCGGACGAGGTCTTGGAGACCCATAGGAAGTCTACCTCCTCCGCACGTTCTTGAACCATAGAGGGTCCTTTGTACAGTGGATACCATGTGCCGATCTTGTAAGCCTCCTCGTAAGTTGGAGATGTTGATACAAGCCAGTCAGTAGAGGTAATGATACTCCGAGTTCTTCAAACATTATCTCTTCCACAGCTTTAATGACTGGGACCACTTTAAGGCAGTGATAGAAGAAGTGGAAAGACGTTTCCTCGACCTCCCACACCCCAATGGCATCCCCGTTTCTTTGGATCCACATGGGACTTGCTCATAAATAGAGAAGACGTATTATTATTAGAGGTATTCATGGGCAATGATATTTCGGGGAGTTTCTTAGCACTAAGCATGATAATATCTGTGCTCTCCTGAGGGATTTTGGAAGACTTTCGGAGGGAGATGAGATCCGATGACGTCATCTTCTGAATTTGAGACATACCAGACTCTTCCCGCGTCTTGTTATATCGGCTTTTCAAAACTGCATGTTTTTGTGATTGGGTGGCATACTGAGACATGTCTTCTACTCATACAAATAATAAATTACTCTTCTTCAAATAGGATGTTCACGCTGTTTGTAACGGGGCACAGCTGAGCCTATGCCCGCTTTAGTGGGCTACAGGACCGCAAGTTTATGATTTAAATGTGAGCATGCTTTGTAAGTAAGCACGCGTTTTCCCTAAAAAGTATTCATATGAGCCCTCTCATTCCCTGTAATATTTACATTATCACGTGTTAAATATTTACACTTTATCAAATAGACAGCCAATGTATGGAATGTTTTCAGAAGCTGATTCAGGAAGTGCGTGCTGTGAAGAAAAGCATTGTGATACGGAGAGATAAAAGAATGCAGAAAAGAATAACCGAGTTATTTAAAAGAAAGGACCGAGTTATTGAAAATGAAAATCGGGAAAAAGTCAGAAAAACAGATGGCTCGCTGCATGCAGTCCCTTGCGCGAAGGCAGTGAATGAGAGTAACGTTGCAGGTGCAGGACCGTCAACAAGTGATGCTGGGCCTGCTGCAAGTACCGCTTACCCCCTTGTTTGGTCAAAAGGAGCAATTTGAACAGTTCAGAACAAAAAAAGAATGATTGTATGCCCAAAATGGCATGTTGGCTGCATCTCATGCCGTGATGTTAAGGGCCTTGGTGTCAGCGCATCTTGAGGTGTTAATATCGTAAGCAATTGGGCAGAGGGGAATATCGCCCCATGTGGCCATTCAAGGACCGTGCAGCTGTCATCTCTCCGCAAAAAAAATTAATGAGCACAGAATCTGCAGCCCACAATGAAGCTGTTAAGATTCTTAAAACTGCACAGAAAGAGATTCTTTTAAACATGAATGCCACCAGCCAGGAGTCTGCGTTTGAGGCCACTGCCAAAGTGTTCAGGACTGCTTATTTTGTTGCCAAATATGACAAGCCTTTTACAGATTTTGAGAAATTAATTGATCTTCAAGAAGCAAATTCACTCAATTTAGGTCGCATTCTGCACAGCAAGACAGTCTGTGTTGACATAATTGACCATGTATCAACTCAAATGAAACATCAAATTGTGAGAAGGATAATTGAAATAAAAGTAAAAATTACTGTGTTGGCTGATGAGTCAACCAGTGTGGGGCACAAATCGACACTGATTGTGTTTTTCAGCATTGACGGCGAGATGGAGCCCATTGCTTTTCCCTTAGATTTGATTGAGCTGGACAATTTGTCTGCTGCTCACATCAAAGGCAAGATAATGCACTGTCTCCTCAACAATGGATTCACAATGGAGCTCCTGCAGGAGATGCTGATTGGATTTTGCAGTGATGGGGCCAATGTGATGCTGGGAGTGAAGTCAGGCGTTGGGAAGCTGCTCCAAGGTGGCTTCCCAAATATAATTCTATGGCACTGCCTGAATCATAGGCTGGAGCTGGCGGTGGCTCAGGCATTGGAAGCCACTGGAGGGACAAAGGACTTCCAGGCGTTCCTTGATGCCCTGTATACATTATACAGTCAGTCCCCAAAAAGCATGCGGGAGCTGAGTGAGTGCGCCCACAATCTCAAAATCACATTGAGAAGAATTGGAAGAGTTTTCAATGTCCGATGGGTGGCTTCCTCATGGCGAGCTGTTAATGCAGTCTGGCATTCCTATGGAGCACTGGCACAGCACTTCCGAGATGCATCAGAAGACAGCACAAAAGATGGCGAGAGAGAGAGCCAAATTCCAAGGCTTGCTCTCTAAGTTGTGCTCCATCAACTTTCTGAAAAATCTTGCTCTGATGGCTGATGTTCAGATAGAACTGAAGAACCTCTCTGAGATTCTTCAGAACAGGAGGATCACTCTCCAAAGGCTCGTGACATCATGCTAACATACATCAAGAGGATAGAAAGCCTTATCACATACCCAGGACAACATACAGTTGAGGCAAGTCAGGCCGAGAAAGACATGAAATTCAAGGAAGAAGATTTAAAAGTCGGCAGGTCCCCCATCATTGATGCATCACAGTTCATCCAAGCAGTGGCAGACAGTTTGAATGAGAGGCTCTTCACACCACAGCCAACAGAGCACAGCCCAGTGTTGCTGCTCAAAGAAAAGAAAATGTACACCACACTGATGAACCAAATGGCAGTCCTTGACCCAGAGAAATGGGATCATGCCAATCCCAGACATGGAGAGGATGAGGTGAGGGCTTTGTGTCATACTCTACATGTAAATGAGAAAACAACATACCTTGGATTTGTTGAATATAAGGCAAGTGGAGGGAGAAGCATTCCAAGCAACATAAAAAGTTGTGCATAGCAGTAGACACCCTCTCAGCAAGTAATGCAGACTGTGAGAGGGGGGGTTCAGCGCGATTAACAATATCATTACAGAGTACAAGAGCAAACTGACAACCAAAAATGCTGCAAACTCATCAGTACAGTTGGCCCCCCAACCAACCAGTGGAATCCTTTGCCATATGTAAAGACCTGGCTTGCCAAAGGGAGAAGAGCAGCACAATCCACATCTGGTATGGCTCGCCAGCACCCTGAAGTGGACTACTACTTCAGCCCTGTTTGGAATTTGTTTTAAATATTTTGTTTGGATAGAGAGAATCCACCATTTTGCATGTGGCATGGCTCACCAGCAACCTGAAGATGACAACTAGGCCTACTTGGATTTTTTAAATATATTTTTTTTGTTTCTACCACTTGTATTTTTCAGTCAAGTTACTAATCTGGATTGTGTTTTAAATATGTTCAGATTGAGGGAATCCTCCATTTAGAATTATTCATGTTGTTACTTAGATTTTTTTAAATATTATTTTAGTTTTTTCCATCATTTTGCATTTTCAGTCCAGTTCCAAATGTACTGAAAATAAAGTATTCACAGTAAAATATTTATAAATTGAAATATTTTGTAATATCATTTTTCACATAGAACACTTAGGTAGGCCCACAATAATGTGAAGTAGTAAGAATATTAAAAAGTCATGAAATTAGAGTGAATCGCCTCTGAAACCCCCCCCCCCCCTGGTAAAAAAGAGTTAAAAAATAATACAGTGAGTGACACACTGGACATGTTGCACCGGTTAGAAATGAAACTACTTTCACCCTGGGTATAACATGTGTCCAGCCGGTGGAAGCGGAATTCCACCTTCCGAAAACCTCTTTAAAAAGAAATGGAGGAATCTCATATAGAAAGGGAGACGAGCGGGAAAAACAGAAACACGTCGCATGGCGGATTCACAGTGGAGAAGAGGTTTGGGTGAAACTGCCTGGAGCCCGCTGTACGACTCGATGGAAGAAAGGGACCATCTCGGCGATTAACTCCAAGTTTAGCGTTGACGTGAACGGGACACCTCGTCATATCTATGACGTGAGGGCAGTTCAAGATAAAAACAGGGATACCGGGCAGTCACACAAGCCCCAACACATTATTCGCGACAAGAGGCCAACGCGGGTCACAAGGATACCTCGTCACTTGGAAGGATTCGAAAGTTGAACGTCCTTTCGTCTTGTTTGTATATATGTATTATTCTCATTTTTCTTCATTTACCTCTATTTAAGTCGTATATTGTATTTTTGATGCTTAGATCATGGGGGCGTGTGGTCTGAGAGTTCGGACCAGGGATGTCCAGAGTCATCCCCACAGCATGACGTCACACGCAAATAGGTGTTGTGCGGGAAGCACATAGAATAAAAGATCATAAGTACATGGCTGAATGAGGGACGCTATCAAAGCCTCCAACACATCCCCTTATTCAGTCATTATTTCCCTCAAGGAATCGAGATTTATCGCAGACCCGTTTTAATGACGACTTCAATTGGATTTTGTAGAGCTCTTGCCTTTTCAAGTCCCCTTTACTCAATTTAATTCCACTGTCAATCTCGATTAGTCCTTTCACGGCTTCAAATTTAGTGACAACATCTAGGGCTTTTTGAATTTGGATAATAATATACCCCGCTCCGCTTTTACAGTAATTGATTCTATATATATATATCTCCTTTTAATTGAAGGTAGTGAGACATCTTAGGTTGTGAATCCTTTTAAACTTTTCCATCATTATCTCTCCAAACAATGAAGATTTTGTCCATAATGGACTAATATTGTAGGACTTCTGCTCCAGATTGTGAGCAATTGTTATGGAAGAGTAGGTAGGAACTTTTTTCTTCGTTAGAACTCTCCTTTATTACCTCCGCCGAAGGAGGTATTGTTACCTCCGAGAAGGAGGTATTGTTTTCACTGGCGTTTGTTGGTTTGTTTGTCAGCAGGATAACTCAAAAAGTACTGAACGGATTCGAATGAAACTTTGTGGAGTTGTTGGAAATGCCAAAGAACAAGTGATTAAATTTTGGCATCTCTAAGTGCTTTTTTAATATGCAAAATGAGCAAAATACTACTAATAATAATAATGAAATGGGGTCTCTATTCAGGGAGTAGGAAAGAACAAACGCTAAAAAATATTCATTGACGTATTATTGTTCATATATCAGCTCAGGACTATGTTAACCCAGTGACGTAGCTTAAACTTCTCCCTCTTTCCCGTCTCTGAGTGCTTTTTTAATATGCAAAATGAGCTAACAAAGAGGAAACTATGATTAGAGAGTAGAAAATCGGGCGCTAAAAAATGTTCATGCGTATGATGTTCATATATCAGCTCAGACTATGTTAACTGACGTAGTTAAACTTCTTCCGTCTTTTTACTGAAACCGTTTATCTAAAATAGCTAAATAGAAAATAAGATAGAGATTAAAAGGGCGTGTGAAAAGAAAGAAGTTTAAATATCCAGTGAATGTTTCTGAATTGACTAATAAATAGTATGACGTCATATTTTTTATTTTTTCTTTGCTCTCTCCTCACTCATTATTCACCAAACACACCTACTTATGTAGACATATATGATTGGATTGAAATTCTGTTAAGTGATTCATTAGGTGGGGATCGGCGGAGGTTTGCACTCTCTGAGTGTATATATACCTCTAGTTTTCACTGGCGTTGGTTTGTTGGTTTGTTTGTCAGCAGGATAACTCAAAAAGTACGGAACGGATTCGAATGAAACTTTGTGGAGTTGTTGGAAATGCCAAAAGTAACAAGTGATTCAATTTTGGCATCTCTGAGTGCAGAATTAAGATGCAAAACGAGCTAAATACTAATAAATATTTCAAGTTAGCCTACTCTGCCAATAGATGTCGCTGTGCTGTGAAATCGGGTGCCGGGAGCGTCTTCCTCTCGGAATTTCCGTCGAGGGGAACCCTCCCCCGTCCCTCTACGCCGCCCCAGTCGTGAAAAATCCGCCTCGGAAGGCTCATAAGGACCCCGTGACGGCGGAGGTTTGCACTCTCTGAGTGTATATATGCCTCTAGTTTATTTTTCTATCAAAGGGCTTATAATTCCCCTCTTCTGTACTACGCAGCTCTGTGCACTCTTCTTCAGCACACTTCTCTTCCACGCTCTCTTCTTCTCTTGACATGACCTATTCAGGTAGGGCTCAACGGCCTGTGGCAAGTCAGGCGGTCTATCAGGAGGAAGTGCTTCCATTATATTACTAAGAGAATCTTACCTAGCACTTTGTAGCTTCAGACCAATTACGTAGTTAAACGTCACAGTCCTTATTAATAAGAGGAGATATGGACTTCAGAAAAGAAACCAAAGAAATGGTTCTCCCGGTCCAATTGAGTTTTCGCTGGCTATCCCACGATGATATACGTCAAAATATCTATCCGTAGATATCCAATGACACTCACTAAAACCACTATAACACCGTTAAATTTATTTTATTCGAGCACAAAATAAACAAACGTCAGTCACTGCGGCTATACATAAGCCCTGCATCAAGTTATTAGTTAGGTCGGTGATGAATAAAGATGCTTTTGGCGTAAAGTTGGAAAAAATCAGTATTGTTCTGACATCGAGATAAAAGTATAGATGAATCGCTTTGTCTACTTTGAATTTATATATATGAGAGGTTGTTTCGGATAATAATGCGAATCAGTCTATATCTTGCACAATATTGCATCAATCTTCTAAATCATAGGCTTAAATTATAGCTCAGACAAATTGAATTGATTTTTTTCTTATGTATCAAAACCAGTTTACAACTTTGTTTTTTAAGAAAATCAAGTTTTGGTTTTTGTTATTTCGTAACATTGGGTCAAATTTTCTCAAAAAAGAGAAATGTCGCGCATCCATAAGTTCGTCGAGGACCTCGCCAAGGCCAGGAAGACTCCTAAGGAGAACAAGACCATGGTCGACACCGCCTTTGAGGTCAACAGCATCGCCCAAAGCCAAATCTACCGCATTTCAGCATTAGTTAAGTCTGGGAAGGACTCTTCAGACAAGAGGAGCACGAACGGGAGGAGGAAGGTCCGTACCAACGACTTTATTGAGGCTGTGAGGGTGTACGTGGAGGCCGACCGTCGGGTGACAATGGAAGAACTGGCTATCAAGTTCGAGGCGTCGATCAACACCATTTTCCACTTCCTCCATGACGATCTCGGGCTCTCAATCAAGTCAGCAAGATGGATCCCCAAGATGCTCACAGAGGATCACAAAATGAAGAGAGTGAGGTGCCCACAAGCCTTTTTGAAACTCCATTTTGAGCTCGGATTGGGGTTTCTGGACAAGATTGTGACGATGGATGAAACCTCTGTATCTTTCTTCACTCCTGAGTCCAAACTAGGGCATCTCAATGGCTCCCGAAGGGCTCCAACCCGGCATTGAAGTTCAAGCGTCAAGAATCAAGGAAGAAACAGATGGTTCTCAGCTTCTTCGACAACTGCGGCGTGATCTTCCAGCACTATCTCCCGATAAGGACCTCTGTCACAGCGGCCGTGTTCAAGTATGTCATGAACATGTTTTAAAGAAATTCAAGGAGAAGCGACCTGAAATGGCCAAAAGAGACTGGTACTTCCACTTCGACAATGCTCCGTGCCACATGGCAAACAGCACGAAGGAGTTCTTAGCCAAGAAGGGGATCAAGGTCATCGATCATCAACCCTACTCTCCTGACCTTGCCCCCGCAGACTTCTTCTACTTCCCTGTCATGAAGAAGATGCTCGAGGGCGTTGAGATCGTCGACAAGAGCGTCCAAAAGGAGTGGACCCGGGTCGGGAGGGCCATCCCGGAAGACAGGTTCCGTGAGGCCTTCAGGAAGTGGGTTGAGAGGTGGGAGAAATGTATTCGAATCGGCAGAAGTCATGTGGAAAATTTGTTAAAGTTGTTTTCGTTATAATTGAAATTATATTTTATGATTATTTTTTTTCTTGCATATTTATCCGAAACAGCCTCGTATATATATTTATATATATTTACATGATTGCTTATTTTCAAAATTAAAACCAATATTAAAGTGATAACATTGGACTAAATGCTTTCCATTTTTGAATACCATACGTTTGAGATATTGTGTACCATAAAAACAAATTTATTGGCATATTATTTAATCAACCCCGTAAAAAGGCTTTGTATCATTTGACAAATAGAAAAATTGAAACAATTTTGAAATTTACGAATTAAAAATATGTTTGTGGTTGTAGTCAGAAAATTCTTGTACTGTTAAAAAAAAACCTAAAGAGATTTGATGTAAATGGGCGAGAGATGTGACACATATTTCATATTTGAGGCTATAAGGTTCCAACTTTTGACTGTTTATTTAGGGATCTTCAAAGATAATGTCAACTATCTTTCAGCCGCTCTAATTATGATAGCTTTCAGCTAATGTTCTTCTGTTATCTAGTTGTTCAAAATATTTTGAGATGTAAAGGCCTTGCAGTTCCTCAATGCAGTGATTATTGCACGTTTCTATACTTGGTATTTCCTTTCATTTACGCCTATAAGAAAGACAATGTATCCTTATATATATTTGGCTCTAAAAGTAGCAATATATATATAATTCAGTTTTATTTCACTATGTATTATTTTTCTTTTGGTATACTAAAGTTAATCAAGATATACAGAAAAAAAGGTTGAGGGCTCACAAAAAGACGTGTCTTAATGAAAGGCTGTCTCTGTTGTTTTCCTCGGTAACCGAAGAGAGTAAATGACTTACCCCTGTAATTACTTGATCTCAGCCGATATTTATTTCTATATATATATATATATATATATATATATATATAGATAGTATCTTTGAGAAAAGAGAAGGAAACGTCGGTCGCCCCATCTAGTGACGTATTTATATAAGAAAAGTAGAGAGGGAGCAGAGAGACGGAGAGAGGAACATATATGAACAGATAACGATGAAGAGGTTAAGAGAATCTGCTATTTTTTTAAACAAAAACACACAATGCTGCAATACGACTTAAATACTCTCTTAATGTTTACCAATAAAAGGCTTTCAGTGTTTTTATTAAGGTAAATTAAGCCTTCAGGCTCTTTTGGGGGGGGTTCCAAGGCTATATTTAAAGAAAATAAAAAGTATACAAATATGTTTGTGAGTAAATAATTTATCATGTATTTCTTATTCTAAATATAAGGATGTTACTATATAGATACTCTACAACAACTCCTCTTTCTACTGCAAGAAGTAAAATAATACATGCCTCACAAATCCCTTTCAAGCTCCTCTTCCTCGCAAGGTAAACATTGACAAATGAATCTAAAGAGCAAATATAATAATGATGATGATAATAAAAATAATACATTTTATGAGGTACAAAAAAGGGGGTAAGCCTCTAACCAATGAGGAGAAGGGAAATGAAGAGATAGTTGATGGAAATCAATCAACGTCGCTAACCCTTTAAACGCGGCTCCGTGAATTGTTATCCGATTTTCTTCAAATTTGAAATATAATCATCTTTTAACCTTATTTGAATGTACTCCAAACAAAATTTAGCTGACTAAATTCTAAGTCATGGTTTTGGTATGTTCCCATTTTGGAACGTTGGCGCTTCTAGTACTACATTTAATATTTTTATTTATTTCCTTTATATATATATCTTTTTCAACATTTTTCATCGACAATGGAACTTTTAATTGTTATAATAAATAGGACTACACGCCTTGTGCAATCTTTAAAAACTTGTACATTAATTATAGTATTTTTCAGATATAAGACACACCTTTCTTGAGTACATGATTACTAAAAAAAATATTTATTCTGTCAAGTCTTATAACTCTGGTGGACTTAGAAGTATGTCCTCCAAGAGGAGCTTCACATCATCCAAATTTTGTAACCAAATCTTACTGACTTGTTCCTCATATAATGCTTTGCACCTACATAGTAATCCACGATATGGAATTATGGATTATCCACGCTAAGTCTTTCGTAAAATCCACCACACTAGAAACAATTTCTTTTACCATGTCAAGGGTAATATTTCAAAACTTTATATTTGTCTAATTGGGAGTTGCCATATAATTGTCAATGTCTTCAGTAACTTCAACAAGAATGGAGTCTTGATGCTGATATTCGTCGTCATTTTCTTCGTCACTAGGTATATCCTGCTCATTATTCGTTGCAAATACCTACAACCACAATCTCGATTTCATTACTTTTGATGTTTTCGATCTCCTATATAGCACAACTGAGGAAGTCATGGGTGATTTTAATAGATTCTCTAAATCATTTTAATCATAAAATTAATCGAAATAAATTATAAATATTATTAACTTATTATTCAACTCAGTCATCCATTATAAAAATAATTATAACACACATTTGTCTTTTAGTTACATGTACTTATATGTACTAACGTACGTAAACTGAAAGGAAACAAAAAATTATACGCAAACACGTAGAACATGAAAATGAGTACCAATAGGCGCCAACGTTCCCCTTTTGGGAACATCATTTTAAAAGTCGATTTTAGTCTAACAAAAAATAATAATATTATTTAAAAAAATGTTTTATGTAAATATTTAGTATATTTGCTTCTCAAAATAGTTATGAAATAGTAATTATATCAGTTTTTACCCCTATTTTTGTTATTATCAAAAGATAAGTCAAAAAACTGTCAAATCGGTTTTTTCAAAGCCCTCAAACTAGTATTAAATCAGTTTTTCGTTTATTTACCAATAAAATATTTGTTTTCTAAGCCTTAATTATAATATAAACTCATTCAATTTTGTTTTTATTGAATATGACGCGATGCAGAACACTTGAAAAGTATGTTCCCAAAATGGGAACGTTGGCGTGTAAAGGGAGGACTAATAATTTATAATATTTTTTTTGCTGATGATATTAAATTGGCACATTTAAATATGAGTGGAGCAAAATAATGCAAAACCACGTATAGTTGTAGGACCATTTCTTCATTTGTAACTTTATTTATATGCTTATGTTTAAACATAGTGTCAAATATATCACTGCAATAGAAAATATAAATAAATAGAGTTATGCTTAGAAGAAAGGTCATTGATTATTATACATAGAGCCAAATAACAGTCTAAAAATGACGAATTTGAAGCCTTTAAATCCTTCTAAAAACCTTTAAGTATTGCGCTGGCCGTGATGGTAAATAATGGATTGGGTATCCAGCACACACCCCACGAAAAATCATTTCTTATGATATTCAATATAGATTTTTATAGTTATTTATTGTAGATTACCATTTGATTAAAAAACCTAAATAAATAAACATATAGTTGAACATTATTGCAAGTCAAAAATTTACAATTGAATGATCAACGACTATTAATACAAAGCAATAAATGAGGGAGAGAAATTGGTTGTACAAAACAAATATTGGGTTTTTATTATACTTTTTTGAAAATAGTACATCCATCATATCGCGAATACAAATTACTTTTTATTCATGTTGCTTATTTCTACCATTCATAATTCGAATTCGGAAGCTTCGAAGATTGAATATGAATATTTATCAATATATATCTAAAACGGCTTATAATATATATATATATATATAATATATATATATATATATATATATATATATATATATATATATTAGGGTTGTTCTTATTTTTCAAATGTTTGAAATGTTAGCAACATTGTGGATTTTCTGTTTCTTGGTGATAAAGAAGACGACATACAAAGTTTGAACAAAATCGGTCAACATTACGAGGTCGCGCAACGAGGTCAAAGTTTTAAAAATTTAGTAAAAATATAGTTTTCCGCAAATTTCTTCAAAATGGTGGACGTTACAGACTTCAATAATTATTATTAATTTAAAGGAAATTAATTTACTACCAGACGTATGTTTGATGTTTTTTAATAAAACAAAGTTTTCAGTAAAAACAAAGAAAAAAATGGAGTGTGTATTATTGTTATATTTCATAGCTTTTTTGTATCAATTAACTTCACTCGCCTGTAGAAGATGACTTGTTCGCTTCAGAGTAAAATAGTACTTTTAAGTTTAGTAAACCTTTAGATGATAAATCCAAAAATGACCTTGGTTGCATTCTATCAATTCAGAATTCAGTACAATCTGAGTTTACATCATATGATTCAGAGCCTGTATTGACCTATAAGAAATCGATTATGAAAAAATTAAATAATAATGTGTTTCTTAGATTTGCGTCAAGGTATCCTCTCAAAATTTTACTTTGTCTCTGACGCATACATAATCCATTATATGCGTCATTTTGTACGCGAGATAGGCTTTTTTAATGTACATATAACTCTCTACTTATTAAATTGACATGATTTAGTATACCAAAATATTAAAGCTGGTTAACCAAGCTTTCATTTGATATGTTTGGTGTTCTAAAAATCGCTATACTTTAAGAGATATAAGCAAATACGTACTCCCCCCAAAAAATTGATCTTTTGATATGAGAATATACGATTACCATCTGGTAATTATGTTAGTGTTACCTGGATAGAAAGAGAAGAGAAGGAGGGAGTATTTTGCCTCACTTCTCTCCCTTCTTTTTTTCTTCCTATCCAGGTTACACTAACTGCCGTTACCAAATGGTAATCGTATATTCTCATATCAAAAGATCAATTTTTGGGGGAGAGTACGTATTTGCTTATATCTCTTAAAGTATAGCGATTTTTAGAACACAAAATATATCAAATGAAAGCTTGGTTAACCAGCTTTAATATTTTGGTATACTAAATCATATCAATTTAATAAGTAGATAGTTATATGTACATTAACCCATTACTTCCATTACGTACTTTAAAGTACGTGTTGTAACCTGATTTTGTGGTGTTATGCTGTTCAAATACTTTATCTTAGAAGCTTATTTTATAAATAAAATAGATAGATTTACGTGTGAATAAAATTCATTATTTTATTTCATTGTACCGACAACTGATTCAGTTTGTTATAAATAGTCAAAGAATAAAGTCAATATTTCAAAATGAAAAAATCTGCGCTCCCATTAAGTTCAACCATTAAAAAAACGTAAGTATTGTCACATTTTTAATTTTTTTTCTTTATTTACTTAAGATATAGTTCCAAACTTTTTTCTCAATGAAAAAAAAATGTCGTAATTGTAGTTTTTGTGGTCAAAATTATATTGTAGATTTTGAACGTACTTTAAAGTACGTGATGGAAGATGACCTGAAAATTTGTGTTTGTTTATTATACATATTATATCGTTATAATTTTTTTTTTTGGGGACATTCAGAACTTTTGGACTTAGCACAATTGAAATTTTGGATCTACTTGATGACTACCCTCCAAACAATCCAACGGATATTGTGATTTTCCTTCCTCTTGAGACAAACGATTTAAGTGATGAGGAGTGGCTATATGACAGCATCTTCCAAAATAATGTATTGGGAAACGAGGGAAGATACATGCAACAACTTTGGAAAAAATGTATCTCCAGATCAAACTTTGAAAAACTAATACAAACACTTCGAAAGTATCCCAAATCCTAAAAATACATTATGGAAAGTACAACCTTTGATGGACGGCATAAATCAAACTGCAAAAATGTATGTTCAAAGAACTGAGTATATTTCGATCGATGAGTCAGTGGTGAAATTTTTTGGACCTCATCCCCTCAAACAATTTTTGCGTGGAAAAACAGTACGCTTCGGTTTCAAGATCTGGTGTGCATGTACTCCATTTGGAGAGCTCCTCTATTGTCTTCCCTATAGGGAAATACAAAGATTACATCAAGAGGACATGGACAGGGTCCAGATGTGGTCGTTTAAATGGTAGAGCAACTTGAACTAAAACAAGGCCATAAGATTGTTTGTGATAATATATTTGCTTTTCTTGACCTTATGGATTATTTGGAATCTAAAGGCCTTGGAATAGTTGGAACAATGAGGCAAAAAAAATCTGAATCTACCAACACAAAATCAATGAACAAGGCGAACAAAGGTTTATGAAATATGTTTATATTGACAACTATTTGTGCGTTACAGCGTGGAAAGATTCAGGGTCAGCTTTCATAGGGTCAAACTTTTTGGATTCAGAGCTAATTGGATATGTGAACAAATACAATCGAGAACAACCAGATCCGGCAGCAGGCCAAGGCTTTTGGAGGGACCCTACAGTTGTTATGGGGGGGGCAAAATTGGCACATTCATAAAAGATTGGGCCCACGTCACTCAGTGGGCGGGCCTCACCCCCCTGGGGCCCGCACATCCCGCCGGGCCTGAGAACAACGGAAGAAGATACCCAAAGCAAGCCCTAATTCATCTATCGTTTAGAGTCAATATTATATATATATATATATATATATATATATATATATATATATATATATATATATATATATATATATATACAGTGTGGCTAAGAAAATCGTGAACAGAAAAGACAAAGGCAAACTTCATCAATATTCTTAATTAGTACAAGGGGTAGGGGTAGGGGATGCTACAGGTCTTTCTCTCCACGACGCCCCAGATGCCATAGTCAAGTGGATTGCAATCCGGGCTTGATGGTGGCCACATGGACCATGGCCAAAATGCTGCCAAGTTCTCCTCACATCACTTTTGGGTGATCTTGGCCTTGTGCCCAGGAGCACTGTCCTGTTGGAAAAACGTAGTTGCCCTCAGGGTAGGTAGCATCCTACCATGGCTTGACCACATTCTGCTGACCTCCAAGTACTTTTTGGCTCCAATCTTGAGCCCCTTGGGAAACCAGAATGGAGGCATCCTGTTCCCATCCGAGCTGACCACTCCGAGCATCATAGCCGATGCTGGGTGCTTGGTGGTGTTGATGGGGGGGGGGACCTCCTCAATGCAGTAGGCCAGGTAGCGGCCATTCCTGCTGTTTCGGACCTGATCCTCTGTCCACAGCTTCTTGTCGGAGAAGATCCGGACCGTGGACCCGTGGTGCTTCATCCAGGTGAGAAGCTTCTTGCCCTTGATGACCCTGGTCTCCTTGCTGGCATCCGAGAGAAGCTGACGACGTCTACGAACATAAGACACCAGGCCCAAGTCCTGAACAGCATTCCTGATGGTGTCCTTGTTGACCCCGAGATTCTTGGCCTGCTTCCTCATGCTGGTGGTGGGGGAGGCCTCAATGGTGTCCGAGAGGTCGGCCAGGAACTCCGCCGTCCTCTTCTTGTTGTGCTCATCACTACAAGGTTTCCTTCCAAGGTCATGTCCCTCATCTTTGAGCTTCTTGACCTTGGAAACGAGCCCCAAGGAGGAGAGGATGAGCTCAGCAATCTTCCTGAAGTCCATTTGGGCTTCGAGCAAGGCAGAGACCCGAATCCTTTTCGCCTCCATTGTCACCGCCGTTTGCCAAAACACAATGCATTGAAAACAAAAGCTGTTTGTTTTTGTCTGTTCTTTTTGCCCAGTAAGTAATAAGGCAGGAAAATTCAAATTGCAGTCGCTACAATGCATTAAAATCCTTTTCACGATTTGCTTAGCCACACTGTATATACCAGAGCAGCGACTACCGAATGTAAATCGGTATTCGATACTACCGACGGTAGATTTCAATACCGAACCGATTATACGATATTCGGTAGAAACTACCAAATACCGTACCGATTGACAATCGGTATTTGAAAGTGTATTTAAAATCGGACAATCAGAGACAGTAAATGAAAAAAATATATAGCCTTCCATTTCCTACAAAATCCAAGTACATATATATAATTTATGAAAGATTAGTATGTATTAAATTTCAAATAATCTGTTATAAATTAAAACAAATTATGTACTTAATTATCCTTTGTTATAAGTTGTCTGATATTAAATGCATATGAAGAAGTAAAAGCAGATACATAAATAAATTTCTCTCTCTTTATAATCTACCGTACCGAATATCGATCGATACTGTAGATATAAAATAAATCTACCGACTACCGATATCAATCGGTAAAAGTATAAATCGAATACCGAACCGGCGGTAGATTTTTCTACCGAATCCCAGCTCTGATATATACATTGGCTGATTATTATTTATAAGTGCATTAATAAATACAAATGGTTTTTTACCTATTGTATTTCATAGAATTGCATCCGACTGGATATACATGAGGATTATAGCATTATAATTAGTCTATCGAGCATGGGACGTTATCAATAAGGTTGACCAAAATTGACCCCGGGAGTCGAATCTGTTCCCTCAACATTGAGAGTGGAACGAGCATTAACACACTGAGCTATCCTGTTCCCTTATGGAATTGCAAACCATTATTTGAATTATTCAGATGATACTATTTAACAAACCACAACAGCATCATAATAAGTAAGGGGCGCTAAAAAGAAGAAAAGGGAGGAAATAAATTAATAAGAAACAAAATTAAGATTAAGAGAACAAAATAAATTATTACGAGTTTGAGTAAATGAACTTCAGGCATATGAATGAGATCGATAATTGTTGGTATATTAGACTACTTTGAACAGAGAAAACATGTATAAGAACACCAAAATGTTTTGTATTGGTAAATCTAAAGGAATAAACGACATTTTTGCCCTATTTAAGCTTACTCTGTATATGGTGATATATTGATCTTACTTCTACATAGTTATTTAAAAGTCCTATGAAACTTCTCTTATTCATATTTTATTGTCTATCAATAAAAACCCTGCATTCATAAGGAAAACAGTGGGTTTAATCGGGAAGTATACAAACGATGAGTCACATAACTTCTATACAGATAACTGAATGGATAAAAATATATGTTATAAGATCGTAGTATTTCTCTCTTTGCGGAATATAAATGTTAAAAAAAGTATAAATACACTCGTACAACAAATTCTTAATGTTCTCCATGGCTTTAGGAAATAAAGCAATAACCTACACCTGTGCCAACTTTTACTTTGTAAATATTTATGAGTACACTATTTTTCTTTGCATATTGAAACCCATTTCCGTTTAGGAACAGCCTTTGCTAGGAAGAGATGATTTTGAGCATTAAATAATACGTTAAAAAGAGGGCAATATAAGCAAAGGAGTTATAATATAGAAATACATCTTTATAATTTTATAAATTGAAGCAGTAATGTAAGCACATATTGTCATAACAGGTCTTATTGCTCCACTTATTTTGTACTTTTATATACATGTAAAGGAAAATATATGATTCTAAAGATAATCTTTTGAAAAATAGAGAGAAAAAATCATAGATTCCCAAAGAAACTCCCCTTTAACACTAGGTGGACGGGGGTTTATTTAAACCTGCACTTTCTCCCTAAGTTTTACACTATTATACTTAAGTTTATCAAATTTGTTGACTTTAAATGTGTATATAAACACAATAGTTGTTTAAAATTTAGTTATCGATATTATTCATTGATTTATATGCACCTAAAAAAAAGGAGCGGGTCATTTGAACCCGAGCATATAAAAATCAAAATAAATGTAAAATATGTTATGACATAGTGTTGTGTACGGGTACAAAAGTTGTAGCGGGCGTGTATAGATTTTGTTGAGCATCAGCAACTCCAAACGGATTAGCATGTTTGGACAAGTGTTACCATTGCTCATGTAAATAGAGTAGGGTAGTTTTTGCCTCATATCAGAGCTTTTGTGCTAACATCTTGCCAACGTTTCACGAAGAAAACGTTTCACTGCAACTTTTTTTATCGTGACATAACTTTTAAAATATAAAAATTGTACCCGTTCTAAAAGAAAGAAGGAAAATAGTGAAAACCTTGTTTTAATAAGAATAGCAAGAATATCTCAAATTTATTACATAAATTCTGCAGATTGTAACTTGAATTACATGCACCAAATACACTTAAGATAATCATTGAAAAACATCATATAAAACACATATCAGCTCAAATAACATATGCTTAATAATAAAGGATTTTTAGTGGGTGGAATAACCTCCTCCGTCCACCAAAGTAGTGGTATGACTGCAGTCCATCTGGTGCCAATTGAGTTGTTATGGCAGATGATGTGACGGAAACATTTACTTTATAACCTAATCATTAAATGATTTGTTGACACAATGTGTAAACAAGAATTAAGGAACTCATAAGGTAGTTTATGCAACTTTATGCATGTGCACCTTGCATATGAATAAAGTTCTTTATATATATATATATATATATATATATATATATATATATATATATATATATATATATATATATGTAACTTAAATAATACTTAAGTATAATAATATTTAGAAAATTGAGTTTTTCACAATATGGGAGTTATTTTTTTCAGAAAATCAAAATCTTTATTTATTGTTTCAACTTAATAAAAGTACATTATTGCACTTAAGGATCAGATTCTAAACTACTGAACAAAGCTTTATGTCCCAAAAGCATATCTAAGTGGATATACAATTTATTAATACCTTTATTTTTGGTAAATATGTTCCATGTAATAATTCAATCTTGATTTTTTTAATACCTTGAAATACACAACAAAAAGGGTGTCGTGTACAATACATTTTAGACTTTGCTACTTCTGTTCCTTATGATTTTTCTAAGTGGCTTTACAATCTATTCTGACCTTTAAAGTCCTTAGCTGTACCTAAAGCTTTGCAGACGAATTACATGTTTAAAAGTATATTTTTTCCATACTGTAATATTTTTTCTCTTCTAATATTATATCTTCAAAGCAAAGTGGAAAAAATTGCAATCAATGTTCTTTAAAAAAGTTACACCTTCATTTTTTTGATTATCAAAATGTAGGAGCCCAAAATATCTGGAAAATTAGTCCCTACTTATAGATCTTCGTCCTCTTTAAAAAAGTTTATATGTTGTCGAAATTAAGTCCTCCAAGAGATTTTCCAGCCTTTATTTCCTTTCAATATACTTTTGTCGGAGAAAATAAAGTTGTAGCCGCGGATTCATGGATACTATAAAATACCAATGGAAGCAAGACAGATCACCAAGTCAATTGCGTATTTCATAAATTACATAACATCACGGGAAACTTCAAGTGTGGCAGCAGTTCGTAAATGTTATTTCTATCTCGTGTCTCAAACAAATTACACCTTAGCTGAAATCATAAAGTATTTCCCATCGTCATCGGACTACTCTTTTTCATCCATATATGAATGAACAACTATATAAACACTTTTTAGTCTTCTTTATTATGTTTAGAATTGACGTACTTTAAGATATTTTTACAATCTTATAAGTATTCTTTTGTTATATTTTTTTACCTATATGGTTCGATAAAAATGCATCCGACTGAATATAAATAAGTATTAGTGCATTAAAATTAGTCCATCGAACATAGGATCTTCTCAATGAGGTAGACCAAAAATGATCATCCCCTCTCGGGATTGGAACCTGCGCTCCCAACATTGATAGATGGACACGCTTAACGCACACGGCTATCGCACTCACTTTTTATATTTTGTGATTTCCTGTATCTCCAAACTGCTTTAGTTATATATTATATTTATGTCAAGTATTTAGAATGTATTGAATAAATCAGATTTTTAAAAAAGGTACTGAATTATAAACTATTATGTTTATTTATGTAATTTTGGAAACAAATTTGCTTTTTTATAATAATCATTTTTATTACAGCATATATAATTTTATTCCTAAAGGCTGTGTATGAGGCGAAAAATAATACACGGTAGCATAATTGATCGATAACTTGAATAGATCTACGTTCATAAATCATAAAAGCAATAAACGTTAAGTTCTTTGAGTAAAAAATCCAATGCTGTCTCAAACTTTTTTTTCTATTATATACCACGACTACGTATATAATCTATTAAATCTTAAATATATGTATACAAAGGTATTTTTAGTTCACGTTTATTATACAAGTTTAATGATGAAACATCAGATTTTTGATTTTTGCAATATCATGTTTAATACTCATTAAAGTTTTATTAACTTCGGTACATTTTCCTCCATGCCAACTTTTTAATATTATTCAAAGGCAAACTTTAAAAAAATATATTTGATGGTTCGTATTTACGATCTTGTACAATATTATATTTTGCTTTGTAACCTAGAAAAAAGATTTCTATAGAGAGAAGAAAAATATTGAATTGGTATTTTTGCTTTATAGGATTATAAATGTATTAAAAATGATAATTTAATTAATATTTGCATGTGTTTCTTCCGATTAAAATTATTCTCTATGGAGCAATTATGCCATTCTTACCGTACTGATTATGTAAAATAAGAAAAACAATATTCTTCAGCTCGAAGTCAAACGATTATATACATTTATATACAGTGTGTTTCAAAAAAACGCAAAAAATTAAGGTCCAAATAGAAGGTTAATATCTTGAGAAAATTTACTAAATTACATAAAATTTTCTGAGGTTATAACTATAGAAATGGCTGTTAATTTTCAAAAATGTCCACCCTCTACAGCCACATACGCTCCAAACGGGGCGTAA